>OY728137.1:1273361390-1274029662 GCA_963277665.1 Viscum album | reverse complement strand
GATGTCTTGAAGAGTAGATTATCCTGGAATTAAGCATCTTACAAGTTGGAATCCTATGGCTGGTTGTGATGAGAAGGACGTGACGTGCAGACATCAGTGTCCCAATAGACCTCAGTGAAATACGGACCTCACTAGCCTAGATGACCTCAGTGATGTGAGGACCTCAGTGGCCTATCAGACCTCAGTGACGTGCAGAACTTAGTGGACTATCAAACCAAAATGATGTGTAGACCTCAGTTTCCTAGCAGACCTCAATGGTGTGAGTACCTCAGTGTCCAAGTAGAACTTAGTGACATGAAGAACTCAGTGGACCAGTAGACCTCAGTGATGTCACTAATATAATTTGGTGTTTTTATAATGCTAATATGCCAACAATTTCTTCAAACTATTTCTATAGTTTAAAAGAAGGAAACATTTTCCAACATTTTGTTCAAACCATTGGTAATGTATAAATATACCTAATATTTCCCAACAGTTTTCCAAAACCATTGGGAAATAATTATTTTCTATAAGATATACCAATATTATTTCAAAAGCATTGGTAAAGAGAGGCTTTCCCAATAGTTTTTTAAAAACTGTTAGGAAAGTTTTCCCCCCAAATACCCAGCACCCCTAGCTCCCACTCGACCCGATTTCAGATCCTGATCCAGAGCTCCTCCCAAATTCTTCTCAGCCATGAAACTCCTTCTAGCCATAGATCCATCTTTAATCAAACAAATTTTTATTTCTAAACTTAAAATTAGTAAGTTTTACCTTATTTTTAGTGTTCTTCTTCTTTTTTTCTGTTTGCTGTTTTGATTTCGGATAAATTAGAGTTCATGTTGTCTTTGGAGTACCAAACCATTTGATTTTTTATGTTTTTTATTCTACACATCAAACATGGTAAAGGGTTTGTTTAGTGGGGTGATATTGTAATTTCTTTAGACTTTAGTTTAGTTGAAAATTGGATTTAGATTTTGGCGTTGGTTGGGTGATGGATTGGAATTGTGAACACCCCCCACACCCTTGGACACCTCCCACCCCCCTAGATAGCCCCACCCCCTAGACACCTGCACCCCTTGGAAAAATCCTCCCCCCCAACCCCCTGCATCCCCACCCCCTGGAAACCCCCACTCCTTGGAAATCTCCCTCCCCTCCACCCCTTGGACACCCCCACCCCCTTGGAAACCCACACCCTTTGGACAGACCCCTTCCCCCACCCCTTGGACAACCCACTATTCGGATAGCCCCCCTCCCCCGCCCCCCTGGACACCCCCCACCCCCACACTCCCTGGACACCACTCACCCCCATGGACAACCCCCACCCTCTTGGACATCCCCTTCACCACCTCTACCACCCCTAGACACCCCACCCCCTGGACACCCTCCACCCCCTTGGATAGCCCCCCCTTTGACAACTTCCTGGACACCACCACACCTTCTAGACACCACCGCACCTCCTAAGTGGATGGCCCAATTTTAAAATTGGAATTAACAATGTTGTTGATTTACCCTTTCCCCAATGAAATTTTCTAAGTGACCCATAGATCCTTATAAATTGAATTTGTCATATTTTGATAAATTGAATTTGTCATGTTTTGATAAATTGAATGGGTTGTTTGGAATAAAATGGATAATTCATGATGGCTTGTATTTCTTAATGAATAAAATGATTTTAAATAAAATTACCCTAAGGGAGGTTGTAGGAGGGGTTGGGGGGGCTATCCAGGTGTGGGGAGCTGTCTAGGTGGGGGGTGGGTTGTCCAGGGGGTAGGGGGGCTATATGGGTGTGGGGGAGGGGGTATGAGCTACCCCAAGGAGGGGTGTGGGAAGTCCAGGGGGGGGTCAGGGTGGGGGGTGGGCTGTCTAGGTGGGGGGGGGGGGGCTATCCAAGTGGGGGTGGGGATGTCCAGGTGGGGGGGGGGGAGGTGGATGTCTAAGTGGGGGTGGGGGGATGTCTAGGTGGGGGGGGTGGCAGAGGGGTGGGCTGTCCAAGTGGGGGGTGGGATTTCTAGGTGTGTGGGGGGGGGGGGGGAGTATATGTGTGGGGGTGGGGGGGGGGGGCTATAGGAGAGGGGGTGTGTTCTGTCCAGGGAGGGGGTGGGATGTCCTGGGGGGGATATCCAGGTGGGAGAGGGGGATATTGAATGTCCAAGGAGGGGGGTGAGCTATCCAAGGGGGGTGGGGGTGGGATGTCCAGGTGGAGGGGGGGGGTATGGGCTATCCAGGGGGTGGTGGGATGTCCAAGGGGGGGTGGGGGTGGGATGTCCAAGTGGGGGGGGGGGGTGTTGGTTGTCTAGGGAGGAGGGGGTGGGTGGGCTCTCTAGGTGTGGTGGTGGTGGGGGGGGGTGTTCAGGGGTAGGGGGACTATCCGGGGTGGGGGGGTGTAGGGGGGGTAGGGGGATGTAGGGGTGTGGGGGGGGGGGTGTCCAGGGAAGGGGGTGGGTTGTACACTCTGAAAATCTACAAAAAATAGGAATCAAATATAACCAATGTATAGTTGCTTTAAACACATTAAGACTTTTCTTGAAGTTCCATACCAACACTCACTCTTACCCTTCCAAGAAGAAGTGATCTCTATAAAGAAATCTCACTCAGGTTCTTATCCACTATCCATATTGATCTCATAAAAATTTAAAATTCATACAACTCAAAATCACCTAATTATATAACAAGGCTCATACTCCTATGAGCAGTGTCCCATCGAAACAGGGCTCATAAAATCCGATCCACGTATGATATTTGGTTGTGTGTTTACAATTGTGTGTGTTGGGATTTATATGTATGATATTCATGGTTTACACCAATAGTATTCTCAGTCATCTATAATAGGCTTGAAATCATGCTACAATTGGATAAAGATTGGATTTTACGACCCTAGTTTGGGGGTGGACACCCCCACCCCCTTGGACAGCCCCCACCGCCTTGGACAACCCCCACCCCCTAGACACTCCCACCACTTTGGATAGCCCTACCACCCCTTTGGATAGCCCTTCCATCCTTGTGGACAGCCTTCCCACCCCCTGTGGATAGCCCGCCCACCCCCCTGGACACCTTGTACCCCTAGACAGCCCTGCCATCCCCCGTGGAAAGCCCACGCACCCACCACCCCGTACCCCCTGGATAGCCCCATCACCCCCTGGACAGCCCGCCCCATTCCCCTGGCCACCCTCGTACCCCCTAGAAATCCCCCCACCCCTGGACCCCCCGACCCCCTGGACAGCCCCGCCACCCCCGTGGATATCCCACCCACCCCCCTGGACACCCCGTACCACCTTGGACAACCCCCACCCCAATGGATATCCCGCCCACCCCTGGACACCCCGTACCCCATGGATAGCCCTGCCCACCCTCGTGGATTTCCCACCAACCCACCCCGTACCCCCTGGATATCCTCTCCACCCCCGTGGATAGCCCACCCACACCCTAGACACCTCATACCCCTTAGACAAACCCCCACCCATGGAAAGCCCCCCACCCCCTGACACCCCTGCCACCCCCCGTGGAAAGTCCGCCCACCCCCATGGACACTCCCTCCCCCCCGTGGACACCTGCTCACCACTCCTTGGACACCCCCATCCCCCCAGACACCCTCACCCCCTAGAAAGTCCCCCACCCCCCCTTGACACCCCCGACCCTACTGGATATCCCATCCACCCCCTGTGGACAGCCTGAGCACCCCCCCTTGGACAACCCGTCCACCCCCTTGGACACCCCGTACCCCCTAGACAGCCCCGCCACCCCCATGCATATCCCTCCCACCCCCTAGAGATCTCGTACCCCCTGGACTACCCCCGCCCACCCCCAAGACACCCCGCTCACCCCCATGAACACCCCCGTACCCCCTGGACAGCCCCACCCCCTAGAAATCCCCCCCACCCCCCTAGACACCCCAGACCACCATGGATAGCTTGCCACCCCCCGTGGATAGCCCTCCCACCCCATAGAAAACCCCATACCCACTTGGACAGCTCCCACCCCCCATGGATAGCCCACCAACCTGGACACCCCGACCCCCCTAGACAACCCCAACCCCCTGGACACCTCCGACCCCCCCCTGGACAACCCTGCCACCCCCCCCTGGACACCTCACATGCCCTGGACACCCCCCACCCCCTTGGGTAATGTATGTGATCACTCAAATAATCTACTAAAATATAAAATTTCTTTGATCTAAAATTTAGTCCAACTCCTGAATAATTCTCCTCCACAAGTGTACATGATCTTGTACACTCATGTATAGTTCTACAAAGATATTTTGTTATAAATATAGTATTTTTTTGTCTTTTATATTATGATTCTAATATAGAGTAGTGTGTCAATTATGGTTTCATATAAAGTGAACAATTCTTGTTTACTTAAATATATTTTCGATGAAACTTCAATCTTATTGAATTGATTTTGACGAAATGAATTATAATAATTTTTTTATAGAATGGATAGAATTTGGATGTATGAAACCGATTGGATCTTAAGAGATTTTCAAAACAATTAGGAGGGATTTTTCGATTTTTCATTTCACAATGCTTTAAATAGTGGTCACATACACTGCCCTTATTACAAGTGTGTTGGAAGACCTTGGTTTAGCCATGAATAAGTCATATACCATATAAAAAAATATGGTTTTCAAGAAAACTACTTTGTGTGGTATCACAATGGGGAGAAAATGACATATCAAATTGCTGATGATTCAAATGAGAGGACTAGATTGGAGAATTTTTTATATGACCGGTTTCCATTTATTCATCATCATAAAAAAGAAAGGATTCCAACCTAAGAAGATTTTGATATGAGAACATATGATGCATCTAATGAAAATAATGATGTTGTATGGGTGAAAAAAATTAAATGATGCTGCCACGACTCCAGTATATCAACAATGCGGTAAAATGAAAAAGTTGGAATTTTTAATCTGATTGTTTCATGGGAAAACTATGTATGAGATTTATAATACTGCCATCGATTACATTATTACCTTATTGAAGGAATTACTTCTATATGATGCAGATATTCCCTCAAACCACTATATGGAATGAAAGTTAGTTGAGGAACTTGGATTTTTAAGAAAAAAAATCACGCTTTTCTGAAAGATTGCAGTTTATTCTGGGAGGAAAATGCTGAACGAAATGACTGTATAAAATGTGGTACATCCTACTGGAATCCAAAAGCTAATGGAAAACCATCCCGTGTGCCATAAAAAAGTAATTTGGCACTTTTCATTGATACCCAGACTCCAGAATCTTTTTATGTATGATGAAATATCAATAAAAATGCGATGGCATGATACTGTGAGAAAGAAGACTAATGCTGAGTTGGTTCACCCTGCAGATGGATTTTAATGGCAGATATTTGATGCTCGATATCCTGATTTTGTAGCTGTTGTGTGTAATGTTAATTTCGGGTCTTTCATGTGATGGTTTTAATCTGTTTGGAAAAATGCTTACATCGCACAACACATGACCAATTTTTATGAACATTTATAATCTTCCCCCATGGTTGTGTATGAAAAAACCTTTTACTTTCATGAGTATACTCATATATGGCCCTTCTGATCTCGTTAATTATATATACATATACATGCAAACTTTAATAAAAGAGTTGAAACTTCTTTGGGATGTGGGTGTGTGTATATATAATGCATGTTCAAAAGACATATTTCAGATGCGTGCTGCACTTATGTGGACAATCAATGATTTTTCTACTTATGTAATGATGTCTGTATAAATCATGATGGGAAAACTATCATGTTCTATTTGTATGAATAATACATGATCTAGAAGACTGAAACATCATTGTAGTTTCAGTTTTATGGGATGTTGGAGTTTCTTGCCAATGGACCATCCATATAGAAATAATCATCGAATATTTGATAATACCATAGAGACTGATGATCCACCTCAGCGTATGTCTGGAACTGATGTGATTAATGAATTTAAAGAATCTAGTTTTTCATTCGGGAAGGGTCAAATGAAATATGGAAAGAGAAATAATGTTTCCACTAAAACCTATTACAATTGGAAGAAGAGAAGTATCTTCTTTGATTTTCCTTATTGGTCAACCAATTTGTTACTTAATTGCTTAGACATAATGCACATTGAAAAAAATATATGTGAAATGTTGCTTTCGATTCTTTTAAATATTAAGGGAAAGAATAAAGATGATTTACGGTCTTGGCATGACTTGGTGGATTGGGGCATCAGACCGGAATTTAATCCTGTGTGTATCAGTGAAAATAAATGGAAACTTCCATGTGCTTCTTATGTGATAACACCTATAGAAAAAAAGAAATTTATGTAAGTACTAGAGACTATTAGAGTTCCTAATGGATATTCAAGAAACATATCCAAATGAGTCAATAAAAGAGAGTTGAAGCTAAAATCTTTGAAGAGTCATGATTATCACATCCTTCTTCATGAGTTTATTCCAATAGAAATTCGTCATCTTTTTTCCAATAATGTAAGGGTGGATGTTATTTAGTTGTGCCATTTTTTAGAGATCTTGGTACTAAGAAGTTGTCCAAGTTTTTCTTTCAAAAATGTTGGCAGATTCCCCATTAAATTTGTGTGAGTTAGAGAAAATATTTCCTCCATCATTTTTCACATGCATGATGCATCTGACTGTCCCATATTCCAACTAAAATACTTCTCAGAGGACTTATTTCTTTTCGTTGGATGTATCCAACTGAAATAAATATGTACACATTAAAGTCTTATGTACGTAACATGAATCATCTCGAAGGTTCTATCATGAACGATTACTTGGATCAAGAATGTATGGATTTCTGATCTATGTATTTGTCTAATGTTACTACAAGAATGAACATACCAATGAGAAATGAAGAAGAACAGTATGAGAAAATTGAACCCAATTTTCCATCACTTCCTCAAATAGGAGGAATTCATGGATCATATATATTGATGACATTAATCCTTGAAGAGAGGGAGATGAAACATCGCACAATTTTGTTCAACTTTGATTTGTTCAATGACTACATCTTGTAAGTAAATTGAATATTTATATCTTATATATATATATATCTGTTAAAATATTCATATTTTTTATCTATAGGGAACATAAAGTGATGATAAATAGAAAGCATTGTTCTTTATCTTTGAGAAAGAGGAAGACTTTGAATATCAAAGAGTTTTTTACTTGGTTAAAATTTAAGGTAATAATATTACTGTTTAAAATAATTAAAACAATAATAAATTAAGTTTAATATTGATTTATATTTCAGGTATAGAGTTTTTCTGATGACTCTATTTCTAAGAAAATAAGAGCTTTGGCTTCTGGTCCTAATATCGTGGTTCGCCGACTGTAAATCAATTGTTATCAATGGGTACAAATTTATTATCACTGAATGAGAAAATAATATGAGAACACAACATGATGGTGTTATGGTTACTACCACAACAGACTGTTATGCTAGTTCATCAGATAGTAGACCGCAATTTGAAAATGTAGGTTATTACAGATTCATTGAAATAATAATAATAATGGATTATTATTATCATGGATGAGTCATGATGATGAAATGTAAGTGGTTTGATTCAATGATGAGGTAGGGAACATTAATTAATGATTATAGATTTTGAGTAATTGATATGACTCGCACTCTTGCTACCGATAAACCATATGTATTGACATCAATGGCGAAACCAATTTTTTATGTCAAATACTGTCTTAGACATGAATTTTGTGTCTTTATTGAAGTAATTACAAGAAATATTTTTGATGATGGTGATGATGGAATTGACACCATACCTACTGCCATTGGAAACGATCCATTTATTACTTTTGATGACTCTAATAGATCAATTGTCAGAGTTGACTGTGAACCTAAAGTTGTGGTGGGAAATATATAAAATCATCCATTCATTTTCTCAATTCTTTAGGTTTACCTCAACTTGGTCTATTAAGGTTGGTACTATTCAAATTGATTTAATATTGATTACAAATATGTTGTATCCAACTTGACCATTATGTGAATTTTCAATGTTTATTGGTTGCAATTTTATTTGAATTGCATTTTCTAATTTGGAATTGAACTGTATTAAAACCTATGAAACCAAAATTTCTAACTTGGTGAACATTTCAATGCTTAAATTATGATTTGTATAAAATTTGTATGTCTCTAAGACCTCTATTTAACATTTTACCAGGTAATGAACATGATGGTTTGTATTCTTCTGAAAAACATGTATTAAAACCTGCACCATCTACCTGAGCTAAAGAAATTAAAATTTTCATTAATTTTGAAAACTACTTTACCACTTATGAATCTAGTAAAATCAATGTTCCATGATTTTAATAGACTGATGAAACTTATTAAATAACCATCCTAATAAAAAATAAATTTCTTTATTACATCTTGTACGATTTATTGAATTCATTATATATTTGTTCAAGCTCACCTAAAATAATGGTTAGTTAAATTATCCATGAATCCCCATATTACCTCTCATTTATTTTGTTTTTTGGGTTACACATTAGTTATCCTTTTCTATTTACTTCCATATTTGTTTTCAAATTAAGGAAATGAAACCAATTGAAGATAGGTGATGAAAATAGATTATGGAAAACAATCATCACATGACTGAGATGGGAATTCCACCATTAGTGCCTATAGTGAGTATTTTATTTCATATATATATATATACATATTTAAATAATATATAATGTTATGTGATTATTTTTTTAAACATTTTTTCAGGATCCAACTATTAGGCGATAGTTATTTGATAAGCAGTATTGTAGTGGTCCCAGTACTCAGGGTGTTCGTACGGGTGGGGGGGGGGGGGGGGGGTACGAGAGCCAGATGATCTGGTCGGTGTACCTAATTAGACCCTGCCCCTCCAATTGACATACCATCCCATCCCACATGCTGATCCCGATGTATCATTAGGGACACACAAGATATTTAGGCCTCCCATTTTTTCACCACCATTTACATTTGAGCCTCCCCACCTGTCTGTACCATATCCGATGATGATTCCCAATACCCATCCAGCATTCGGCCAGCCATCCCTGTCATCTTCTTTTACTTCTGCTTTCTTTCTCTCTCGGGATTTTATATTCCATATTCTTCGACTCCTGGTCTACCAGAGTCTATCCCTACAGAGCATACATTGGGACCTGCTCCATCTGTACAGGGTGTTACTTTAGTTTCTATCGATCCAGTGGCACCCATTGACAAGACTACTATAGGTATACCTATAAAAACCCTAACAAATTTTTACACCATTATTTATTTTCATTATAACACATATTGATAAAATATTTGTTTTTATTTTATAACAGATACATATACTGATAGAAGGCGGGGGAAGGGGCATACACGCATGCATGCAGTGTGGAACCACCACACACAGTTGATGGAGGACTACAATAAAGATAGTCAAATGATTGAAAAATCAGGGTAGCAATGTCAGAGTTTTTTGGCGACGCTTTCCAAATACTCTGACATCATTCCTGTCAGCCTGCTCTCATTGAGATAGCTGCCAAATGAAGTCAAGGATAATTCCTGGGAAGAGATATGGGTAAAAAAATCTATTGTATTTAATGCAATATATTAATTTTTTTATTTATATGAATTAATATTTTGGTGTCATCTGCGGTTTAATTTCCCCGATGGTTAGGGTGCACGACTAGCATGCCTAAAAGATTTAGGCGAGTTTTGGAGGGATTATAAGCATGAGTTGTACATTGGCTGGTGTTCTAGAGTGGGCACAGAGTTAGAGGTGGTCCTTATCATAAATGATTTTCCATTAGAACATTACTGATAGATGATTATTCATTGGAAGACTAGACAATTTATAGCATTAATCACATTATAGGTATTTAAATGAAAAATTTTCATGTTTTTAGTTAATACTAATTATTGAATTTTATTTAGGATTCATCTGGAAGAAATAAAAAATCATTGCTGCTAAGAAATACATCCAAAAATTGGGGTGTACTACGATGATAGATCATGAGAGGCAGTAGGTATAACAGTTTATAATATTTATTTACAACTTTCACTTTCTATTGCTTCCTCCATAATTTATTCAATTGCTAAAGTTGTTATATAATTTTAGTTCTAAAATTAATGTTTTTTTGGTATCGTATTTTTAATTATGGTTTCCTACATTCAATGTCATTATAGATGCATAAATTGAATATAGAAGGACATGTGCCTCCAGTAAAACTGTTTTGCTCGAGTAGAAAGAATAAATATGGAAGTGCGGTTAATGACCTGACTCAGAAGAAGATTGTAAGTTTTACTTTGTATATTTAAAATTTTTATCTCTATTTTGTAACTTAATAATCTATTTATATTTGTAATAGGCTGCTTTAGAGGCCCTTGATGCCTAGGAACCTGACAATTTTGTGCCAAACAATCACTTACATCAGGTGTTGGGAGATGAGCACCCCTGGTAGAGTATGCTACAGACCTGGGAAGAATATAGTTCCGACGAGGTATTGGACCTCATAAAGTTTGAGTTATAGTTCCACCGAGTTACAGTAGGTCAAGGAATAGGCATAAAAGGCTGAAAAAGGGCCATAAATATGGCATAACAGTCTGCTAAGGGCAAACACTGCATTTATGAAACTGATGGAAGTTTTACGTCCAACACTTCCACAAAGGCCAGCACTGCTTGTGATGAATATATTTCATTGGATGCATTCTATATATGGTGCACCAGGTGAAAGTTATAGTGGTGGTCGAGACGATGAAGAGGAGGAGGCCGGAGGAGGAGGAGGAGGGTGAGGAGGAGGCTGAGGCAGAGGAGGAGGGCAATGAGGAGGCCGAGGCTTGAGTACGAGGGTGAGGAGAAGGGGCATGGAAAATTATGGGGAAGACGATGAGGATGAGGGTGAGGGTGATGATGATGGTGATGGTAGTGATGGTGATGAGGAACAGATTGATCCGTTACATTTTTGACTGATATTACTGACCTTTGATGTTTATTGATTTGTTGTGCTTGAATATATGTGTGATTAGGTAGGTTACATTATCTTTATTTTTTTTATCAATAAATAATAAAAATTGACTTGATGATTTACTGTGACAGATTCACCCCTCCCCTAGATATCCCCCACCCCCCTGGACACCTCGTACCCCCTAGACAACCCCCAACCCCATGGACAAACCTTCCCACCCCCTGGATAGCCCCTCCCCCTGTGGACAACCCCCACCCCATTGGACACCCTGTACCCCCTGGACAGCCCCACCCATCCCCGTGGACATCCCACTCACCCCCCAAGACACCACCTACCCCCCTGGACAGCCCGACGACCCCCGTGGACAGCCCGACCACCCCCCTGGACACCCCTCTCCCTGTGGAAAGCCCCCTAATCCCCTAGACACCGCAAACCCCCCTGGACAGACCCACCCACCCCCGTGGATAGCCCACACCCACCCCCTGGATAGCCCTCCCCCTGTGGATAGCCCCCACCCCCTGGACACCCTGTACCCCCCCGGGACAGCCCCACCCACCACCATAGATAAGCCCACCCACCCCCTAGACACCCCCTCCCCATGTGGATAGCCCTCCCACCCCCTGGACACCCCATACCCCCCCGGGACAAGCCCCGCCCACCCCCGTGGATAGTTCACCCACCCCCTAGACACCCCTACCCCCCTGGATAGCCTGACCACCCCCGTGGATAGCCCACCCATCCCCCTGGACACCACTCCCCTCGTGGATAGCCCCCACCCCCATGGACAGCCCGCCCACCCCCTGGACACCCCTACCCCTCGTGGTCAGCCCACCCACCCCATGGACAACCCACCCCCTGGACACCCCCTACCCCCTGGATAGCCCGTCCACCCCCATGGACAGCTCGACCACCCCCATAGATAGCTCGCCCACCCCCTGGACACCCCATACCCCCTGGAAAGCCCCGCCCACCCTCGTGGACAGCCCGCCCACCCCCCTTGGACACCCCACCCCCTGGAAAGCCCAACCACCCTCATAGACAGCCCGACCACCCCCATGGACACACCCACCCCCTGGAAGAAACCCCCACCCCCTAGACACCCCACCCCCTGAAAATCCCCACAACCCCCTGGACACTACCCCACCCCCTGGACACCACCCCACCCCCTGGACACTACCCCACCTCAGACACCACCCCACCCCCTGAACACCCCCCGAACACCAACCCACCCCCCCGGACACCACCATGGACACCCCCACCCCGGACAGCCCCCCTCCCACCCCCTGGACACCCCCATGGATAGCCCCCACCCCACCACCATAGAAACCCCACACATCCCCCCTGGACACAACGTACCCCTCCTAGACAGCCCCACCACCCCCGTGGACGGCCCTCCCACCCCCTGGACAACCTCTCCCCCTGTGGACAACCCCCAGCCTTTGGACACCACATACCCCCCCTGAACAACCACACCCACCCCCCGGGACACCCCTTCCCCCCTAGAAAGCCTCACCCACCCCCTGGACAGCCCCTCACCCATGGAAAGCCCCACCCCCGTGGACATCCTGCCCACCCCCTGGACACCCCTACCCCCTGTGGACAATCCGCCCACCCCCTAGACACCCTGTACCCCCTGGACAGCCTCGCCCACCCTTGTGGACACCCCTACCCCTTGGACATCACCCACCCCCATGGACAACCCCACCCACCCCCTGGACACCCGACCCCCGGGACAGCCCCACCACCCCCGTGGACTACCCCCAACCCCCTTGGACAGCCCCCACCCCTTGAACTGCCCCCACCCCCTGGACACCACCCCACCCCTAGACACCCCACCCCTTGGAAATCCCCCTCAACCCCCTGGACACCACCCACCCCTAGACACCCCCATGGACAGCCCCCCTGGACACCACCCCCACCCCCCATGGACACCCCCATGGACACCCCCCACCCTTGATAGCCCCCACCACCCTAGACAGCCCCCAGGCACCCCTATCCCCCCAGACACCCCACCCCTCTAGAAACCCCTACACCCTTGGACAACCACCACAAAACCTTGAACATCCCCCAACCCCCTGAACTCTGAATTGAATTCTTTATGTATTTAATTAACTTATGAATTATGTGTTAATGGTGTATGGGTATACTTGTTGTATGTGTATACTTACTGTAATTACCTAATGAATTATGTGTTAATTCTGTTAATGGTGTATGTAACTCTGATTATGATGGGATCTGAGAAATGTGAGTGTCCTCTCACCATTATGAGATGTATCCACCAAAGAAATTGAAATGGGTTATTTGGAAGAGTGGTTGTCATGTGAAAGATTGAAATGAGGAAAATATGTCATGGTACATGTCATGGTTGGAAGATTCTACTGTTTTTTATGTGATATTACAGGTGTTTTTTTTATTCTATTTTAAATGAAAATTGTTCTATTTTAAGTGTTGTTTGCAGTTGTGTTTGCAGGTGTATGCAGTAGAGGGAATGGGTGGCTGCTGTGTTGTTTTCTGGAAAAACACTATACCAACAATTTTAAACCGTTGTTAAAGTGTTTTTGGATAATAGTTTTACCAATGGTTTGAATAAACTATTGGTAATACACTATACCAATAGTTCAAAACCGTTGGTATACTGTATTTCTAGAGTATTTTTTACCAACGGTTTGAAGGAACCGTTGGTAATACTATATACCAACAATTTCAAACCGTTAATAAACTACATATAATCTATTTATACCAACGGTTGATAAACCATTGTTATAAATATATAACAACAATTTCTATAAAACCATTGGCATACTGAAGGTTACAGTGCCATATACCAATGATTATAGGAAAACCATTGGTATAGGCCTTTTGTAATGGCTTACTAGCCAACGGTTTTCAAAACCGTTGGTATATAGTATACCAATGGTTTTGATGCCTATACCAATGGTTTCAAACTATTGCTATAATTGTATTTCTAGTAGTGCGTGCAGAACTCAGTGTCCCAATAGACCTCAGTGATGTGCGGACCTCAGTGTCCTAGCAGACCTCAGTGACTTACGGACCTCAGTAGACCAGTAGAACTTAGTGTCTCATCAGGGGTGAGTCCCTCATTGGTATAAGATATTTAGAATTACTACTTATACTCTTGATTTATATACTTTAGTTTATACCTGTGTGAGATGACTCTATTTATTCTCTTGACTATACTTCTTAGAGATTACACTTCATGTACCTCTTTGGCTGTCTGCTTTGTGTATTTCTTTGTGGTATATTTTTGTGGTTTGGGGTCCCTATTGAGTATTGTTTTAATCACCCTTGTATGAGATTCACCTGCACGTATTGTGTCTTGTTCATATGATCGATACTTTGATGGAGTCCTTGGAGGAATGGGGCCAGGTGGTGCTTTGAGTGACCCGACAGATGAGAGGTGCTTCTGCGACTTCAGACAACTATTTCTGTACCTACCCTTCAAGTAGGGTTTTCTATGAAGGAGTTCCAGATACTTGTACGTTTACTTTTCTATTTCATTTAGGCTTGTATTCTAGCCCCGTTTACCATTAGTTTTATACTATCGTACCTTGTGTTTGTTTACCTAGTGTATTCACCTTCCAGCATATATGGCTTGGAGTTGTGTGCGTGTGTACAAGTATTTAGGCAAATGCATCCCATTTGTTTGGGATATGCCTACTCGACACTATTCTCTAGCCCCTAGAATATGGAAGGAAAGCTTGGGGTAGTCATGGAATGGGCTCTGGGGGATGGGCCATGACAAAACACCGTGCATGAGTCCTCAAATCATTTCAATAGTTTCATCATTGTGATCTATGCACAAAAATTATCAAAATGGACTAGTCAGTTGTTTAATTTTGATTTTGAGGTGTAAATATTCAAAAAACCTAAAAATGAGTTTCAAGAGGGAATTACAAGAAGTGCATACCATAATACACAATGTGTACTCCCAAATCTTCACTTGAGCGTGTACTCTATCTAGACTTGGCATATAAAAATCCAAGTACACAACATGTGGATCTTGTACACGGTGCATACTCTACATGGGGTACCTTCCCATGTACCTCACTTGTCGTGGATATATATATATATATATATATATATATATATCCCTGCCATGTACTTATATACATCATAATACCCATACAGGGTTTGTCCATATACTTTACATGACCATGTACCCCTACACGGGCTATTTGGCCAGCTACTCAGAAACACATACGAGTCCAAATACATCGAATATATACCCTATATATTTTATGTACTTCTAAAAAGTCATCTTCCTTTTATGGAAAGAACACATGACATGTATTCCTGAACTACATGTTGCGTGTTCAAGATTTATGAATTAGAAACACCTTAAATCGCTTAAAACCCTTGTTTTCTCCTCAAAAGGTATAGATCAACCCAATAGGGGTCCTAAGTAGTCATAATAAGGAATTAAAAATTGAAAACAATAAATCTATGTGGATTTATGTCCAAAATTAAAAATGGCCTCCCTTTGGGTGGAATCTTCCAAAGCTTCACCCATTTCTGCAATCCACGGCTACCGCACAATGATTCGGCTCCTCTTGAGCTCTACGACAACACCTCCCTTATTACCTCTCTCTATTTCTCTCTCCCTATCCCTTTCCTATCTCAGTTACCTGATAAAGGAAGCCCACAGGTGGGATATGTGAGAATCCAAAGTGAGAAAGAATAATAGAAGAAGGAAAAAGAAAAGAAATGAAATAGAAAAAGGAAAAGAGGCCCATGCCAGCTCCAATAACTAACCTGAGTTTATAACTCATCTTGGAAAAAATAACTATTCTATACTTAATGAAAGATGTAACATCCTGTCCCAACTTACCACTAATCCAGTATCCAAACCGGTCGCCACATGACCTTAAGCGCATCTCCCCTTATGCTAAAGACTACTAAATAGTAGTGGGGGTGTAAAGGTAGTTCAATAGGGAGACTATACCATCATTTTCAGAGTGCACAGTGGTAATAGAGGGTAAAATCTCAAACAATAGTGGAAGTAGTATAAAGAAATAATTAAAGGAGAATAAGACAATTACAACAACAACTGAATATAGAAAATGGAAAATGCCAGTTTATACAATGCATGCATGTCATGGTGATACATATCTGAAAGAAGTAAACAAAGCATCATGATTTACATATCATTATAGAAATAAATAAAAGAACCAAAGCCCAATGGGAATCTCTAAAAGAATCTTGAGATACCACTTAATCCTTTTCTACTAACATCCAGGTATAATAGGAAACATCACAATCATAGGTCCATATCCCTACAAACAAGAAGAGTATACTCAGGTACCCCAATGCAATGACGACCTAAGTAGGGTGTGAGATATAAATCTCAGTAGGCCGACACCACCGATATCAAGACCTAACCAATATGTTGAATATGTAAATAGGCAGTGTGCAGGTAAATACATATACTATAAATACAAGTAAGAAATTCCCATGGAAGGTAAACTGCTAAAATAGATATACAAACACAGCCCCACAAGGCTCCCCACATAATAGAGTCAAGCTCCTTTAACAAGGAAGCTACAAGTAATTAAAAAATAAATAACACAGCCTGGCCATTCATCCAAACACATCATACCATCATGGACTGGATATATAACCACATATCACAATTTACCATGATGAATCCATATATTCGAGCGTATCACATACCTCATGACCATGCTGTATAAAGAAGTGTAGACCATAGAGGGCCAGATCCAAGGTTTCATGTTCCAAGGAAACCATTTAATAAATATAGACCACGGAGGGCCAAATATAAGGAACTCATCCAAGAAATCCACATCAAGTCCCATGGGTGTCCTAGTGGAAACATGGTCTAGGCACTATTTGGAGTCCTAGGAGCATGTGTACTAACATGTTTAATGCGAGTCCAAACAAGCCAAATCCATGGGGTAGCAAGGCCTGAGGCATCCCATGGAATTAATACCCAAGGGGCATAATCAACCCAAGGTGTCCACTACCACGTTCTAGATCCATGGAGATCAGTCCATGGCATCTATCAAACCATTCATTCATTTCAAACCATTCATCAAATAAAATCATTTGTGTATACCCACTTATCATCTAAACCATTACATCATTTTAATATGAGTATACCCAATCATATAAACCTTTTAACAATTATATTCCATATGATTATTGTAACACCCGAGACTTTTATGTTATATAAATTATCAAAGGAATCTTTTTCTACACAACACTTGCTTGACTTGCTTTACACGCAATCGCGACCTTCCTCGATAGCTTGCGTCGTACGCAATACCGAGTTTCACTAAACAACAATATGCTATTAAAACTAGCCGTTATGAATAGTAATAACCACTTTTTAAAATTTTATAAATTTTATTTTTCAAAATGGACTTCATTTTTGGACTCAGAATATCGAAATTAGCCAAGGGTGAAATTTTGGTATTTTTCTGAAAACTTTCAATTTTTGATGAATAGTGAAACCACTAAGTGGTAGGTTAAAAAACAGAATTTTGCATAAAACTTAATTTTACCGCTTCTGTGAATGGAATTTTGAAAATCCGAGAGACACGGTTAATATCAAGGACTAAAATGTGGTTCAATGAGATGAAAATAATTTTTTGGTGAATAGTAACTTTTTACGATTTTTACCGCGGTTAATAGTAAATAGGGTAACTAAGGGTAAATATGATATTAATATTACCCTAACACATGTCCTAATTCTATTGGACAAGTGTAATTCGACCAAAAACAAACTTAGGAATAAAATATGACCATTTAGGCCCACTTGGATTAGATTAGGACATTTATTATTAATTTATTTAAAGAAGGGTTAAAATAGTTAAAATCAAAGTTTAATAAGTAAATCATTTTTAATATGGGGTTATACATAAGATAAATTCAATTGTAAATATTCATTAGAAATCTAAAAATATTTCCTACATGATGATATTTTATTTGTAATTTTTAGACATCAAATAATTTAATTTATTTATGACACAAAGATGATGCAGTAATTATCTTATTAATGAAATATTGACATAATTGATGTTATAAACACCGAAATAAATGTAATTTGAGACTTTTTATGAATTCAACTAATTTTATAGGTTACTATGATATATTAATGTTGATTTAATCAACTTGGTTCGAACATATAATTCTTTTATGACTTTCACTAAAATCATATATCAAATAGTGTCAAAATTGACACAAAATAGTTTTTAAATCAAATATTATATTATTAATTGTTATTTTATTCCTAAAAATCTAAGGTTCGGCCAAATGACTTAGATAAGGATATATATTTTAATAATAAACAATTTGGGGTTCGTTTGGCATGTTATAGTAAGTGTATTAACCATATAGTGAAAGAAAACAAAAAGACATGGTAAAAGTTAAATTATTTAACTTAGAGTTAAATCTAATTGATAAGGTTAAAATAATACCCTAAACTTGTCTAAATCCTATTGGTTGATCGGATTTCGACCCTTCCCCACTTTATCTTCGAAATAAGACCCTTTGGAACCATTATAAACCGATTTTGACTTTAATATAAAATAATATTTTGAGATATTCCTAAGGTGCCCCTCTCCTCCCTTATAAAAGGGCACCTCCTCCCCCTCCTCCTCACACCAAATTGAGCACTCAAGCTCGGCCAACCCCTGCCATTTTCTCCTCTCCACTTCCCTAGAATAATCCTAGAGGTCCTGGTCTTCTCCAAAGACCAATCTTAGTTCCTTAAGTGGAGGATTCAAAGAAGCGTTCCAAAGAAGAGGTAATATCCATTACCGATCTTTTCAATTTCTTTCTTCTTCAACTTCTTCTTCTTTAGTTGTTTCATGATAAAGTAATAACATCAGTATTACTTACATACTGATATGTTATTATAAATATGAAACAACCCTAATTCACCTTCTATCCATCCTACGGAAAAATGAAATCACCACGCGTGCGTACGTACGGAATACCGTCTCCACGCCGTGGTGTAATCTATTTTCCACCATCACCTTACAAGGATGGGTATAATGGTGTAATGAGTAACTAAATATGATTATTATGAAGTAATATTGATACTGAAATAATATATATATACTCCAATACAATTCCACGATCATAGGAACGATATCATCACTCGTGCATACGTACGGAATACCGTCTCCACGATGTGATGCGACTCGTTCTACATGATCTTCATTTCATAATGATTATATAAATGAATTGAATGAATTAATATGGTATATACTACACTAATACCATTCTGGAAATGAATTATCTATAACCTAAAGATAAGAATAAGAATTTATTCGACAAAACACGCATAAGAACAAAAAGTTATAAAGACCCAAGTAACAAGTAACAATGAAATATTACTAACAAGAAGCTAATAATATGACCATATATGATATCATATAAATATGTATGATTCTGGAATAAGTCAATAACATTATTTAAACCATTATACAGGAGCTTCGGACACGTACAAAGCTAATCGGACCTAAGGTAAGGGAAATATCACAATCTCATTTTTATCCGAGATTGTTTATTCGTAAGTATTTACTGGGGTGTATTTTATCATCCACATCCATGTTTCATCAATATGTAATATTATTTCCATCCACCTAAAATTGTTTAAATCCATTTTTACCCTTCGGTGAGTTTTTAGTAATATGTATGAAAGGAATCTTTTGTCGTACGAGGTACTTTTTGACTTTTCCGACAAAAGTACGAAGAATGTTTTTTTTTTAACTTATACGGCTTGAATGGATTTTTAAAACATTATTTCCAAGAAGCTTCCTTTACAAGTTTTCAAGTTTATTTTTAATCAACTTCTTTATTTTAAAGTTGTATGACATGTTATGAAAGGAAAAATGTTTTTGAAGAAGAAAGGATATTTTCCTCAAGAATGAAGTTCAAGTATTTTATCAAAATTATTTTCCATCTAAGATAATAAAAGGGTTCTGTTTTTATCCCTATTATTACATGGATTTGATTATGTTGTGATGGAAACATTTTTATGAATTCCTTTATCTTATATGAATTGTTTTATGATGTCATGTTGTTTAAGAATCCCATTTTTATTACATGGGTTATGCGATGATGTATGATTTATGATTATGTGGAACACATAAGAAAGGATTCATTATAAGATGGGTGGGACCTATATCTCCCTCCAATGCATTGGGTAAAGATTTTATATCTCATGAGATAGACATGGCTGGAACGGAAGGTTATTTCGGTTCAGTGATACAGGACTGAAACGAGGAGTGAACTCGGTTCAGAAAGGGACTTTGTCCACTAAGATAGTCTTGGCAATGAGTCATGACTAACAAGAAATGATTTTCCATGATTATGTGTGCATGCCACAAAATTTCAAGTTTTATGTTATGATTATGGGGATCTCATTTTCACTCCTATGATTTGTTCCATGTTAAGATATTATGATCTCTTTTGCAGGTTATGATTTTCAAAAGATATGATATGATTTTTATTTCCTTTATTTTACTTGCTGAGCATTTGAGCTCACCCTTTTATGTTTTCTTTTCCCCAGGTCAGGAAGATGGATATTAAGTAGAATATGCTAAAAGGGACCCTAGATATGATGGAATAAATGGGAGACACTGTAGAAGATTTATGAACCAATTGTTTATGTTTCCCAGTTTCTAAAGACACTATACCTATACGGTCCTTTGTGGTTTTGTCATATGTTGTAATAAGTGTGCTTCAATTTTGAAGTATTAACAATGTATGTAAAGTATGGGTCGTTATAGTTGGTATCAGAGGAAAGGTATCGTCAACCTTTGGAAACTAGGATGTGAAATCCTTAGTAAAAACCCTAAGGATAAGTCTAAGCATAGAACACAATCTTAGTGTTTTAGAAATGGCCATGAATAACCTAGGATAAGACCATAAGCATGAAAATTTTATTCTTGAATTATGTGGTTTCCTATTATAATTAGTGTTGCTCACACTATTCTTCTTGGTTTTAGTCAATGGCTGGAACCCGAAGGAACCGTGTTAATGCGGAATGCGACGGGCAATGCAATGATTGTCCCCCTGAGCAACCAAACGATATGGGAGCTGGAATGCAAAATCTTGTAGCCATACTCACACAACTTTCTCAAGCTATGAATCATGCAGGACTTCCAAACGAGCAAAGGAAGGAACAACATTTTGTTGAATCCTTCATGAGGCAGCGTCCACCTTCTTTCAGTGGGTCTACTGATCCATTAGTTGCTGAACAATGGATTAGTACTACTGAAAAGATATTTTCAGTTCTTCAATGTTCTGAACATGATAAAGTCATCCTAGCAGTGTATCGTTTGGAAGGAGATGCTGATCAATGGTGGAATCTTATTAAGAATACGAGGCAAAGGGATGAAATTGAGTCTATGGAATGGGACGAGTTCAAGAACTTATTTTTCAATAAGTACTTCCCTCGTATTCTCCGAACAAAGATGGAGAAAGAGTTCCTTGAACTGAAGCAAAGGGATGATGAATCTGTTAGTACCTATGAAGCAAATTTTACAAGACTTGCAAGGTACGCTTCTGGTATTATTATCCAGCCTGAGAGTAAGATCGATCGATTCTTTAGTGGATTAAAACCAAGTCTTCGAAGGGCGTTAGCCATAAGGGACTTCAATAGCTACGAGGAAATCGTTCGATGTGCTCTCAAAGTCGAGATGGAGATTGGAGTAACCCATCAGTCACATGGGTTTGATAAGAAGAGGAAGATGGAATTCAAAGAAAAATCTAAAGAGCACACAGAAAAGAAGATGAGCTTTTCCTTATGCTCAAAGTGTGGAAAGAAACATGGAGGGAGTTGTCTTAAAGGGACAAGTAAATGTTTTAAATGTGGAAAGGAAGGTCATCGGGCATTTGAATGCCGTGATAATGGGAAGAAGATGTCTAATGACGCAAACAAAGGAAGGGATACACAGAATGAACCTAGTACACTTCAATGTTTCAAGTGCAAGGAGATGGGGCATTATGCCAATCAATGCCCAAATCCAAGGGTTGATGATGATGGTCGACGTCAACAAAATCTTAAGGCTAAAGACAAAGGAAAGTCACATGCAATTTCTATCAGCGATGTGGAGTACGATAACGATGTGGTGAAAGGTACACTTACCATCCACTCTAAAGTAGCAAATGTTTTATTTGATTCTGGATCCACCCACTCTTTTATTTCTGAAGACTTTTCTAAGGGTATCACCGTATTACCTCAACAATTAGATGTTGAGTTAGCCGTGACCACACCTAATGGCACATCAATCGCATCAAAAGTTTATAATTCTTCTCCGATCGAAGTTTGTGGGAAAGTGCTTCCTGCAAATCTTGTGATCCTTCCTTTAGTGGAATTTGATGTGATTCTTGGCATGGATTGGCTTTCTCTACATGGAGCTCATATCAATTTCCAAAGAAGGGAAGTCACATTTCATATTCCAGATCAATCTACGATCGTATACCAATGCAAGGATGAACATAACCTTCCAGTGGAAATTTCTTCCATCTTATGGGTATTGATTCCACTAAATGAAGGTTATTTATCTCAAATGGTTGGTGAGAAACTCACGATTAAGAATATGACCATTGTACGGGAGTTTGATGATGTCTTTCCAGAGGAATTACCAGGTCTTCCACCAAATCGTGAAGTTGAGTTTTCAATAGAACTCGTACCGGGTGCTTTGCCTATTTCAAAGACACCTTATAGAATGGCCCCAATTGAGTTGCAGGAATTGAAGAAGCAACTCTAAGAGAATCTTGATAAGGGATTCATACGCCCTAGTGCGTCACCTTGGGGATCACCTGTTCTATTTGTTAAGAAGAAAGATGGATCAATGAGACTCTGCATTGATTATCGAGAACTTAACAAGATCACTATCAAGAACAAATATCCTCTCCCACGCATTGATGACTTATTTGACCAACTACGCGGATCTCAATACTTTTCCAAGATTGATCTTCGTTCAGGGTATCATCAATTAAGGGTCAAAAGGGAGGATATACCAAAGACGGCTTTCCGTACAAGGTATGGACACTATGAATTTATAGTAATGCCATTTGGTCTTACTAATGCCCCTGCTATCTTCATGGATCTAATGAATAGAGTCTTTAGAGACTATCTTGATCAATTTGTGGTAGTCTTTATAGACGATATTCTTGTCTATTCAAAGAGCAAGGAAGAACATGAAGATCACTTGAGAATTATATTGAAGACCCTGAGAAAGGAGAAGCTTTATGCCAAATTTACCAAGTGTGAATTTTGGCTTCAAAAAGTTGCATTTTTGGGTCACATAATCTCAAAAGAGGGGATATCTGTGGATCCAGCAAAAACAGAGGTTATCGAAAGATGGTCGAGACCAACAACAGTAACTGAGATCCGAAGTTTTCATGGTTTGGCTGGATATTATCGACATTTTGTAAAAGATTTTTCACGATTATCTAATCCACTCACCAAGTTGACTCGGAAAGGAGTTAAGTTTGTCTGGACAGAGGAATGTGAAGAGAATTTCAAGGAGTTGAAAAGAATGTTATCCAGTGCACCTGTGCTCACACTGCCTTGTAGTGGAGAAAGGTTTGTGATCTACAGTGATGCATCCAAGAAGGGATTGGGGTGTGTTCTTATGCAAAATGATATGGTGATAGCTTATGCCTCACGACAGTTGAAAATCCATGAGCAAAATTACCCAACACATGATTTGGAGTTGGCTGCGGTAATCTTTGCATTAAAGATTTGGAGGCATTACCTTTATGGTGAAAGGTGTGATATTTATACTGATCATAAAAGTTTAAAGTATATTTTCACACAAAAGGAGTTGAATATGCGTCAAAGAAGATGGTTGGAGCTGATTAAGGATTATGACTGCTCAATCCATTACCACCCTGGGAAAGCAAACAAGGTGGCAGATGCATTAAGTCGACAAGACCATGCTAGTTTATCCATGATGAGGATCACAAAAGATCCAATATTTATGGATTTACAAAGGATGGATCTTGGAATTAAAATGGAAGGGGAAAAATCTTATCTTTCTCAAATGAATGTTCAACCATCTATACATGTGAAGATTAAAGAGGCACAGAAAGAAGATGTCGAGTTACAAAAGAAGGTGAGAAATGTTCCTGAATTCAACCTTGATTGTGATGGGATAATAAAGTTCAAGAATCGGGTTTGTGTTCCTCCCATCCCCGAATTAAAGAAGGAGCTGCTGGATGAGGCTCATAGTTCTTCATTCTCTATTCATCCTGGAAGCACGAAGATGTATAGGGACCTGAAAGAGTACTTCTGGTGGGATGGCATGAAAAGAGATGTTGCTGAATTTGTCTCTCGATGCTTGGTTTGTCAACAAGTTAAAGCTGAGAGACAGAAGTCTAAGGGGATGTTACAACCATTACCCATACCCGAATGGAAATGGGAAAACATCACTATGGACTTTGTCACAGGACTTCCTAAAACATCCAAAGGCAATAATGCTATTTGGGTCATAGTTGATCGTCTTACAAAGTCTGCACACTTCATTCCTATTAGAGAGGATTTCTCTCTAGATCAGCTTGCCAGGATATATGTAAAGGAAGTGGTAAGATTACATGGAGTACCACTTTCTATTATATCTGATCGGGATCCGAGATTTACCTCGAAGTTCTGGCGAAGTCTTCAGCATACTCTGGATACAGAGTTGAGTTTCAGCACTGCTTATCATCCCCAGACAGACGGTCAGTCTGAGAGAACAATTCAAACCCTAGAAGATATGTTGAGAGCTTGCTCTATGGATTTCAAAGGAGGTTGGGATCAACACCTACCTTTGGTAGAATTTTCTTATAATAATAGCTTTCACTCCAGTATTCAGATGGCTCCTTATGAAGCTCTCTATGGAAAGAAATGCAGGACTCCAACTTGCTGGGATGAAGTTGGGGAAAGAAAGCTATTAGGACCTGATCTCATTGATGAAATGGCAGAAAAGGTCAGATCTATTCAACAACACATAAGAGCAGCTCAGAGTCGACAGAAAAGCTATGCTGAAAACCGAAGAAAAGACCTAGAGTTTGAAGTGGGTGATAAAGTGTTCTTACGAATATCTCCCTGGAAGAGGGTTATGAGATTTGGAAAGAAGGGGAAGTTGAGCCCTAGATATACCGGTCCTTTCGAAATATTGGATCGTGTTGGGAAGGTAGCTTACCGATTGGCGCTTCCACCGAATCTCTCTCAAGTTCACGATGTGTTCCATGTATCTCTCCTGAGAAAGTACATACCAGATCCTTCACATGTACTCAGCTCAGAAGTTGTACCGCTGGAGCAAGATCTTTCTTATGAAGAACAGCCGATAGAGATTCTGGATCGTAGCGAAAAAGTCCTACGAAACAAGACCACTCGCTTGGTGAAAGTTTTATGGAGGAACCACCAACTTGAAGAAGCTACATGGGAGCTTGAGGATATGATGAGGGAGAAGTATCCTCATCTGTTTGTTACAAAGTGACGAATTTCGAGGGCGAAATTCTTTTTAAGGGGGGTAGAATGTAACACCCGAGACTTTTATGTTATATAAATTATCAAAGGAATCTTTTTCTACACAACACTTGCTTGACTTGCTTTACACGCAATCGCGACCTTCCTCGATAGCTTGCGTCGTATGCAATACCGAGTTTCACTAAACAACAATATGCTATTAAAACTAGCCGTTATGAATAGTAATAACCACTTTTTAAAATTTTATAAATTTTATTTTTCAAAATGGACTTCATTTTTGGACTCAGAATATCGAAATTAGCCAAGGGTGAAATTTTGGTAATTTTCTGAAAACTTTCAATTTTTGATGAATAGTGAAACCACTAAGTGGTAGGTTAAAAAACAGAATTTTGCATAAAACTTAATTTTACCGCTTCTGTGAATGGAATTTCGAAAATCCGAGAGACACAGTTAATATCAAGGACTAAAATGTGGTTCAATGAGATGAAAATAATTTTTTGGTGAATAGTAACTTTTTACGATTTTTACCGCGGTTAATAGTAAATAGGGTAACTAAGGGTAAATATGATATTAATATTACCCTAACACATGTCCTAATTCTATTGGACAAGTGTAATTAGACCAAAAACAAACTTAGGAATAAAATATGACCATTTAGGCCCACTTGGATTAGATTAGGACATTTATTATTAATTTATTTAAAGAAGGGTTAAAATAGTTAAAATCAAAGTTTAATAAGTAAATCATTTTTAATATGGGGTTATACATAAGATAAATTCAATTTTAAATATTCATTAGAAAGCTAAAAAGATTTCCTACATGATGATATTTTATTTGTAATTTTTAGACATCAAATAATTAAATTTATTTATGACACAAAGATGATGCAGTAATTATCTTATTAATGAAATATTGACATAATTGATGTTATAAACACCAAAATAAATGTAATTTGAGACTTTTTATGAATTCAACTAATTTTATAGGTTACTATGATATATTAATGTTGATTTAATCAACTTGGTTCGAACATATAATTCTTTTATGACTTTCACAAAAATCATATATCAAATAGTGTCAAAATTGACACAAAATAGTTTTTAAATCAAATATTATATTATTAATTGTTATTTTATTCCTAAAAATCTAAGGTTCGGCCAAATGACTTAGATAAGGATATATATTTTAATAATAAACAATTTGGGGTTCTTTTGGCATGTTATAGTAAGTGTATTAACCATATAGTGAAAGAAAACAAAAAGACATGGTAAAAGTTAAATTATTTAACTTAGAGTTAAATCTAATTGATAAGGTTAAAATAATACCCTAAACTTGTCTAAATCCTATTGGTTGATCGGATTTCGACCCTTC
The DNA here is from genome assembly GCA_963277665.1 of Viscum album. Classification (NCBI taxonomy): domain Eukaryota; kingdom Viridiplantae; phylum Streptophyta; class Magnoliopsida; order Santalales; family Viscaceae; genus Viscum; species Viscum album. The sequence continues at coordinate 1,274,002,913 of OY728137.1, read as the reverse complement.
CCCACTTTATCTTCGAAATAAGACCCTTTGGAACCATTATAAACCGATTTTGACTTTAATATAAAATAATATTTTGAGATATTCCTAAGGTGCCCCTCTCCTCCCTTATAAAAGGGCACCTCCTCCCCCTCCTCCTCACACCAAATTGAGCACTCAAGCTCGGCCAACCCCTGCCATTTTCTCCTCTCCACTTCCCTAGAATAATCCTAGAGGTCCTGGTCTTCTCCAAAGACCAATCTTAGTTCCTTAAGTGGAGGATTCAAAGAAGCGTTCCAAAGAAGAGGTAATATCCATTACCGATCTTTTCAATTTCTTTCTTCTTCAACTTCTTCTTCTTTAGTTGTTTCATGATAAAGTAATAACATCAGTATTACTTACATACTGATATGTTATTATAAATATGAAACAACCCTAATTCACCTTCTATCCATCCTACGGAAAAATGAAATCACCACGCGTGCGTACGTACGGAATACCGTCTCCACGCCGTGGTGTAATCTATTTTCCACCATCACCTTACAAGGATGGGTATAATGGTGTAATGAGTAACTAAATATGATTATTATGAAGTAATATTGATACTGAAATAATATATATATACTCCAATACAATTCCACGATCATAGGAACGATATCATCACTCGTGCGTACGTACGGAATACCGTCTCCACGATGTGATGCGACTCGTTCTACATGATCTTCATTTCATAATGATTATATAAATGAATTTAATGAATTAATATGGTATATACTACACTAATACCATTCTGGAAATGAATTATCTATAACCTAAAGATAAGAATAAGAATTTATTCGACAAAACACGCATAAGAACAAAAAGTTATAAAGACCCGAGTAACAAGTAACAATGAAATATTACTAACAAGAAGCTAATAATATGACCATATATGATATCATATAAATATGTATGATTCTGGAATAAGTCAATAACATTATTTAAACCATTATACAGGAGCTTCGGACACGTACAAAGCTAATCGGACCTAAGGTAAGGGAAATATCACAATCTCATTTTTATCCGAGATTGTTTATTCGTAAGTATTTACTGGGGTGTATTTTATCATCCACATCCATGTTTCATCAATATGTAATATTATTTCCATCCACCTAAAATTGTTTAAATCCATTTTTACCCTTCGGTGAGTTTTTAGTAATATGTATGAAAGGAATCTTTTGTCGTACGAGGTACTTTTTGACTTTTCCGACAAAAGTACGAAGAATGTTTTTTTTAACTTATACGGCTTGAATGGATTTTTAAAACATTATTTCCAAGAAGCTTCCTTTACAAGTTTTCAAGTTTATTTTTAATCAACTTCTTTATTTTAAAGTTGTATGACATGTTATGAAAGGAAAAATGTTTTTGAAGAAGAAAGGATATTTTCCTCAAGAATGAAGTTCAAGTATTTTATCAAAATTATTTTCCATCTAAGATAATAAAAGGGTTCTGTTTTTATCCCTATTATTACATGGATTTGATTATGTTGTGATGGAAACATTTTTATGAATTCCTTTATCTTATATGAATTGTTTTATGATGTCATGTTGTTTAAGAATCCCATTTTTATTACATGGGTTATGCGATGATGTATGATTTATGATTATGTGGCACACATAAGAAAGGATTCATTATAAGATGGGTGGGACCTATATCTCCCTCCAATGCATTGGGTAAAGATTTTATATCTCATGAGATAGACATGGCTGGAACGGAAGGTTATTTCGGTTCAGTGATACAGGACTGAAACGAGGAGTGAACTCGGTTCAGAAAGGGACTTTGTCCACTAAGATAGTCTTGGCAATGAGTCATGACTAACAAGAAATGATTTTCCATGATTATGTGTGCATGCCACAAAATTTCAAGTTTTATGTTATGATTATGGGGATCTCATTTTCACTCCTATGATTTGTTCCATGTTAAGATATTATGATCTCTTTTGCAGGTTATGATTTTCAAAAGATATGATATGATTTTTATTTCCTTTATTTTCCTTGCTGAGCATTTGAGCTCACCCTTTTATGTTTTCTTTTCCCCAGGTAAGGAAGATAGATATTAAGTAGAATATGCTAAAAGGGACCCTAGATATGATGAAATAAATGGGAGACACTGTAGAAGATTTATGAACCAATTGTTTATGTTTCCCAGTTTCTAAAGACACTATACCTATACGGTCCTTTGTGGTTTTGTCATATGTTGTAATAAGTGTGCTTCAATTTTGAAGTATTAACAATGTATGTAAAGTATGGGTCGTTATAATTATACCCACTCATATCATCCATTTAACCATTTGCCATGGGTTTACCCAACCATTCATCACATTTCAAAATGAGGATTTAAATATAAGAATAAGGGTATACCCACCTTTAAAACCATATCAATACACTTAGCGAGTATACCCTCTCACATGTGTCACACACAACATGAGTATACCACTCATGTGTTCTATTTACTTTTAAAGAATCCATATGGGTATACCCACCCATATCACCATTTACTATTAAATACATCACAGGTCAATAAATGAGCATACCCACTTGCATTGTAAATTCATATTTAATTACATCCTATGAGTTTACCCACTTGTTCTCCATTTCCCATTTAAGTCATATAATGAGCATACCCACCCATTATCCACCAATTGTATCGAATGCACTAGATTCATTATAATGAATTTACCCTTTCATTAATTCCCATTCACAACCCATTCAACCAAGGAGTATACCCACTCATTGTTATGTTTTAATTTTATTCCTATCACATGGAATACTCGCCCATTTAATACTATTTAAACTTAATCATTTCACATGGGTTTACCCACCCATGTAATCCCATTCTAGTTCAAAATAATTATTTAACAAAAGTGCATCAACATGCAATGGGGGAAATACTTCTCCTGGATAAGTAAACCATATCCCTTTTATTTAAACAAAATTCCTCTAACTAGGAATACATATGTAAAACCACAAATAATCAAGACAAGAAAATTTGACAGGCTAATCACTATGTTTTTATCTTGAAGGTAGTGCACCTCTGATCAAGGGGTTTTATTATTAAAAAATGACTTTGTTCTCAAACAAATAATTTTATTCCTTATAAGTAGTTCAATTCATAATTTGAAATTCAACTAATCAATAAGCATTTTATAATCAATTAATGCATTCTTAATTTTAAAAGGTTATGGTTAGGGACCCTAGCTCAAGAAAACCAAGCCAACACTTGACATTTGATGCTTTCTAACTCAAGTAGCCATCCACTCACATGCATATACATCTATATATATTTGTGTATAAACTTAACCCATTCATCGTATTACCTACGCCATTAGAGAATACACACATGGAGGATACACACACACACACACACACATATATATACATACCTTTTTATATGCCCGTGAGCCTTCCAAAGGCATGAAAAATCTCTATAACCACTCCCGACACCCATAAAAATAAAAAGATACTCAAATAGGAAGTGTGAAACAAAAAAAGGTTTAGGATATTACCCAAAAATGATGATGGTGGATAAAACCAAGCCGAAACACCTCGCCTTCAGTGGAAGTTGTCGGAACATGGACCAACGGGTCCCAAGACATCTTTTTCACAACCTAGAACTGGAAGAAAAATGAAAATTAGATTTAACTCCAACCCTAGGGTTTCGGCCACACACCTTAGGGTGACATATATTCTAAGAAATGGAAATAAATAGGGAAAGGAGGAGAGGAGGGACTCTACCTTGGAGAATTGAACCAAGATCTGGTGGAAATCCAAGAGAAATCGGAGCCGAAGAGGAGGCCGTAGGAGGGGAGGGCCGTGCGTCGAAGGGGGAACCCTGATTTGGGTGAATCGATCAGGTATGAGGAGAGGGATGAGGTTTGTGTGTCTTATTTTAATTTTATTCTAATTAAAATTAATTTAATTCATTAAACCGACCTTTATTCATGGTTTAACCCATGCAGTTTGGCAAACTATGGGCCAACCGTGCGGAACCCTATGTCTAAGAAACTCACCTCGTATGGTCTGTCCTCCACGATTAGACTAACCATGCATAGACCATGAGAAAGACTTTGTCACCCCCGAAGGAATTCACATAGTTACGTACTGCGAGCTGAATGGTTTGGCAGACTGTGTGCTAATCGTGCGCCCTCTGTAGGTTCTTAAAAAAATTCCATTCCCAGGTTCAGTGCTCCCAAAACTTCTTGATCCGCCTGAGAAAGTTCTTAAGACATCACCCAAGATAAAAGATATCACCTTTAAACATTCCAACTTCCAGAATTATGTTCCAAATTTCTGTTAAAAAAACCATCCAGTAATTACCAAAAATTCAAATTCCCTAAGAATTTCATCCGATTCAAAAACATGAGTTCTTAAAATCTACCTAACTTAAAACTTATCATCTTTGAGAATCCTTTGGGGACTAAAAAATCATTACCCAACCATAGAGTTCTTGAGGTTTTATTCAAATTATTGCATTGTATCTCTAATGATAAGTGTACCTTTAAACATTCAAAAGCCTAAGGGCTTAAGCCTTTAAAACGTGAGACAAAGCTCAAACTCCAATCCAAAACACCAAAGTAGTGTTTAACCAAGACCACATAACTACATACATGATCTAATCATCATCTCTTTAACTAGAAACCCATTTGTTCTTTCCACCAAGGGTACTAGAATTTAACTGGCCATGCGCGATTTCCTCAAAAGATGTCAACAACCCAAAAAACACACCCACCCTTAAACTGGAGATGTGCCCTTAAAACGATTCCATCACTAACCATAAAAACAATCAAGATGGGAGAAAAAGACAAGCCATGCCCAACTAACCATCATCGAAGATGTCTGGCTTAGATTACCAGCGCATCCCAAACATAACTGTAATACCTTTCTCTATAAAGAATTCGTTAGTTAACACAATCACATACACCTAAGTTCTTACCTGACTACCGGTGACATTCCCAGGTCAAGACATTTCTTGGATATCTTAAAACTATCATTCCTAAGCACAAATAAAAGCATAAAACAAAGAACCATGAACCCTGCATAAAACCTAGAAAGAGATCATGAAATGAACCTACAACTTTTAATTATGACCGCGACGTATAATCTACGCTCTCTTAGTGCATCTAAGATGACTTCAAGATACGGGAAATGATTGTCTCATTTATGAGAGTGCACTAAGAGTAAACCAAGAAGACCAATCAAACCATAATTGGTCAACCCTTTATAATATCCTGACTTCACTTACCAACACATCATCAACTGAACTCTGATACCTATACCTCCCGAGGAATTTGTTTTCTTTCAAGATCTACCACTAAAACTCTTCCAAAACCAATAGAGTTTATAAAGGCTTGCACATACCACCAACCTCATCGAAGTCATGTTCCGAGAAAGCACTGAGGTGTAGACCAGAACTGATGTGATGCTACCCACCTTAGGATTTTCCAGGTTTTAAAAAGAAAAGACCAGCCTCTCAAAAAAATTCTAGTTCAAAACAACTTAAATGAACGTGTAACATTCCACGAACCATGATCACCACATCAAATCACTTAGCATGAAAGCCGAAATTAAACTAATCGGTGTGTAAAAACACTTGAGTACTAAAAATTCCTCTCGAGAAGTGGGAGAAACTTGTTTCTTTAACGCCTAGGTCACTCTACCCTAGAGTTAACCTGAGAACACCCTCAATAGCACAAATATCATGATTAAACCAAACTCAACTGATTCATCACATCATTAAACACTCGACAGTTACTGTGTATTTTAACACATATAACCCTGAGTTCATAGAATCCAATAGCACATCATCTCATACCACCACTATCTCAGATGAAAATGTACGGAGTTGTTCACCATTAAAGAAAAGAGAGGTTTACACAACCTCTTAAGCAGCCGACCATGCCTGAGGCATGTATAACCTATTGAACTAAGAATTTTTTTATGCTTGTTCCCATAACAGGAGTCAAGGTACAATGACCAACCCTCTGAACAAGGGTGTATTTTAAAACCCAAAAGTCATACTAGGGACAACGACACCCAAATGTTACCAACATCTAAAAGATCATAATGGAAGCATGGCATCTCAAGATATAAGGGTGCTACCTACCACAGTCGAGCCCCTTATAAAGCATACACCTAGACCCTACCTCTCGGTCATGAAAAATATATTTCACTAGGCTCAAGAGCCCCTATTTTCATTTAATGCAATGCTATGTTCACATTTAAATTGCAAGGAATACCACAAAAAACATTTAAAACTACCCCTCCATGAGGGTTCAAATAAAGGAAACCACTTCAGGTTCCAAATTTAATCCATTTCATTAATTAATTTAAACCTTAAAACATTTGAAATAATTTTAAACAAAACCTCAAGCATAATTTAACAAACAAGGCACTTGGTTTTTTTAACAACAACTCACATGAAAAATAGGAAATTTAGGATCTAAATTCCTTTAAAAAAAGGTGACCTATGAGGGTCCAATTTATTTAACCCATGTTCTTCAAAAAGAAACACTATAACTTTTAATTTCACATAAACATTCCCCAACTGAACTACTTGAGTCCAATTGTGAATTTTTAAAATTAACAACCAATTTCAAAACTTCACATGATCACACGCATAATGATCTAGTGATATGAGTGTACATATACCAATCCATAAAACACCCATACACTTTACAGGTGGAATTTGGCTCCCTTTTAATAAAATCATTTCATTTAAGTTCAAAACATAACAACCTTCACATTAAACCATTTTAATTTAAAACAAAAAAGTTTTGCATTTACTACCATTCCCAAACACACCATATTTATAAAATGGATCAAGCATATGGGTGGACATATACTAATCGATAAGGAACCCATACACCTTACCACTAGCATTTGGATCCCATTAATAACATTCATTCCCATTTAACATTTTGGCTTTAGCAACCATTTTTCAATGGTTTCAATACATAGGTCACCCTTTTCCTAGTTATAAGGTTCCCATACATCTTATAACCAAAACTGGCTCTCGTCGTACACACAACCAATAAATTCAGCCCATGAAATCATTTTACATATCAAAACTGTAGAGACCCAAAGCTTAATGTACAAGGACATTACATTACTTTTGAGGAATAATTATTACATAACAAAAATACACACACAAGGACCGTAATAGTTTAGTGTCTTTGGAAACTCATAATATAATCTTCTAATCGCGGTGAAAGATCTTCAACATCTCCCATAAAGATCTTCCTTTTTTTATACCTAAAACCTTTCTTTATATCCTGGGGAAAAGAAAACATAAAAGGGTGAGCTCAAATGCTCAGTAAGGGTAAACAAAAGAAATATCAATCACATCATATTCATAAGAACATAACATTTTTGAAATCTTAACCTGCAAAAGAGAGCATAATTTTCATAACATGGGATAAATCATAGCAGTGAAATGAAATCCCAATAATCATAACTTAAAACATGAAACTTTGTGTAATACACACATAATCATAGAGAATCATATCTTATTAGTCAATACTCATTGCCAAGACTATCTTAGTGGACAAAGTCCATTTCTGAACCGAGTCACCCTCGTTTCAGTCCTGTTTCACTGAACCAGTATAACCTACCATTCCAGCCATGTCTATCTCATGAGATATAAAATCTTTACCCAATGCATTGGAGGGAGATATAGGTCCCACCCATCTCATAATGATACCATTCTTATGTGTGCCACAAAATCATAAATCATACATCATTGCATAACCCATGTAATAAAAATGGGAATCTTTAAGCATCGTGACATCATAAAACAATTCATATAAGATAAAACAATTCATAATAATATTTCCATCACAAAATAATCAAATCCATGTAATAATAGGGATAGAAACAGAACCCTTTATTATCTTAGATGGAAAATAATTTTGATAAAACACTTGAACTCCATTTTTGAGGAAAATATCCTTTCTACTTTAAAAACCTTTTTCCTTTCTTAACATATCATACAATTTTAAACTAAAAGAAGTTGATTAAAAATAAACATGAAAACTTGTAAATTAAGCTTCTTGGAAATAATGTTTTAAAAATCCATTCATGCCGTATAAGTTAAAAAAAACATTCTTCTCGTACTTTTGTCGGAAAAGTCAAAAAAAGTACCTCGTACGAAAAATGACAAAAGATTCCTTTCATATCTTTTACTAAAAACTCACCGAAGGGTAAAATAGGATTTAAACAATTGTAGGTGAATGGAAATAATATTACATATCGAGGAAACATGGATGTGGATGACAAAATACACCCCAGTAAATACCAAAGTATAAAAAATCTCGGATAAAAATGAGATTGTGATATTTCCCTTACCTTAGGTCCGATATGCTTCGTAAGTCTCCGAACCTCCTGTATAATGATTTAAATAATGTTATTGACTTTTTCCAGAATCATAATTATTGTTATGATATCATATATGGTCATATTCTTAGCTTCTTATTAGTAATATTTCATTACTACTTGTTATTCGGGTGTTTATTACTTTTTGTTCTTGTGTTTGTCGAATAAATTCTTATTCTTCTCTTTAGGTTATAGATACCTCATTTCCATAATGGTATTAGTGTAACATATATCATATTCATTCATTCAATTCACTTATATAATCATTATGAAATTAAGATCATGTAGAACGAGTCGCATCACATCGTGGAGACGGTATTCCGTACATACGCACGAGGGATGATATCGTTCCTATGATCGTGGAATTGTATTGGAGTGTATGTATACTATTTCAGAATAAATATCACTTTATAATAGTCATATATAGTCATTATTTACACCATTATACCCATCCAAGTAAGGTGGTGGTGGAAAATAGATTACACCACGGCGTGGAGACGGTATTCCGTACGTACGCACGCGCGATGATTTCCTTTTTTCGTAGGATGGATATAAGGTTAATTAGAGTTTTTTAATATTTATAATAAAATATCAGTATATAATAAATACTGATGTTATTAATTTATCATGAAACAACTAAAGAAGATGAAGTTTAAGAAGAAAGAAATTTAAAAAGATCGGTAATGGATATTATCACTTTTTGACGCGCCTTTTCTTAACCTCCACTTAAAGAACTAAGGATGGTCTTTGAAGAAGACAAGGACCTCTAGGATGATACTAGGAAAGTGGAGAGGAGAAAGTGGCAGGGGTTGGCCGAGCTTGAAGGCTCAAAGTGGTGTGAGGAAGAGAGGGAGGAGGTGCCCTTTTATAAGGGGGGAGAGGGGCACCTTAGGAAAATCTCAAAATATTATTTTATATTAAGGTCAAATTCGGTTTATAATGGTTCCAAAGGGTCTTATTTAGAAGCTAAAGTGGGGATGGGTCGAAATAATCTCATCCAATAGGATTTATACAAGTTTAGGTTATTATTTTAACCTTATCAATTAGATTTAACTCTAAGTTAAATAATTTAACTTTTACCGTGTCTTTTTGTTTTCTTACACTATATGGTTAATAAACTTACTATATCAAGCCAAACCAACCCCAAGTTGTTTATTATTAATTTATATAATCTTATATAAGTCATTTGGCCGAACCTTATATTTTTAGGAATAAAATAACAATTAATAATATAATATTTGTTTTAAAAACTAATTTATGTCAATTTTGACACTATTTGGTACATGATTTTTATGAAATTCATAACAGAATGGTAAGTTCGAACCAAGTTACCTATATCAACAATAACATGTCATATTAACCTAGAAAATTAATGTAAGTCATAAAAAGTCTCAAATTACATTTATTTGGGTATTTATAACATCAATTATTTCAATATTTCATTAATAAGATAATTACCGCATCATCATTGTGTCATTAATAAATTACATTATTTAATGTCTAAAAGTTACAAATAAAATATCATTATGTATTAAATATTTTTATCTTTCTAATGAATATTTATAGTCGAATTTATCTTATGTATAACCCTATATTAAAAATTATTTACTTATTAAACTTTGATTTTAACTATTTTAACCCTTCTTTAAATAAATTAATAATAAATGTCCTAATCTAATCCAAGTGGGATTAAATGGTCATATTTTATTCTTATGGTTGTTTTTGGTCGAATTACACTTATCCAATAGAATTAGGACATGTGTTAAGGTAATAATAATATCATTTTTACCCTTAATTACCCTATTTACTTTTAACCGTGGTAAAAAAAGTCAAAAGTTACTATTCACCAAAAATTATTTTCATCTCATTGAACCACATTTTAGTCCTTGATATTAACCGTGTCTCTTGGATTTTCGAAATTCCACTCACAGAAGCGGTAAAATTAAGTTTTATAAAAAATTCAGTTTTTTTTAACTACCACTTAGCGGTTTCACTATTTATCAAAAAATGAAAGTTTCCAGAAAAATACCAAAAATTAGGCCTAAGCTATATTTGATATTATGAATTAAAAAATGATGTCTATTTTATCAAATTCAGAACATATCAGTTACATTTACTAATTTAAAAATTAATTCCCATCGTCAAAACAAATAGCGTGTTTTTAAGAGATAATAACTATCAAAAGATTGACACTTGTTTATAACTGGTTTAAATGTGAAATTACATCCAATGACCAATATTGTATTAAATTTTAAAAATATATTCTAAATAAACTTTAAAACCACTCAAATTAATAATTTATCACTATTAATTATTTCTATTAAAAAAGTTGTTTTTAATTAAAATTTAGTAATTTTCACTATTCATCAGAATATGAAAGTTATCCGAAAAGTACCAAAATTTCACCCTAAGCTAATTTCGATATTCTGAATCCAAAAATGAAGTCCATTTTGAAAAATAAAATTTACAAAATTTCAAAAAGTGGTTATTACTATTCATAACGGCTAGTTTTAATAATATTTTAATAGCATATCGTTGTTTAGTGAAACTCGGTATTGCGTACTACACACGCTATCGAGGAAGGTCGCGATTGCGTGTAATGAAAGGCAATTCAAGGATGCGTGTTGTGCAAGCTCCTTTTGGTGTAGCGTACAACACAAGACATTAAATAAAAAGAATATTTTTCATAAAATCTCGGGGTGTTGCATTCTACCCCCCTTAAAATGAATTTCGCCCTAGAAATTCATTGGGGTTATAAATGGTTTACTATTCGAAAGTTTCTTTGATAGAAAAACACATCGTAAAAAGGAATACCAAAACCAATCTTTAAAAACAAAAGTATGAAACGTAACGGTTACCCAAATAAACTAATAACTAGGTTTCCACATAGGTGAAAATATGGATATGGAAGAGAAATCTAACCATTATGTTCTGATGGAGAGTGGTAGAGAACATGGCTATAGAAAAGCCAGCAATCACAAAGACATAAATTTGTGATGATCTAGGGTACCATCTGATTCATCATATATAAGATCACTAGGACAACATTTTTGGTTTTCAAGATCATTTCCCTAAAGTTGATGAAATTGGAATTAGAAGAAATACTTTCGTGATTTTTGTATAGTCTCACCGTTTGTCGTTCTTTGGACAATTTCCACTTCATATCTTAAAGAAATGAAGTTGAATTTGTCATTCGTGATGTGTTAGCAGATCATGTGATATAATAATGGGTCATTCCATCTGTCTCAAACAAAACGTTAGAAAAGTTATCAAAAAAATACATAAGTCCATCTATAGTGAGATTAATCGTATATGGTTTCTAAAATGGACTTATACTTCTTATATCATACTGCTTAATATAATAAAACTAGTTTCTACTAAATAGGGACTTCCTGTAGGCCAGTGGTAGGTGATAAAGGCCAGTCGCACTTCGGTTGTGGGTTCAATTCCCACAGCCTTGTCCGACACGATGGGCTGTCGCCCGTCCTGCAGGTTGTCCTTTTTCTAAAGCTATATTACTATAACATCCCATAAACAATATCAAAAAAAAGTTTTATCCTTAAACAATACTAACTTATGTCCAACATAATTCATTCCAATCTTTAGGCTTACCTAAAATACTTCGGTCCAAGTTCATAGTATAAAGAAAATGATCACGTGAATGCCATCATTTATCCCCCATATATCATAAGATATATCTTGTTGGTCAAATTTCAAACATGTGAATACCTTAATCATGTATTCTCTTGAAGAATTAATATCTATTGAACCTTAGTGAAAACATGAATGCGGTTAAAAGTTAACACTTTCCACATACCAAAATCCTCAAAATTCTCTATCCTCAAACCATGATATCACATAGTCCTTATATCAATCATGAGCTCATGAATACTATCAAACATATTAGATTCTCTTTATCCCTTCATTATGTGCATATCATCTGCTTTCCAAAAATATTTCAATCAATTTTCATGGTTACCGATGCCATAAAATTATTGAAAACCACAATAGACCAAAACATAAATATTCCAATATTCCACGATACTATATACAACATTATTCTGGAATCCCATTACATAAACACTTAATCATTCCACCACATCGTTGTCATATTCAACATCGCCAATGGTGATCACATGTGACTTCCCTTTGTCCTTTGCCTTAAGTGGTTGCTCATGTCGATCATCACTAACCCTTGGATTAGGGCATTTATTAGCACAATGCCCCATTTCCTTTCACTTGAAGCATTGAAGTGTTGGTGGTGCGTTCTCTGCAGTGTTTGCTTTATTCACATCATTAGAAACCCTTTTTCCATTACTTCGACACTCAGCTGCTCGATGACCTTCTTTTCCACACTTAAAACATTTTTTAGTCCCTTTAAGACAATCTCCACCATGCTTCTTTCCACACTTTGTGCATAAGGAAACATTCATCTTATTTTCACCATTATTCTGAGATTTCTCCTTGAACTCCATCTTTCGTTTCTTGTCAAAACCATGAGATGGATATGTAACACCAACTTCTATTTCTACCTTGATAGCACAATGCACAATTTCTTCATAGCTACTGAAGTCTCTTATAGCTAATGCCCTTCGAAGACTTGGTTTTAAGCCACTGAAAAATCGATCAACTTTACTTTCAGGTTGGATGATAATGCCAGATGCATACCTTGCAAGTCTTGTAAAATTCGATTCGTATATACCAACAGATTCATCATCCTTCTGCTTCAGCTCAAGAAATTCCTTTTCCATCTTTGTTCGAAGAATATGAGGGAAGTACTTACTGAAAAACAAGTTCTTGAACTCGTCCCATTCCATCGACTCAATTTCATCTCTTGGCCTCGTATTCTTGATAAGATTCCACCATTGATCAGCTTCACCTTCCAAACGATATACTGTTAAGATGATTTTATCATGTTCAGAACATTGAAGAACTGAAAATATATTTTCAGTGGTTCTGATCCATTGTTCAACAACAAGTGGATCGGAAGACCCACTGAAAGAAGGTGGACGTTGCCTCATGAAGGACTCAATAGAATATTGTTCCCTTCTCTGCTCATTTGGATGTCCAGAATGATTCATAGCTTGTGTAAGTATAGCAATAAGATTTTGCACTCCATCTCCCATAACATTTGTTTGTTCAGGAGGACAATCATTGCATTGTCCATTACAGTGATCAACACGGTTCCTTCGGGTTCCAGCCATCGTCTAAAACCCAAAAAGAATAGTGTGAGAGGCAAAAATCATGCTAGGGAAAACAACATAATAAAGGGGGATTATCCTCAATATCTAACATCTTAGGTTAAATTCTAAGATCGTTACCGTAGTTCTAGGACTGTATCCTATACGTATACTTATCCTTAGGGACATCCCTAGACATACCTTAGAAATATCTCTAGGGATCTCACTAACGTTTTCGCATCCTAGTTTCCAAAGGTTGACTAAACCTTTCCTTTGATACCAACTGTAGATACCCAAAGCTTAACGTACAAGGACATTACTTTACTTTTGCGGAATACTTATTACATAACAAAAACACACACACAAGGACCGTAATAGTTTAGTGTCTTTGGAAACTCGGAATATAATCTTCTAATCGTGGTGAAATATTTTCAACATCTCCCATAAAGATCTTCCTTTTTTTACCTAAAACCTTTCTTTATATCATGGGGAAAAGAAAATATAAAAGGGTGAGCTCAAATGCTCCATAAGGGTAAACAAAAGAAATATCAATCACATCATATTCATAAGAACATAAAATTTTGAAAATCTTAACTTGAAAAAGAGAGCATAATTTCATAACATGGGATAAATCATAGCAGTGAAATGAAATCCCAATAATCATAAATTAAAACATGAAACTTTGTGGCATACACACATAATCATAGAGAATCATATCCTATTAGTCAAGACTCATTGCCAAGACTATCTTAGTGGACAAATTCCATTTCTGAACCGAGTCACCCTCGTTTCAGTCCTGTTTTACTGAACCGGTATAACCTACCGTTCCAGCCATGTCTATCTCATGAGATATAAAATCTTTACCCAATGCATTGGAGGGAGATATAGGTCCCACCTATCTCATAATGATACCATTCTTATGTGTGCCACAAAATCATAAATCATACATCATTGCATAACCCATGTAATAAAAATGGGAATCTTTAAACATCGTGACATCATAAAACAATTCATATAATATAAAAGAATTCATAAAAATATTTCTATCACAACATAATAAAATCCATGTAATAATAGGGATAGAAACAGAACCCTTTATTATCTTAGATGGAAAATAATTTTGATAAAACACTTGAACTCCATTTTTGAGGAAAATATCCTTTCTACTTTAAAACCCTTTTTCTTTTCTTAACATATCATACAATTTTAAACTAAAAGAAGTTGATAAAAAATAAACTTGAAAACTTGTAAAGGAAGCTTCTTGGAAATAATGTTTTAAAAATCCATTCATGCCGTATAAGTTAAAAAAAACATTCTTCTCGTACTTTTGTTGGAAAAGTAAAAAAAAGTACCTCGTACGAAAAACGACAAAAGATTCCTTTCATATCTTTTACTAAAAACTCACCTAAGGGTGAAATATGATTTAAACAATTGTAGGTGAATGGAAATAATATTACATATTGAGGAAACATGGATGTGGATGATAAAATACACCCCAGTAAATACCAAAGTATAAACAATCTCGTATAAAAATGAGATTGTGATATTTCCCTTACCTTAGGTCCGATATGCTTCGTAAGTGTCCAAACCTCCTGTATAATGATTTAAATAATGTTATTTAATTTTTACAGAATCATACTTATTGTTATTATATCATATATGGTCATATTCTTAGCTTCTTATTAGTAATATTTCATTACTACTTGTTATTCGGGTGTTTATTACTTTTTGTTCTTGTGTTTGTCGAATAAATTCTTATTCTTCTCTTTAGGTTATAGATACCTGATTTCCAGAATGGTATTAGTGTAACATATATCATATTTATTCATTCAATTCATTTATATAATCATTATGAAATGAAGATCATGTAGAACGAGTCGCATCACATCGTGGAGACGGTATTCCGTACGTACGCACGAGTGATGATATCGTTCCTATGATCGTGGAATTGTATTTGAGTGTATGTATACTATTTCAGAATAAATATCACTTTATAATAGTCATATATAGTCATTATTTACACCATTATACCCATCCAAGTAAGGTGGTGGTGGAAAATAGATTACACCACGGCGTGGAGATGGTATTCCGTACGTACACACGCGCGGTGATTTACTTTTTCTGTAGGATTTATATAAGGTTAATTAGAGTTGTTTCATATTTATAATTACATATCAGTATATAATAAATACTGATGTTATTACTTTATCATGAAACAACTAAAGAAAATGAAATTGAAGAAGAAATAAATTGAAAAAGATCGGTAATGGATATTACCTCTTTTTGACGCGCCTTTTCTTAACCTCCACTTAAAGAACTAAGGATGGTCATTGAAGAAGACCAGGACCTATAGGATGATACTAGGGAAGTGTATAGGATAAAGTTTAAGGGGTTGGACGAGCTTGAAGGCTCAAAGTGGTGTGAGGAAGAGTGGGAGGAGGTTCCCTTTTATAAGGGGGGAGAGGGGCACCTTAAGAAAATCTCAAAATATTATTTTATATTAAGGTCAAATTCGGTTTATAATGGTTCAAAAGGGTCTTATTTCGAAGCTAAAGTGGGGATGTGTCGAAATCGTCTCATCCAATAGGATTTATACAAGTTTAGGTTATTATTTTAACCTTATCAATTAGATTTAACTCTAAGTTAAATAATTTAACTTTTACCATGTCTTTTTGTTTTCTTACACTATATGGTTAATAAACTTAATATATCAAGACAATATAACCCCAAGTTGTTTATTATTAATGTATATAATCTTATATAAGTCATTTGGCCGAACCTTAGATTTTTAGGAATAAAATAACAATTAATAATATAATATTTGTTTTAAAAACTAATTTATGTCAATTTTGACACTATTTGGTACATGATTTTTATGAAATTCATAACAGAATGGTAAGTTCTAACCAAGTTACTTATATCAACAATAACATGTCATATTAACCTAGAAAATTAATTTAAGTCATAAAAAGTCTCAAATTACATTTATTTGGGTATTTATAATATCAATTATGTCAATATTTCATTAATAAGATAATTACTGCATCATCATTGTGTCATAAATAAATTACATTATTTAATGTCTAAAAATTACAAATAAAATATCATTATGTAGGAAATCTTTTTATATTTCTAATGAATATTTATAGTCGAATTTATCTTATCTATAACTTTATATTAAAAATGATTTACTTATTAAACTGTGATTTTAACTATTTTAACCCTTCTTTAAATAAATTAATAATAAATGTCCTAATCGAATCCAAGTGGGATTAAATGGTCATATTTTATTCCTATGGTTGTTTTTGGTTGAATTACACTTATCCAATAGAATTAGGACATGTGTTAAGGTAATAATAATATCATTTTTACCCTTAATTACCCTATTTACTTTTAACCGTGGTAAAAAAGTCAAAAGTTACTATTCACCAAAAATTATTTTCATCTCATTGAACCACATTTTAGTCCTTGATATTAACCGTGTCTCTCGGATTTTCGAAATTCCACTCACAGAAGCGGTAAAATTAAGTTTTATGAAAAATTCAGTTTTTTTAACTACCACTTAGTGGTTTCACTATTCATCAAAAAATGAAAGTTTCCAGAAAAATACCAAAAATTACGCTTAAGATATATTTGATATTATGAATTCAAAAATGATGTCTATTTTATCAAATTCAAAACATATCAGTTACATTTACTAATTTAAAAATTAATTCCCGTCGTCAAAACAAATAGCGTGTTTTTAAGAGATAATAACTATCAAAAGATTGACACTTGTTTATAACTGGTTTAAATGTGAAATTACATCCAATGACCAACATTGTATTAAATTGTAAAAATATATTCTAAATAAACTTTAAAACCACTCAAATTAATAATTTATCACTATTAATTATTTCTATTAAAAAAGTTGTTTTTAATTAAAATTTAGTAATTTTCACTATTCATCAGAATATGAAAGTTATCCGAAAAGTACCAAAATTTCACCCTAAGCTAATTTCGATATTCCAAATCCAAAAATGAAGTCCATTTTGAAAAATAAAATTTACAAAATTTCAAAAAGTGGTTATTACTATTCATAACGGCTAGTTTTAATAATATTTTAATAGCATATCGTTGTTTAGTGAAACTCGATATTGCGTACTACACAAGCTATCGAGGAAGGTCGTGATTGCGTGTAATGCAAGGAAAGTCAAGGATGCGTGTTGTGCAAGCTCCTTTTCGTGTAGCGTACAACACAAGACATTAAATAAAAAGAATATTTTTCATAAAATCTCGGGGTGTTACAAAAACACCTCTAGCATGTTATAAAAAGCAGTAACATAAGACATGATATAACACATAAGCATGGAATAATATAAAAACATGAAAAAAGTAGAGGCAGTATGGAATATGACATCCAAGATTGTACACCACAAGCAAGACATGCGAATTAAATAGTAACGCTAATATATTACCTCAACGGGCACAAAACAAGCATGGAATTTCTCAAGGAACACAATCATACTTAGTAGGAAACCTACTAATGCAACTACATGGAATTGAATTTATGCATGGAAATTGAATTTATAAGTTCCTAATATAAGGAATGTAATTCCCCATCCTTACCATATCAGGCTAAGTGCATATTTCCAAAACTTTTAAAATAAATAAGCAGCAGAAAATACACCAATCACCCAAGGTGAAATCACATCAACTGTAACATCAATAGTATAACAGAAATTCCCAAACCTGGTCACTTGGTCATTCCCCATAAATGGGGTGATCAGTCCCAGGCATGATTATCTACCAAGCATTGAAACATTCCTATTATCCTATCTACTATCCCAAAATAATAAGAAAAAGGAAAAACAAAATATGATACCACTTTGTAATGTACCGACCGAACTTACCACTAAATCGGTAGATGGACCTGTCACTACATGACCTCAAGTGTGCCCCCATACGTTAGAGGCTATTGACTAGAAACGAGGATGTAAAGGTAGTTCAATGGAGAGAATATACCTTTATTTTCAGAGTCTGTAATGATAACATAGAGTAAAACCTAAAACAATAGCAGAAGTAGTATAAAGAAATAATTAAAATAGTGAAAGACAATTAAAACAACAACTGAATATAGAAAATGAAAAATCCCAGATTATACAATGCATTCATGTCATGGTGATACATATATATAATCAATAAACAAAATAGCATTCTTTAAATCTTAGTAAAGAAATAAAGAAAATACTCAAAGCCCAAAGGTGATCTCCAAGATCATACTGAGCTCCCGCTTGGTCCTTTTCTCTTAACTTCTAGGTACAAGAGGAAACAACACAAGAATAAGTCCATATCCATATAAATAAGAAGAGTCTACTCGGGTACCCCATTGAAATGATGGCCCAAGTAGGGTGTGAGATATAAATATCAACAGGCTAACACCACTGGTATCAATCCCCAACCAATATGTGCAATATGTAAACATGAAGTGTGCATGTAAATACATATTATATAAATACAAGTAATATATTGTAATGGAAGGTAAACTATTAAAATAGATATAAAAACATATCCCCACAAGTCTCCCTACACAAGATAGTAAATATCCTTTAACAAGGAAGCTAAAAGTAATTCAAAAATAAATAACATGGCCTGGACATTCATCCAAACATGTCATACCATCACGACCTTGTCATATAACCCCATATCAAAATTTACCACGGTGAAGTTGTATATTCGAGCATATCACATACCACACAACCATGCCATATAAAGAAGTGTAGACCACAGAGGGATGGATCCAAGGTGTCATGTACCTAGACATCCATTTAAGAAATATATACCATGAAGGTCTGGATCTAAGTAAATCTTCGAAGGCATCCACATCGAGTCCCATGGGCGTCCCGGTGGATACTCGGTCTAGGAACTGATTGGAGTCCAAGGAGCATGTGTATCTACATGTCTTATGCGAGTCTAAGAAAGATGGATCCACAAGGTAACAAGGCATGAGGCATCCCATAGAATCAAGACCCAAGGAGCATAATCAACCCAAGGTGTCCACTACCGTATTCTAAATCCATGAAGAGCAGTCCATGACATATATCAAACCATTAATTCATTTAAAACAATTTATCAAATCAAAAAATATGAGTATACCCACTCATATAAACCATTCCATCATTTACATATGAGTATACCCACTCATATAAACCATTTAACAATTCCATTCCATATGATTATACCCACTCATATCATCCATTTAACCATTTACCTTGGGTTTACTCACCTGTTCACCACAATTCAAAATGAGGCTTTAAACATAAGAATAAGGGTATACCCACACTTAAAACCATAGAAATACACTTAGTGAGTATACCCACTCACATATGTCACACACAACATGAGTATACCACTCATGTATTTTATTTCCTTTTAAATAAGCCATATGGGTATACCCACCCATATCACCATTTACCATTAAATACATCACAAGTCAACCAATGATATTACCCTCTCATGTTGAAAATTATTATTTGATTAAATCCTATGAGTTTACCCACTCGTTCTCCATTTTACGTTTAAGGCATATAATGATCATACCCACCCATTATCCACCACTTTTATCAAATTCACTAGATTCATTATAATGAATTTACCCTTTCATTAATTCCCATTCACAACCCATGCGACCAAAGAGTACACCCACTTATTATTATGTTTAACTTTAATTCCTATCACATGGAATACTCACCCATTTAATACCATTTACACTTAATCATTTCACATGAGGTTTCCCATCCATGTAATCCCATTCTAGTTCAAAATAATTATTTAACACAAGTGCGTCAACATGCAAGGGAGGAAATACTTCTCCTAGCTAAGAAAACCATATCCATTTTGTTTTAACAATATTCCTCTAACTAGGAAATCATAGGGGAAAACAAAAATCATCAATCCAAGAAAACATAATAGGATAATAACTATATTTTTAACTTGAAGGAAACACACCTTTAATAGAAAGGTTTTATTATAAAAACATGACTTTGTTCTCAAAAAAATAATTTTATTCCTCACAAGCAGTTAAATTTATATTTTTCAATTAAAATAATAAAGAAGTAGTTTACAATCAAATATTTCATTATTAATTTTAAAAGGGTAAGGTTAGGGACCCTAACTCAATCAAACCAAGCCAACACTTGACATTTGACTCTTTCTAACTCAAGCATCCATCCACTCAAGAGAATATACATCTATATATATATTTGTGTAGACCATTAACAAATTTCCCATATTACCCGTTCCATGAGGGGATACATACATGTAGGATATACATGTATATATATATACATAACTTCATATATGTCTATGATCTTTCCAAAGGAATAGAAACCCACTACAACCATGACTGACACCCATAAACATCATAAGATACTCAAATAAGAAGTGTGAAACCAAAAATAGGTTTAGGAGCTTACCCTAAAATGATAACATTGAAGTGAACCATGTCGTACCACCTCAACTTCCATATTGGTTGCTGGAACACAGACCAACTGGTCCTGAGACATTCTTTTCACAACCTAGAACCAGAAGAAAAAAAAATCGATTTAAACCTAACCCTGGGGTTTCGGTCGCGCACCATAGGGTGATAGATAGGCTGAGAAACAACCATAAATAGTGAGAGGAGGAGAGGAGGGTCTCTAAATTGGATAATCAAACCAAGATCCAGCCAAAATCTAAGAGAAATCAAAGCCAAAGAGGAGGATGTAGAAGGGGAGGGTTGTGTGTCGAAGGGGGAACCCCCTTTGGGTGAGTCAATCAGGTATGAGGAGAGGGATAAGGTTTGTGTGTTTTATTTTAATTTTATTCTAATTAAAATTAATTTAATTCATTAAATAGACCTCTCCACATGGTTTAACCAGCACAGTTTGGTAAACTGTGCACCAACCGTGCAGAAACCTATGTATAAGAAACTCACCTTACATGGTCTATCCCACATGGTTAGACTAACCATGTGAAGATCATGTGAAAGCCTCTGTACCCCCAAAAGTAAGTCACATGGTTACCTATTATGGGCCATACAGTTTGGAAGACCGTATTCCAACTGTGTACACTCTAAAAGTTCTTAAAAACCTACCCTTCACAGGTCCGATGCTCCCGAAACTCCTCGAGATGCCTTGGAAAGTTCTTGGGACTTCACCCAAGACCAAAGAAATCAACTTTAAACATTCCAACTTCCATAACACAGTTCCAAAGTTCCATTTTAGAAACAACCCATCCAGTAATTACTAAAAATTCAAATTCCCTTGAAATTTCATCCAATTCAAATACATGGGTTCTTACAACAGAGACACAATCTCAATACAATGCTTTATTCAAAATATACCACCGAATGGACATGTGAGAATAAATTATTATTTAATAAATTAAGAATTAAGAATTAATTATTACAAAAAATTCATATAGTTTGGAATTCCACCAACTTATGTAGTAGGATAAAAACCATATTACGGGACCAAAAAGTGGTTAGAATAATTATTAGAGATCACCATCTTTAGGAAAATTACCATTTTCTCACTTAAAATTATTTGAAAGAAAAAATTAAAATTTATACTCAAAATTCCAGTCCTACAGGTCCTAAAAATATCCCCTCCACAAACATTTTATTCTTTAATAAGCCTTGGTGAAAAAACTAGCAGCCATGATATCATCCCAAGCATCTGAAAAACTATGGTATCTCAACTATCCAATGACCTGTCTCATAGCACTAACAACTATATTCTAAATGGGAGACACTTAACTATGTCTGATCTGTTACTCCTCACCATAGAAGTATCCTTATCTCCACCTTGCAACATCACCCATTCCCACTTCCCGAGAATGATTTCTATGGAAACACATGATTTTAACAAAAGATGAGGGTCTCTACCCTCAAATGGACTATGATACACTCCCCACCAAAAGGATTACCTTATAATGCTCCTAAAGAACAACATCCACATGTTCCTTTATCAACTAGGAATTGTATTTAAAATAAAAGAAGCTCGATATAGTTCCAACACTCTCTCAATGTACTCAGGATTATGTCAAGATAAAACATGATCATCTATAACTAAGAGTACACTAATATATCATCGAAAGGCATGTATAGCTCTCTCCGATCGACGCTCACATTAAAATAGAATAAAATTGCATTAAACCAACTTCTAAAACCACATCCCCTGATAATGTGTGTTCAGGTCCAAACACATGTCAACCACCTCCCAACACCTGATTTATTCTTGATGTCGCCTCAACCATGGAGGGATTTCTCATATTATCACAACTCTTGAGAAACTATGCCTGAAAAAATATCTTGAAACCATCATTTCTCAACTCTCACTAGATCAATAACTGATTTAATATTTAAATGGCATCATATACAACAAACGTGTACCTTTATCACATGAATCATGCTTCTAAAAGTCACCTCTCACAAGGCTAGTCTGACTGTGCTACATGGAATGTCAGTCCAAACAAGAAAAAATATCCCTTGGAATTCCTCTTCAAAATCACGCACCTCACTCATGGAATGATTCATTCTATGAACACACATTACACAGTGTCGTTTCAGTCATGAGTGTCTACCTGCTCTCTAATTACGTTAGCAAAAATGAAAAAAATGGTCAATAGGGTTAGGCACCCAAATCGTCCTGCTCATCGAAGAAATAATTGATACCAAATCACCTTAGTGCTTCATAAAAAGACAAAGGAATCAACATGCCTATATCACAAAACCTGAGTAATAACCATGAATCAGTCTTAAATGAGAATATAACCAAAATCACTTCCTAAAAAGGCATCCATAAACCCAGGACAACACTACACATAGGTTTCACTTGATCAAACTAAAAATAAACCTATAAGGGTCTGAGTCAAAACTAAGGGCCTCTAGGCTCCCCACATAGCCTTATTAATCAAGTCTCACAATTGGGTCACAATGTATAACCACCCATTATAAAAGATCAAAACTCTATAAGGAAGTTAAAGATAACACTGACCTACAATGGTCAAAACTATCAACATCAACCTATTAGGGCCCTGATCCTCATCAAGCATCCTCATAATGAACTTTCCCTAGAGGCCACGATACCAACGTGAGAGAGATACTGAAATTAAACTCACTAGGAATCCATATATAGTAACACCAACTCGATTTATATTTTACTAGAAATTTCTTGGTACTTATCGGTATCATACTCAGTGATCTGACTAGATAACCATAAATGAAGTTTGATTAAGTAGAATTTCATTCCGAGCTATGAAAGAAAACATTATATAGTTTTTTACTAACACTTTAAGTAATGGAACCTATGAAATAAATCCCTATGATGGGTTCAAAATATAAAAATCATGAGCCCTATTAACCTACTATTGTTACTGCACCTTCTGTGCATGAGGAATGAGTCATCGGGCTCACTATCAAACATCTCAATATAGATCCACATCAAATTCCATTAGAATGATATATATATATATATAAGTCATCCCAATTAAGTATAATGACCTGAAAAACCAATACAAGAAAACACTATTTAGGGTTTTGTTTAATTTTAAACAATTGGACTCTATCATCAGTAAAATCACACATTAGAAGGCCTATAACATGTGAATCCTATTTTCCAAATGTGATGCGTGAGACGCCTATTACCTTTACCAACCAAGAGTCAAAATTAGTCAATAGCCTCTTTCCAATAGGCCAAGAGCTAGATATCCATCAATAAATCATAAAATCCACACAACATGTACATTACTCAAAGAGAAAATCATATAAAACTATAACATCACAGATCATAACTACAATCCCATATCCCCAGAAACTAGGAATTCTTAATTGAACAAGTTTTTTTGATGTGCCATTATGATATCCATCACAGGCTTCGAGACATTCCAAATAATCGTATCTACCATATCCTAAATATTAAATCAAAAGGAAAAGAACACCACCAATACTGATTTGTAACATCCTGAATAGGATGACACTAAAATAGTGATCCATTTCAGTTTGTCACAAAGCCTCAAGTTCCCCTCTCCATACGCTAGAGGCTGCCGACTAGTAGTGAGGGACTAGGGTGTGTTTACGGAGAGACTATTCCCTCACATCATAGTAAACAAAAAATAAATAACTAGATATCATCCAAGAAGTAAATAAATAGATCAGGGAAGTAAATAAATAGATTGGGGAAGTAATAAATAAAATGAAATAGAACATGATGAAATAATAAGTGAAATGATATAAAATCTCGAACTACCATGTCATACATACAACACTGGTCTCCCAATGGGTTGACTATACATGCAAGAGTACATAAAATAAAATAAAATAAAATTACATGGATCTCCTACTAACTCTAACCAAGACCGCATACTTAGTCTCTGTAACAACCCAAGATTTTTTGAAATATATATATTTCAAAATAATTTAACCTTTTTGATATTTAACATTAAAAAAAACCCGAATATATGTTTTTATAAAAACACTGTGTTTGGATTATGTTATATTCACCAATAAGTTAATCTTTCACTACATGAAACACCGGCTTGGCTTGCGTTACACGTAAAACTAAGTTTCTACTAAACATCACTTTATTATTATAATTATTTAAATGAGATAGTTATATCCTAGCTATTAAAATTGTAATATGAATTGTAATAACTATTTTAAAAATATTAGTAATAATGGGTTTATATAAATAGAACATATTTATAGTGGAAAATATAATTTTTGGTAAAGTCTTTATAGGTTTGAAACTACTATTTCCTCAAATAAACCGCTTTTCATGAACTTCTATGAAAAAAATAAAATTAAGTTTATAAAATATTATAAATTTAATTTGATAAAATAAAACCATTTTTAAATTTGGAATATCAAAATAAACTTCAAGTTATTTTTTAGTATTTTTCTAAGAAGTTTTATTTTTTGATGAATAATGAAAAATACAACATTGTAGTTAAAAACTGCCTTTTTTGTTTAAATTATTATTAAAATTAAAATTTAATTTTAAAGTCAAAATAAACCTATAATACATATATTAATCCAATGTAGATCATTTTAATAATTTTTATATTGAAATTATATATAAAAACTCATTAAATTTCGAACATCTCTTACTCGCCTTCTCGCCATATCTGTAGGATTACTATTAAACTTAATTTAGGCACTTATTTGATTTGAATTTTGTAAAGTACCATGTTTTTGGACCAGGATAAAATAATATTTTTTTGAAATTTTTCATTTACTACATTTTTCAGTTTTAAAAACCATGCTTAAGAAAGAAGTTTCGCGAGTTGGGTTCTTTTAAAGTGTTGATAACGGGCTTGGGTAAAGGCTTGATGATTTTCTAGGTTAGTAGGATGGGTTTTGGGAGAACCAGACCAGATAGTGACATTCATATAGGCTACACATTATTAGTCAAATTGTGTGGGTCAATTATATATGATAAAATAGGTTTCCAGAAGTGGACACATGGTCTGCGCATAGTCTGTCAGACCGTGCAAGTCAAACCATGCTATCTATCTAGTTTTGAGTTTTGGATTTAATTTAATTTAATTTAATTAATGTTTGAAAGGAATTTAATTAAATGATCTATTTGGGGTTTTATTTAATTAAATTAAAGTTGAGATAATTTAATTAAACAAAATTGAGATAGAGAATTTATTTAATTAAATTGAGAAGAAAAGATTTAAATTTATTTTAAATGATGATGAGCCGAAGTATTTATTAAATTAAATTGATATGAGATGAATTTATTTAAATGATTGGTAAATGAGGAGTTGGGGGTTATAAAAAAAAGATAAATATTAAATGATAAAATTTAAATGACGTGTAAATGAGGAGTTGAGGTTTCTTTTAATTAAATTCAAAGTAAAGAGGAATTTAATTAATTAATGTGAAATGGAGATTTTATTTAATTAAATTCAAGGTTAAGAAGAATTTAATTAGTCATTACTAAATGAGGGATTATTATTTAATTAAATTTAGGTTGATAGAATTTAACTAAACAATGTTGATGAGTTATAGTTTTTAATTTAATTAAATTGTGTTTTGAGAATTTAATTAAATAACACGAATTGAAGAAATTATTTAATTAAATTTAGTTGGAATGGATTTAATAAATGATAATTAATCAGGTGTTGGGTTTTTTTATTGAATCATTATGGGAGAATTTAATTAAATAATAATGAGTTGTAAACTTTATTTAATTAAATTCAATTGGAAATGAGTTTAATTAAATAATGTGTTAAATGTGGAGTTGGGGTTTTATCTAATTAAATTCAAGGTTAATATGAATTTAATTACTTGAAGAAAAATGGGTGTTTTATTTAATTAAATTGTATTGATATAATTTAATTAAATAATTATGTATTGGAGAATTTATTTAATTAAATTCATGAGAGAAGAATTTAATTAAATGATGTGTTGAATGTGGAGTTGGAGTTTTATGTAATTAAATTCAAGGTTAAGATGAATTTAATTATTTGATGAAAAATTGGTGTTTTATTTAATTAAATTGTATTGAGAGAATATAATTAAATAATGATGTGTTAGAGAATTTATTTAATTAAATTGTGTTAAATGGAATTTAATTAAATGATGTGAAGTGGGGGTTTTATTTAATTAAAATTGTTGAGAATAATTTAATTAAATTATGTTTAAATGGGGAGTTTTGGGTTTTATCAAAGAAGAATTTTGTTAAATGATAATAATATTAATGGTTTTTATTATGGTGGATTTATTTAATTAAATTGAGGTTGATTAATTTAATTAAATGAGGTGAGATGAAGAGTTTTATTTAATTAAATGTAGTTAAATGAAATTTAATTAAATGTTGTGAAATAAGGTTTTTTAATTAAATTCAAGGTTAAGTTGATTTTAATAATTTGATGTGAAACATGGGTTTTATTTTAATTAAAGTTAAAGATGGGAGAATTTAATAAATTGATGAAAAACTGGGGTTTTAATTAATTAAATTTGATCGAGAGAATTTAATTAAATAACCGGGATTTGGAGTTGTAATAATTAAAATCGTTGAAGGTAATTTAATTAAATGATGTAAGAAGGAGTTTTTATTTAATTAAATGCATTAGAGAGAATTTAATTAAATAGTGTTAAATGAGGTGTAAACAAGGTGTTGGGATTTATCTAAGAGGAGAGTTAATTAATGGATAATAATAATAATATCATGGGGTTTATTATTATTATCATTATATTAATTATTATAATTAAAAATTGGGTTTTAATTGATTTGAGAGAGGGAAAAGGAGGGAGAGGAGAACATTTAGTGAGGCGTGATCCTCTCCCCTCGGCTCTCCCTATGTGAGATGCACTACTCCCCTCCTCTAGCTTCTCTTCACACAACCATCTCCTTTCAATGTCTTTATGAATCATGTCTTTCTTAGTAAGGTGAGTCTGTCTACGTGAGTTTTGTTATTCGTATCGGCAATTTGGACTCTCCCTCACCCAATCTATGTTCAGTCGAAACCCTAACCAAGGATTTGACTCATTTTCTTCCTTTCTTCCAATTCTAGGTGATGCAGAGGATGTCTCAGGACTCGTTTGTCAGTATTTCGACCACTTCCACCAAAGGCATGGAAATTCATCTTGATTTGGTTCATCACCGTCAAAGCTAAGTAAGTCTCAATACCCGTTAATGGGGTTTTCACCCCTTAAATAAGGTTCTTATGGCTTAAATGTGTTACGGTTAATTATTTTGGCATGTTTTGGTATCCACCACACTATTTATGAGTTTCGGTTAATTATTGTTAGGTGCACCAATGAATTCCAAGTGTGCATGCTATTGTTGAGGTGGATGTACATGAGTAGATGACAGTTTAAGTTAGAAAGAATTGGCTCGTCTAATTTTAGGTAGGGTCCTTAACTTTCCTTAATTAATAAAACACAACATTTGTTTAATTACTATTGTTGATAAGTTTGACTGCAAATGCTAAATAAATGGTTTATTGGTATAAAATTATTTGACATATTATAGAATAATGTTTTTTTAATAAAAACCCTCTAATGGAGGTGCACTGACTTCAAGATAAAAACATAATGTTTAGACTGATATGTTCGTTTATCTTGTTGTTGTGCGATTTTTTCCCTTTGCATGTTGACACACTTGGGTTAAGTGGTAATTATGAGTATTGGGAGTTATAAGTTGAGATAATTAATCAAGGAATTAATTCTGAGATTTTTATTCGATATGTTCAGATAATTAATGGTGGATTAATTACATGCCTTGAGATTGAAATATAGATAATTAATGAGGGGATAGATTTTGAATTTTCAGTAGGATAAGTTGAGATAATTAATTTGTGAATTAATTATGTACTTTGAGATTGGAATATAGATACTTAATCAATGGATTAATTATAAGATATTTAATTGGATAATTGAGATACATAATCATGAATTAATTGTACACTTTGATATTTTAAAATAGGCAATTAAACGGGGGATTAACTACAAAATATTGATTTTCCTAGTTGAGATAATTAATTGAGATATTAATTATGATATGTAATTTGGGTTGAATTGAGATAATTAATGGTGAATTAATTATGTGCCTTGATTTTTTTCAAGATAATTAATTGTGATATTAATTATGACAAGTTGAGATTTAGATTGGATAACTGTTTCTGAAAAAATTAATTATGGAATGTGATTTTTATAGTAGATTAATTAATTTATGGATTCATTTACTTAGTTAATTTTTCGGTTAACTAATAGTTTTGGTATATTTAACTAATCGATTGGATTAGTAAGTGAATACGAATAATTAAATTGGTAAATTAATTATCATGTTTTCATTCAAGGAATTAGGATAATTAGTTGAGCTAATTATCTAGTTGACTTGATTGGGGTTAAGAATAATTAATTATTTCCTTTTTTGATGATGAATTTTTAATTAATTGTAGAATTAATTTACATAAAATTGATGTTGTTAATTAGTTATTTAACTACTTAACGGACTTGATTAATTAATTTATGAATTAATTAATGGATGGGATTTGGGGTGTTAGACATGGTGTTCTACACCAATGATATAAATAAATGAATGGGATTTGGGGGGGGGGGGGTTAGACATGAATTCGACAGTAATGATATAAATAAATGAATGGTATTTTGGGTGTTAGACATGGAATTATTTTTCAATGGGATTTTGGGTGTTAGATATGGAGATATACATTCCAGATAGATTTATCTGTATTGTTGAGTATTTGGGGAGTTAGACATGGAATTATACACCAATGATAAATAATGATAAATCAGATTTTAGGTGTTAGATATGGCTTTCCGCATTGATGGGATTTTGGGGTGTTAGACATGTCGTTCTATGCCAATGAGAAATAAATGAACGATATTTGGGGTGTTAGACATGTTGATCTATACCGAATGAAAATTAGGGAGTTTGACATGGTATTCAACACCAAATGAATGAAAATAATGAATTATTAAATAAATGAGAGATGTGGGTCAAAACTAAGTTAAATGTGATTAAACAAATAAAAGTTAAGAATGATTACAATTCTTGCAGGAGCCAAAGTTAGTATTGAGGTATGAGAAACCATGGTAACCTTAGAGATAATAAATGATTAAATAGTGAATAATTGGTAAAGTGTTGAAAGGTATTTATGCTTGATAAATATGATTGTATGATTCTTATGTAGGATCTTATTTCGGCTATGATCCAAAGTAGGTATCACCATCAGGTGTCCCTTTGGAACCTAGATAGGTTGTTGGTTATTTATTCAGTTATGTTATTACTTCATTATATATGCACTCTATTTGTTATATTGAATTGTCTAGATTGAGCTAGAAAACTGCTGGTCTTGGCCAACTGATATGTATATCTCACAACCTATTCAGGCTTCCATTTCACTGGATTACCCGAGTAGACTTTCTTATATGCAGGATTGTGGACCTTTGCTTGTGGAAGTCTCTTATACTTGGGAGTTAGGTGAAAAGGACGTAGAGGGATCTTGGGATGCTTGTGGAGATCACCCTTGTGAATTTGAGTCTTTTTTTATTTATTGTAATGTAAAACATACTATTTTGTTTACAACTTTTCAATATGTATCCCCATGAATTGCATGAATTGTATAAACTAGAATTGGCCATTTTCATTATTTAGTTGATTATTATATTACATATGCTTCTACTGTTATCTAAGTTTATTATCTTTTTCGCTATGAACTCTGAATATTAGGGTATAGTCTCCCCACTGACTATCCATATATCCTCTCTGCTAGTCAATAGTCTCTGGCGTATGGGGAGATGTGCTTGAGGTCATGTGAAAACCAGTCCGACAAAATGTTTGAGGGTAAGTCAGGTTGGAACGTTACAAAGTGGTATCAAAGGCATGTTTTCTTTATTTTTTCCTCTATATTTCTATTTTTGGTTGGTAGAAATGAGACTAGGAAAGTGCCAGTGCTCGGTTAATAGCCATGCCTTGGACTGATCACCCCACTTATGAGAAATGACCAAGTGGCTAGGGATGGGAATTGATGTTTATATTGCTTGAGATTACAGTTGATATGATTTCACCTTGAGTGACTAGTGTATTTTTCCACTACTTACTAATTTTGA
This sequence comes from Viscum album, assembly GCA_963277665.1. Taxonomy (NCBI): domain Eukaryota; kingdom Viridiplantae; phylum Streptophyta; class Magnoliopsida; order Santalales; family Viscaceae; genus Viscum; species Viscum album. Next base: position 1,273,971,744 of record OY728137.1, on the reverse strand, counting down.
GAATTTTAAACATTTACCTTGGTCTGATATGGAAAGGAAATTTCATTACATGGATCATCTTAGGCACTTAAATATTCACATGCCATTCATATCACATGCCATGTAGTTTCATTAGTAGAATACCTGCTAACTTTAATTTCATGCCTTGGGGGGAATGATATGTTTGATATTCTTTAGCATTCCCCTTTAGATAACATGTTTTAGTGACATATATAACATTATGGGGTGTTTATATGCCATGATACCTCTATTATTAGCATGTTTTGAGGCAGTTCTATGCTTCTGTGTTATAGCATGCTATTGTGTTACTGCTTATGAAAACATGCTAGAGATGTTTTGATGTGTAAATTTCTACATGAGTAGAAAACTTATTTATTTCATTTACAATAGGATCCAATTTCAGTTGTAAGGTGTATGGGCACCTTATAACTAGAAAAGGGTAACTCACATATTCAAACAATTAAAAAAGTGGCTGCTAAAGTTAAAATGTTAAATGGAAATTTGATGTGATAAATGAGAGAAAAATGCCAGCGGTAAGGTGCATGGGTGCCTTATCTATTAGTAGATGGCCACCCATGTAACTGATCCTTTTATAACCATAATGTGTTTGAAAATGGTTATAAATGTAAAACTATTGAGTTTTGGGAAATGAACTATTATAGGGTTGATTTTTGAAGAACCAAGATGTTTTGAATAAATGGGACCCTCAGAGGTCATCTTCTGATTAAAAGGAATTTAGATGATAAATTTTCTATTTAAAATAAAATGATACTAAATGTTAAATTTTTAAGTGGTAGTTTTTATAGCTTGCCTGTTTTGGCCGAGGAGCGTTATTTCAAAACCAAGTTCCTTCTTATTGAATTATATATGTGGGTTTGTTAAAATTCATTTAAATATTTAAAAGGTTAAAATGAATTAATTGATGAAATTAAAAAGTTCTTTAGAGCCTAGTGTTTTCTGTTTTTCATGGCCAAGAGATAGGGTCGATGTGTATGCTTCATAAGGTACTAGCCCTTGGTATATAGCACCCTTAGAGTTGAGATGTCTTGTTTCTGATGTGAGTTTTTTTTGACATTGGTACTGCTTGGGTACAATTGTCCCTTGTAGGATTTTTGGGTTTCATGGGTCGGTGAGTTCTTTTAAGAAAAGAGTAATGGATTGGAGTTATAAAATGGATAAAGGTACGTTGGGTGTTTTGGAATGCAACATGATCATTCAAATGAGAAATTTTGACCTTGGTAGTGTTATAGTAGCTCTCGATGGATTCCTGGGGATGAGAAATTTTTTAAGGTGGGTAAATTGTAAAGTCCCATGTTTTTGAAACGAGCTAAAATAAAAAAGCTTTTGAATTTTTTGGTTTACTACATAGTTTGGTTTTAAAAACCAATATTCAGAAAGAAGTTTCATGAGTTGGGTTATTTTAAAGTGTTGATAATGGGTTGGGTAAAGGATCGAAGATTTTCTCGGTTGGTAGGATGGGTTTTGGGAGAACTGGACTTGGTAGTGACATTTTCATGGGCTGTGCACAATTAGTCAAACTATGCGGGTTAGCTCTGTAAGATAAAACCTGTGTCCAATAGCATACACACGGTCTGCGCATAGTCTTTCAGACTGTGTGAGTCAAACCATGCGGTCTACCCAGTTTTGAGTTTTAGGTTTAATTTAATTTAATTAAATTCATGGTTGAAAGGAATTTATTTAAATGTGCTATTGGGTGTTTCATTTAATTAAATTAAAGTTGAGATAATTTAATTAAATAACATTGATATGGAGAAGTTATTTAATTAAATTAAGATTAAAAGAATTAATTTATTTTAAATGATGATGATCTAGAGACTTTATTTAATTAAATTTATATGAGAGGAATTTAATTAAATGACTGGTATATGAGGAGTTGAGGGCTATCAATGAATAAAAATATTAAATGATAAAATTTAAATGATGTGTAAATGAGGAGTTGGGGTTTCTTTTAATTAAATTCAAAGAAAAGTGTAATTTAATTAATTAATGTGAAGTGGAGGTTTAGTTTAATTAAATTCAAGGTTTATAAAACTTTAATTAGTCATTTCAAAATGGGGGATTATTATTTAATTAAATTGAGACAGAGAGAATTTAACTAAATAATGTTGATGAGTTGTATTTTTTCATTTTATTAAATTATGTTTTGATAATTTAATTAAATAACATGAATTGGAGAAATTATTTAATTAAATTCCGTTGGAAAAAATTTAATTAAATGATAATTAATGAGGTGTTGGGGATTTTTATTAAATCACATTGAGATAATGTAATTAAATAATAATGAGTTAGAAATTTTATTTAATTAAATTCTGTTGGAAAAGAATTTAATTAAATGATATGTTAAATGTGAAGTTGGAGTTTTATCTAATTAAATTCAAGGTTAAGATGAATTTAATTATTTTATGAAAAAATGGGTGTTTTATTTAATTAAATTTTATTTATATAATTTAATTAAATAATGATGTGTTAGAGAATTTATTTAATTAAATTCATGGAAGAAAAATTTAATTAAATGATGTGTTAAATGTGGAGTTGGAGTTTTATCTAATTAAATTCATGGTTAAGATGAATTTAGTTATTTGATGAAAAATTTGTGTTTTATTTAATTAAATTGTATTGAGAAAATTTAATTAAATAATGATGTGTTAGAGAATTTATTTAACTAAATTATGTTAAATGGAATTCAATTAAATAATATTAATTGTGGGTTTTATTTAATTAAAAATTTTGAGATGAATTTAATTAAATAATGTTTAAATGGGGGGTTTTGGGTTTTATTAAAGAACCATTTTATTAAATGATAATAATATTAATGTTTTTTGTTATTATGGATTTATTTAATTAAATTTAGGTTGATGAATTTAATTAAATAATGTGTGATGTAGAGTTTTATTTAATTAAACTGAGTTAAATGGAATTTAATTAATTGTTGTGAAATGGGGGCTTTCTAATTAAATTCAAGGTTATGTTGAATTGAATAATTTGATTCGAAACAAGGTTTTTATTTTAATTAAAGAGTAGTATGGGAGAATTTAATAAATTGTTGCGAAACAAGGGTTTTAATTAATTAAATTCGGTTGAGAGAATTTAATTAAATATTGACGAGTTGAAGTTGTATTAACTAAATTTGTTTAAGGGAATTTAATTAAATGAGGTAAGAAGAAGTTTTTATTTAATTAAATATATGAGAGATAATTTAATTAAATGGTGTTAAATGAGGTGTAAACGGGGTGTTAGGGTTTATCTAAGAAGAGAGTTAATTAATGGATAATAATAATAATATCATGAGGTTTATTATTATTATTATATTAATTATTATAATTAAAATATAGGTTTTAATTGATTTGGGAGAGGGAAAAGGAGGGAGAGGGGCACAATAGGTGAGGCATGATCCCCTCCCCTCAACACTCCCTATCTGAGGTGCACCACCCCCTTCTCCAGCTCCTCTTTACATGACCATATCCTTTTGATGTCTTCACGAATCACGTCCTTCTCGGTGAGGTGATAATGTCTGCGTGAGTTTTGTTATTCGCATCGGCCATTTCAACTCTCTGTCTCCCAATCTTTGATCGAACAAAACCCTAACCAAGGGATTGAATTGGTTTCTTCCTTTCTTCCAATTCTAGGTGGTGTAGAGGATATTTTGGGGATCGTTGGTCTGTATCTCGATAACCACCATTGAATTCATGGCGGTTCATCTCGATTCAGTTCACCACAGACAAAGATGGGTAAGGCTCAATACCCATTAATGGGGGTTTCACCACTTAAATAAGGTGTTTATGGTTTAAATGTATTGTAGTTAATTATTTGGGTGTGTGTTGGTCTCCACCACACTATTTATGAGTGCCGACTAATTGTTGTTAGGTGCGACGATGAATTTCGAGTGCGCAAACACTATTGTTGTGGTGTGTGTATGTGAGAAGATGATTGTTTAAGTTAGAAAATATTTTCTCGACCAATTCCTTGATATAGGGTCATCAACTTTTCTTAATTAATAAAATGAATTATTTTTTAATTTGTATTATTGATAAGTTTTACTTAAAATGCTTAATAAATGGTTTATTGGTATAAAATGATTTGGAAAGATTAGAGAATCATGTTTTTGTAATAAAACCCCTCCAATAGAGGTGCACTGTCTTCAATATAAAAACATATTTTTTAGACTAATATGTTCGTTTAGATTGTTGTTGTGTTATTTTTTGTTTTGTCCCATTACATGTGGATGCACTCAGGTTAAGTGGTAATTATGAGTATTAGGAAGAATAGGTTGATATAATTAATCAAATAATTAATTATGAGATTTTAATTGGATAAGTTAAGATAATTAATGGTGGATTAATTACATGCCTTGATATTGAAATATAGATATTTAATTATGGGATTAATTATAAGTATTGAGTAGGATAAGTTGATATAATTAATTTGGGAATTAATAATGTGCTTTTAGATTGGAATATAGATAATAAATTGGGGGATTAGTTATAATATATTTTATTAGATAATTGAGATAATAAATCGTGAATTAATTGTACACTTTGAGATTTTAAAATAGGTAATTAATCAGGGGATTAATTACAAGATATTGATTTGCCTAATTGAGATAATTAATTAAGATATTAATTATGATATATCGTTTGGGTTGAATTGATATAATTAATGGAGAAATAATTATGTGCCTTGATTTCATTCACGATAATTAATTATGAGATTAATTATGATGAGTTGAGTTTTAGATTAGATAACTGTTTCTAGTAAAATTAATTATGGAATGTGATTTGTATAGTAAATTAATTAATTTATGGATTAATTAATGGATTCGTGTACTTAGTTTATTGTTGGGTTAACTAATAGATTTGGTATATTTAACTAATTTATTGGATTAGTTAGGGAATAAGGATAATTAATTTGTGAATTAATTATCATGTTTTCAGTCAAGGAATTAGGATAATTAGTTGAGTTAATTATCTAGTTGACTTGATTGGGGTTAAGAATAATTAATTATTTCATTTTTATATGTTGAATGGTTGATTAATTATAGAAGTAATTTATGGGAAATTGATGTTGTCAATTAGTTGTGGAACTAATTAACAAACTTGATTAATTAATTTTTGAATTAATTAATGGATAAGATTTGGGGTGTTAGACATGGAATTATACACCAATGATATAAATAAATGAATGGGATTTTGGGGTGTTAGACATAGAATTATACACCAATGATATAAATAAATGAACATGATTTTGGGTGTTAGACATGGCGTTCTTCACCAATGGGATTTTGGGTGTTAGACACAGTGATCTACACCGTAGATAGATATATCTGTATTGTTGAGTTTTTTAGGTGTCAGACATGACATTATACACCAATGATAAATAATGATAAATGGGATTTTAGGTGTTAGACATGGATTTCTGCATCAATGGGATTTTGGGGTGTTAGACTTGGCGTTATACACCAATGATAAATAATTGAATGAGATTTGGGGTGTTAGACATGGCGATCTACATCGAATGAGAATTGGGGTGTTTGACATAGAGTTCAACACCAAATGAATGACAATAATGAATTATGAAATAAATGAGAGATGTGGGTCAAACCTGATTTAAATTTGATTAAAATAAGAAAGGTTGATAATGATTAGAATTCTGGAATGAGAAAAAGTTAGTATTGAGGTACGAGAAACCATGGAAACCTTGGAGATAATAAATGATTAAATAGCGAATAATTAGTAAAGTGTTGAAAGGTATTTATTCTTGATAAATATTCTTGTATGATTCTTGTGAAGACTCTTATTACAGCTACTGGAAGAAGCAGGTATTTCCATCAGGTGTCCCTTTAGAACCTGGATGGGTTGTTGGTTATTTATTCAGTTATGTTATTAATGCATTATATCTCTACTCCATTTGTTATATTTCATTATATAGACTGATCTAGAAAACTGGTGGTCCTGACCTACTGAGATTTATATCTCACACCCTATTCGGGATACCATTGCACGAGGGTACCCAAGTATACATTTCTATTTGCAGGAATGTGGACCTTTTCTTGTGTTAGTTACTTATACATGGGAGTTAGGAGAAAAAGACCGAGTGGGATCTCAGGATGCTCGTGGAGATCGCAGTTAGGGATTTGAGTCTTTCTTTGTATTTGAATGTAAAGTATACTATTTTGTTTACTGCTTTCTGATATGTATCACCATGACATGCATGCATTTTATAAACTGGCGTTGGCCATTTTTATTGTTCAGTTGATTATTATTTTACATCTGTTTCCACTATTGTTTGAGTTTATTATCATTTTCAACCATGCACTATGAATATGAGGTTATAGTCTCCCCATTGACTATCCATAGACCCTCCCTGCTAGTCAGCAGCCTTTGGCATACAGGGAGACATGCTTGAGGTCGTGTGACAACTAGTCCGACTACCAATTCGAGGGTAAGATGGGTGAGGGCATTACATATTTGAAAAAACATATATACACGGTTGTAATAAGTATAAGGTTTTAATCCAATAGGATCAACTTAATTTTTTGGTGAATATAAAGTTTATAATTTTTATTTACCATGATTAAGGGTAAATCGGGTAATTAAAGGTAAATATAATATTATAATATTATAAAATTACCCTAACACTTGTCCTAATTTTATTGGATAAGTGGTATTAAACTAAAATAAATCTTAAGATGAAATTATAACCTTTTTAATCTAACTGGGTAAGAATATAACATTTATTATTTTTTATTTAAAAATAAGATAAAAATGTCATTATTATAATTTTAATAAGTAAATCCTTTTTAATATAAGGTTATACAGAATATAAATACAAGATTAAATATTAATTTGAAATATAATAAATTTATAATCATCATGAAATTTTTTTATTATTTTTTAGAGAATAAATAATTTAATTAATGGCTTGTATAATGATGATTCAATAATTGTTTAATTAATGGGAATATGAAATAAATTACATTAATTTTTTTAAATAAATATAATTTAACATAATTAATGACATAAATGTTTTTATAGATAACTTTGACATATTATTGGGATATTAGAAGTTTTTTTTGAAGTTATCATGTTACTATGATATTTTCTAAAAGGAAAATAATGAATAGTATCAAAATTGACATAAATAATACTTAAAAAAATAATATTTTATTAAAGGATATAAAATTCATAAAAATATATAATTTATCCAGATAACTATAATAAGGTTAAAAATTTCATAAATGATCCATTTGTGGTTCTTTTTACAATTTATAGTAATTATATTAACCCTATATTCCAAAAAGCATAGTTGTTATGGTAAGAGTTAAAGGGTTTAACTAAGGGTTAAAATAGAAATATAAGGTTAATAATGTTACATAAACTTGTATAAAAATAATTATTTGAAAGGATTTAGATCCATAATAATATCATATTTGAAATAAATCACTTTTTACCTATTTTTAAATTGAAAATCAATTTATATTAATTTAATATTTTAAGAGTTTCCTAGAGTGCCCCTCCCCTCTCCTATAAAAGTTAACCTCCTCCCTCACTTCCTCACACCACCTTAAGCCTTATAAATCGACCAAACCCTACCAAATTATCCTCTAAAAATTATTAGTTAAGTTATATAGGTCCTGGTATTCTAAAAATACCATCCCTAGTGTCCATAAGAGGATATCCAAAGAAAGTCCACCGAAGTGGAGGTAATTGTTTTACCAATCCAATACAATTTCTATTCTTATTTTACTTACAATTGTTATGTTTTTTCCATAATAAAGTAATAAATATATTATAATATATATATTGAGATGTTATAATTATTATGGTATAACCATATCCCTCCTTTTATCCATCCTATGAAAAATAATATCACCATGCCTGCGTACGTACGACTTACCATCTCCACGCCGTGGTGTAATCTATTTTGGATAACAATATTTTATGACTTAGAATTATGATGAGTTTAATAATTATATATGATATTTATAATATAATTATACCACTTTAATAATAATATCATGTCTACATTTTTAACATTTAATATTTTGGGTAAATGATAACGTCGCTTGTGCGTACGTATGGCTTACCATCTTCACGATGTAATGCGACTCGTTATTAACCTATATTTCACATGGATGGTAATAAGTATTAATTTTATGAATATATATGTTATACATGACATTTAAATTATTCCTTAATAATAATACATCATATAATTTATTTTCTTTTAACCTGCCAAGAAAATGAAAACAACATTCTTGCGTACATAGAACCTACTATCTCTATAAATGATGTATTTCATTTATCATTAAAGATTATTATAAATAATTATATAATGAATATATAATATATTTATATCATTTTTTATATTCTATAAATAATTAAATTATTAGCTAATTATGAGGATCATGAATAACAAGTCAAAACATGTATGATGAACAAAGTTGTTATTACCCAAAATGCAGTTTTTACTTAGAATTATTAATAAATGGGTAATTTAAAGTCATAAATGAATCATATATAATATAATAAATATTATTATGATTCTTTTATAAGATAATAATAAGTTTAAAACCACTATAAATAAGTTTCAGACATGTATATAGGGAATCAGATCTAAGGTAAGTGAATTTCGCCTCACTTTTTATTTCTATGAGATACATGCTTTATTCACCAATCATTTATATTTTTTAGTGTACATAATGCCAATGAATTTATTATATGAATTTTATATATTAATTTATGGTTATTTACATATCCATTGGATTATCTCTATTTCATGGGGGTTTTACGGGTCAAAAGTTACCAAATGAGTAACGTAGTTTTGTCTCAATTTGCCTTTTTTGAGGCACATATTTTATTACGCACCTATGTTCTTTTACAAGGTGTATATACTGACATTTGAAATGTTATATCAGGAATATAATTATTTTAATGATATATTAATATTATTTTAATGTTATTATTTCATGGGGATTATGATTCAAATGTTTCAAAGTGGTATGGGACACCTTAAAATGTTTAAAGATTATTATCATAAAGAAATGTTTTCAAAAGATTTATTAAGCTCATTTTCAAGGAAAAGGATTATAAAGAAATGTTTTATTTTTTAAAGTTTTTTTTAAAATATTCATTTATAATTTTTCAAATCTATTTTCAAATAAAACGGTTGATTTTATAATCTCATTACTTTTCAAGATAGTTTATACATATATATTTACTGGGGTATATTTATCATCCATGTTTCTTAAAATTGATTTTGAGAATATTTTTTCTATTCTTCTACAATGGTTTAAAGTCATTTTTACCAAATTATAAGTTTTTAATAAATCTTTTGAAAGTAATATTTTCTCATTTTCCCTATTAGGTACTTTTTGACTTTTTTGGAAAAAGTATGAGAATAATGTTTTTTTAACTTATATGGAATGAAAAGATTTTTATGCTTTTATGACACCTTATTACCTTGAAGCTTCCCTTGCAAGATTACAAGGTTATTTTCATATTTTTTTCTTTTAAAATTGTGTTCTAGTTTAATAAAAGAAAATTATTTTAATGAATAAATGATATTTTCCTCAAGAACTTTTTAAATGTTTTTTCATGATACGTTTTCAAAGTGGTTTTAATGAAAATGGTTTTGAAAATGTTTTATGTTTCGAAAAGTGATTTTTAATGAAAAATTCATGTTCTAAGTAATCTTCCAAAATCCTTACCCACCTAAGATGACATACATTGTTATAGTTCAATAATAACATTCATATTATTTATCCAAATGGTTTATGTTTTGGTGACATGATGTTTAATAAACCTTCTTCTTTTCAAGAGTTATGATTTTGATTAAATGAATATGAAACCTATACTTTTACAAATATTATTATGTGATTACAAGTTTATGATACCCATTTCATTTCATGGGTTATGATATGATTATTTATGACATTGTGGCACATGTATGTCTGATTTCATTATGAGATGGGTGTGACCTATATCTCCCTCCAATGCATTAGGTAAAGATTTATATCTCATGAGATAGACATGAAAGACATTGTCTGCTAAGATAGCCTTGGGAGTAAACCTTGAATACCAAGATGGTTATGGGAGTGAATCATGACTACAAAGACGGTATGGGAAGTGAACCCATACTACCAAGATATCCTTGGAAATGATTTTTTAATACTATGGAAATAATTATTATATGCTTATGTGTCTGCCTCAGTTCTATATTTTATTCCTATGTTATACTTTGATGGATCATGTTATTTATTTCTTTATGATTCATATTTTATTAACTACCAATCCTTATGAGAAGATTCCTATTTAAGATCATTGATATGTAGGGTATGATATTCTATTTTTATGATCATGTTCTCATACTCTTATGCTCGTGATTATCTTTACGTGTCTCCCTTGAATACCCTTAACAATCATATGAGATCAACCATATTCTTTTGTTTTATTTTCCCCAAGTCATAAAGAAAGATTTTAGTTAGGGGTACTAAAAGGGAAGATAATCATGGGAGATTTTTAATATCTTTCACTAAATTAGAAGAATGTGTTATAATTTTCCAAATGCACTAAAATAATACAATCTTTGGGCGTTTTTTGTGTAATGTATTAAGTATTCCACAAAAGTAATGTAGTTTCCATGAATGAAAAGTATGGTTCACTATTGTTGGTATTAGATAAAAAGTTTAGTTAACCTTTGGAAACTAGGATGAGAAAAATCTAGTGAGAAACCCAAGGACATGTTTAAGGATAAGTATAAGGATAAGGAAATGTATAGGAAAATGTCTTAGAATTTTGGTAAAGGATAGAGCGAGTGGTTTCCTATAAATACATCCCCGTTTGGATACTACTAGTGTATGTGGCTCTATAATAGATGTAAATATGAGTAAAAACGTTGACAAGGTGCATCGGGTCTGACTCAGTGTAACCTGGTACATGAAAATGGGCCTTACTACACACCTAGTTTGACACTCCTGAGGGATATTCTCTGGAAATTCACAAACTATTTACAAACCATCATGAAGGGTTTAAGTAGAATATGATTATGAATAAACTAAGACAAACCTAAGGTTTCATAGATTAAATAAGTATGTTTCATGATTTAGACATCCTATAAGTGATTTTTCATGATTATATGGTTTTTATTATGATAAATATTTCATAATCTATACTTTCTAGTTTTATTTAATGGTGGTAAGTAGAAAAACTGGGTTGACATTGAATGTGACATACAATTTGATGATGGGAAGTCAAATGGGATTTTCACCAGAGTGAAGGATGTTGCGATCATGCCTAGTCAGTTTTCATGGAACATGATTAACAATGTGTACCTTAACTAACTCTAAGACTCACCAAAGAAGATAAATAATTAGTTCAAAGAGAGTTCGGGTAATGGAGACCATGGAAGAAAGAAGATTCAGTTTCCTTTATGTTAAGAATGTTGAAATAAACTACTAAGTGGATGTCTTAGAAGAACAAGAAGATGTTTTGACTATGGAAAAGAATGGAAAAAAGAAAGTAACTACAAAGGAAAAATGAAGGGTTCAATTAATTGAATGGAAGAGAATATTGGAAACCTTGAGATGTAAGGTAAAATTATTTAAGTGTGGAATGAATGGTCATTATGCAAATCACTGTCCTAGGTTTAAATATCTTAAAGAGAATCAGAAAGGTGGTACACATAATAGTAATATTTCTGATGATGATGAGACTACATATGAAATTTGAAAGGAAAGTGTAATTAAGTAATAATACAAGGTTACCTTTTTATAGATTAAGGATGAAGTGGAATAATAAATGTTTTTATGTATTTGGATTTAAGAATTATGTTTCATGAATGGTGTAGTACACAAGGATTGTTCAATTTATGTTTTTCACTTGTGATTTTTAATTTTATGTTTCTAATAGATTGGAAAAGTGATTTAACAGCTAGGTGATATTTTGACTAAGGAAAAAATAAATCCAAATATGTTCCTTATTTTATGATAATGATGTTTGGATAAAGATATGTTGGATATGAATAACTAAATTGGAAGGTAATGATTTCCTTGTAACTGATTATGGATTTTTTAAGAAGTGTTTTATGCTATAGTTGATGAATTTTACAACTTTTTGGGACTTAAGAAATATATCCAATAAACTTTGGAATAAGGAAACATACATGCTTTTAATAATGATGTATGGTAATTCAAGTTATTACCATGATTGTAGAGAATACATGGTCAACGTATTCACATGTTTGGAATGTGAAGTTTTTCTGAAATCAAGTAAGTATATATTCTATGGATTTTTTTCAACATTAGAAAAAGAATTATGATATAAAAGGTTACCCTGTTATCATCATTATTGATTATATCAATGAAATATTTCTCATTTCTTTAGTTTATGGTTTTTTGATTTTTAACTTTCTCTAGATCACCCACTTTTTCATGATCAGTGATCATTATCAATATCTATGATTATTTATGCTTTTCCTCTATGTCTAAATATTCCCCATGTTCTCCTATAAAGAGGCTTAATTATGATTTTCTTTAGGTAACCATTATTTTCAATGTCTTATTTTTTAAAAGGATGTTTTTAAATTTAATTATAGGATGTGGGTTTCTATGAAAGTAAATTTCAAGTTTTAGACTTTGATAAGCTAGATGAATTTCGAGGGCGAAACTCATTTTAAGGGGGTAGAATGTAACACCCTGAGATTTTGTGAAATATATATTTTTTCAAATTAATTTAGTATTTTTGATATTTATAAATTTAAAAAATAATGAATATATATTTTTATAAAAACAATATGTTTTTATTTTACTATAAACAACTCTGATTTAATCTTTTACTACACACAACGCCGACTTGGCTTGCGTTATACGCAACACTGAGTTTCTACATAACATCACTTTATTGTAATAATTATTTAAATGAGATAGTTATAACCTAGCCATTAATATTGTAATATTAAGAGTAATAACTAATTTAAAAATATTATTAATATGGGTTTTATATAAATAGAATATACTCATAATAGAAAATATAATTTTCGGTAAAGTCTTTATATGTTAAAAACTATTATGTTCTCAAATGAATTGTTTTTCATGTCCTTCTATGAAAAAAAATAAAATTATTTTTATAAACTATTAGAAATTTAATTTGATAAAATAAAATTAATTTTTGAATTTGTAATGTCAAAATTAACTTAGGGTGAATTTTTAGTATTTTTCTAAGAACTTTATTTTTTTGAAGAATAGTGAAAAAACTGCATTGCAGTTAAAAAATGACTTTTTTTTAAATATTTATTATAATTTAAATTTAATTTTAAAGTAAAAATAGATCAATAATACATATATTAATCCAATTTAGTTAATTTTAGTAATTTTTATATTGAAATTAGATATAAAAACTTAGTGAGCTTTTGAATGTCTCTTTTACACATTGTCTCGCCACATCTGCGGGATTACTGTTAAACATAATTTAGACACCTTTGTGAATTGAATTTGGAAAAAAGGAAATACATGGTTAAAATAAGTATTAAAGTTTTGGTCTAATTGGTTCAACTTAATTTTTGGTGAATATTAAGTTTAGTATTTTTATTTACCACCGTTAAGGGTAAATCATGTAATTAAAGATAAAAATATTATTATAATATTATAAAATTACCATAAAACTTGTCCTAATTTTATTTGATAAGTGATATTCTAATAAAATAAACCTTATTCTGAGATTATAACCTTTTTATGCCACTTGGGTAAGAATATGACATTTATTGTATTTTATTTAAAGATAAGTTAAAAATTTCGTACTTATAATATTAATAAGTAAATAATTTTTAATATTAGATTGTACAAAATATAAATTTGACTTTAAATATTAATTTTATAGATCATAAATTTATATTCATCATTATAATTTATTTTTAGTTTTTTTTGAGTATAAATAATTTAATTAATGGTTTGCATAATGATGATGCAATAATCGTTTAATTAATAGGAATATCAGATAAATGATATTAAAAATATTAAAATAAATTTAATTTAACATAATAATGACAAAAAAGAATTTTATAGATAAATTTTAAATATTAGTGAGATATTAGAAGTGTTTTTAGAAGTTATCATGTTAATATGATATTTTATAAATGATAAATAATGAATAGTATGAAATTTTACAAAAATGATACTTTAAAATAAATAATATTTTACCAGATGATATAAAATTAATAAAAATATATAATTCATCCAAATAACTATAATAAGGTTAAATATTTCATAAATAATCCATTTTGTTTTCATTTTATAGTAATTATATTAACCCTATAGATTAAAAATCTATGTTGTCATAGTAAGAGTTAAAAAGTTTAAATAAGGGTTAAAACCAAAAGATAAGGTTAATAATGTTACCTAAACCTGTATAAAAATAATTGTTTGAGAGTATTTAGACCCATAATCATATTATATTTTAAATAACTCACTTTTTTTCTATTTTAAAACTAAAATCAAATTATATTAATTTAATATTTTATAAGTTTCCCAGATTTCCCCTCCCCTCTCTAATAAAAGAGAAACTCCTACCTCACTTCCTCACACCACCATGAGCCTTATATCTCAACTAAACCCTTCAAAATACTCCTATAAAAATTATTAGTTAAGATATAGAGGTAAATTAATTCCAAAAATACCATCCTTAGTGTCCCTAAGAGGAGATCTAAAGTAAGTCCACTGAATAAGAGGTAATTATTTTATCAATCCAATACAATTTATTTTATTCTTTTAATTAATATTATTATGTTGCTTATATATTAAAGTAATAAAACCAGAATAATCTATATAATGATTTTTTATTATGATTATGAGACAACCATATCCCTCTTTTTATCCAACCTATGAAAAACAATATCACCATGCATGCGTACGTACACCTTATTGTCTCCACGCCGTGGTGTAATCTGTTTTTCATCACCATCTTTTATGAATGAGAATAATGATGATTTTAATGATTATATATGATATTTATAACATTATTATACATCTATAATAATATTATCATGTCTACATTTTTACCATTTAATATTTTGGGAAAATTATAACTTCGCTCGTGCATACGTATGGTTTACCATCTCCATGATGCGATGTGACTTATTATTCACCTATATTTCACATGGATGGTAATAAGGATTAATTTTAGGAATATATATGTTATAAATGAAATTAAAATTATTCTTGAATAATAATACATCATATAATTTCTTTTCTTTTAACCTGACAAGAAAATAAAAACAATGTTCATGCGTACGTATGGCCTACCATCTCCATTAATGGTGTATTTAGTTTATCATTAAAGATTATTATAAATAATTATATATAGAATATATAAGATATTTATATCATCTTTTATATTATTTAAATAATTAAATCATGATCTATGTATGAGGATTATGAATAACAAGTCAAACCACGTACGATAAACAAAGAGGTTATTACCCAAAACGTTGATTTAACTTCAAATTGTTATTAACAGGTAATTTAAAGTCATAAATGAATCATATATGCTATCATAAATATTATTATGATTATGGTATAAGTTAATAATATGTTTAAAACCACTATACATAAGTTTCATACACGTACACAGGGAATCAAACCTAAGGTAAGGAAATTTTATCTCACATTTTATTTCTATGAGATACATGCCTTATTCACCCCTCATTTTTATAATGTGGTCAAAATACTACCCATGAATTTATTCTTTTAATTTTATAAATTAATTTATGGGTATTTAAATATCCATTTTATGATCTCCATTTCATGGGGGTTTTACAGTTCACAAGTTACCAGAGGATCCTTTGTGTTTGCTTTTGCGATCTCCTTGGGGAAGGGAACCCCTTTACAGGCAGAGGCCCTTGACTTTCTCTCTGGTCTCACCCTATGCCGCCAGGGGGCATGGAAATCTCTGAAGCGTAAATGGACTATGAAATTCTCCTCAACTCATTGCATGGTGTTTTCCCAACCCCTTGGTCTATATCATACTTTATTAGGAGAACCAGAAACATCCTCTTTAATATCCGGGTGAAGCATACGTGGCGTGAAGTAAACAAGGTGGCAGACTATTTGGAATCGATCGCGATCCATGGCAAGGGTACTTTATGCTTCTATAATCTCAACCATCTTAAACCTGAGGTGATTGACCTTGTGAGAGGGGATTCCCTCGGCTTACATTACTTCCGTCCTCCCTAGCCCTCCCCTTGTTTTTCCTCCCCTCCCCTCTTTTCCTTTTTAATTTTCTTTTGGTCCTTGTTTTGCATACTTTGGTTTCCCACATTCCCTTAAAGTGGCTTAATAAAAATTTATATTTGGATGGACAAGTTACCAAATGAGTAAGGTAGTTTTGCCTTAATTTTTTTTCTTTGAGACACATATTTTGTCATGCACCTATGTTGTTTTATGAGATGTATATACTACCATTTGACATGTTATATCAGGAATATCCTTATTTTAATGATATATTAAGATTTTTTTAATTTTATAATTTCATTGGAATTATGATTCAAATGTTTCAATGTGGTATGGGGCACCTTGAAATGTTTGAAGATTATTCTCCTAAAAAATGTTTTCAAAATATCTCTTATGATCATTTTCAAGGAAAAAGGATTAAAAAGAAATGTTATATGTTTTAAATTGTTTTTTTTCAAATATTACTTTATAATATTTCAAATCAATTTTCAAATAAAAAGGTTTAATTTCATAATCTCATTACTTTCTGAGATTGTTTATACTTAAGTATTTACTATGGTATATTTATTAGACATGTTTCTTAAAATTGTTTTCAAGAATACTTTTACTATTCTTATATAATTGTTTAAAGTCATTTTTACCAAATTATGAGTTTTTATTAAAGGATTTTAAATGAATATTTTTCATTTTCCCCATGCGGTACTTTTTGATTTTTTTGGAAAAAGTATTAGAATATTTATTTTTAACTTATAAAACATAAATATATTTTTATGATTTATTGATTCCTTATTACGTTAAAGATTCCCTTGAAAGATTACTAGGTTATTTTCAAAATGTTTTCTTTTAAAATTGTGTGGAATTTGGTGAAAATAAAATTATTAAATGAATAAAGGATATTTTCCTCAAGAACTATTTTAAATTAATTTTCATGATATGTTTTCAAAGTGGATTCAAAGAAAAGGGTTTTGAAAATGTTTATGTTTTAAAAAGTGATTTTAATAGAAATTCATATTCCAAGTAATCTTCTAAAATACTTCCCCACATAATATAACATACTTTTTTATAGTTCAATAATACAATTCATATTATTTCTCCAAATTGTTTATGTTTTGATGAAATTATGTTTAAGAAACCCTCTTCTTATTATGGGTTATGATTTTTCTGAAATGAATATGAAACCCATATCTTTTCCACAGGTTATGATATGATTACATTTTTATGATACCCATTTAATTTCATGGGTTATGATATGATTATTTATGATATTGTGGAACATGTATATACGATTTAATTATGATATGGGTGGGACCTATATCTCCCTCCAATGCATAGGGTAAAGATTTATATCTCATGAGATAGAAATGAATGACCTTGTCTGAAAAGATGACCTTGGGAGTAAACCATGACTACCAGGAAGGTTATGGTAGTGAATTGTGACTACCATGATGGTATGGGAAGTGAACCCATACTACCAAGATGGACTTGGAAACACTGCCTTGTCTACTATGGAAATAATTATTATATACTAATGTGTCTACCATAGTTACATGTTTTATTCCTATGTTATGATTTCACGAATCATGTTATTTATTTCTTTATGATTCATGTTTTATGAACTTCTAATCTTTATACCAAGATTCCTGTTTATGATCTTTTATATGAAGGATATGATCTTCTATTTTCAGAATTATATTCCCATACCCTTATGCTCATGATTATGTTTACATGTCTTCCTTGTATACAATTACTGAGCATCTGAGATCACCCTTTTTATTATGTTTTCTTTTCACTAGGTTATAAAGAAATTTTTTATTTAGGGTTAATGAAGGGGAAGATCTTTATGGGATATGTTTAATATCTTTCACCAAATTAGAAGAAAGTGATCCATGTTTCCAAAGGCACTAAACTAATACGGTCTTTGGGAATTTGTTTGTGTAATGTATGAAGTATTCCACAAAAATAAGGTAATTTATATATATGAAAATAATTATTATCTATTTTCTCAAAAAATTATAAAATTTTACCAACCCAATCATAAGAATCCACACGAGTGTATCCACTCGATCATGAAACCTCAGGCCCCATCCCTATCCATCATGCAACCTATGATCAAAATTAAAAGAATACATAAGGTATGCATGCACATTTGGGAGCACGTACATGGGTGAGAAATATTATTAGTAGGGAACCCCAATGATGAAACTATAAATATGTTGTCATAAGTGTATAGTCATGTCATATTCTCATTCTAGCCGAGACACAACTAAATGATAAATCAAATAAAAAAACAAGAAACCATAGTCGATCCATGGGTTCATAATCCCCATAAAATGGGAAAGGTGCCATAATGTATATTATATTTATATATATATATATATTTCCACACACACACATATATATATATGAATAAATATGAGTAAGGTTAAAAATAGCATAAATAACAGTAGTCGATCCTTGGGTCCGTAATCTCGATCGTCTGGACATCTAGTTAAAATGTCATTAAGTTGGATGTCATACAACTCAAGTAATGTATAATTAAGTTGATCACTGGTCCATAATCCCAATTAACATTACCTTCTTTCTCTAGTGCTGAAAATGCCTTTGATCAAGCTATGTCACCATAGGGGGATACATAGCCTAGTGTTCACCTATACTTTCCTCCAATCACTATAATGAAATATTTAATATACCGATGAACAATCCTATAAATGGTCACTAATATAGATTCCATACCAATCAATCCTTGTGAATCTAGTCTGATGTTTGGACCCGAGGCCCTCATCCATATGAGATTATGAAATTGTGACTCAAATAATCCTTGGGTATGACCCTTAGGTGATGTATAAGGAGAGATCAGTAGTGATACTCCATGACCACCCTTAAGTTTTGTGATCATGGAGAGTGTAATCAACCACATCCCCTGAGATAGTGTAATCATCCATGAGTATATGTAACATTAATGAAGAGGAGCACTATTTCCACCACCATGATCTAGTATTCGATCAGGGAGAGCATAATCATCCCCATTTCTTGGGAGATCATAATCATCCCCATCACTTAAGAGAGTGTAATAATCCATGATTATCATCAATAGGGACACCATAAATATGTATCATAATCAAGGGAATCCATACCCAAATATCATAATCAAGGGATTCAATGACCAAATATCATAAACATAGGGACTTTATGCCTAAAATCACAAACATAGGGATTCTATGCCAAAATATCATAAACATAAGAAAAAAATTAAGACCCTAGGGAATATGTTTGGGTATAACATTATAAAAATAAGTGATTAGAAGCCAGATCCTAGGAAACACATATAGGAATCTCAATAAGGAAAAAAAATCATGTTAGGCACATCATAAGAAAATCAGGAAGCACCTATGGTAATCATTACTACATGAAAAATAAATAAACGTACATATAAATGAAAGATTGAGGGTGGATGAACACCTAGACCCACCAATTCTGTCACAACCTCACATGCTTAAAAGTTTGGTACATGTTCTTAGATGACACCCACTACCATCCTTACCCAAACTCCAACACACTATATTGGGTTCATTAAAACATTAGGGTGCCCAATGGGTCCCTCAAGTCATAAAACAAGAGAGGAATCATACTTTGTATCCTCTATAGTGAAGGTAAAAGGAATAATACTATATGTAATCATCTAATGATTATAAAATAGAGGCATCGTACATAGAATAATCAGAAAAGTACACAGGAAAAGGTCGCCTATATGGGACCCTCAAAACAACATATAGGTAAGGGGATCCTAAAAGGTTTTTCCTAGGATAGAAGTTAATCAAATACATCCAACAAGGGACCCTCATTAATGAAATAAGATAAAGAAATCATACAGGGGATCCTCAAAAATAATTAATCTCATGACCTCCTAGGCCAGAAGAAAACATCTTACAAGGGATAAGTTATCTTGTGAAAATATATAGGGTCACATTCAAGATATATAGATCATTTCTCATCTCATATTAAAGGGAACCAATCTCAGGAGAACCAAATTTGATTACTAGTGGAAGAACATCCCCATTCAGGAAAATTCCCAAAATGACTCCTAGAAATCCTAAAATAACATTAATGGTTTTATCATAATGATCTACATGAAAAGATAATCAAAATGGAATAATCATGTGTTTAATTATAACTACAAGGGGTAAAGATAATAAAAACCCAGAAATGGGTAGCAAGAGAGAAGTCATAGTGTGTATACCCCAATACATGGTGTGTACTACCGAATATCCACCTCGGTGTGTACTCTGGATGAACTTGGTGCATAAAAACACAAGTACATAGTGTGTTGATCTCTTACACTTCATGTAACCTATATGGGGTACCTTATCATGTACCCAGCATGGCCTGGGAATGTATATAACATGATTGTTTACTTCTAAATGGCATGCAACCTACATGGTGTAACACCCAAATATTTTTACGAGATATATTTTTTACTTATTTATTTATGTTTTTTTAAAATTATTTGATGTATTGTATTTTACTCTACACCAAGATAAGATTATGCTACACATAACACCAAATTATCTTTTGGTATACCCAACACTATGTTTGTCTTGTGTTACACCCAATTTCAAGATTCTTTTGATAGAATTAATTTCATGCAAGCCCCGTTTTAAGTGAACAACTAAATATTATTATGTTACCTTACAACCTAGCTATTATAATGGAAGATATGAAAAGTAGTAACTAAATTATGAAAATATTATTTACACATGTTTATATATATAATTAATTCTTTGGTGAGTAATTAATTATAAATAAAAAATAAAACCCTTTTTAAATAAAAGGAAATGTTTTTCTAAAAAACTATTTAAATAAAAATAAGTGAGTTTATAAAATAATAAAATCACTATTTATATATTTTATTAATATATATGTAATATAATCAATATAATGGTTAAAATTCATCTTATATGTTTTCAAAACATGATATAATAACAAATTTATTTTTTCAGATAAAAGAAGTATCTTTAAGAAAATGCAGTTTTACCACCTTTTCATAGCACACCTATTTTAAATCAATTTTTTAAAACATTTTTATATTATATTTGACAAAATGAACTTCTTATTTAGAAGATAGATATTAAATTTTAATTTGGATGATTTTTTTGAGATTTTTTTTACAAGTTTCAAGTTTTAATGAATAATAAAAATATACTAAATTTTAATTGAAAATAAATAATTTCATCTAAATAATTTATATTGTTAAATTATATTATTGAATGGTTTTAAAGTATAAATATATTATATTTTTATCATTTAATATAATATAGATCATTTTCATTAATGTTACATTATATTTTGATATAAAAACATTTCAATCTTTTGTAATGTTTTAACTTTTAAAACTGGTTTTCTCATTCTGACTGCATGATTAATTTTAAATTAATTACTATAAATACCGTGTTTAGAATTTTGAAAAATTGATTTCATATTTTTAATTAGTGGGTCTAAATTATTTAAGAATATTTATTTTTATTTTTGGGCATTATGAATAATAACTTCAGTAATTTTTATTAGTACAATAAAAAAGTAAACTTAGTAATTAAGGGTAAATATAATATTATAAGATTACCTTAACACCTTTCTGAATATAATTGTATAATTTATTTTCAAACTAAATCATCTTTGTCTCTAAATGGTATCCATTTTATTACAGTTGGGTGATATTAGAACATTTAATATATTTTATTTAAAGAAAATTTAAATATGTCTTACTCAATTTTTAATAACTTTATTATTTATAAAAAACAGTTATATAGATAATAAATTTATTGTAAATACCCATTTTTAATATAAAAAATTTTTATTTATCATATTAATTTATTTTTAATTTTTAGGAAAAAAATATTTACTTTAAAGGCTTATACATTGATGATGTATAAATTTTTTAATTGATGAAAAATCAATAAAATATTTTTTATTAAAATGATAATAACTATTAAAAGATAAAAAAACTTGAAAAAATATTATTTTTAGAGTATATATTGACCATAATAATACAAGGGTAGAGTTATTGACCATTTGGATCTATATGGAAAAGATTATGACACTTATAATATTTTATTTAAAGTGATGTTAATGTTGTCACATTCAAGTTTTATTAAATAAAAAATTTTAATGTAGGATTTTCCAGGAGATATATTTGACTATAAGTATTCTTATTAAATATAAAATAATTATATTAATTATGGTGTTTTGTTTTTAATTTTTACTCAAAAAATATATATATTAAATAATTTCACAAAAGTGATGTAGTAATTATTTTATTAATGAAAATATCAAATTAATGTTATTAAAAATATTAAAATAAATAAAATTTGGAATAATTAATATATAAAAATAATTTTGAAGATAATATTGACCCATTATAGATATAATAAAATATTTTTTTTTGAGGATAACATCTTATCTTGATATTTTTAAAAATCAATAAATTGAATAGTGTCAAAATTGACACTATTGATTGTTTATCAAAATAACGTGTTATTAAGTTTTTTAAAAATGATAACGCATTTTGAAAAATATATTATAATTAATATATGGTGTAAACTGTTCTAAATCATTCATTTATGGTCTAATTGACATCAAATAAGTAAATATTTCACCCTTTTAATATTGAAATATTTGTTACCTTAGTTTAGAAATAAATAGAATAACTGAGTGTTAAGTAAAAGGTAAAGTTAAAATTGATAGAAAAACTTGTCTGAAATTTATTTTTTGATGATATTAAAAACTTATATCATATCATACTCTAAACTAGGACATTTTTGAGGTTTTTGGATGGGTTTTTATTTTATTATAAATTTATATTTTTGGAGATTCCAAATGTGCCCCTCACCTCAATTATAAAAGGGCACATCCTCCCTCAAAACTTCACTTCACTTTCATCCTTGAATATATTCCCTAAACTACCCATTTACCTTTTAAAATTACTTATTTACATTCTTTAGGTTCTTTTATTCCCAAAATACCAAATCTAGTGCCTTTAGAAGGAGATATATTGGGAGCTCGTTGAAGAAGAGGTAATCTCCTCTACTGATCCTTTCAAACTTATTTCTTATTATAATTCCTATTCATGATTTGTATCCATTATAAAGTAATAAATACATTATAAACTATATTTTGATATTTTATTATGATTATAGAACAACCATATTCCACCTTCTATTCATCCTATGAAAAAATGAAATCACCATGCATGTGTACGTTTGGTTTACCATCTCCACGCCGTGGTGTAATCTATTTTTCACAACCACCTTACATGGATGGGTATAATGATTGAAATAATAACTATATATTATTATTATAATAATATTTTTATTCCATAAAAATATATATACCATCCACTTCCATACCATTCCACAATTAAGGGAATGATATCTTTGCTCGTGTGTACGTACGACCTACCGTCTCCACGATGTGATGCGATTCATTCGACATGATCTTCATCAAAGAATGATTATATAAATGTTTAGAATGAATAAATATGATATATATATTATATTAATATAATTTTGTAAATTATATAACTATAACCTAATAATAGAAACATAAACTTATCTGATAAAACATGCGTAATAAAATAAAGCAGTTAATACCTAAAGGACGAGTAATAATGTTATTAACAAAAAAGTAATAATATGATCACTTATTATATCATAAAAAAGAATATGAATCTGAAATAATTTAATGAAATCATTTAAACCCTTATACAAGAGGTTCAGACACATATGAAGGAACCCAAACCTAAGGTTAGTGATAATTTCACAATCTCATTATTATCCGAGATTTTTTATACTTAAGTATTTACTAGGGTATATTTATCATCCATGTAAAAGCTTCCTTAATATGTATTATAAAATATTATTTCAATTATTAATTTTTTTTAAATTCAATATTACCCATTGGTGAATTTTTTATTAAACTTTATGAACGAAATATTTTTTCTATTTCAATACAAGATACTTTTTGACTTATTCAAAAAAATTATGAGAAGAATATTTTCTTTTAACTTATAAGACATGAATGGATTTAAACATTTTTATAACTCCTTATTTTCATGAATATTATTTTATAATATTTCAAATTTATTTTTAAAGAAAATTTTTCTTTTAAAATTGTATTGCATTTTGAGAAAAGAAAACGTTTTTAAAGAAGAAATGATATTTTCCTCAAGAATTAATTTTGAGTGTTCTATCAAAATTATTTTCCATATAAAATGAAAATATTTAATTTTTTTATGTTTCAATTATACTATCCCTATTATTTCTATGTATTTATTATATTTATTATGGAATTATATTTATGAAATCCATTTGTTTTACATGTATTATGTTATGATGGAATGATTTTTAATAAACCCATTTTATTACTTGGGTTATGCTATGATAAATGTTTTATGTTTTTGCAGAACAAGTAAGAATGATTTAATTATTATATGGGTGGGACCTATATCTTCTTCCAATGCATAGGGTAAAAATTTATATCTCATGAGATATAAAGGAATAGAATGACAAATGATATTGGTTTAGTAATATAGGGCTGGAACGATATGTAAACCCAACTCAATAATACAGGGCTAAAACAAGGAGTGAACTCAGTTTAGTAAAGGATTTTGTACACTATAATGGTCTTGGAAATGAGAATTGGATAATATGAAAATGATTTTCTATGCTAATGTGTTTACCAAAATTCTATGTTTTATTCCAATGAAATTTTCTGATGGATCATGTTCTATTATGATTTATGCCTTATGAACTACCAAGATTTATTTCATGACTCTAGATTATGATATATGTTATACATGTTATGATTTTCAAAATTTATGTTCATATTTTTTACATTATTGTTTTTAGTTTTTGTTTGATATATTCCTTGTTTACCCTTACTGAGCATCTGAGATCACACATTCAAATGGTTTCCTTTACCTTGGATATAAAGAAATGTTTTAGGTAGGGAAAATGAAGGGGAAGATATTTATGGGATATGTTGAAGATCTTTCACCAAATTAGAAGAATGTGTTCTAAGTTTCTAAAGGCACTAAACAAATATAGTCTTTGGGAGAATATTTATGTAATGTATTAAGTATTATATAAAAGTAATGTAATGTTCATGTATGTCAATCTTGGGTCATTAGATTTACTATCAGAGTGAAGGTTTACACAACCTTTGGAAACTAGGATACAAAAACCTTAGTGAGATACCTAGAGATATTTCTAAGGATATGTCTAGGGATATCCCTAAGGATAAATCTAAGTACAGGTTATAATCCTAGAATTTTGGTAATGATCATGGATAATCTAGGATTAAACCTAAGATATTATATATTGAATGTAATTTCCCTTGATTATGAGGTTTTTACTGTATGATTATTTCCACTCACACTTTTCCTTTTGGGTTTTAGAAAATGGATGGAAATAGAAGGATTTATGTTAATGGAGAATATGATGGACAATGGAATGATATTTATTATGAGAAACTAAATAAAATGGGAGTTAGAAGGTGAAAAATCATCATTGTTCATAATCACAAATATTATAATATGATCAATAATCTCAAATTTGGTTAGTTTCATAACCCATCTAATAAGAGAAATATGGAGTTTCGTGGTGATCACAGATGAAAGAAAGTTCAATTTTACTCATGTAAATCATTTGGAAGAGGTATCAAGGAGAATGATTCAAAGGAACTAGAAGATGATTTGTGTATGGAGAAGAAGGACACAAATCAAGAAATTACAAAGGAAAAGGTTAAATTAACACAATGGAAAAAGAAAATGGTATTTCTAATGTGTGAATGATAGTTAAATGTTTTAAATGTGGAATGAAAGGGAATTATGAAAATAGATGCCCTTGGGGGAAAGATCATGAAGAGAATTAGTAAGGATATATGAATAATTGTTATATTTATGATTATGAAGAGACTACGGATGATTTGTGAGATAAAAGAAGTGTTGAGGAATAAAAGGATAAATCTTGGTAAATGTTTTAAGAAGATATTGGAATAATTGAATGTCTATATATTAGAATTCAAGAATAATGTTGTGGAAGTACATTTATGATATTATGGAATAATGAAACATCTTTGTATTGGTATGATATAGTTTTTATATAAGGATTTAAGAGCATATATTGAATGGTACTAGTAACCATAAAATGTGATTGAGGTAATAAGTTGATATTTTTGGAAGAGACATGATTAAGGGAAGGATAACCCTTAATATGATCATGATTATGAGATAATGATATTTGGATAATGATATGTTGGTTATGAATAATTGGATGGCAATGATTTCCTTAGAACTAATTAAGGTTTTATTGAAAAGTGGTTTATGCTATCATGGATTATGTTTATAGCCTTTTGGTATTAAGAATAAGGAAACATGTATGTTTTCTATAAGAATGTATGGTAAATTAGATTATTACTTTTTTTCAAGAGAATACATGATTAATGTATTCACATGATCGAAATGTGAAAACCAAGAACCACCTTATGAGATATGGGAGATAACTTTTAAGCCAATTTGGTTCAATACATTATAAAGTTTAGGATTTTTAGTTTTTGGAAGGATTATAAAGTTATCAATTTATAGAAAGTTTAACTTAAACTTCAGATGATGTTTTTTTTGAATAAAGTATTATCTCACCATAGGTGGACTTATTCATATTTTATAATTTTTGATATCCTTTTTAAAACATGTAAAATGAATTATCATTCTATTTATGGATCGAATGATCTAATAATGCTTTAGGAATGAAAAATTCAACTTCATTTATTGGAATAAGAGTTGAAGTGGAAATTTTTCAAGGCATAAGTAAAGGATGAGATTATACTTAATAAATTAAGTATTTCTTCTCATTATTCAACTCTAGGGACACGATCTTAAAACCCAAAATTTTATCCTATTACATTCATTTTAGATTAATCAAATATCCCCTTAAATCATCACAGATTTATAGATTTTTGATTGTTAACTTTGTCCTAGCCTTATTTTGTATCATTCTCCATCAGAACCTGATAATTATATTTCTCTTCCATATCTAGGTTTTCACTTTTAACCTACATTATTATATGAGGAAACCTAGTTATGAATTGATTTGGGTAACCATTATGTTTCTCTCATTACTTTTTAAAAGGAAATTTTATTATTCATTTTTTCTGTTGTGGATTTCTAGGAAATAAAATTTCAAGTATTAATCACTTTATAACCTAGACAAATTTCGAGGGCCAAATTTATTTTAATAGTGGTAGAATGTGACACCCCAATATTTTCATGAGATAGATTATTTATTTATTTATTTATGATTTGTTAATTATTATATGTCTTGGGTTATATGGTACACCAAGATAAGATTTCACCACAAAAAAATAATAATTAGCTTGTGGTATATGAAAAACTATTCTTGTCTTGTGTTATACACAATTTCAAGATTCTTTTGATATAATTAATTTCACACAAGACCTAGTTTAAGTGAAACAATAAATTATATTATGTTACCTTATAACATAGCCATTATAATGGAAGATATAAACACTAGTAATTGAATTATGAAAAAATGATTTACACACACACACAAATATAATTAATTATTTAGTGAGAAATTAATTATTAAAAAAATAAAACCCTTTTTAAATAAAAGGAAATGTTTTTCTAAAAAAAAATTTAAATACAAATGATTGAGTTTATAAAAGAATAAAATCACACTTTATGAATTTTTTAATATATATGTAATATATTTAATATAATGGTTAAAATTCATCTTATATGTTTTCTAAACATTATATAAGAACAATTTTTTTATAGATAAAAGTAGTTGATTTTAAAAAATGATGTTTTTCTACCTTTTGATGGCACACCCATTTTAAATCAAGTTATTAAAAAAAATTATATTATATTTGACAAAGTAAACTTATTATTTTTATTTGGGATATAAAAATTTAATTTGGATGAATTCTGGATATTTTTCTGATAAGTTTCAAGTTTTGATGAATAGTAAAAATATACTAAATTTTAATTGAAAAAACTTTTTTCATCGAAATAATTTATATGGGTAAATTATATTATTGAATTATTTTAAAGTAAAAATAGATTATATTTTTATAATTTAATATAATATAGGTAATTGGCATTAATTTTAGATTATATTTTTATATAAAAACATTTTAATCATTTGTAATGTTTTAACTTTTAAAATTCATTTTCTCATTCCAACCACGAGATTGATTTAAATTAATTACTAAAACTTCTGTATTTAGATTTTTAAAAAATTAATTCATATTTTGAATCATTGGGTCTAAAATATGTAAATATATTTCTTTTATTTTTGGACATTATGAATAGTAACCTCAGTAATTTTTATTAATATAGTAAAAAAGTAAATTGAGTAATTAAAGATAAATTTAATATTATAAAATTATCCTAACACCTATAATAATATAATTGAATGATTTATTTTCTACCTAAATAATCATTGGATCAAAATGGTATCCTTTGGATGCCACTTTGGTAATATTAGAATGTTTAATATATTTTACTTAAAGAAAAGTTAAATATGCCTTACTAAAATTTTAATAAATTTATAATTTTTAAAATAAGGTTATACAAAAGATAAATTCGAGTATAAATAATAATTTAAAAGATAAAATGTTTTTTTATTATACCATTTTTTTAATTTTTATGAAATAAATAATTACTTTAAAGGCTTATACCTTGATGATGTAGAAATTATTTAATTGATGAAAAATCAATGAAATAATTTTTATTAAAATTATAATAACCATTAAATGGAAAAAAACTTAAATTTTTATTATTTGAGTATATATCAATACTAATAATCCAATGGTTGAGTTATTTACCATTTTGATCCATATGAAAAATATTATGACACCTATAATATTTTATTTAAAGAGATGTTAAAGTTATCGCATTTAGGTTTTATTAAATAGAACATTTTTAATGTTGGATTTTACGAGAGATATATTTTACTATAAGTAATATTATAAATTATATAAGAATCATATGAATTATAGTATTTTATTTTTAATTTTTACCCAACAAATAATTATATTAAATAATTACAAAAAACTGATGTACTAATGATTTTAATAATGAAAATATCACATTAATGTTATTAAAAATATTAAAATAAATATAATTTGGGATAATTAATATATAAAACTAATTTTATAGATGACCTTGACCCCTTAGGGATATAATAAAATATGTTTTTTGAGGAAAAAATATTATATTGATATTATTAAAAATGAATAAATTGATTAGTGTCAAAATTGATAACTATTGATTATTTATAAAAAAATGTATTATCAAATTATTTTAAAAATATAAGACATTTTTAAAAATATATAATAATTATTATATGGTGTTAAATGTTCAAAATTATTCATTTATGGTCTAATTTAAACCGAATAATGAAATATTACACCCTTTTAATATTGAAAAATTTGTTATCTTAGTTAAAACTTAAATAGAATAACTAAGTATTAATTAAAAATATAAAGTTTAAATTGATATAAAAACTTGTGTAAAATTTATTGGATGATGATATTAAAACCTTCTATTATATAATCTTATAAAATAGGATATTTTAGATGTTTTTATATAGGTTTTCATTTTATTATAAATTAATATTTTTAGAGATTCCAAATGTGCCCCTCACCTCAATTATAAAAGGGCACATCCTCCCTCACAAATTCACTTTACTTTGAGTCTTCAAGATCTTCCATCCCATGACCATGTCCATTATAAAATTAATTATATATATTTTATTGGTTTTTTTCTTCTCAAAAGACCTACTCTAGTGATTTTAAGAGGAGATCAAAATGGAGCTTGTGGAAGAAGAGGTAATCTCCTCTACTGAGTCTTTGAAACTTATTTATTATTCTAATTCATCTTAATGAGTTATATCTATTATAAAGTAATAAATCTAGTATAAAATATATTTTAATATTTTATTATTATTATGGAATAACCATATTCCACTTTCTATCCATCTTATGAAAAATTATATCACCACGTGTGCGTATGTACGACTTACCGTCTCCACGTCATGGTGTAATATTGTTTTTACCACCACCTTACATGTATGGATATAATGATGGAAATAATAATTATATATGATTATTATAACCAAATTTTGATTCTGTAACAACATATATACCATCCACTTCCATACCATTCCACAATTAGGGGAATGATATCGTCGCTTATGCGTATGTACGACCTACCATCTCCATGATGCAATGTGATTAATTCTACATGATATTCATTAAAAAATGATTACATAAATGTTTATAATGATTAAATATTATATATATTATATTAATATCATTTTGGAAATGATATAACTATAACCTAAGAAGAGGTACAAGAACTTATCTGACAAAACATGCATAAAAATATAAAGTAGTTAATACATGAAGGACAAGTAATAATGTTAATAACAAACATGTAATAATATGACCACTTATGATATCATAAAAATTAATATGATTATAGAATAAGTTAATGAAATTATTTAAACCCTTATACAGGAGGTTCAAACACATATTAAGGAACCCAAAAATAAGGTAAGCGATAATTTCACAATCTCATTATTATCTGAGATTTTTTATATATAAGTATTTACTAGGGTATATTTATAATCCATGTCTATGTTTCCTAAATATATATTCTAAAATATTAATATTTTTTATAAAAAAATTTAAATTCAATTTTACCTTTTTTGAATTTTTTTATTAAATGGTATGAAAGGAATCTTTTGTTGTTTTTGATACGAGGTAATTTTTGACCTATCTGACAAAAGTATAAGAATAATGTTTTATTTTAACTTATAAGACATGAATATATTTTTAAATTTCATAAATACTTATTTTCATGAATCTTGTTCTAAAATATTTCATGGTTATTTTCAAAGAAATTCTTTCATTTTAAAATTGTGTGGAATTTTGAGAAAAGATAATGTTTTTGAAGAAGAAATGATATTTTCCTCAAGAATTAATTTCAAGTGTTCTATAAAAATTATTTTCCATATAAGATGGAATTATGTAATAGGGTTATGTTTCAAGTATACTATCCCTGTTATTTCTATAGATTGATTATGCTTATAATGGAATACTATTTATAAAATCCATTTGTTTTACATGGATTATGTTATGATGGAATGATTTTTAAGAATCCCTTTTTATTCCTTCGGTTATTCTCTGATGAATGATTTTTATTTTTGTGGAACATGTAAGAAATATTTCATTGTGAGATTGGTGAGAACTATATCTCCATCAAATTTATTGGATAAATATTTATATCACATTAGATAGAAAGGATTGGAATGAGAAATGATCTCAGTTTAGTAATACAAGGATGAAATGATATATAAACCCAATTCAGTAATACAGGGATGGAACAAGAAGTGAACTTTATTCAGTAAAGGATTTTCCACTATTATGGTCTTGGAAATGAGCTTTGGAAAATATGGAAATGATTTTCTATGCTTATGTTCTTTCCACATTTCGATGTTTTATTCCAATGCTATTTTCACATGAATCATGTTCCTTTATGATTTATTCCTTATGAAATGTGAAGATTTATTTCATGACTGAATATTATTATATATGTTATACGTGTTATTATTTTTAAAAGTTGTGTTCATGTTTTTACATTCTTATATTCAGGTTCTGTTTGATATTTTTCTTATTTACCCTTACCAAGTATCTAAGTTCACCCTTTTCACATGTTTTATTTTATAAGGGATATACAGAAAGGTTTTAGGTAGGAAAAACGAAGGGGAATATCTTTATCCATGATCATTTACTAGGGTAAAATTACCATTTTACCCCTTACAAGCTTATGAAATCAAAAATTTAAATTTCTGCTCAAAGTTCTAGTTTGGAACACATAGGTTGTTACAGAAACAACTTCCACAAACATGGGCCTTCCTACCCATATCTCATTATCCGTACCAAGATCACATCACATAACCTAGTAGGGCTCACATCTATAGAAACATATAAGGAAAAAAACAAAAAACATAGTCAATAGGATAACTTGTCTATAAAAACAAAGAATTCATCCTTTACATGAAAATGGGATCTCTCTTTGCCCCCAACACATGACATCTAACCTATATAATAAAACAAGTTCATTAATCCCCAAAAATTTATTTTCACTAAACAATTAGTTTTATTCCATCTTGAATTAACTAATTTAATTAACCTAGGTTCTAATTATAGTTAACCTAATATATCAACTATAAAAATCTATTAAATTATTTAAACATGATTTATAGAATTTTATAGCTTTTAAAGGATCTAAATAATAACAATTATCATTTAACATGCATTTTTTATCTTATAAACATTAACAAGAATTACATATTCATGTTTATAAATTTTCAATAACTTATGTAAGAAAAAACACAATTAAACATGAATTTAGCATCAATTTGATTTCCATAAAATTATAAGAATCCAAGGATTCACTAAACACACCTCATCTTTAATTCTTTATCTAGCCAAAAAATTATTACAAAATTTACATTCTTAATAAAATTTTTAATTTAATATTTCTAAACTAAGCATAATACATATGATAAAAAATCATAACATAGATAGTATACTATCTATAAAATCAAGAGGCAGACCCTTATCAAATTCAAAGAAAACAACACGTGATTTCTAAACAAAAAACAATTATTTAATTATTATGGTTTAATTTTTTATTAGGTTAATTACACCACAACCAAAAGGTTTAACCCATGATAACTTTATGATTATATGTAAATAAAAAGGAGAAGCTACAAATACCCTACCTTAAGATGTCAATGTCATTCTTGTGGGAACATAAAAATAATATACAGATCTAAAATCTCCCATCCCATAAGAAAATTCATCCCTCCAAGGAAGTATCACCACAACCATGCAAAAAAAAAGATCCATTATAATGGTAAAGATCATCTGTCATAGCATAGAAAGAGGAATAAAAAAGCCAGATTGAATAGAGAATAAATCATAAGAAGAAGGGGTAAAACTCACATTGAATCAACATAGATCAAACTTGGAAAGATGATTATTGATATCTATTGAATGGGGATTCAAAGGCCTTCAAAAATCTCCTCTGGTTGGTTGAAATCAGAAATTTGGTTAAAAGTGACCATTAGCGGGTGCGTTAAG
The DNA here is from genome assembly GCA_963277665.1 of Viscum album. Taxonomy (NCBI): domain Eukaryota; kingdom Viridiplantae; phylum Streptophyta; class Magnoliopsida; order Santalales; family Viscaceae; genus Viscum; species Viscum album. Next base: position 1,273,938,275 of record OY728137.1, on the reverse strand, counting down.
TATTTAAACTATTAATATATTTAAATTACTTAAATTCCCAAACCCCTAACCCTCATCTATTTATACATTTTTATTAAAACTCACTAGGGTTAGTGGTATAACCCTAGGATATTAGAGGAGGAAGTTAAAGCTTTCATTGGTGTTAGAAGATCATGAATGTGGACCAAAAATGAATAATTGAGGAGGATCATGAGATAGTCAAACACAGTGGTATCATCATCTTCATCACTAAAATATTAATTATTCATCAATTAATGATTCTTTCACAAGGTAGGTCTCATTATTTTGTGATGTACACCGCTGATTTATTGATAATCCTGGATTTTCCTTATATGTGTATTGCTCATATGATTTCTCATTCTTTGCATGAGACTAATATTTAAATAGTGTTTTTTAAACCAAATTATTAAATTTAAGTGACTTGTTTTCACCCTTTTTACCACTTTATGTAATATTTGGATGGGATCACACTGATCAATGTTGGTTTTACAATGTTCATGTTCTTTTCTCCCAACTTTTTTCACGTTCTTCATCATTGGCCCATGGGTTCGTGATTTGATATTTCTAGGATGGATTCAAACATGAAAAAACAACCAAATTCATAGAGGATATTTGAGAAACCTTGTAAGTGGTGTTTTGAAAATTTATTAAAGTGTTTTTTTGAATATAGGTGATGACATCAAGGTTGGGGACACCGAATGACGAAGAATGGAGTAATAATTATCAATTGGGTAATCAGATTCTTATTTACTGGTCACTAGAGGTTGGGGAATAATGAAAATATATTATTTTTAAGGAATGATGAAAAGAGATGAATTAAATTAGTTTTAGGTGTTCAAATAGTGAGCACGGAAATAGTGAATACAAATATGACATCTATGTGAAGAAACATCAGTTTCTTAAAAATTACTAACCGCATGTTGTGTAACCTAAAAGAACACACAAAGTGTAGTTCGAGTTCTCACAAAATATAGGGTTCTGTAAAAGTTAAATATCACACTTCATGTGTCTAGTCCCACAATCCATGTGACACGAATCAAGTATCCAATTAGTTTTTCCATGGAACACACCTAGAATGCTGTGTAGACAGACACGATGTGAACTCCTTAGGGTATGTTATGTAGTGCTACATGGTCAACCAAGATGTGTGTTTAAGGTACATTACAAGGACCTCATATAGTTATATCATTTCATGTACTATAAGAGACATTACATGTATAAGAATATGGATAGTTGATTCATGTACTGTGTGTACATGCCCAGGGTCCCTGGTGAATGTACATGCTGTGTGACGCCATCTACACACCATGTAGAGTCACATGGTTAGCCAAGACATGTCTAGGGAATGAAATTCCTAGGTTTCCAGGTAGAGTCACATTCCATGTGACCCTATGCACTTGTTGTGTACTTCTATTTTACACATTGAGTCTAATGAGGGGAAACGACCATAGTTTGACTTGGTGAGACATACCATGTACCCTAGAAGGTTATGTCATGTACTCCCCTCGAAACCATCTACCTTGCATATATCCCTCTTTAGAACACATATATATTCTCAAAAGTATATTATCCTATGTTTTTTCCAAATATAACATGATAGAGTCCTATATTTTTTTAAAAAGAGATATGATGAAAGATGATTCCAGTAGGAAGATTCTAAAATGATGCTTATCTAGTGGTAGAGTTCATGTGCGATCATTAGGGTGTTACTAGGGTCGATACCCCAGATATCTATCTGGGGTGTGGGTCCACCATATCCTCTATACGTGTAGAGTATGTACCCCCATAACATAGAGGGTGTGATTCCTTAATATGTAGAGTGATACACCCTACCTTTAAGCTTCGGTGAGGATCATGTCCTCGATTGGAGATAGTGCCTAATTGGTTATGGGAGTGTCAAGGTATAGTCCTTCCACACTAATTACCACAATGTTAATAAAAATTATGGGTTAGTATATAGTTCCCCCTTTTCTGTGTCATGTAGTGGTGAGGAGAATGCCCTCCCCTCTATATCTTATGAGGTTGTGCAGGATGTTTGGCACTAGTGATGGGATCTTTGGAGCTGTAGGTAGTCTACTAGTTCATAGATGATTTGGATGATGGAGTTCCCCTTTCCTTATTTCAATTAGGTTTATTTTTAGAATATTTTATGTTGTGTTTCCTTTAACATCTTACTTATGGGATGAGATGAATATTTTATATTCATATTGCTTCCCCTTCTTAGTTTTCGTGATGTCCTACTGGGTATGTATATAATCACCCATGCATGGGCTTCACTTTCATGTGTTGTGTATTATACAGATGATAATTATATTGATGGTGATATTAGTAGACCTAGTTTTAGTGGATTATAGTTTTTCTTTTAATTTAACGTTTTTGGTGGCCATCCTTGGAGTTTTTGAGTAGGATCTCTTCGGTATTTCATTTTTTAGTTATTATAAGGTTGGGACCTCATTTCTAGATGTGTGTGTATTTCCCCCTTTTTATCATTTTTATTAATTTTTTTAGTTTTATGTAATCCCTAGAGGTTATAGTATTCATGGTTTACAATCTATATTTTTCATCCACTTATTATATTTCCGCACTATTGCATGGAGATAATTGTGTGTGTGTACACATGTACTTAGGCTATGACCTCCCATTTCGGTGATATTCACACTTGGTACTAGTCGACAACGCATATCCCATTAGAGGTAGTATTGGTGTGTCACACTCAGATTTCCCCAAATCAGGAGGGTCCTTATGGGTTGGTTCATGACAAAGTGGTATCAAATATGGTCTGTCCTTTGGGTTGGGGTTTAGATTTAGATTTGTTATGAGGCATGGTTTGGGGAACTTATAGAAATGATACCAGAGTATCTCAAGTTATGATATTAGTCTAGGGAACCTAGTGTTGGTGTGGTGATCAACATATCCACACCCTAGATCTTTGAAAACCTACTTCTGAACTTGTAATTCAAAGACATCAGTTTCAGAGAAACCAATGGTACATACACCATATAGGATTGAGTCTTTTTTGATTTAATATTCTTCTTCATACATCTCCCCATATATGATCATCTAACCATGATATGTCTTATTAAATTTTAGGATGTCTCCGTGATGATAGCCAGCTATGATATAGATACTGAGTCATGATGACAACCATTTCAGTGGAGACACCACAATTCATTGTCACCATAACATCCATCACAGTATTGAGGATCTAGTTTAGGTGCTAGTATGTGATGTGGTTTCACCAGTAGATCAGAAAGAGATGAATCCAATCATTTAGTTGTGAAAGGACCCATACCTAGGGGGTCATTTTTATGTTTCACATTTGATTAATCAACCATTCATTCCAGTTGTTTAGGATGACTATGTGCATAGACTAAGATTTCTTCTCGAGTTCAAGGATTAGGGACCACCTGGATTTTGGTGTGAGATAGAACCTCAAGCGACAGAGGTTTGTATGGAGTATTTATTTTGAGTTTTATATTTTATATGGATTCCAATAGTACTTATGGTTTCATTTTTGATCAACCTATTTTTTGGGGTAGAGAAGATTTGGTTACCCTGGTGTATAATGAGGAAACACTCTCTTGGGTAGAGTTTGAGTACCTATTCCATAGTGAGTTTTATACCTCTACTAGACCACTAGTTTAGGTTTAGGATCTTATTGAGTAGGCTCAGGCTATGGAGATATACCAAGTAAGGGATCATTGGAAAGATATAGTTAGCAATGGACATCATAGAGTTGAGTTGACTGCATCAGCTAGAAGGAATAAATCATCAGGGTTTCAGAATATAAGTCATACTCATGTTTTCACTCATATGAGAGGATATGTAGTGAAGAGATCACATTGTTGTCTTAATCATTTTTAAGTTTCATTGTCACATAATCCTTCTATAATATTCATATGTCACAAGATTGAGTAATTATTTGTATGTGGTGGGAAAGAACATCATGCATGGGACTACCCAACCCATCTTATTGGAGAGTGTGTTTGTGGGGGGGGGGGTGTAGGCAGTAGAGTCCTCTAATCCAAGGAATATAAACATACTACAAGGTCTTATTTGATTACATTTTCCTCTTTAGTTAGTTATTTTACTTTATCACTACTTCCTTGTTTTGTATTTTATCCCTGAGTTGATGATATGTGATGACGATATAAGAATTCAAAGAGGGATGCTTCCCCCATGAATATGTGTTCTCTTGTGACATAATTTAGAGCCATAAAGGCAAGTTTATTCCACCCAAACTGAAAAGTGTTGAGGCGTGGTGGATGAGTTATTTTACTTGTTTTTAAGGTGATTTTGAATGCACTAGGGTGTCAATTCAATCCTTGGTTGTGGGAAGCCTAAGGGAAAATGGAAATATAGATCTAAGAAGTGGAAGATTATTACCCAAAGGTTTCATAGAGATCCATTGTATGAATAGTGGATTCTCTATGTTTTCTAGATAATGTCACATATCAATTCTATCTTACTATATCCCTTGTTTATGAATTGGAGATTCTAATGGAGCCTTTATGTAACGTCCTAGATCCGGGTGCCACTCAACAGGTTCCCTAGACAAGGTTAGTCACACGACCTCAAGCGCATTTCCCCAAATGCCAGAGGCTGCCGACTAACAGCGATGACCCATGTATGATAGTGGGGAAACTATGCCCTCATTTGTCAAAGTGTAGCGCAGTAGAAAAGATAAATAGAATACACCAACAGCAGAAGAAATAAACAATACACATTTACAATGAACAACCTCAGTAAAAGATAACCAACAATTATATAGATAATGAAGCAACATGTCTCTAGTTCTAAGAAAACAGTCAGAACATGTTACACAACGGTACAATACAATACAATAAGAAGTAAAGGTACAGTAGAACAAGGCAGAACAACTGGCAGCATCGTGAGCATAAGCTCGGTCCCATGCTCCACTACTCCTCAAAAACAATCAAGTACCTGTATAGGGACCCTTTCCCTTATCCACACCTGCAACAACATAGTCTGTTTGGGACGAATACATGACCCAAACAGGGTGTGAGAAATAAATCCCAATTGGCACCCACCAAAGGCCTGTGCCCAACTATGTGAAAATATGCAACTACAGTGTGCAAAAGTAAATGTAGTAAACCAGTAAGTACTCAAAAGTAACTATCACTACCCGTTTCTTTTCCATTTTTGTTTTAACCATTTAATTTAATAACATTTTGTGATCATCAGAACCAAGACCTCAGGAATATCAGAATCTTTCCCTCAGGCTAATATAGTAAAACCACACCCTCAGGCTATCGAATATTTCCCTCAAGTGTATGAAGTGTTGCCCTCAGGCACAGAAGTCACCACCCTCAGGAATAAGAAATGTTTACCTCAGGCAGAATAGAACGTTGCCCTTAGGCTAAGAAGTACCTTGCCCTCAGGCTATACAAACCATGCCCTTAGGCTAAAAAGAACACTGCCCTCAATCTCAAGTAACCAGGAAGAACCTAAAGCATAAACATGAAATTTATATAAAATTCCTCTCAAGGAAAAATTAATGCACAAATTAAACATGGCATACCCTCAGGTATCCTGGCCAAACGGCAAAACAGAGGAACGCACACCCAGGGTGTTCCTGGATCCAACCAGTGATCCCAAACAATAGTTTCTTATCAAATTTAATTACCTATACAATTCTAGGTATTCAAAACAGCCAAGGCCTCAACCACATGACACCCCAACATGGGTTCATAGCACAATGGCACACACAAACGCACAACAGTTGGAATTTAAACACCAAGCCACCTACCTCGATCGCCTCTGATCGGTATACTTGAATGATTCACCTAGAATCATCCAAGAACAATGTAGATCTGAGGTAAATGAAATTCCTATTCAAACATAAATAACTTCCCCTTGGGAAAGAATTGGTAATAACTACTTAAAGAGAAGGAAAGGCTTACCCGTATGGTTCCAACGAGATCGACAGAGGTGGAATTGGATTCCTGGTGCTCGATCGAGTGATCTCCAAAGTTCTGGCCATCTCTCCCAAGCCCTCCTCTGGTTCTAAGACGATTATGTGAATAGGAGAGTCTACTACCCATTTAAAAAAAAAAACAAAAACAAACTACACGACGTGTATTATTGAGCACATGGTGTGTACTTCACTTTTTTTTAACTGTTCCTTCGGTGGATTATTTCCACTGTGGCACTGTTCATCAGTCGACATGAGTACACGACGTGTAATCCATGAGTACATAGTGTGTACTGATTCTCAACTGGTAGCTGCCTTCACCACCTTACTATTTGCCTGTCGACTGATTACATGGCGTGTAAATACCCACTACACGACGTGTAGTCGGTTTTTACACCATTCATCACCAGCACGACTACATGACTTCTGTACTCTTCTCACACGGCCAAAGTACACGGCATGTGGAAGAGTACATGGCGTGTACCCACCAAAAAGCAAATTTACCCCATTTTCCTTATTTTCCCAAAAACAATTAAGGAAAAGAGAAAGGAATAAACTCGTACCTCAAGAATAAGAACTGGGTTCTTACAAACTTCCCCCCTTAAAGAAATTCATCCCCGAATTTCTCTTCCAAGGGTGGTGAAGATAAAACCCAGAACAACTCTGTCCACTGAGCACGTACGTCGGTCTCCCGCTCCCAGATTTCGTCCTGCACTTGGCCATGCTGCCATAGTACCCATACGAGAGGAACTGACCAGCCTCAAAGAACCTTCATGCTTCTATCCACGATACAATATCCACGATACGAATCATATTCTCCTCAAATGTCACATCTATCTGAAGCTCAACCTCTTCTGGCTGAAAGACATGAGACAAGTCTAAATGATAACGATGCAACTGAGATAAATGGAAGACGTCGTGCATGGCCCGATACCTCTGTGGTAACAGAAATCGATAGGAAACTGGCCTGACTCTCTCTGGAATTTCAAATGACCCCACATACCTCGGTGAAAGTTACCCTGTCTCTTGATCTGCCTGTGTCCCAACCTCAGTGAAACATGCAAGAACACCTGATCCCCGACCACGAAATCCAAGGATTTTCTGCGACGATCAACATAAGATTTCTGACGAGACTATGCAGTATCCATCCACTTCCAAATCAACTGGACCTGATCAAAAGTCTTTTGCACGAGACATGGTCCTAGTAAAGCTGCCTCACCTTCCTCTTACCATCACAACAGTGATCGACATGACCTACCATATAAAGCCTCGTTAGGTTCCATCTCAATAGTTTCCAGAAAACTATTATTATAGGAAAACTCGACTAGGGTTATATGCTTCTCCCAAGAGCCCCCAAAGTCTAGGATGCATGCACACAACATGTCCTCTAGAACCTGTATCGTACGCTCTGACTGACCATCGGTTTGAGGGTGGTAAGCTGTGCTCAGAAGCACCTATGTACCCAGTGCCCTTTGAATCCTCTTCCAGAAATGAGACGTAAAAAGGGTGTTCCTATCTGAAACGATAGAATGAGGGACCCCATGAAGACGTACGATCTCTCATATATATAACTTCCCGAGCTCATTAACTTCGAAGGTATCCTTAATCCGCAAAAAGTGATCTACCTTTGTGAGTTTGTCCACAACAACCCACACGACATCACTGCCTCGAGGTGACCTCGACAACCCAGTCATGATGTCCATCGCGACATCATCCCATTTCCACTCTGGAATGGGTAACTGCTATAACAGTCGAGCTGGTCTCTGATGCTCTTCTTTCACCTGCTGACAGGTGGGACATCTCGTAACCGAACCAGCTACATCTCTCTTTATACCCAGCCACCAATACTGACGTCTCAAGTCACGATACATTTTGGTAACTCCGAGATGAACTGACCAACCTGAAGCATGAAAATCCTGCATTAGCTCCTTGCATATATCCCCTAGAACCCATACTCATCATTGGAAAAGAAGTACCTCATCATCGCCTATCTTCCAACTAGGAGGAGGGTCCTCACTTACCATCAACTCCCGTAGAACTAGGCCTTCTGAATCAGATAGCTATTTCATCCTCAATCTATCCAGGAGGGTAGAAGTCATAGCTAAAGATGAAAGATAGGTTTACCCCTGACTGTCGTGCACCTCTGAATGCATCTCAGAGAACAAAGCCATAAGCTTCCATTCACCACTAGCCTCATGAACTACCTGTATCCGAGTCTTCCTGCTCAATGCATCAGCAATTGCATTACCCTTGACAAGTGTATAGGCAAGCTCAAAATTGAAAGAATGAAGGTATTCTACCCACCTTCGATGTCCCAAGTTCAAGTAACACTGGGTAAAGATATATTTGAGACTTTTTTGGCCCGTGAACACCACAAAATGCTCTCCCAAGAGATAATGTATCCAACAGCGCAATGCATGCACAACTGCAGCCAACTCGAGGTCATGCATCGGGTAATTCCTCTCATGTGGCCTCAATTGCTGAGACCCGTACACAAAAACTCGATTGCCCTAAATCAACACTGCTCCCAGCCCAATACCTGATGGATCACATTAAACTGTATAGCTCTTTCCCTGCTCTAGAAGTATCAGAATTGGTGCTGATGTCAACCTTCCCTTCAATTCTTGAAAGGATTCCTCACAAGCTTCTATCCAAACGAACTTTACACCCTTCTTAGTCAAACCCGTCAACGACACTGCTAAGTGGTATAATTACTCTATAAAACACCTATAGCAACCAGCCTGCCCCAAGAAACTCCATATCTCAAACATTTTCTTAGGCTATTTCTAAGAAACTACTGCTCTCACCTTTTCTGGGTCTACTGCAACTCCTGCCTCTAAGATGATATGACCTAGTAAGTGTATCTGGTCCATCCAAAAGTGGCACTTTGAGAGCTTAGCATATATCCGATGCTCTCTCAGTGTACTCAATACGATCTCAATATGGGTGTCATGATCGTGTCGAGTGTGAGAGTACACCAAGATATCGTCCATGAAGACTACCAAAAAAGAATCCAGATAAGGTTGGAACACACGATTCATGAGAGCCATGAAAACTACTGGTGCGTTTGTGAGTCCAAACGGAATTACCAAGTACTCTTATAGACCGTATCTGCTCCGAAATGCTGTAAGCGGTATATCAGATGGTCTAACGCGTAACTGATGATATCCGGATCTCAAGTCAATCTTCGAGAACACTCGTGCTACTCGAAGTTGATCCAAACGATCATCAATCCTCGGCAAGGGATATTGGTTCTTGACCGTCAACTGGTTCAGCTTCCGATAATCAACACAAAGTCTGAGGGTACCGTCTGCCTTCTTTGCAAAATGGATAGGAGAACCCCAAGGAGAAGTACTAGGTCAGATGAAACCCTTTTCTTGTAACTCCTATAACTATCTCTTGAGCTCCTGCAACTCTGGTGTATCCATCCTATAAGGAGGAATGGACATCGGTGCTCCTCCTAGCACAAGATCAATAGAGAAATCCACCTCTAGCTTCAAAGGTAGACAAAAAAATTCATCCAAGAAGACATCCTTGAAACGATCAACCACTAGAGGGAAATCCTTCTGACAAGTCCCCAGATCATCCAGGTATAAACTTACAATCTGTACTATCACACCACCTCGCCCATGATGCTCGTGTCCATCTCGGCTTTCCTAGACATCCCATTCACCCTTGTATAGAAACTCTCCACCCTATGTTTATGTGAAACACACCCTACGACGATAGCAGTCTACAAAGGCTCGAAAGGGAACCAACCAGTCCATATTGAGAATGGAATCATAGCTATTCATCTCCAAGACATAGTGGTCCCGAAGAAAGTGACACCCACCAACCTCTAGGGGGCACTCTCTGCATTGATGTACACCAGCCGTTCTAGTCCCCAATGGAGTGCCTAGCATCATAACAGTAGAAAAAGAAGAAACATAGAGCCCAAGGATCTCTACAACAAGCACAAATACAAAGTTATGTGTAGCACCCATATCGAAAAGTACAGAAGATAAGACAGAAGCTACTAGAATAGTACCTCTGAAAGTAGAGGGTCCGAGATCCTACTTCTATTGGGTCTGTTGCACTGCATATTCCTACCCAGTGCCGTGGCCCTGTGACACAGCCTAGCTACCCTGAGTTGTCCCACCCTACTGCCTCTGAGATCATGGTGTCTGGCTACCACGACCAAGACCACTATCTCGGCCTGAACGCCTTGACGTATTCTAGTTTCCCGACTGGTAAGAAGCTGCTGGTCCTGCTACTGCATGCGGACTCTACACATAACCCCTCTCACTAGCCACCGGCAGAAACACCCTGCAATAACGCTGGAGATAACCCATCTTGCCGCAATCTCGGCACCCCACTGGGTCACATGGACACTGTGGTCTCTTGTTCCCCTCTCTACTACACTGGTATCAGATGATCAGGCCACCCAAAGCAATCGTCTGGCCAGTACTGCCACCGTGAGAGAAAATCATCTATCTCTTCCTCTTACTGGTAGAAATAGTACCAGAAAATGGTGTCGAACTACCCTAGACCACACCACTAGCTTCCCGCAGGTTCCTCTCGGTAATCAGGGCCTAGTTCACAATATCATGTACAATAGGTAACCTGAAAACATTCACCAGTGCTCATATGTCATACCGAAGACCATCCTTAAAGCATCTGGCCCTCAACATCTCATCACCCACTAGAACAGGTGAAAAAAATTGAAGCTCGGTGAAGCGAGTGGAATAATCCATCACTAACATGGCGCCCTGCTGAAGATTCATGAACCCTCGAGCTCGATCTTCCCTCAGAGTCTCCGGGAAGAAGAATTCATAGAAATATGTCTAAAAATCTTCCCATACCAAGTCTATGTGATGCTCCGTCTTAGTAGTAACATCCCACCACCTCTTGGAGGAATCACGCAACATATAAGCCACGAGCTTGACCCTTCTCCCTGGAGGCATCTCTAGATGCTCGAAAATAATATGCATAGACCCCAGCCAATAATCTGCAGCCTGTGGTCCGCCATCCCCTGAAAACGTAGGCGGATGCTGCTTCTGGAAGATACAAGTCATCTCATCCATAGATGTGGCAGCCGGTGGTGCTCCCGGAAAGGTCTGTATGAACCACATAAAGCCTTCACGGAACTGCGCCTCTGCGCCTGTGTCCGATATAACGGCTGGCGCCGCATCTGACTCTACTGGAGGATCCACTGGTAGCCCATGGCCTACTATATCTAGAGTATAATCTTTTTCGCTCCCTTGGAGAACAATGCGTGGTAATCTCAGTGGCATGACTCTACAAGGTCACAAACACTCCTTAGATTTAAGTTTATCAAGGACTGAAAAATGAGGGGACCAAAAAGGGAATAGGAAGAAGAAGGCATTTAGATATTTTCAAAACATGACTACAAGAAATGTATATTAACTACACGGCGTGTACCTAACTTTTATTCCCCTGCCCAGGTCCTTCTACACGACTTAGCCACACGACACTCATTGAACAAGACTATACGGCGTGTATGTCATCTACAAAGAGTGTAGGGTTTAATTTTCCAACTGCCTGTGTCGTTCGTGACACGGCTGACTACTCGGCTAATACTAAACAGCGTGTTACACCCGTACACGACATGTACACCACCCCGTTTCCCTAGCCACATGGCTAAGTCCACATGGTATCACACTGGAAAGGACTATACGGCATGTCCCTCAGGTACACGACGTATTCAACATCGACCCATGTTTGTTAGCTACACGGCTGGGTCCCCAGGCCAGACTACACGACATGTTCCAAGGTGGATACGACGTGTATATCTCAAGGTATCCTCCGTCCGTGTTGTTAGTTACACGGGCAGAATCTGGGTCAACAATACACGGTGTGTACTTAAGGTACACGACATGTTTTTTCCAAGCCATTACCTACCCCGTGTCCCCACCCACATGGTCCATGACACGGGAAGAGATTACACGACATGTACTAAAAAAAGTTTTCTTTTCTTCCCGAACAGAAGAACACATGGTGTGTGTCTGAGGAACTAAACAATGTGTATACTGGGTTTTCCAGATAGTAAGCCTCTGAAACTACTCTGGAACCCAGTAAATACTGAAAAACAACACCTAAGTGCCAAATTCCAATCCCTAAGGTCCTATACTCTCTGTGAATCAAAGTTTTGCATCTTATACATGCTATACACAAGTAAACAAGTCAATGATATACCAAATTCCGGTTATTGAGGGCCCATACTCCCCAAAAACCAAAGTTTGGCACCATCCTATCAACAAGATCACACAAAAATAACCTATCACATAGTAGGTATTTATCAAAGCAGGTATCACAACAACATTATTTTCTAGCACAACAACTATCACAAAAACATGCAATTTCTAATGCGCCTACATGGCATGGAACTATGCATGGCATGTGATTTATAGCATGTGCCTAAATGATGCATGAGATGGAATACCCTCATCTCATAATGTTGCAACTAAATAGAACTCATGGATAACATATAAACATCACACCCCAAGTGCGTCACCCAATGGTGAAAACCAAATCAACTGTAAATTGAAAAATCAATAAAACTGCAACATGAGGTTAATTGGCTTTTCCCTGTACACGGGTTAGCTACTCCCGGGTACAAATTATTACCAACTACCGTTTCATTTATATCCCTGACTAAAGCTCCAAACAACAAGTCAAAGAAAACAACCCCTCCGATACCACTTTGTAACGTCCCGGATCTGGGTGCCACTCAACGGGTGCCATAGACCCGGTTGGTCACACGACCTCAAGAACATTTCCCCAAATGCCAGAGGCTGCCGACTAGTTACGAGGGCTCAAGTATGATAGTGGGGAAACTATTCCCTCATTTGTCAAAGTGCAGCGCAACGGAAAAGTTAAATAACATACAACAACAACGGAAGAAATAAACAATACACATTTACAATGAACAACTGCGGTAAAATATAACCAACAGTTATATAGATAATGATGCAACATGTCTCTAGTTCTAAGAAAATAGCCAGAACATGTTACACGGTGGTACAATACAATACAATAAGAATTATAGGTACAACAGAACAAGACATAACAACTAGCAGCATCGCGAGCCTAAGCTCAGTCCCATGCTCCACTACTCCTTAGCAACAATCAAGTACCTGTATAGGGACCCTTTCCCTTATCCACACCTGTAGCAACATAGTCTGTTTGGGCTAAAGACATGACCTAAACAAGGTGTGAGAAATAAATCCCAGTAGGCACCCACCAAAGGCCCGTTCCCAACTGTGTAAAAATATACAACTAAAGTGTGAAAAAGTAAATGCAGTAAACCAGTAAGTACTCAAAAGTAACTATCACTACCAGTTTCTTTGTCATTTTTTGTTTTAACCATTTAATTTAATAACATTCTGTGCTCATCAGAACCAAGCCCTCAGGCGTATCAGAATCTTTCCCTCAGGATAATATAGTAAAACCATGCCCTCAGGCTTTCCCTCAGGCTATCGAATATTTCCCTCAGGCGTACTAAGTGTCACCCTTCGGCACAGAAGTCACCACCCTTGGGAATAAGAAACATTTCCCTCAGGAAGAATTGAACGTTTCCCTCAGGCTAAGTAGTACCTTTCCCTCAGGCTATACAAACCATGCCCTCATGATAAAAAGAACACTACCCTCAAGCTCAAGTAACCGTCCCGAGACCAAATCATAAACATGAAATTTATATAAAATTCCTCTCAAGGAAAAAGTAATGCACAAAATAAACATGGCATACCCTCGGGTATCCTGGCCAAACGGCTAAAGAGATGAACGCACCCCCGGGGTGGTCTTGGATCCAAGAAGCGATCCAAAAAAATAGTTTCTTATCACATTTAATTACCTATAAAATTCTAGGTATTCAAAACAGCCAAGGCCTCAGCCACACGACACCCCAAAATGGGTTTGTAGCACAATGGTACACACAAACGCACAACAGTTGGAATTTAAACACCAAGCCTCCTACCTCGATCGCCTCTGATCGGTATAATCGAATGAAGCTCATCGAATTGTCCAAGAACGATGTAGATATGAGGTAAAAGAAAATCCCATTCAAATGTAAATAAATTCCTCTTGAGAAAGAATTGTTAAGAACGACTTAAGGAGATGGAAGGGCTTACCCGTACGGTTCCAATGTGATCGATGGAGATGGAATTGAATTCCTGGTGCTCGATCGGGTGATCTCTAATGTTTCAGCCATCTCTCCCAAGCCCTCCTCCGGTTCTAAGCCAATTTTGTGAACAGGGGAGGCTACTGCCCATTTTAAGAGAAAAAAACAAACTACCTGGTGTGTACTATTGAGTACACGGTGTGTACTTTCAATTTTTTAACTGTTCATTCAGCGGCTTCTTTCCACCGCGACACTGTTAATTAGTCGACATGAGTATAAGGCATGTAATCCTTGAGTACACTGCGTGTACTGACGCTCATCTGGAAGTTGCCTTCACCACCTTACTATTTTCCTGCCAATTGACTACACGGCATGTAAATACCCACTACACATCATGCAGTCAGTTTTTACATCTTTCATCGCCAGCACGATGACATGCCTTGTGTACTCATCTCACACGACCATAGTACACTGCGTGTGGAACAGTACACGACGTGTACCCACCAAAAAGTGATTTTCCCCATTTTCCTTATTTTCTCAATAACACTTAAGGAAAAGAGAAAGGAAGAAACCCGTACCTCAAGAATAAGAACCAGGTTCTTACACTTTATCTCAACATTCACTTCTATACAATCCTACTAAAGAAATTCTAATGATCTCATTTGACATCAAGTAGTGTGGATTGACTCTTTAAGGGGAGATATTCTCATGGGATATTTTTATAGCGTAAATGATACCCTATAATGTTTTATAGTGTTCCCTAGTGGGCGGGAGTTTGATTTATGCACCGACTTTCACACCGAGACCATACAAATATATTCTATAGAATATAGGATGACCCCTAACAAGACTTGAGAGATAAGGGTGAATTTATAGGACCTTTAGGAGAAGGGACCTTTTAGAATCAATGTGTTCTTCTGGGAAGCTCTATCATTATTTTTGAAAAAGGTGGATGGGAGTTTGAGAAATTTCTTTGTTCACCATATCTTGAATCAGGGGATGATCAAAGATGAGTACCCCTTTTGTAAAACGATTGAAGAACTCTTAAAACTATTTTAATTTGAAAGTTGTTTTTAAAAAATTGATATCTGTTCTAGCTACCATTAGTTGAGGGTTCACAAGGTTGATATTATGAAGATGACATTCCAATGCCGCTATAGATAGTATGAGTTTCTGGTGATTAATTTCACTGTGACTAATTCCCCCATAGTGTTTATCATATTTATGAACTAGATCTTATAAATATTTTTTTATTGGTTCATGGTTTTATTTATTGATGATATTCTCACTTGATATGAGATGGAAGTGGATCATGAAGGATATATGAGGATGGTTGTAGACTAACTCTAGGAGAAACATCTTTATGATAAAATCTCAAAGTGTTAATTATGAATTTTATTGTTTTACTTTTTCAGTCATTTTAACCCTTATATTGGTGTAGCCAAGGACTCAATAAATGTTGATGTAGTGTTACTGGTGAGCCACCCAAGGGTATGGAATAGGTTTATTTTTTTCTCAATTTGGCAGGGGTACTATTAGAGGTTTGTGGTGGACACTCTTAGTAGGAAATACCATTATATCTTGTTGAAGGAGGTGTCCAATAATTTTTCTTCATCAAAGATGAACCCAATGGAAGATAAATGTGAAACTAATCTTCAATTGATAGTATTAGCTCCACCGAATCTTCAACATGTGAGGGATGCTCATTTGGGATATGGAGATTGTAAATTTTTTCATGACGAGATATCCCCAAGAGTTTCACTATATGGTTTTTATGAATGAGGGGGGAATATCACAATTTATCTAGGAAAAATGGTAGTTACAATCACATTGCATAAGGATATGTTGAGGGAGTTTCATACCTACACCTTGGGTGTGATTTTAGGTGTAGAAAATATGTACAGGGACCTTCAATGGTAGTTTTGGATCCATCTAAGAGTTTGTGTATTAGTCTTAGGACAGAGCTTATATTATCAATTTCTATTAGTATAGTTTACTTATAATAATAGCTACCACTATATTATTGACATGAAACCTTTCAAGTCCCTATACGAGAGATCCTATAATTCACCCTCTTTCTGGGCTGAGATTGGAAATGAATCTATTGTTGGGATAGAGTTTGAGAAAACTACAACATAGATGGTTTAGGTGATCCACGATCATTTGAGGACAACTCAATTTCAGTAAATTTTTTATTAAGGCCTATTTCATAGACCTTTTGTGTTTGAAAAGGTAGAACATGTATTCTTTAGAGTATCTCTATGATGTGGATTGTAGAGTTTTGGATCGAGAGTAATATTTTCCCCATAATTCTTTAGGATTTATGATTTTCTACATGGGGTTGGTGTGGTTTCTCATCACTAGACTCTACCCCCATAGTAGGACAAAGTTAATGAAGTCTTCTATGTTTCACAACTAAGTAGATACATGAAAAAAATGTAGCATCTTATCGAATAAGAAATTCTAGACACTGAGGATGGATTCACCTCCCTAAATTAATCAATAACAATTGAGGATCAGAAGGAGAATATCCTATGTAGAAGGAACATTTCTTTGGTTTGTGTTCTTTGGGAAGCTTGGGGGCATGCAAGAGAGCTCTTGAGAATGTGATTCTGATGTGGACTCTGTACCCACACCATTTTGTGTAGCTTATTCCTTTCTAGGAAAAAAAATACTTGAATGAGGGGGAATATAATGACTCTAGTTTTGTTGGTTTAGTCCTTCGTATGTTTCTAAACATATCATTTTATTTTTCCTCAGAGTTAGTGTTTTGTTTATGTGTTGCAGGAACTTGGAATAAATTTATTTTAAATATTAATATATATATATATATTAAATTACATGGGTTCATATTTTAGTAATAAATGGGTTATACATTGATCACGACCTCAGATGGGAAATATGAGACCATTTTTGGTTATGAAACATGGGGTTTACCCTAGGTCTGACATAACGTTAGTCGACATCAGACATTCGATTAAAGATGTCCCTTGACGAGTGCGTTAAGTAATTAAATAAATAATTTATTTAATATATTTAAATTCCAAAAACATTAACCCTACCTTATTTATACATCATTATGAAAATTCTATAGGGTTTTCCATATAACCCGGAGAAATTAGAGGAAGAAGTGATAACTTTCATTGGCATTGGCAGACCGGGAATGCGGAGTGATGAAAAACAACTAATGAGGATTGTTAGATGAAAAAATACATTGGGATCATTGTATTTATCTCTAGAAAGCGCTTTATTCACCAATTATTGATTAATTCCTAAGTCAGGCCTCTTTATTTTGTGATTTCACCCTTGGTTTATTAATAATAATGTTTTTTTAATATTTGGGTATTAGTTCTATGATTTATTTTTATTTACATGATCCAGATATTTAATTGGTATTCTCAAAAAAAATTTCAATGGCTGTTCCTTGTTTTTACTCTTTTTCCTTGTTTATGAAATTGTTTGACGGGATCCCACTGACCCATTTTTTTATTTTCTCCCACTGTTCTTCATGTTCTTCATCATTGTTCCATGAGGTCATGACTCAATATTTATAGGATGGATTTGAGCATTATTAAATCCCCAAATTCATGGAGAATGTCTGAGAAACCTTGGAAGTGGTGTTTTGAATATGGATCGAGATGTTATGTGGATATAGGTTATAGGATCAAGGTTTAGGATCCCAAACAGTGGAAAATGGAATGATGATTACCAATCTGGTAACCAGATTCTCATTTACCGACCACCAGAGGCTTGGAAACGATGAACATAGATGGATTCCTTCAATTTTGGAAGGTCAAATGGTGTGGAAGGTGGAGGTGAATGTAGATCTAGTATCCATGTGAAGTAACATCAGTTTCTATAAAATTTTTAACCATAGGATCTATAACTCATAGGAACACATGCTGTGTAGTCCAGGTTTTCAAGGAAAGTATGGTTGTAGACAAGTAAAATATCATATTCCGTGTGGTCAAGCCCACATTTCTTGTGACATAACATGGTTTCCCAAGTCGTGTTCCCATAAAAAATTTATAAATCCCTATGTATATAGACACACTATATACCCATATGGATATACTATGTTGTACTACATGGCTAGCCAAGCCATGTGTTGAAGGCATATGCCAAGGACACTGTGTGGTCATAAAAATCCAAGAACCTTAAGTGACACATTGTGTATAAGTACATGGATAGCCTAGCTGTATACCTTGTGTTCATGAACAAGAAATTAGGTGAAAAAACACACCATGTGAGAATATCTATACACCATGTAGAGTCACATGGTTAGCCAAGCTGTGTTTAGGGAAGGACATGCCCAGGTGTCCGGTAGAGCCACAAACCATGTGACCCCATATAAATACCATTTACTTTTATTTTAAACATTTAATTAAATGAGGTTACATGGAAAGAGTTCATCATAGTGAGACACATCATGTACCCTAGTAGTAAACATCATGAAATCCCCTCAAAACCTTCCATATTTCACATCTCCCTCTTCATAACTCAGATATAGGCCCTTAAGTAGCCTATCATGAGTAGTTTTTTATAATGAATATGATGTTGGACTTTGTTTTGGTAGTAGAGATACAACATGAGGTGATTCTAGTAGGATTATTCTATAATGATTCTTATCTAGTGGAAAAGTTTGAGTGTGATCATCAAAGTGTTAATAGGGTTGGTACCTTTATTTCTCTAGGGTATTAGTGGGTCTCCCATATCCTTTATACTGGTAGAATCGGTAACTCTATACTATAGAGGTTACAAGTCCTCTATATGTGGAGTGGTAACCCCTATCTTCAAGCTCTAGAAGGTAGTGGGTCCTCCACTAGAGATAGTTCCCCCTTGGCCTGGGAGTGTAGTGGAGAGGTATGGCCCCTTGATATTGATTCTAGAGAGGTTACATGAGATGATGGGCAAGAAGGTAGTTCCCCCTTGGTTGTATCATGTAGTTTCAAGGAGTGACCCTCCCCTCTATATCTTATAATATTGAAAGAGATGTTTGGAATTGGTGGAAATTCCTTTGGAGATATCGTTAGACTCTTCGTTATTAGTTTGATTGGATGATGGAGATCCCCTTTCCTCACATTGATTGGATTTTTTTGAGCATATTTGTTGTTTGGTTTAATTTAACCTCACACTTACAGGTTGAGTTGACTGTTGCCTATTTCTATTTCTTTATCTTATTGGTTTTTAGAGATTCCTAATAGGTATGTATATAGTCATCCATACATGGGATTCTCTCAAATGTGTTGTGTATTATGAAGATGACAAGAAGATCAACAATGATATCAGTGGACCTAATTTTAGTGGTGCATAGTGGTTCTTGGAATAGATCATGTTCGGTGGTCGGACTTATAGATTTCACTACTAACAATTTAGGCTTTAACAATTCTAGTTAAGGGGTTTTATCAATGTTTAAATAGAATTGATATTTTGAGTGATGTTAAGGATGGTGGGAGTTCAATAATGCTAAAAAAAGTATTGTTAAAGGCACTTTTTAATAGTGCTAAAAAATCACTGATAAAAATACCCTTTAACATCAATTTTTTTAGTGTTGTTAAAGGGTTCCATTATTTTTTTAGAAATATTAAAGGGTTCCTTTAATTTTTCTCTTTTATCATTATTAAAGGTTTGATTTTAACACCACTAAAAAAACCATTGTTAAAAAATATGGAAAAAATTAATCTTTCACGCACCTTGACACACAACTTTTTTAGTTCCTACAACCCCATTTCTTAGCACTTTCCACTAACCATCTTCCATCACACACCCCAGCCCCTTCCTCAGTTCTATAAGGATACCCCAAATTTCTATCTATTCCTAGATTTTATTCATGGACCCCCCTTATGAGACTAAATCTCTTTACCTCTACGCCATGTGTGTTTTGTTGTATATTTAATGACTTTTCTATTTATTTGTATATATTTTGAAATTTTTGATATATGTATTTATATAAAATTATATTTATTTAAATATATTATCCATTAATATTCATTTATATATATTAGAATATATATATATGTATATATATTTATTAATACACATGTATATATAAAAATTATATATACATATTATTGCATTTTTATAAGTAAAAATAGATAATTTTTTAATTAAAAAAAATTAATAATAAATATTTATTTTATATATTGAAAAATACATTTTTAAGTAAATATGTTGATATATGTATTTATATAAGTTTTTTATTATAAGTAAATATAAAAAATGCATATATTTAATTAAAAAAAACTACATTATTAAAAAGATAATATTTCAAAACCATAGTATTAATATGAATGTAATCCCCAGGAATAAATTCATTCCCCACTAAAAACAAGAAAAATTCACCCCTTAAACGAGGCTGTAATTCCATCGAATATTAAAAATTGGGGTACCCCGACATAAAACATAGTTTTTGATGCCTTCGATGACTCTTTTGACCACTAAAAAATATTGATCGGGGTCTCCCCTAGTGAACACAACATATATATCATTGAAATATTTTATTTGATATGTGGTAGATCCCAAATGGAAACCTAGATCAAAATTTATACCTGTTTGAAGTTCGATATATGTTTTCAAATTATTATATATCTTTTATTAAGTTTTTTAAATTTTTTATTTTCAAATTGTTATTTAATGACTATTAATATTTAATAATTAGAAAATTATCGATTAAAAATATTTTTTAATTATTTTATAATCCATTTTCACTAAATAATTTATATATTAAGTGTAAATGTTTATTTAGCCTTATCTAAACATATTTAAAAAATATGCATTATATTTATATGCATTATATTTATATCAATATAAATATATTTATATATTTATTTATTTATATATTTTTTAATTAAATATTTTTTTAAATATACCCTTTATTAGCACTAGTAAAAAGTAACTAATAAACGAGGTGGGTCTTTATCAATACTTCTAAAAATTCACTAGTAAAGACCCCCCTTTCTTAGGGTTTTTTTTACAAGCATTGATAAAGGCACCCCTTTATTAGAAATTTTTTACTAGTGATGATAAAGGGAGGGTATTTATCAGTACTTTTTTACAAGTGATGATAAAATGGGGGCCTTTATTAGTGATATTAAGGTCCCCCTTTAATAGAGTTAAAAAAATAACTATCAAGGACCTCCTTTATTAGTGCTTATTCAAGGGATAATAAAGGGGGTCTTTACCAGTGATTTTAACTAGCGCTATTAAATCCCTAGAATTAGATAAACCCAGTTTTGTAGTAGTTTTGTGAGTCAGGATCTCTTTATTATTTCATTTTTCAAGTTTTTTCCATTTCGAAACTCATTTCTATTTGGGCATGTATTTTACCCCTTTTTATCTTTTATATTACATAGTTTTACTTTGATTTATTTCATAGATGTTGTAGAATGCATGATTTGAACTCTACATGTTTCAGTATCATATTATATCTATTCACTATTACATGGATTTTTTTGTGTATGTGTGTACATGTACTTAGGAAAAGGCCTCCCATTTAAGTGATATCCAAACTCAACAATAGTTTCCATCACCTAGCCTGTTGTAGGTGAGATTGAGGTTTCACAATTAGATTTATTATTTCTAGGTAGCCCCCGGTGGGTCGGTTCATGAAATAAAAATTAATAATAAGTCCTCAAAAATTCCATGACCACCTCTATCCAAAGGTACCAAAATTAAGAAAGATAGATAATGACCCCCTAAGCCCCACCTTTAGTGAGCCTCAGGTTAGCGACTAACATTGATGATATAAAAATATCATAAATAGGTGGAATTACCCTATATATAAAAACTTGATTGGGAGATAGGATAAATCAACAACAAGAAACTTCATGAAATTATATAAAAGTAAATAAAAACCATCCCAAAATTCATATATAAAGTTAACAAATACAAATAAGAGTATCCAAAGTAAATACCCAAAAGAAAAGATAAGGCATCAATAGAACAAAAATACCAAAACCTGAGATAGTAATGTCCAACACAATCTATATAAACCTCCTGGAAACATGAAAATTAGTTTATATATATTGGGTGATCATACAATTATACTCAGTAGGGACATACCAAAGTCTCTCATTCACATGTGAAAGTGAGTATACTAATGCACCTATGACCAATCAATATAACCAAAAAAACCTAAATAGGTCAACCATCCAAACCTAATCTCACCAAGTAATGATCACCAAATAACACAATCCATGTACAATAACATAACATGAATCATATTGATAAAGGTTAATACAAACAAGTTTCCCACTAGAATGATTCTCTCACATCCCAATGTCATACATACTGGTCCATCCATCTCTTTCATATAACATCATATCTCACCTCCCTATAACACAAACATCACACCACCTCTTTCCCAAACACACCTAGTTCATCACACCACATTTCACTAGAATACACTTAGGTCATCACCCAACAGTCATAAATGGTACAATAGGGTATCATGAACTCAAAGAACATCAACCTAATTCCCTCCCTTAACCATTAATAAACACTACTATAATCCATCTAATCACATTACTATCTCATCACAAATCACCTAGAGAAACCCATGTCATCACCTCACGTCACATATCTATAGTGCACTTTTTTACTTCTTTCCATAAAAACCTATTCATGTCAACATTTACGGAAGAGAGAGCGGGAAAGAGTGTGTATCAGGCCATCTATTCTAATAAACTTGATGTTGGACCCCCCAAGTATATTGGTGCTCGCACATGGTGCTTGACCTGGGTGGGGGTGTGTATAGAAAAATCACAAAGAATATATGTGGTATATATATAGCTGCATACAATCCCAACCTATGGATTCACAACCAAGAAATAAAAAACTCACAACATCACCACCCAGCCTCACAACATCACCACTTTCAGTACCACTACTAAATTCACATCACACCAAAATCCACAAGTCACATTTCACATTTCATCCTCTTTCTCAAATTAACCCATTTCCTAGTTTTCATATTTTACACCTAATTCAATTGTCTATCCCATTAATTTAATTATTAAATGTTAAACACAATTAAAAACACTTCCCATTTTAATTTAACATTCCTCAACCATTTCATTCCATGTCATTTCAATCACTATAACCAATTCCATTACTTCCCAGGAAATTATCACATCATAACACCAAAAAAAATATCCTATCATCCTCATCAAGACAACTAGACCCACATAACCATTTCTAAACCAAATCATAACCACACATCACCACCTCACAACATGGTCACACCACAACATATCAACCCCTCATCGTCCCATAGTACGGTCACACCTCATTTCCATACAAAACAATCACACAACAACACAACAAATGAATCAAATTAATATACCAATTTTATATTTATCAAGGGGTATTTTTATCAATCATACTTCAGTTTATTTTAGGGTCATTATCACAAAATTCATATATCCAATTGAAACTAAATAATTATTCATGTATAAGTGATTAAAATGTTTATTGAAGAGGAGGTCACAACAATCAAACTTCATGAATTCCATAATAACAACCCCAATAAAATAAAATACCTCTAATAGACATGTTTTTAGTGGGGAATTTAGCCTTTGAAATTCTCAATATCAATATAATATCAAAGCTGTAAAAACATGTGATTAATTCCACTTCCATTTAAATTTAAATTAATCTAATTAATTATACTCATTTTCCATATTCAAACTATATTCCAAAAAATATAAAAATAGTATAACCCCATAATTCTTAATAAAAAATATGAGAAATTAAGGTTTCCTCCCTGAAATGATGACTTCCAAACCATTGCACAATGTTGAAACAAGAGCAAGGTCACCACTAAGAAGCACAATGAAGGATATGACCCTGATCACCCTAAACAAAATGACCGCAACATATACTTATAAAAACACCATCAAAACCCATGGGTTTACCTTGAAACCCCCTAGAAAAGAAATATGGATAAAACAAGTAAATGAGGAGAGGGAAAATCACCCGAACAACCACTGATTGATCTACAAAATCCAGGGTTAAAACCCACTGATTAGGGGACGAAGGAGCACTTTGAGATGCACTTGGGTGCCAAAAAAATGAGAGAAACAATAGAAAAGTGATCGAGTATGAGGTGCTCTATAAATTTATACTGAGGATGAAAAATGTAGGACCATGACATAGACACAAAGGCCATGATACAACCTACATAAAAAACTGAAGAAACCACAATGCATCATCCATCACCATTCCAAAACCGTGATGGTCAAACCAGATCTGAGATCCATGAATATTACCACACTATAGATCCAATAAA
This sequence comes from Viscum album, assembly GCA_963277665.1. NCBI lineage: Eukaryota > Viridiplantae > Streptophyta > Magnoliopsida > Santalales > Viscaceae > Viscum > Viscum album. Next base: position 1,273,913,933 of record OY728137.1, on the reverse strand, counting down.
AGTGGAAGGATTCAATGGAACAACCATGACCTATACATCGAAAAACCACTCAACTAGGAAGGGGAGATACATTAAAGCCACGATCCATGGTGCAGACACCCCAAAAACTACAGAACCCCCAAAAATGGACCCCATGACTCCACACAACAACATAATATCAATGTGACAACCATTACCTATTGAGAATGGGGCTACACCAAAGCCAAGGTTATATGGTGAAGCTACCCTCAAAATTGTATGTAGACTTAAAAACACCTCTCTGGGCTCATTACGCTGCAATCGACTCTTCCACATCATAGCAACAACCACTATAGTTCAGCCTAAGTCTCCATGCCATATAAATCCTCTTAGAACTATCTACTTTTCATACCCAAAAAAATCCCCAAGATATCCTATGAACACCTTCACGACTAGAATTCTTATAATGTAATATACTAAAAGGTCTAGTACATTAAATTAGATACCTCTCAAACTATTATCACCCTTGATAATAAATACCAAACTAAAATAAAGAGGGAAAGAAGTCCAAACAAACACCCCCCGAGATACCTCTCAATTATCTCATTACAGTCCAAAAAAAAATCATACCACTAAAATAACTGTAACACCATAAGATTTCATAGTACATTATCTCTTTAAAGTAATTCAATAGCTTGCGCTACACATAACACATAGTTCGAGCACACCAAGACTTACCAAAATAGCTGTTCAAAAAGTGGTTATGAATAGTATTAAATGAATTATAAATTTTATATATTTTATATAATTTTATAATCCATATTATGTGTTTATTATACATATTATAAGAACAAATTCATTTTTTCAGATAAAAGAAGTATTTTTAAAAAAAATGCAATTTTACCGCCTTTTAATGGTGAATTTTTTTAAATCCAATATTTGACACTTTTATATATTAAATTTAATGAAATTAAATTATTCTTTATAATAAGGACATAAAAATTTAGTTTGGATAAATTTTTGGTACTTTTCTGATAACTTTCATATTATGATGAATAGTGAAAATACTAAATTTTAATTAAAAACAAATTTTTTAATCAAAATAATTTATAGTGTTAAATTACGAATTTGAGTGGTTTTAAAGAATAATTAGATTATATTTTTATCATTTAATATAATGTAGGTAATTGGATTATATTTCACATTTAAATTGTATATAAACACATATCAATCTTTTGATAGTTTTTACTTCTTAAAAACCCGCTTTCTGGTTTTGAAAGAGGGAATTAATTTTAAATTAATTACTGTAACTCATATGTTTTTAATTTGGTAAAATATAAATCTTTTTTGAATTTATATTATCAAAATTATCTTAGGGTTTTGTAATTTTTCTGAAAACATTCAATTTTTAACGAATAGTGAAAAACACTGTGCTATTGTTTAAAACTGACTTTTATTTAAATAATAATAATAATTATTTAAATTTATTTTAATGTAAAAATAGATAAATAATACCTATATTAGTTCAATTTAATTCATTGGAGTCATTTTATAATAACATTATATGTATAAAATGTTATTGAATATTTTAACGACTTTTACCCACCTTCTAGGCACATTTACAAATTTGCATAAAATGTAATTTTACCGCTTTTGTGAATTGAATTTAAAAAATACAAGGGATAAAATTGACATCAGTAAGTAAAATGTGGTTCAATAGGATAAAAATAATTTTTGGTGAATAGAAACTTTTGAATTTTATTTACCATGGTTAAAAGTTAATAGGGCCATTAAAGTTAAATATGATATTATAATTACCCTAACACATGTAATAATTCTATTGGATAAGTGCATTTTGACAAAAATCAACCTTATGAATAAAATATAATCCTTTTGGTTCACTTGAATTATATTAGGACTTTTATTATTATTTTATTTAAAGAAGAGTTAAATGTGTTAAATTCAAAGTTTAATAACTAAACCATTTTTAATATAGAGTTATACATAAGATAAATTCGACTATAAATATTCATTAGAAATATAAAAATATTTCCTACATCATGGTATTTTATTTATAATTTTTAGACATTAAATAATTTAATTTATTTATGACACAATGATGATGCAGTAATTACCTTATTAATGAAAGATTAGAATAATTGATATTATAAATATCAAAATAAGTATAAATTGAGACTTATGATGAATTAAACGAATTTTATAAGTTAATATGACATGTTAGGGTTTATTTAATGTATTTTTTTCTAATTAATCAAGTTTTTTTGACTTTCGAAAAAACCAAATACTAAATTCTGTTAAAATCGTCATAAATGAGTTTTTAAAACAAATACTATATTATTAAATGATATAATATTCCTAAAAAATCTAATGTTTGGTAAAAGGACTTATAAAATTATATATATGTCATTAATTAACCACTTTAGTGTATTTTGGCATTTTATAGTACATTTATTAACCATATAATAAAAAAATATAAGAAGACATTGTAAAAGTTAAACTATTTAACTAAGAGTTAAATCTGAAAGATAAAGTTAATAAGGTGACCTAAAATTATCTAAAACCTATTGGTTGAGAGGATTTTGACCCATACTCAACTTATACTTAGAATAAATCCATTTTAATCCATTATAAACTGAAAATGATTTTATAATAAAATAATATTTCAAGCTTTTCCTAAAGTGACTCTCACCTCTCTTATAAAATGGTACTTCCCCTTCTTTCAAAATCACACCTCCAAATCCATTTGGATCTCCCTAACCCTAATAAAATATACTCCCTACTTCCCTTAATTCAACTTATAGGCCTTACTTTGATCATAATCCAACCTAATGATCCATTTTGATCTAATAAAAAGGAAGAATCTGAAGAAGAGGTAATTACTTCATCACATCTTTCAAAGTTCTTTTCTTCTTCCACTTATTATTTCTTTGATTTTTTCCATACTAAAATAATAACTCCAGTACCTTCAATATAATTAGAAGGTATTATAAATATGGTACAACCATATTCATTATTCTATTCATCATATGAATGAAAAAGTCACCATACATGCGTACGTACGGCTTACCGTCTCCACGTCGTGGTGTAGTTTTTTATTCAACACTTCATTATTTGGATGAGTATACTAATGTGTATAATTTATGTAAATAATAAATATAAAATATTAATGATTATATATATATATAATATACCATCCAATTACATACTATTTCACCATAAATAGAATGATATTGTTGCTCGTGCATACGTATGAATTACCGTTTCCACGACACGATGAGATTCATTTCCACATTAACTATTCAATGATGATTATAAAAATATATATTACTACTAAGTATGTAATATACTACACAGTAATTACATAGTAATTACACTGGAAATATATATATATATCTGTGTTTGTGTATTTACATATATATCATTCACTTACTTCTGTTCAATACGACATGAAAACGGAAACATAATTTATGCATATGTACGACCTACCGTATCCATAAACGGTGTTTTACATTTCATATATCTATATATTATACATATTAATATTCTTCATATATATGATAAATAAATAATGTTTTATGTTCTGGGAGCAATTAAATCATGATATAAGTGATACGATCAAGAATAACAAGTTAAAACATGTACGATAGAGAAATCGATTATTACCCGAAATATTATTTTAACATAAAAATTATTATTAAATGGGTAGTATAAAGACATAAATGAATAATATATGATATCATAAATATGAATATGGTTCTGTTGTAATTTAATAACATACTATAGTCATTATACAAGAGGTTAAATGTAACCTCGATTAATGGAAAGTACAAGGTAAGGGTTATTTCCTCAATCTCATTATTATCCAAGACTGTTTATACGTGAGTATCTATTGGGACCTCTTTATCATCCATATTTGTGTTTATTAAAAATGTATTTCAAATAATTTTCACTGTTTCCTAGACTATGGTTTAAATTAATTTATAACCCTATTTTAATTTTTATAAAATGTTTATAAAAGAATATTTCCATCATTTTTCAAACAAGGTCCTTTATGACCTTTTTGACAAAATTACAGAAAGAATGTTATTTAACTTATAAGGAGATTGTGGCTATCTTACACCGTTATAACTCCTTTAAAGCTTCACGTAAAATCTTATAATAATATTTTAGAAATAAATGTTTTATTTTATAATTATGTGACTTTTAAATGATTTCAAAATAGAAAGAGATATTTCTCTCAAATAGTTTTGATTTCATCTATGTCAACATCCTTTGATAGATTTTACACTTGTTTGAAGTTGATTTATTATGATACAATATTCTATATTGTATTGAAGGTTTTGTGATATGTTTGACTATGGATGTGTTATTTTTATACCATTCATGGTTTATGGTTAAAGTATTAACATTTTATATGCTAGTTTTAATATGAATGTTTATGTTATGTTTCAACCTTTTTATATGAGGAATGCATTGAACTTTGTATGTGACGGGTGGAGCTCGCTCTAGCTCCTCGATGCATCGGTAAGTCTAATGAGACAAACTAATGTCTTGTTATAAGGCCTTGACAAAATCTTATTTGTAGTCTTGGAATGAGGCCTTGACTATGTGGTTATGATGTTCGAAATTATACATTCCATAATTATGAAATTAGCTATTGATATTACATGTGATTATCAAACTATTATAATATCTATGTGAATAAGTAAATGGATTTATTTGATTTATATTTTCCATATTATGCTAAAGTTAATGTTTAAAAGTCTTTTTTTAGTCTTATACATTGTCTTAAATATTTATGCTTATTTATAATAGTTTATGCTATATTTTTATCCTTACTGAGCATCTGAGCTCACCCCCTTATTATGTTTTAATTTTTCAAGGATGCAAATAAGTGTATTATGATTGATATGCAGGGTTAAGCTAGGGGAATAATGGAATTATCAAAGGATTATTTATGTTGTGTTTTATTTTAGAAATTGTAATGTAACACTCATTTATGTAATATATTTTCCAAGATTTATAAACTGATAGGTCCTTCAGGACTTGATTCCTTATAATAATGCCAATGTATTAAAATAATACACTAACTCTGGGTAACTGCGGTCGTGATATTATAGTTGGTATCAGAGGAAGTTTAGAAACAACCTTTTAAATAGATTTATATACACTCTGATTTTGAAATATTACCTTAAGATAGACCTTGAGGATTAGTATAGAAAAACTTCATAGAATTTTGGTAATGTAGATATTTTGTGAATTTTCCAAGAAATACATCCTGTCTGGATAGAAGTAGGTAAAGGCAGCTCTAGAACATATGTAACTAGGAGTGAAAACTTCAAAAAGGAGTTTCGGGCTTGACCTGAGGTATCCTAGTACATGACAATGGGCCTTGCTACACTCTTAGTTACAACACTCCCGGGGGATATCCTTAGGATAATTCATATTTTCTTTAAAAACCATTATAAAGGATTTATGAGTAAATACCTCCTCTAAGAATTTTTTTTTTATTATTATGGATTATATGCATAAACTTTTCAATTTATATTATGTATTTTAATAGTTTTAAATTATTCATTGCGATTCATAAACTAACCTAGTGTATTCTATTGTTTAGAAATGGTTCCTAGTAGAAGGAATGAGAACTCCAACGATATGCATAAATCAAAGAGTAAGAAAGTTCGTATCTTTCATGGTCTTAGGCCAAGATTTAGAAGGGATATAGTCTCCTAAGTACTCTCATCATAAAAATAAATAATATCACGTGTTAATAAGATAAGTAAATAATTCTCTGAGTCCTATGGCTTAGAATGGAAGGAGTAGAAAATGATGGTAGAGAGAAAGATGGATAATGGGAAGAAGGGAAAAAGGATTTTCTCATATGTGATAACTGTGAAAAGAATCACCTTGGTAAATGATTGAAGGGAATGGGAGTTTGTTATAAGTGTGGAGAAAAAGGAGACCAAGTACGTGATTGAAAGGGTAAGAAAAAGGTTTCAAATGTACAATGCTTTATCTACAAGGAGTTGGGACACTATGTGAATCAATGTCCCAATCATTAGAGTATATCCTAAATTATACTATTGGATAATAATCAAGTTATGATACTACCGTAGATGAAGAGGAATAATTAGTGATCTTATATTTTTATTAATGAATTATTTAATTTGAGTGTCGTATCAATGATGTATTGGTTATATTAATTATGGAAATAAATAAGGATTGTACTACATTACTATTTCATTGAAGATTTGAGATTATATGGTACCAAGAAAAGTGACACAACAATAAGTTAAACTATTTGGAAAATACAAGGTTGAAGGAAAGATAAACCTTAATATGGTCCTGATACTAAGGTAGTGATTTTGGAATAATAGATGTTTTATTTGGATAAATTATATTGGATATTCTTGACTACCTTAGAACTAATTAATGGTTTTTTATTCTATCATTGTTGGAGTATTAATTTTTTTTGATATAAGTATTATATCTAGTATTATATAAGGAATAAGGGAGCATGAATGTAATAAATAAGGTTTTATGGTAACTTGGGCGTTACCTTGTTTTAAGAGAATACATGATGAAGGTACGCACATTTTATTATGTGGAAAAAAGAGATATTAAATATGTTATATTAACCTTCCTTATAAATTTTTGGACTACGAGTTTGGACACAAGTATTTTGGATAAGTCTAAAGGTTAGAATGAATTAAGTTGGACATTGGATACTAAGGTTTATGGTTAAAACGTTTCTTAAGATTATTTTTGGTTTTTTTATAAAAAGGACAACCCGAAGGTCGGGTAACAACCTATCACGTCTAGCAAGGCCGCGATACTTGAACTCACAACCGAAGGGTGACAAGTGTGCATCACCTACCACTGGCCTACGTGATGTCCTAGGTTCCATAATGTTATTTTTTAAAAGGTCTCATCGATCAATTATAAATTCATTTTTTTGGAACCCTATAAGATTAGGATAAATAGAATATTTTTGGGTTCTATTATCTTTTGGAGTGAAAGATGAGTTTGTGGTAAAAATTAGTTAAAGGATGGAACTATATTTTTCAAGTATTTTTTTTCTTATTATATGAAGAAATTAATTCTTAAAAATTAGGGAAAGGATCTCAAAACCAAAAATGTGTTATCCTAATAGCTTCTATTTTGTCGAATTGATGATATTTTAACTCATCATAAATTAATGGCTTTGAGGCCCTCAATTTTTCATTTATTGTTCACTTGTTTGTGATTGATGACCTCAATAACTCCCTATAAATATTTATGTTTTCCTCCAATTATGTGTATATATTTTCTAAGAATTTTCTCTTATTCAAAACCCAAATTTTGTGGTGACTTTTCATTTCCCTTTTTCTCTTATTAAGACCAAATTTTATTAACCCTATTTTCGATGTGGGTTTTCCACAAAGGTATTTTTTATTTTAAACCTTTTGTTTTGGAAGAAAAATTTTAAACTGAAAGGATACAATTTATTTAAGGAGGGGATAATTTAACACCCTAATAATTCATAGTACGCTATCTCTTTAAAGTAATTCAATAGCTTGCACTACATGCAACACCGACTTCGAGCGCATGAAGACATACCAAAATAGCCATTTAAAAAGTGGTTATGAAATTTATTAACTACATTTTGAATTTAATAAAATACATATAATTTTAAAATCTATATTATGTGTTTATTAGACATTATATAAGAAAAAAAATCAATTTTTTAGATAAAAGAAGTATTTTTTTCAAAAAATAAAATTTTACCGCCTTTTAAAGGAGAACCATTTTTAAATGCAATATTTGACACTTTTATATATTAAATTTAATTTAATTAAATTATTCTTTAGAAAAAATACATAAAAATTTATTTTGGATAAATTTTTGGTACTTTTCTCATAACTTTCATATTTTGATGAATAGTGAAAAATACTAAATTTTAATTGAAAACAAATTTTTTATTTCAAATAATTTATATGTTAAATTATGAATCTGAGTGGTTTTAAAGTATAATTAGATTATATTTTTATCATTTAATATAATTCAGGTCATCAGATGATATTTCACATTTAAATGTTTCATAAACACATGTCAATCTTTTGATAGGTTTTACTTCTTAAAAACCCGCTTTCTGGTTTTGACAACACGAATTAATTTTAAATTAATTAATTAAACTCATATGTTTTTAATTTGGTAAAATAGAAATCATTTCTGGATTCATAATATCAAAATTATCTTAGAGTTAATTTTTGGTATTTTTCTGAAAACTTTCAATTTTTGACGAATAATGAAAAACACTGTGTTATTGTTTAAAACTAAATTTTATTTAAATAATTATTTTTTTATTAAAATTTATTTTAAAGTAAAAATAGATACATAATAATTATATTAGTTCAATTTAATTCATTTGAGTCATTTTATAATAATATTAGATGTATAAAATTTTATTTAATTTTTTAACATCTTTTACCCACCTTCTAGGCACATTTGCAAATTTGCATAAAATGTAATTTTACCGCTTTTGTGAATTTAATTTAAAAAACCCAAGAGACATGGTTTATATCAGTAATTAAAATGTGGTTCTACAAGATGAAAATAATTTTTAGTGAATAGTAACTTTTGAATTTTATTTACCATGGTCAAAAGTAAATAGGGTAATTAAAGATAAAAATGATATTATAATTACCCTAACACATGTACTGATTCTATTGGATAAGTGTATTTCGGCCAAAATCAACCTTATCAATAAAATATGATTCTTTTGGTCCACTTGGATTATATTAGGACATTTATTATTATTTTATTTAAAGAAGAGTTAAAAGTGTTAAATTCAAATTTTAATAACTAAACCATTTTTAAAACAGGGATATAAATAAGATAAATTCGACTATAAATATTCATTATAAATCTAAAAATATTTCATAAATCCTGTTATTTTATGTATAACTTTTATACATTAAATAATTAAATTTATTTATGACACAATGACGATGCAGTAATTACCTTATTAATGAAAGATTAAAATAATTGATATTATAAATATCAAAATAAATTTAAATTAAGAATTTTGATGCATTAAACGAATTTTATAAGTTAATATGACATGTTAGGGTTAATTAATGTATTGTCTTCTCTAAGTAATCATGTTTTGTTGACTTTCACAAAACTAAATACTAAATAGTGTCAAAATTGATATAAATGAGTTTTTAAAACAAATACTAATTGATATAATATACGTAAAAATATAAGGTTTTTCCAAAGTACTTATATAATGATAGATATAGAATTAATGAACCACTTAATTTTCTCTTGGAATTTTATAGTAAGTTTATTAACCATGTAATATAAAAATACAAGAAGACGTTGTAAAAGTTAAACTATTTAACTAAGAGTTAAATCTAAAAGATAAGCTTAATATAGTGACCTAAACTTGTCTAAACCTATTTTTTGAGAGTACTTTGACCCATAATCACCTTAGCCTCATAATAAATTCATTTGGATCCATTATAAACCAAAAAAGATTTTATAATAAAATAATATTTCAAGCTTTTCATAAAGTGACCCCCATCCCTCTTATAAAGGGTACTTCCCATTCTCTGAAAATCACACCTCCAAATTCATTTGTCTCATCCAAAACCAACTCCAATATCCTCCCAACTACCCTAAATTCAACCTATAGTCCTTAATTTGATCAGAAGCCAACATATGGAGCCATTTCAATTAAATAAAAAGGAAGAACCCGAAGAAGAGGTAATTACTTCATCACCTATTTCAAAGTTTTTTTCTTCTTCCACTTCCTATTTCTTTGATTTTTTCCATACTAAAATAATAAATCCATTACCTTATACATACTAAGTTGTTATTATAAATATGGTACAACCATATTCATTATTCTTGTAACATCCCAAGTAAGTAATGAATAATAGATATTTTTATCTATGCCTATTAATGAATTAGATAGTGTTTTAGAGGCTTAAAATGAAAATAAATCCAATCTTAAGCATGAAATACACTAATATTTTTATAAGATTGTTTTACTGCCTTTTTATGGAAAACCATTTTTAAATCTATCTTTTGAAAATTTTATAAGCTATGTTTGTCAAAATAAACTTATTCATTGTGATTGGGACATCAAAATTTACTTTGTGTGAATTTTTGGTATTTTTCTGATAAAGTTCATTTTATTAATGAATAGTGAAAAAATGTTGTATTTTAATTCAAAACCTCTTTTTAATATAATTTATTTATATGATTATATTATATTTTGAATTGGTTTTAAAGCTAAATTATAATATATTTTTACCATTAAATCCAATAGGGTCTTTGGAATTAATTTCACATTGAAATCAGACTTAAACTAGTGTCAAACTTTTGATACTTATTGTTTCATAAAAACACGCTATTTGCTCTGACAGTGGGAATTAATTATTAAATTAATTAATGCAACTTATATGTTTTTAATTTTGTGAAATGGACTTCATTTTTGAATTCTTAATATCAAATATAGCTTAGGGTGAAGTTTTGGTATTTTTCTGAAAAACTTCAATTTTTGATGAATAGTGAAACCACTAAGTGGTAGTTACAGAAACTGATTTTTTCATTTAAATGAAAATTTGTCACTTCTGTGATTTGATTTTCAAAAATATGACATACATGGTTGTCATTAAGAAGTGAAATGTGGTTCAATGAAATTAAAATAATTTTTGGGCGAATAGTAACTTTTAAGTTCTTAATCGCGATTAGAGGTAATTAGTGCAGTTTAAGGTAAAAATAATGTTTTAATAATATGAGATGAGCTTGACACATGTCCTACCCTCATTCGATGTGTTATGGATGACTAAGAAAATCCATGGGTCAACTTGGGGACCCCATGGAGCCACTTAGTTTGGGAAATGACATAAATAACTTTTAATTTAATGTTAAAGTAAAAATGACACAAACAAGAGATGTTTTACTAAAACAATTTTTACATGGGGTTATACAAGTCAGATTTTTGACTATAAATATTCATTATAAATATAAAAAGATTTAATACATCATGATATTTGTTTTTCTAATTTTTATACATTAAATATATTAAATTATTTATGACATCATGATAATGCAGCGATTACCTCATTAATAAAGGATTTAAATAAAATGAAAAGATAATGTAAAATATATGACCTACACATGTCCAAAATCTATTGTATGGGTATATTTCGAACCCTTATCACCTTAACCTATAATTATATCAATGTGGGACCTTTTTAATCCGAAACTCATTTTAAAATAAAGTGACATTTCTTTACTTTCCAAGAGTGCCCCTCCTCTCCTCTTATAAAAGGCCCCCACCTCTACCTCTTTACACACACTTCCAAATCCTTTGGCTCGGCCAAACCCTACCCATTTCTTCTCTCCAAATACCTCTCTTACTCCTTGAAGCCTCACTTTGTGCAGAAGTCTTCCCAAGTAAGCCTTTGAGCTCAAACCAAAGGGAGTTACCCGATTTTAAGGTAATCTCTTCACTTGAGTCCTTTTGTTTTATTTTTCTTCTCCAACCCCCTAAACTCTTTTTATTCTTTTCTTTTGTAAAAAATCAAGTATCTTCAATATACTAGGATGTTGTTATAATAATTAATCGAGCTACACTTACAGAAACCTACATCTAATGGTTAAAGAACATACTGTTTTTGTGGATGGTGAATTTCTGCCTCCCGAAACGATGATTGTTCAACATTCATTTAACACCTTAAAAGGTGGCCATTAAGATGAAAATATATTTATATATGATATATAATAAGTTTATGTTTTCCTTAAACTTCTGTATTTTTCATTTTGAGCATACCTTTATGGCTTCCATTATGGGTACACACGATAATTTCATTTTAGGAAGTGCGGACTACCGCCCCCTCAAAGTGATGTGATTCGTTAATGCCATATGTGGGACATATAAAGGATGGATTTAAAGTTATTATATATGTTGTTATACTGGAATTATAATATACCTCTATATCATTATTATTTCTTTCCATTAAAGTATGAGATATAAATGAAAGTAGCGTTCATGCGTACGTACGGCTTACGGTCTCCATGAACGGTGCATTTCATTTCTTATCCCCAAATGTAATGTACTATTATAAGTACATGTATATAATGGATATATATGATGAATGATACATCTAAATTATGAATATAATTCTGGAATTAAAATATACATACCTCTCTTTTAGTTTTAATTCCATTAATATGACAAAGAAATGAAAGTAGCGTTCATGCGTACGTACGGCTTACCGTCTCCCTGAACGGTGCATTTCATTTCTTACCTCTAAATGATTATGTAATATTATAAATACATGTATATGATGGATATATATGATATATATGATATCCAAATCAGGAATGTCATTCTGGATATAAAGAACCTTTGACCACACAAACAACATGTAATTGTAAGAAGTCCACTTTCGACTTAAGAACCAAATATCAACAAAAAAAAACATTATTAACTTAATGATTACATAATGTTTATAACATGGAAATAAGTGATATAAAAGGAATAATAAGCTTGAAAAAGGTTCTCAAGCAAGTATAAATTAACTCAAGTTTATTATTCAGGACGTTAAAGAACGATCGAGTCAAGTCAGACCCGAGGTAAGGGACTTCGTCTCAATCTCCTTTCATTGAGGCATATTTCGTTTTATACACAACTATCTTTTATACGGTGTGTAAACCCATTTGACTTTTACTTTTATACAAAAGGAATCTTTTTCTACGAGGCATTTTACTAAATGACAAAAAGTAATGTTTCTTGTAACGTACGCGGTGACAACGACCTTTTCCGCTACCATGAGTATTATTTGGTCTTTGGCATCCTCAAAATCCGTAATGTTTTTAAAATAAAATAAATACCATATACTCTTTTATGTATTTTGGTATTAAAAATGGTTTTGATAAAGGATTATATTATGTCAATATATTTAAATGATATATTGTGATTTAAATGTGGAAATGTTATCATTCCTTTATATTGGTTTTATGTTTTATGATTTTATGTTGGTACTTGGAAATTTGACGGGTGGTTACGTGATAAACCATATGACGGGTGGTTCCGTGAATACCAGGACGGGTGGTTACATTATAACCTCCAATGCATTGGGTATGGAAGTCAGACGTATGGCTATTCCATTAAGTATGTATGGAAGTTGGCCGTATGGCTATTCCATTAAGTGATATGTGTGGAAGTCGACCATATGGTTATTCCACTTAAGTATGTTTATGTCCCAAGTTACCTTTATATGTTATGTGATCTTTTTATGGGTTTTATGGTAATCTTTTGGTTAAAAAAGGGTAAGTAATGATCTTTTATTCAGTGAAGAGTTTTTACTACTTCATAAAGGTGAAAAGTATTACTTTGATAAAGTATACATGGTTTACTTTTTGTTTTGATAAACTAACAGTTTTCATTATTTGTGTATCCCTTACCGAGCTCTTTATGCTCACCCCAAGTTTTTTTGAAATGTTTTTCACAGGACCTAATGTGGAATAGGGTCAAGGATAGAATCAAGGGAAAGTCATGATATATAAAACTTGGAACTAGACATGTTTCTTTTTAAGAGTTTTTTTATTCTATGGAAACTTAGTAGAAGTGTCTACTTTGTAATCTTTTGAGATGTAGTAGTTATGTTCTAATTCTCTAAAAATCTAGACCTGAAACGATCCTCAATGTGAATTATTCATTTAATTCAATATTAAGATATGTTTAAGGCTGAAGCCCTATAGTTGGTATCATAGGTCGGTTTAGACAAATTTAGGAGTTAGAAAATTGTTAAATTATAATTTAATTTATGGTACGACTGAAATGATATAGAATTTAAAGATTACCATGTTGCTTCGCCAAAGATATTTCTATGTTCAGAATGATTTTCCGCAGAGGATACAAAGTAGCTATGTTGGGATGACATCATGAGGAAGACAACCTTCCAAATCAGCAACCTGAGATGGTCGAAATCAGAACTGAACAGTTTGTTGTAGTGATGGCACAGTTGACTTAGGCTATAAATGGTGCTGGTTTCAATGCACGAGATCAGCCAGATCAACCACAGAGGAACATGTCAGTGGTGGAACATTTCATGAGGCAACATCCCCCATAATTCAGAGGATCATCTGACCCCGTGCAAGATGAAGGGTGGATTAAAGCACTGGAGAAGATTTTTTATGTCATGGGGTGTTCAGAACATCAAAAGGTTAGTATTGCTGTTTACCGTTTTGAAGGTGAAGCTGATCAGTGGTGGTCGATGGTGAAAAATATCAGGGATAGTGATGAGATTGAGTATTTTCACTGGGATGAATTCAAAGGTATGTTTCTTGAGAAATATTTTCCTAAGGTGGTTCATCTTAGGATGGAAAAACAGTTCCTAGAATTGAGGCAGGAGGATGATTCAGTGGCTGCTTATGAATCAAAGTTCACTCGATTGGAAAGGTATGCTCCAAAATTCATACGAGATCTTGATAGTAAAATAAACCGTTTTTACTCAGGGTTAAAGCCAAAGTATCGAAGATATTTAGCTTCTCATGAGTTCAAAAGTTATAAAAAACTTGTTCGATGTGCGGAGAAGGTGTAAATGGAGTTTGCCGATGATCAGGTGTTCTATGACAAATAACATAATAAGAGGTCCAGTTGGCAGGAAAAGGGGAAGAATTCATCACAGAAGCAAGGAGGTAAGAAAACCAAATATCCATCCTGTGAGAAGTGTGGTAAAATGCGTCTTGGAGAATGTTTATCCAAGTATGGTATGTGCTTTAGGTTTGGTAAGTCTAGTCATATTTCTCGTAACTATAAGGAAGATGGTCAAGAAGGAAATGAAAAGCCAACGGTAAGATGTTTTAAGTGTAATGAAATGGGTCATTATGCAAATGAGTGTCTAATGAAGAACTCGACTAGGGAAAAGTAGCCAGACTACAAGCAGAAAGGGGTGGTGAAATCCTTTGCAACAACTTCAGTAGATGTTGGGCCATCGAATGAAGTAGTATAAGGTACACTGTTTGTTTGTTCCGATTATGCCAATGTGTTGTTTGATTCAGGGTCTACACACTCTTTCATTTCTGAGAATTTTTCTAGTAAATTGGAAATTCCATCTCAAGATATGAATCCTGAACTTATGGTAAAAACACCCAGAGGGAACGTTGAGACAAAAAGGAATTATAAGAACCTTCATATCCTTGTGTGTGGAAAGAATCTACCCACAAACCTTATTGTTTTGCCTCTAGTAGAGTTTGATGTTATTTTGGGCATGGATTGGATTTCTGTTTATCATGCTAAGATTAGCTGCAGAGCTAAAATGGTTTCTTTTCAGAAAGATTTTTAGTTTGTGTACAAGAATGAACCCTTGATTTTGATAACATATCAGGAAGTTGAGAAACTAGTAAAAGATGGAAATTAATGTTACCTTGCACATATTGTTGAAAATAAAGGAACTGTTCAGATTAATGATGTGCCAGTGGTAAATGAGTATCTTGATGTTTTTCCTGATGAGTTTCCTGGTATTATTCATGATCGGGAAGTTGAATTTACTGTTGACTTAGTTCCCGATTCTAAGCCAATTTCAAAATCCCCTTATCGAAAGGCTCAAGTTTAACTTTTAGATTTAAAGAAGAAATTGCAGTAGTTATTAGATAAAGATTTCATTCGACCTAGCACATCACCATGGGGTGCTCCTATCTTGTTTGTTAAAAATAAAGATGGCTCAATGAGACTTTGCATTGATTATAGGGCCTTGAATAATATTACTGTTAAGAACAAGTATCCTTTACCTCATATCGATGATTTGTTTGATCATCTCCAGGGAGATCAGTATTTTTCAAAGATTGACTTGAGGTAGGGGTACCATCAGTTGAAAGTAAAAGAAGCAGACGTTCCGAAGACTTCGTTCCGTACTAGATATGGCTATTATGAATTTGTAGTTATGCCTCTTGGGTTAACTAATGCACCTGCTGTATCCATGGACCTTACGAATAGAATTTTCCATGAGTTTTTGGATAATTTTGTGGTTGTTTTCATTGATGATATTTTGGTGTTTTCTAAAAGTAAAAAGGAGCATGAAAGTCATTTATGGGTTATTTTGAAAACCTTAAAAGAAAAGAAATTGTATGGGAAATTCAGAAAGTGTGAGTTTTGATTGCAACAAATTTCTTTCCTTGGTCACATTGTTTCAAAAGATGGAATAACTGTTGATCCTGCTAAAACAAAAATTGTAGAAGAATGGCCAAGACCCACAAATGTAACTGAGATCCGTAGTTTTCTTGGTTTGGCAGGTTACTACCGAATGTCTGTTGAAAATTTTTCACGGTTATCTTGTCCAATGACTAAGCTAACTCGTAAGGGTGTTAAGTTCATCTGGAAAAAATAATGTGATGATTGTTTTCAGGAGTTGAAAAGAAGATTGGTGAATGCTCCAGTTTTGGCACTTCCTTCTAGGAATGGTGAGTTTGTTATATACAGTGATGCTTCGTTGAAGGGACTTGGATGTGTCCTTATGCAGAATGATCAGGTAATTTCATATTCTTCACGTCAGTTAAAAACTCATGAGGTAAATTACCCTACACATGATTTGGAATTAGCTGCTGTTGTTTTCTCTTTAAAAATTTGGAGGCATCATTTGTATGGAGTAAAGTGTAAAATATATACTGATCACAAAAGTTTAAAGTATATATTCACTCAGAAATAATTGAACATGAGACAGAGGAGATGTCTGGAATTAATCAAGGATTATGATTTTACAATTCATTACCATCCGGGAAAAGCAAATAAAGTGGCTGATGCTTTGAGTAGAAAAAGTAATGCTTCATTAACCATGCTATGTTTGGAATGAGATCCTTTGGTTTTTGATTTGATGAAATTTGGCATAGAAGTTGTTGGGGTAGGAAGTTCTTCTGTTTTGTTTCAGGTATCAGTGAGATCATCCCTATCAAACAGAATCAAGAAAGCACAGAAGCAAGACAGTGAGTTGCAGAAAAGGGTAGAGCTGGTTCAGAAGGGTAAGTTGCCTGAATTCAACATTGATAATGATTGTGTTTTGAGGTTTGTGAAGAGATTATGTGTCCCTAATGATTCGCAGTTGGAGAATGAGTTGTTATGTGAGGCTCATAGTTCCCCATTTTCAGTTCATCCTGGTAGTACTAAGATGTACATGGATCTTCGGGAGTATTACTGGTGGGATGGAATGAAAAAGGATATTGCTGATTTTACTTTGAAGTGTTTGACTTGTCAAAAGGTTAAAGTAGAGCGGCAGTTACCGAAAGGGACGCTTTATCCTTTACCAGTGCCAGAGGGGAAATGGGAAAACATATCCATGGACTTTGTTGTGGGATTACCAAAGACATCTCGAGGTAATAATGAAATCTGGGTTATTGTTGATCGCTTGACTGAATCTTCTCATTTCCTTGCTATACGAGATAATTTTTCACTAGATCAACTTTCCCGTTTGTATCTTAAAGAGATAGTCAGGTTACATGGAGTTCCTCTCTCCATTGCGTCCGATTGTGATCCCAGGATTACTTCTAACTTTTGGAAAGGCCTTCAGAAGTCGTTGGGTACTGAATTAAATTTTAGTACAACTTTTCATCCTCAATCAGAAGGGTAGTCAGAATGAACAATTCAGACCTTGGAGGATATGCTACGAGCTTGTTCGATGGATTATCAGGGAAGTTGGGACCAACATATTTCTTTGGTTGAGTTTTCTTATAATAATAGTTTTCATTCCAGTATACAGATGGAACCATTTGAGGCATTATATGGGAAGCGGTGTCGAACTCCAAAATTTTGGGATGATGTGGGTGAAAGGAAGCTGATGGGACCAGAATTGGTAGAAGAGATGGCAGAAAAAGTTCAGTTGATTCAGAAACACATGATAACAGCTCAGATCAAGCAGAAGAGTTATGCAGATAACCGGAGGAAGGATCTATCTTTCGAGGTAGGTGATCATGTTTTTCTCAAGGTTTCTCCATGGAAAAGTGTGATGAGATTTGGTAAGAAAGGAAAGCTGAGTCCAAGGTTTATTGGAACATATGAAATTCTGGATAAAGTTGGATCAGTTTCTTACCGAGTGGCCTTACCTCCAAGTTTATCTCAGGTACACAATGTTTTTCATGTTTCGATGCTGAGAAAGTCTATGCTAGATACATCTCATGTTTTGACTCCAGAGGTAGTTCAGCTGGAAGAGGACCAATCTTATAAGGAACAACCGGTCCAGATTCTTGACCACAGGGAGCAGGTGTTAAGGAATAAGGTGATTCATCAGGTAAAGGTTTTTTTGGAAAAACCACATGATTGAAGAGGCAACATGGGAATATGAAAATGCAATGAGGGATAAATACCCCCACTTATTTGATAAGTAAATAAATTGCGAGGACACAATTTTCTAAAGGGGGGAAGGATGTAAAATCCCATGTAAGTAATGAATAATAGATATTTTTATCAATGCCTATTAATGAATTAGATAGTGTTTTAGAGGCTTAAAATGAAAATAAATCCAATCTTAAGCATGAAATACACTAATATTTTTAAAAGATTGTTTTACTGCCTTTTTATGGCAAACCATTTTTAAATATATCTTTTGAAACTTTTATAAGCTATGTTTGTCAAAATAAACTTATTCTTTATGATTGGGACATCAAAATATACTTTGTGTGAATTTTTTGTATTTTTCCGATAAAGTTCATTTTTTTTAATGAATAGTGAAAAAATGTTGTATTTTAATTCAAAACCTCTTTTTAATCTAATTTATTTATATGATTAGATTATATTTTGAATTGGTTTTTAAGTGAAATTAGAATATATTTTTACCATTAAATCCAATAGTGGTCATTGGAATTAATTTCACATTGAAATCGTACTTAAACTAGTGTCAATCTTTTGATACTTATTGTTTCATAAAAACACGCTATTTGCTCTGACAGTGGGAATTAATTTTTAAATTAATTAATGAAACTTATATGTTTGGAATTTTGTGAAATGGAATTAATTTTTTAATTCGGAATATCAAATATAGCTTAGTGTAAAGTTTTGGTATTTTTCTGAAAAACTTCAATTTTTGATGAATAGTGAAACCACTAAGTGGTAGTTAGAGAAACTGATTTTTTCATTTAAATGAAACTTTTTAACTTCGGTGACTTTATTTTCAAAAATCCGACATACATGTTTTTCATTAAGAAGTAAAATGTGGTTCAATGAGATTAAAATAATTTTTTTGGTGAATAGTAACTTTTAAGTTCTTAATCGCGATTAGAGGTAATTAGTGTAGTTTAAGGTAAAAATAATGTTTTAATAATATGAAATGAGCTTGACACATGTCCTACCCTCATTTGATGTGTCATGACCGACCAGGAAAATCCATCGGTCAACTTGGGGACCCCATGGAGCCACTTTGGTAGGGAAATGATATAAATAAATTTTAATTTAATGTTAAAGTAAAAATGACACAAACATGAGATGTTTTACTAAAATTTTTTTTACCTGGGGTTATACAAGTCATATTTTTGACTATAAATATTAATTAGAAAGATAAAAATATTTCCTACATCATGATATTTTTTTTATAATTTTTAGACATTAAATATATTAAATTATTTATGACATCATGATGATGCAGCGATTACCTCATTAATAAAGGATTTAAATAAAATGAAAAGATAATGTAAAATCTATGACCTACACCTGTCCAAAACCTATTATATGGGTATATTTCGAACCCTTATCACCTTACCCTCGAATTATATCAATGTGAGACCTTTTTAATCCGAAACTCATTTTAAAATAAAGTGACATTTCTTTACTTTCCAAGAGTGCCCCTCCTCTCCTCTTATAAAAGTCCCCCACCTCTACCTCTTTACCCACACTTACAAAGCCTTTGTCTCGGCAAACCCCAGCCCATTTTATCTCTCTACATCCCTCTCTTACTCATTGAAGCCTCACTTTGGGAATAAGTCTTCCCAAGGAAGCATTTGAGCTCAAACCAAAGGGAGTTACCCGATTTTAAGGTAATATCTTCACTTGAGTCCTTTTGTTTTATTTTGCTTCTACAACCCCCTAAAATATTTTTATTCTATTATTTTGTAACAACTCCAGTATATTAAATATACTAGGATGTTGTTATAATAATTATTCGAGCTACACTTACACACACCTACATCTAATGGTTAAAGAACATACTGTTTCCGTGGATGGTGAATTTCCGCCTCCCGAAACGATGATTGTTCAAAATTCATTAAACACCTTCAAAGGTGACCATTAAGATGAAACTATATTTATATATGATATATATTATGTTTATGTTTTCCTTAAGCTTCTGTATTTTCCATTTTGAGCATACCTTTATGGCTTCCATTATGGGTACACACGATAATTTCATTTTAGGAAGTGCGGACTACCGCCCCCTCAAAGTGATGTGATTCATTAATGCCATATGTGGGACTTATAAAGGATGGATTTAAAGTTATTATATATGATGTTATTCTGGAATTATAATATACATCTATATCATTATTATTTCTTTCCATTAAAGTATGAGATAGAAATGAAAGTAGCGTTCATGCGTACGTACGGCTTACCGTCTCCATGAACGGTGCATTTCATTTCTTATCCCCAAATGTAATGTACTATTATAATTACATGTATATAATGGATATATATGATGAATGATACATCTAAATGATGAATATAATTCTGTAATTAAAATATACATACCTCTCTTTTAGTTTTAATTCCATTAATATGACAAAGAAATGAAAGTAGCGTTCATGCGTACGTACGGCTTACCGTATCCATGAACGGTGCATTTAATTTCTTACCTCTAAATGATTATGTAATATTATAAATACATGTATATGCTGGATATATATGATATATATGATATCCAAATCAGGAATTTCATTCTGGATATAAAGAACCTTTGACCACACGAACAACATGTAATTGTAAGAAGTCCACTTTCGACTTAAGAACCAAATATCGACAAAACAAATATTATTAACTTAATGATTACATAACATTTATAACATGGAAATAAGTGATATAAAAGGAATAATAATCTTTAAAAAGGTTCTTAAGCAAGTAGAAATTAACTCAAGTTTATTATTCAGGATGTTAAAGAACGATCGAGTCATGTCAGACCCGAGGTAAGGGACTTCGTCTCAATCTCCTTTCATTGAGGCATATTTAGTTTTATACACAACTATCTTTTATACGGTGTATAAAACCCTATGAATTTTACTTTTATACAAAGGAATATTTTTCTACGAGGCGTTTTACTAAATGACAAAAAGGAATGTTTCATTTAACGTACGCGGTGACAATGACCTTTTTCGCCGTCACGAGTATTATTTGGTCTTTGGATTCCTCAACAAGACGTAATGCTTTTAAAATAAAATAAATACCATATACTCTTTTATGTATTTTGGTATTGAAAATGGTTTTGATAAAGGATTCTATTATGTCAATATATTTAAATGATATATTGTGATTGAAATGTGGAAATGTTATCATTCCTTTATATGGGTTTTATGTTTTATGATTTTATGTTGGTACTTGGACATTTGATGGGTGGTTACGTGATAAACCATATGACGGGTGGTGCTGTGAATACCAAGACGAGTGGTTACATTATAACCTCCAATGCATTGGGTATGGAAGTCGGCCGTATTGATATTCCATTAAGTATGTATGGAAGTTGGCCGTATGGCTATTCCATTAAGTGATATGTGTGGAAGTCGACCGTATGGTTATTCCACTTAAGTATGTTTATGTCCCAAGTTATCTTTATATGTTATGTGATCTTTTTATGGGTTTTATGGTAATCTTTTGGTTAAAAAAGGGTAAGTAATGATCTTTTATTCAGTGAAGAGTTTTTACTACTTCATAAAGGAGAAAAGTATTACTTTGATAAAGTATACATGTTTTACTTGTTGTTTTGATAAACTGACAGTTTTCATTCTTTGTGTATCCCTTACTGTGCTCTTTATGCTCATACCAAGTTTTTTTGAAATGTTTTTCACAGGGCCTAATGTGGAATAGGGTCAAGGATGGGATCAAGGGAAATTCATGCTATATTAAACTTGGAACTAGACATGTTTCTTTTTAAGAGTTTTTTTATTCTATGGAAACTTAGTAGAAGTGTCTACTTTGTAATCTTTTGAGATGTAGTAGTTATGTTCTAATTCTCTAAAACTGTAAACCTGAAAAGATCCTCAATGTGAATTATTCATTTAATTCAATATTAAGATATGTTTAAGGATGGGGCCTTATTATTCTATCCATCACATGAATGAAAAAGTCCCCATATGTGCGTATGTATGGCTTGTCGTCTCTACGTCATGGTGTAGTTTGTTATTCAACACTTCATTATTTGGATGTGTATAATAATGAGTATAATTGATGTAAATAATAAATATAACATGATAATGATTATTTATATATAATATAACATCCAATTACATACAATTTCACTATCAATAGAATGATATCATCACTCATCCGTGCGTTTGACTTACCGTCTCCACGAAGCGATGATATTCATTTCCACATTCACCATTCAACGATGATTATAAAATATATATTATTATTAAGTATGTAATATATTACATAATAATGTTACTTGAAATATATATATATATATACATATATACATATATATCATTCACTTACTTCCGTTCAATACGATATGAAAACGAAAACAATGATTATGCATACGTACGACCTACCATCTCCATAAATGGTGTTTTCCATTTCATATATCAATCTATTATACATATTTATATTTTAAATATATATGATACATAAATAATGTTTTATATTATATAAGCAATTAAATCATGATATAAGTGATATGATCAAGAATGACAAGTTAAAACATGTACGATAGAGAAAACGATTATTACCTGAAATATTATTTGAACATAAAAATTAATATTAAATAGGTAGTATAAATCCATAAATGAATAAAGTATGATATCATAAATATGAATATGATTCTGGTATAATTTAATAACATAATATAGTCATTATACAAGAGGTTAAACGTACCCTTGACCGAAGGAAAGTATAAGGTAAGGGTAATTTCCTCAATCTCATTATTATCCGAGATTGTTTATACGTGAGTATCTACTGGGAACTATTTATCATCCACATCCGTGTTTCTTAAAAATGTATTTGAAATCTTTTTTACTATTTCCTAGACTATGTTTTAATTTCATTTATACCTTTGGTTTACTTTTTTATACATTTTTTATAAAGGAATCTTTCTGTCATTTTCCATACATGGCCCTTTAGGACCTTTTCGAAAAAATTACAGAAAGAATGTTTTTTTAACATATACGGTGAGTGCGGCTATTTTACACCATTATAACACCATCAAAGCTTCCCTTATAATCTTATAATAATATTTTCAGAATAAAATTTTTCTTTTATAATTATGTGACTTAAATGATTTCAAAATAAAAAGAGATATTTCTCTCAAATAGTTTTGATTTAATCTATGTCAATATCCTTTGATGGATTTTACACTTGTATGAAGTTGATTTATTATGATAAAATATTGCATATTGTATTGAAGTTTTTGTGATATGTTTGACTATGAATATTTTATTTTTATACCATTCAAGGTATATGGTTAAATTATTAACATTTAATATGCTAGTTTTAATACGAATGTTTATGTTATGTTTCAACCTTTTCATATGATGAATGCATTGGAATTAGTAAGTGACGTGTGGAGCCCGCTATAGATCCTTGATGAATCAGTAGGTCTCATAGAAAAACTAGTATCTTGGAATAAGGCCTTGATAGAATCTTATTTGTATTCTTGGCATGAGGCCTTGACTATGTGGTTATGATGTCCGACATTATACATTCCATCATTATGAAATTAGCTATTGATATTACATGTGATTATTCAACTCGTAAAATATCCATGTGAATAAGTAAATTGAATTATTTGATTTATCATTGCCATATTATGCTTAATTTTATGTTTAAAATGATTTTTTTAGTCTTATACATTGTATTAAATGATTATGATTATTTATGTCAGTTTCTACTATATTGCTATCCTTACTGAGCATCTGAGATCACCCCTTTATTATGTTTTATTTTTCCTAGGATGCGAATAAGTGTATTATGATTGATATGCAGGGTTAAGCTAGGGGAATAGTGGCATTCTCAAATGATTATTTATCTTTTTTTATTTTAGAAATTATAATGTAATGGTCATTTATGTAATCTATTTTCCAAGACGGAGAAACTGATCGGTCCTTCAGGACTTGATTCCTTGTAATCAATCCAATGTTTTAAAATAATTCACTGACTCTAGGTAACTAGGGTTTGGGCATTACACAAAGACTCAAAGAACCTCTCTCACAAAACACATCACCACAAAACCACATCACCACATCTCACTAGGAATACCACCAAACATCTAAAAATAGCCATAAATTTATACATTAATATAGAACCACATAAACCTCAACATAACCTAATCCAACCATTGCCACTAAAAAAACATAACACTGTTATAATCGAGCACAAAAATCAAGAAATTCCATCTTTCATGTCAATAAATTTTCTACTTTTGGTGGCACTAAATTTCCCACATAGTTTCAATCGCATTTAAGTATAACAGATCCTAATTTGGATTCAGATCCTCTCCTCTCCATATATTTAAATCTTTATCACACTTCACACATCAAAAAAGTCTATCTCACAGAACAGAAATATTTCAAATATCACAAATTCCAAAAAAAAAATAAAAAAAATAAAAAAAATCTCAAAACATCCTTGAGAACCGGGCACACATATGAATCTCACACTCCCAAGTAATCTCGTCCAGGACAACATGGCTCCACAACACACAAACCAAATTGATGGGCTATCCTCGCAACACGTTCTCCCAATTATCCTGGATCTCTACAAGCCCCTCCATGAAAATCAGATAATCCTTGATATCTAAATATCCCCATTCAATGACATGGGAGTAATCCTAAATATACTGTCAGATATGAGAGATGAGGAAGACTTCATGAATTCAGTCTATTTGTGGAAGAAGTTCCATCCGATAATAAGCATTTCCAATGAAGCGTAACACCTCTAAGGGCCCAAAAAACCAGAGATAATGATTACACCCCTCCAAACCTCCACTACCTAAATCAAGGGTAAACCTTTAAGAAATCATGGTCTCTAATATCAAACTCTAAGGGCCTCCTCTTGAAACCACATATAGTTCCAACCAACCTCTTTCCATAACTCTAAAGCATCACCATGTATAACACGATTACACAACACCTCTTCATATGAGTCTCCCCAACGAGACTCCTCCACTTGCTGTAACAAGGATAGATCCACATTCATCCAAAATAAGAAACCTATTCCACAATCATCCGAAATAAGAAACCTCATCAACCACTCTCACATTTAAGTGTAGAGTTACAAACTCCACCATCACCCTCCATGAATCTCTAGACTCTCGAACCATATCATTCTTTGAATTCACTCTCAATGCATCAACCAAAAAAGTTCCCTTTCCTATAGTTTAGATGATCTCAAAATCATAATCCTAAATAAAACCATCCACCTCAGTTTCCATAGATTCAAATAATGTTAGGAAAAGTTTTACCTCAAAATCTTGTGATCGATAAAGACAAAAAATCACTCTCCAATGAGGTAATGCCACCATATTTTCAGTGAAAACACAATCACTACTAACTCTAGATCATGGGTGGCATAATTATGATCATGAGGATGTAACTTCTTAGAAACATAAGAGATCACTTCTCTATCCTATATAAAAATACATCCCAATCCTAGATAAGATGTATCATAGAAAACCTAGGACAATAGACCCTCCTCTAGAAGTTGAAGAACTAGATCACTAATCAACTTCTATTTTAGATAACTGAACACTAAACAACACTAACCAATCCATAAAAAATCCTGGTCCTTCTTGGTCAAAACTGTAAGCAATGTTTAAACCCATGATAAATTAGTTACAAACCAATGATAATAGCCCGAAAAACTAAGGAAACTATGAACCACTACCACATTATTGGGGTTTCCCTAAGAAAAACTACATTTATCTTCCATGGGTCCACTTTCACACCCTACTAAGACACCACATGCATGAAGAAATACACCTATCGTGTCTATAAATTACACTTGAAAAAATTTCCATAGATCTAGTGGAGTTGAAGAACCTAAAAAAAACTCTTAGATGATCAACATGCTCCACTCTTACCTTGAGTAGACCAATATTCCATCAATGAACATGCCTATGAACTAGTCCAGAAACTCACAGAATACAGAGTTCATGATACCCATATAAAAAGATGGTGTATTTATGACACCAAACCACATAAACACAAAATATAAGTGTCCATACCTTTATATAAAGGTAGTATTAAAGATATTGACCTCCTTCACCCTGAATTGGTGATACCCAAACCACTAATCGATCTTAGAAAACTAATTAGCTCCCATAAATTGGTAAAAATGTAATTAATTCTCATAAGAGGATATATATTCTTGATCTTTACCTAATTCAACCTTTAAAATTCTATAAAAAACCTTATATTACCATCCAACTTCTTGGAAGAAAAAACTGGAGCACTCCATAATGACACACTGAGCTAGATGAAACCCTTTTACATCATATCATCTATCTGAATCCTCAACTACCACAACTCATAAGGTTATATCCGATAGAAATCCATTGATATCAAAGAAGCACTGGGATTCAAGTTTGTCCTAAACTCAAAATCACATCGAGAAAGTTGAATAAAAAAATCCTTAGGGAAAACATCCAAAAATCCCAAAAAACAATGGAAATATCCACCTTCCTAGTGCTTTATGATTACATAGACAACTCAAACACCAAGGAAATAAGAGGTTCCACACGAACATTGACTAACTGATAAATTCACTCCCTAATTAATATATAATTCTAGACATCCAAATTCAATAAAATGAATCTCCTTTGGAAGTAGATAATAACCACATGCAAAGAATACAACCATTTGATGCTGAGGATGACATCGTATGGATACATCTAAACCAAGAATAGATCCCCATGGGACTAATGTTTCTCCATAACTAGTCTGCACCATCGATACACATCAATAATGTTGGTATGGCCTATAATTGATGTAGTTTCCACTAGGGGCATGGGAATCCTCTTTACATCTAGTCACAGATCATGTACTAGAATAGGTGAAACAAAGGAGTGTGAAGCTCCTGAATTAAAAAAACACAAAAAGTGTATACAATAAGCCAATGGTACCTTGAATGATCTCTAGACCCTCTAGTGCTACCGACTCCACTATATGAAATCATCCATTCCCAACTTATCTACCTCTATAATGAAGTACACCTCCATGACCATGCTTAGGTTATGGTTCTTAAACTCTAGGAACATCATGAGGTTGACCTCTAACAGCACCATCTACTCTCAGTGGAACATAATATTGATACTAAAAAAGACTCACTGTAAAATATTTCTGAAACTGGTGTTGGACCTGACCACCTCTACCATATTGGTCCCAAAGAACCATGGGTAACTGATCCCGATGATGGAAATGAATCCCAAAAAAAGTACACTATCCCAAATCCCATAATAAAATCATGAAAACCACTGAACCCATATGTTTTGAAGGGAAGAGGTTGAGGTTTAATCCCTATAAGTCTAATGATCGAAGGCTCTAACACCAAAAACCTATTACAAACAACACATATTTTTAAGGAACCTTGGTGGTTCCCCTCTCATAGTAAACATAATCGTGAGTGAATCAACTCAATCAACTCTTCCTTATCATGAAAATATAGATACATCACAAACATAAAGTGATTAACTATATACTAGATCTAAGGAAAGAGTACGTCTTCAAGATGTCTTGTACAAGACTTCTCATTAAGAAAATGATTTGGGAAAAAACACAGATGTTCCCAAAACATGATAACTAGCTCCTACACTAAAATACTCCTATACTTAAGGGAGATTAGATTGTATCACTTCAATGAATTCATGGTCAATAAAATGAACTATGTTTGGAACTCTTTTTGAAAATCAACTCATGAAATATACTCCTCCTTCTACTCACTAAGATATAGTGTGCACCACTGATGCACAACTCCCCAAATTTGACTAACTACCAAAGGGACCTATCATTCTATCGGGTCTTGGATCAAACTAAATATGATCTCAAGCTCCTCTAAACAGCTCTCTATATCCACATATGAAACACTACCTTCATAATTACCCAAATCCTTCCACTAAAAAGTGTGAAACATTATCTACCACTGGTTATCCTCATAATTAAGATAAACCCTTCAACAATAAACCAGATAAATTTATTAAACCTCTACTACCTAAACCACATGTGGATAATGACCAGAAGCCATACCTAAAAGGAAAACAAGGACTTTCTAAGTCAGATAGTATGAAATTTTTTTAATATTTTTTTTCATTCAATTTAAACTCATTTTAAATTTATAAAAATCACTTAATTTAGATAAGAACTCATGTAATCATAATGCTTGTACCTCTCCTAGGTCTTTACCCTATAAACAGGTACACCTCAATTGGTTATTCAATAAGCTCAGAGTCCATGCACCAAATCATGGTGGCCCCTAAAATCCTATGTAATAGCTTGTCTCCATGGTGTATATCAAGCACCAGGATCACCTAGAACCATTTCTTTACCAACCCATGAAATCCTCACAATGCTTGACTCCTAACTCCCTTCTATCTCTCAACCACCACCTTTGATACCACTTTTTCATGACCCCTCCCTCCAAAGGTACTGCAATTAAGGAAGAGAGATAATGACCCCTAAGTCTCGCCTCCAATAGGCCCTAGAGTAGAGAATAAAACCAAGGGTATAAAAATCTCATAAAGCGAGGCATTACCATATATATAAAAACAAGATCAAAATATAGGATAAAAAAACCTTAATAAACTCCATGAAATAATATAAATTAAACAAAATCCCACAATGAAGGTATAAAGTGAATAGATACAAATAAAAGTCTCGAAAGTAAATAACCAAAATAAAATATAAGGTAATGAAACAACAATAATCCCAAAACCTAAGCTATTAATGACCATCATGATCCCTATAATCCTCATAGAAACCTGAAAATAAATTTATATACCTCGGGTGAGAAAACAAGTATACTTAGTAGGGACATACCAAAATATCTCATGCACATGTGAAAGAGAGAATATTAATAAACCCTTGAGAAAAAAATAGAACCACCAATACATAAATAGGTAAACTATCCAAACCTAATCTCACTAAGGCATTCTCTAAAAATAAAGCAATTCAAGTACAAAAACATAATATGATTCATATCTATAAAGGGTTCCCCACATCACTTACCCATTAGGATTCCAATCCCAGACCCCAACATTGTATGTCATGGAACTTCCATATCTTCAATATAAAATCACATATCACCACCCTAAAACATGAACATCACACCAAATCTCACCCAAATACACTTGGGACATAACATCCCATCTTTCCCAAAGACACCTGAGCCATCACCCCATAGTCATAACCCGTACAGTAGGGTATCATGAACATAGAGGAAATCAACCTCATCCCCTAATCCCAACAGGAATGATCCACACCATAAGATATATCATCACATCCCATCTCATTACAACTCACCTAAAGAAACCTGGACCATCACCTCATGTCACAAATCGATAGTTCACTTTTGACTTCTTGCCATTATAACCCATTCTTGTCAACGTCACCTAGAGGAGAGTTGGAAAGAGTGGGTAACCAACTATCCATCCCCACCATCAAGATATTGGGGAAAATCCCTCCATATATATGGGGGTTATAGAATGGTGCTCAACATGGGTGAGGTACATATAGAATAATCACAAGGAACATACATAGTATATATATAGCTGCACACAAGCCCAACCTATGGGTTCAAAAACAAGAACAAAAAAACTCATAAAATCACCACCCAACCACACAACATCTCCAATTTTAATACCAATACTAAATAAACAACACATAATAATCCAAAACCACATTTCACATTTCATACCCTTTCTAAAATTTATCAATTTCCCAGATTTCATATTTTATAATTGATTCTATTATCTAACCCATTTATTTCATTATTATATTTTAACCACACTTCCCATTTTAATTTAACATTTACAACCATTTCAACCCATGTAATTTCAAAAATTATTAATTAATTCCATTAATACCTAAGAAATTGGTACATCAAAACACTACACAAACAAAAAAACCATCATTCTCATCAATCCAACTAGCCCCACTTCACCATTTACAAATCATTTCACAAACACACATCACCGCCCCATGACATGGTCACACCTCACCACCCCAAAACAATGATTTTAGAGACCCGAAGCTTGAAGTACATTGACATTACATTACTTTTGCGGAATACTTAGTACATAACAAAAACACACACACAAGGACCGTAATAGTTTAGTGTCTTTGGAAACTCGGAATATAATATTCCAATCGTGGTGAAAGATCTTCAACATCTCCCATAAAGATATTACCTTTTTTTTCTTACCTAAAACCTTTATTTATATCCTGGGGAAAAGAAAACATAAAAGGGTGAGCTCAAATGCTCAGTAAGGGTAAACAAAATAATTATCAATCACATCATATTCATAAGAACATATCTTTTGGAAATCTTAACCTGCAAAAGAGATCATAATTTCATGTAATCCCAATAATCATAACTTAAAACATGAAACTTTGTGGCATACACACATAATAATAGAGAATAATATCTTATTAGTCAAGACTCATTGCCAAGACTATCTTAGTGGACAAAGTCCATTTCTGAACCGAGTCACCCTCGTTTCAGTCCTGTTTCACTGAACCGGTATAACCTACCGTTCCAGCCATGTCTATCTCATGAGATATAAAATCTTTACCCAATGAATTGGAGGGAGATATATGTCCCACCCATCTCATAATGATACCATTCTTATGTGTGCCACAAAATCAGAAACCATACATCATAGCATAACCCATGTAATAAAAATGGGAATCTTAAACATCGTGACATCATAAAACAATTCATATAAGAAAAAGGAATTCATAAAAATATAATTCCATTGCAACATAATCAAATAAATTTAATAATAAGAATAGAAACAAAACCCTTTATTATCTTAGATGGAAAATAATTTTGATAAAAAACTTGAAATTCATTCATGAGGAAAATATCCTTTCTACATAAAAAACACTTTTCCTTTCTTAACATGTCATACAATTTTAAACTAAAAGAAGTTGATTAAAAATAAACTTGAAAACTTGTAAAGGAATCTTCTTGGAAATAATGTTTTAAAAATCCATTCATGCCATATAAGTTAAAAAAACATTCTTCGTACTTTTGTCAGAAAAGTCAAAAAGTACCTCGTACGAAAAACAACAAAAGATTCCTTTCATATCTTTTACTAAAAACTCACCGAAGGGTAAAATTGGATTTAAAAAATTGTAGGTGGATGGAAATAATATTACATATTGAGGAAACATGGATGTGGATGATGAAATACATCCCAGTAAATACCAAAGTATAAACAATCTCGGATAAAAATGAGATTGTGATATTTCCCTTACCTTAGGTCCGATTTGCTTCGTAAGTGTCCGAACCTCCTGTATAATGATTTAAATAATGTCATTTACTTATTCCAGAATCATACTAATAGTTATGATATCATATATGGTTCACTTATGACTTTACTTTACCCGTTCTTTTGTAAATTCCATGTTAAAGAGCATTTTGGGTAAAATTGTTTCATTTGTCGTCTGTGTTTTGACTTGTAATTATTCATATGATTACTTAGATCATGATTACTTAATTACAGAATATAAAACATTATTTATATATAATATATATTCAGAATATACATATATATAATAAATCAGTAAATGGAAAGAAATACACCGTTCATGGAGACGGTAGGCCGTACGTATGCATGAACGCTGTTTTCGTTTCCTTATTGAGTTGAATGGAATTAAGTAGATGAAATATATATATATATACACATAAATACAGTATAATTATTATGTCATATATTTCATGATTACTTATTATATATACTTTATAATCATTCATGAATGGTTAAAGTGGAGAATGAATCTCATCGCGTCGTGGAGACGGTAGTCCGTACGTACGCACGAGCGATGATATCGTTCTCATGATCGTGAACTTGTGTTGAA
This sequence comes from Viscum album, assembly GCA_963277665.1. NCBI lineage: Eukaryota > Viridiplantae > Streptophyta > Magnoliopsida > Santalales > Viscaceae > Viscum > Viscum album. The sequence goes on along the minus strand of OY728137.1, from coordinate 1,273,881,701 downwards.
GTGTATGTATACTATTTAAGTATCAATATAACTTTATAATAATCATATATAGTTACTCATTACACCATTATACCCATCCAATTAAGGTGGTGGCGGAAAATAGATTACACCACGACGTGGAGACGGTATTCCGTACGTACGCACGTGCGGTGATTTCCTTTTTCTGTAGGATGGATAGAAGGTTAATTAGAGTTGTTTCATATTTATAATAAAATATCATTATATAAGAAATACTGATGTTATTACTTTATCATGAAACAACTAAAGAAGAAGAAGTTGAAGAAGAAAGAAATTGAAAAAGATCGGTAATGAATATTACCTCTTTTTGACTCGCCTTTTATTAACCTCCACTTAAAGAACTAAGGATGGTCTTTGAAGAATACCAGGACCTCTAGGATGATACTAGGTAAGTGGATAATAGATTTTGGCAGGGGTTGTCCGAGCTTGAATGCTCAAATTGGTGTGAGGAGGAGAGGGAGGAGGTGCCCTTTTATTAGGGAGGAGAGGGGCACCTCAGGAAAATCTCAAAATATTATTTCATATTAAGGTCAAATTCGGTTTATAATGGTTCCAAAGGGTCTTATTTCGAAAATAAAGTGGGGATGGGTCTAAATAATTTCATCCAATAGGATTTAGACAAGTTTAGGTTATTATTTTAACCTTATCAATTAGATTTAACTCTAAGTTAAATAATTTAACTTTTACCGTGTCTTTTTGTTTTCTTACACAATATGGTTAATAAACTTACCATCACAAGACAAAAGAACCCCAAGTTGTTTATTATTAATATATATATCCTTATCTAAGTCATTTGGCCGAACCTAAGATTTTTAGGAATTAAATAACAATTAATAATATAATATTTGTTTTAAAAACTAATTTATGTCAATTTTGACACTATTTGGTACACGATTTTCATGAAATTCATAACAGAATGATAAGTTCAAACCAAGTTACTTATATCAACAATAACATGTCATATTAACCTAGAAAATTAATTTAAGTCATAAAAAGTCTCAAATTACATTTATTTGGGCATTTATAACATCAATTATGTCAATATTTCATTAATAAGACAATTACTGAACCATCTTTGTGTCATAATAAATGATAATTATTTAATCCCTAAAAATTCTAAATATATTCCTATGATGTAGATAATTGTATTAGATTTCTGGATACTATTTATTTTCGAAGTTTCATGAAGTTTATCACTAAATTAAAATTATTATACTTATAAGATTTAAGAAAGTGACATGTTGTCACATTCTTTGGTTTTAATAATAATTAAATTATTTTCATGGACAAAAGTCCATAAAATGAATATAATCCGACTCTTAGGTTATATGGGTATGCTTTTATCCATCCAATAGTATTTTTCCAAGTGTTAGGGTAATTTTATAATCTTATATTTACCCTTAATTACCCGATTTACCTTTAACTATAGTAAATAAAATTTACCGTAGTTACTATTCACAATGCCCAAAAATAAAAAGTAGCTTATTAACATCATTTGGACCCACTGATTCCAAATATGGAATCCATTTTTCCAAATTCAATACACAAAAGATGCAGAAATTAAATTAAAATTAATCTCGTTGTCGAAAGAAAATGGGTTTTTCTGTAAAACATTGCAAAAGATTGAATTGATTTAACCTACGAATTCAAGGTAAAATCCATGCTAATGATATAAATTATATTAAATGGTAAAAATATATTATATTTATACTTTAAAACCATTCAATATTATAATTTAACCACATAAGATATTACGATGAAAAAAGTTGTTTTTAATTAAAATATAGCGTGTTTTTACTATTCATTAAAATATGAAAGTTATCGGAAAAATATCAAAACTTTATCTAATGTAAATTTTTATATCATGATTCAAATGAAGAATTTTATTTTGTCAAATTGAACTTATAAACATGTCAAAAACTAGATTTAAAGTGGGTGCGCCATCAAAAGGCGGCAAAACTGCATTTTTTGGAAAATACTTATTTTACCCGAAAAATTTATTTTGTTCTTATACCATGTTCTAGAAATGTGTAAGATGAATAATAATGTTATAAAATTCAAAATTTAGTTAAAAATATTCATAACGGCTAGTTCATAACAATATTATAATAATATATCATTGTTTAGTAAAACCCGGTATTGTGTACAACACACACTATCGAGGAAGGTCGCGATTGCGTGTAATGCAAGCCAAGTCAGGGTTGCGTGTTGTGAAAGAATCCTTCGTTGTTTCGTATAACAGAATCCACCCATATTTCATTTATACATTGAATATATATATATATATATATATACTCAATGTTGCGTAGAATAACTATTATCAAAATTGTGTGTAACACGATCCAAGAATAGTGTTGCGTATACTGCAAGCTAATACTGTGTTGCGTATAGCGCAAGGTAATCTTGGTGTAGCATACAACACAAGACATTAATGAAATTAAAAGAATATTTTTCATAAAATCTCGGGGTGTTACATTCTACCCCCCTTAAAATGAATTTCGCCCTCGAAATTCATCGGGGTTATAAATGGTTTACTATTCGAAAGTTTCTTTAATAGAAACCCACATCGTAAAAAAGAATACCAAAACCAATCTTTAAAAACAAAAGTATGAAACGTAACGGTTACCCAAATAAACTAATCACTGGGTTTCCACATAGGTGAAAATATGGATATGGAAGAGAAATCTAACCATCATGTTCTGATGGAGAGTGGTAGAGAACATGGATATGGAAAAGCCAGCAATCACAAAGCCATAAATTTGTGATGATCTAGGGTACCATCTGATTCATCAGATATAAGATCACTAGGACAGAATTTTTGGTTTTCAATATCATTTTCATAAAGTTGAAAAATTTGAATTAGAAGAAATACTTACTTGATTTTGGTACAATCTCACTGTGGTTCGTGTTTTAAACAATTTCCATTTCATCTCTTAAAGAAATGAAGTTGAATTTGTTATTCGTGAAGTGTTAACAGATCATGTGATAGAATGATAGGTCATTCCATCTGTTTCAAACAAAAGTTTAGCAATAGTTATCAAATATACATAAGTCCGTCTTTGGTGAGGTTAATCATATACGATTCCAAAAATGAACTTATACTTCATATATCATACCGCTTAATAAAATAAAACTAGTTTCTACTAACCAGGGACTTTCTGTAGGCTAGTGGTATGCGATAAAGGCCCGTTGCACTTTAGTTGTGGGTTCAATTCCCACAGCCTTGGCTGATGCGATGGGTTGTCGCACATCCTGCAGGTTGTCATTTTTCTAAAACTACATTATTATTACATCCCACCAACAATATCAAATTTTTTTTTATCCTTAAACAATACTAACTTATGTCCAACATAATCCATTCCAATCTTTAGGTTTATCTAAAATACTTCGGTCCAAGCTCATAGTATATAGAAAATGATCACGTGAATGCCATCATTTATCCCTCATATATCTTGTTCATCACATTCCAGTCATGTGAATACCATAATCATGTAATCTCTTGAAAAATGAATACCCATTGAATCTTAGTGAAAACATGAGTGCTGTCAAAAGATAACTCTTTCCACATACCAAAATCCTAAAAATTCTATATACTTAGTCCTTATATCAATCATGAGCTCATGAATACAATCAAACATATCATTATCTTCTTGTCCCTTCATTATGTGCATATCATCTACTTTTCAAAAATATTTCAATCACTTTTTTTTTCCTGGTTACCAGTATCATATAATTATTGAAAACCAATACATAGATATTCCAAAATTCCACAATACCATAAATGAGATTCCATGATACTATTTTGAAATCCCATTACATAAACACTTAATCATTCCACCACATCGTTGTCATATTCAACATCACCAATAGTGATCGCATGTGACTTCCCTTTGTCCTTTGCCTTAAGCGGTTGCTCATGTCGATCATCACTAACCCTTGGATTAGGGCATTTATTAGCATAGTTCCCCATTTCCTTGCACTTGAATCATTGAAGTTTTGTTGGTGCGTTATCTGCAGTCTTTTCTTTATTCACATCATTAGAAAGCCTTTTTCCATTACTTCGACACTCAGCTGCTCGATGACCTTCTTTTCCACACTTAAAACATTTTCTAGTCCCTTTAAGACAATCTCCACCATGCTTCTTTCCACACTTTGAGCATAAGGAAACATTCATCTTCTTTTCACCATTATTATGAGATTTCTCCTTGAACTCCATCTTTTGTTTCTTGTCAAAACTATGAGATGGATAAGTAACACCAAATTCCATTTCTACCTTGATAGCACAACACACAACTTCTTCATAGCTACTGAAGTCTCTTATAGATAATGCCCTTCAAAGATTTGGTTTTAAGCCACTGAATAATCGATCAACTTTACTTTCAGATTGGATGATAAATCCAGATTCATACCTTGAAAGCCTTGTAAAATTCGCTTCGTATATACCAACAGATTCATCATCCTTTTTCTTTAGTTCAAGAAACTCCTTCTCCATCTTTTTTCGAAGAATACGAGGGAAGTACTTATTGAAAAATAAGTTCTTGAACTCGTCCTATTCCATGGACTCAATTTCATCTCTTTGCCTCGTATTCTTGATAAGATTCCAGCATTGATCAGCTTCACCTTCCAAATGATATACTGCTAAGATGACTTTATCATGTTCAGAACATTGAAGAACTGAAAATATCTTTTCAGTAGTACTGATCCATTGTTCAGCAACAAGTGGATCAGAAGGCCCACTGAAATAAGGTGGAAGTTGCCTCATGAAGGACTCAATAGAATATTGTTCCCTTCTCTACTCATTTGGAAGTCCAGAATGATTCATAGCTTGTGTAAGTATAGCAATAAGATTTTTCACTCCATCTCCCATAACATTTGTTTGTTCAGGAGGACAATCATTTCATTTTCCATTGCATTGATCAACACGGTTCCTTCGGGTTCCAGCCATCATCTAAAACCCAAAAAGAATAGTATGAGAGGCAAAAATCATGCTAGGGAAAACAACATAATAAAGGGGGAGTATCCTCAATATCTAACATCTTAGGTTAAATTCTATGATCGTTACCATAGTTCTAGGACTATATCCTATACATATACCTATCCTTAGGGACATCCCTAGACATACCTTAGAAATATCTCTAGGGATCTCACTAACGTTCTCACATCCTAGTTTCCAAAGGTTGACTAAACCTTTTCTCTGATACCAACTGTAGAGACCCAAAGCTTGACATACATTGAAATTACATTACTTTTGCGGAATACTTAGTACATAACAAAAACACACACACAAGGACCGTAATAGTTTAGTGTCTTTGGAAACTCAGAATATAATCTTCTAATCGTGGTGAAATATCTTCAACATCTCCCATAAAGATCTTACCTTTTTTTTCTTCCCTAAAACCTTTATTTATATCATGGGGGAAAGAAAACATAAAAGGGTGAGCTCAAATGCTCAGTAAGGGTAAACAAAATAAATATCAATCACATCATATTCATAAGAACATATCTTTTGGAAATCTTAACCTGCAAAAGAGATCATAATTTCCTGTAATCCCAATAATCATAACTTAAAACATGAAAATTTTTGGCATAAACACATAATCATAGAGAATCATATCTTATTAGTCAAGACTCATTGACAAGACTATCTTAGTGGACAAAGTCCATTTCTGAACCGAGTCACCCTCGTTTCAGTTCTGTTTCACTGAACCGGTATAACCTACCGTTCTAGCCATGTCTATCTCATGAGATATAAAATCGTTACCCAATGCATTGGAGGGAGATATAGGTCCCACCCATCTCATAATTATACCATTCTTATGTGTTCCACAAAATCAGAAACCATACATCATAGCATAACCCATGTAATAAAAATGGGAATCTTAAACATCGTGACATCATAAAAAAATTCATATAAGAAAAAGGAATTCATAAAAATATAATTCCATTGCAACATAATAAAATAAATGTAATAATAGGAATAGAAACATAACCCTTTATTATCTTAGATGGAAAATAATTTTGATAAAACACTTGAACTTCATTCTTGAGGAAAATATCCTTTCTACTTCAAAAACACTTTTCCTTTCTTAACATGTCATACAATTTTAAACTAAAAGAAGTTGATTAAAAATAAACTTAAAAACTTGTAAAGGAAGATTCTTGGAAATAATGTTTTAAAAATCCATTCATGTCGTATAAGTTAAGAAAAACATTCTTCGTACTTTTGTCGGAAAAGTCAAAAAGTACCTCGTACGAAAAACGACAAAAGATTCCTTTCATATATTTTACTAAAAACTCACCGAAGGGTAAAATTGGATTTTAAAAATTGTAGGTGGATGGAAATAATATTACATATTGAGGAAACATGGATGTGGATGATAAAATACACCCCAGTAAATACCAAAGTATAAACAATCTCGGATAAAAATGAGATTGTGATATTTCCCTTACCTTAGGTCCGATTTGCTTTGTAAGTGTACGAACCTCCTGTATAATTATTTAAATAATGTAATTGACTTATTCTAGAATCATACTCATTGTTATGATATCATATATGGTTCACTTATGACTTTAGTTTACCCGTTCTTTTGTAAATTCCATGTTAAAGAGCGTTTTGGGTAAAATTGTTTCATTTGTTGTCCGTGTTTTGACTTGTAATTATTCATATGATTACTTAGATCATGATTACTTAATTCCATAATATAAAAAATGATTTATATATAATATATATTCATAATATACATATATATAATAAATCATTAAATGGAAAGAATTACACCGTTCATGGAGACGGTAGGCTGTACGTACGCATGAACGCTGTTTTCGTTTCCTTATTGAGTTGAATGGAATTAAGTAGATGACACACATATATATACACATAAATACAGTATAATTATTATGTCATGTATTTCATGATTACTTATTATATATACTTTATAATCATTTATGAATGGTTAAAGTGGAGAATGAATCTCATCGCGTCGTGGAGACGGTAGTCCGTACGTACGCACGAGCGATGATATCGTTCTCATGATCGTGAACTTGTGTTGAAGTGTATGTATACTATTTAAGTATCAATATCAATTTATAATAATCATATATAGTTACTCATTACACCATTATACCCATCCAATTAAGGTGGTGGCGGAAAATATATTACACCATGGCGTGGAGACGGTATTCCGTACGTACGCACGCGCGGTGATTTCCTTTTTCTGTAGGATGGATAGAAGGTTAATTAGAGTTCTTTCATATTTATAATAAAATATAAGTATATAATAAATAATTATGTTATTACTTTATCATGAAACAACTAAAGAATAAGAAGTTGAAGAAGAAAGAAATTGAAAAAGATCGGTAATGGATATTACCTTTTTTTGACTCTCCTTTTCTCAACCTCCACTTAAAGAACTAAGGATGGTCTTTGAAGAATACTAGGACCTCTAGGATGATACTAGGGAAGTTGAGAAGAGATTTTGGCAGGGGTTGGCCGATATTGAATGCTCAAATTGGTGTGAGGAGGAGAGGGAGGTGGTGCCCTTTTATAAGGGAGGAGAGGGGCACCTTAGGAAAATCTCAAAATATTATTTTATATTAAGGTCAAATTCGGTTTATAATGGTTCCAAAGGGTCTTATTTCTAAGCTAAAGTGGGTATGGGTCGAAATAATTTCATACAATAGGATTTAGACAAGTTTAGGTTATTATTTTAACCTTATCAATTAGATTTAACTCTAAGTTAAATAATTTAACTTTTACCGTGTCTTTTTGTTTTCTTACACAATATGGTTAATAAACTTACCATAACAAGACAAAAGAACCCCAAGTTGTTTATTATTAATATATATATCCTTATCTACGTCGTTTGGCCGAACCTTAGATTTTTAGTAATTAAATAACAATTAATAATATAATATTTGTTTTAAAAACTAATTTATGTCAATTTTGACACTATTTGGTACATGATTTTCATGAAATTCATAACAGAATGATAAGTTCAAACCAAGTTTCTTATATCAACAATAAAATGTCATATTAACCTATAAAATTAATTTAAGTCATAAAAAGTCTCAAATTACATTTATTTGGGCATTTATAACATCAATTATGTCAATATTTCATTAATAAGACAATTACTGCACCATCTTTGTGTCATAATAAATGATAATTATTTAATCCCTAAAAATTCTAAATAGATTCCTATGATGTAGATAATTGTATTAGATTTCTGGAGACTATTAATGTTCGAAGTTTAATGAAGTTTATCACTAAATTAAAATTATTATACTTATAAGATTTAAGAAAGTGACATGTTGTCACATTCTTTGGTTTTAATAATAATTAAATTATTTTCATGGAAAAAAGTCCATAAAATGAATCTAATCCTACCCTTAGGTTATATGGGTATACTTTTATCCATCCAATAGTATTTTTCCAAGTGTTAGGGTAATTTTATAATCTTATATTTACCCTTAATTACCCGATTTACCTTTAACTATAGTAAATAAAATTTACCGTAGTTACTATTCACAATTCCCAAAAATAAAAAGTAGCTTATTAACATAATTTGGACCCACTGATTCCAAATATGGAATCCATTTTTCCAAATTCAATACACAAAATATGCATAAATTAAATTAAAATTAATCCCGTTGTCGAAAGAAAACGGGTTTTTCTTTAAAACATTGCAAAAGATTGAATTGATTTAACCTACGAATTCAAGGTAAAATCCATGCTAATGACATACATTATATTAAATGGTAAAAATATATTATATTTATACTTTAAAACCATTCAATATTATAATTTAACCACATAATATATTACGATGAAAAAAGTTGTTTTTAATTAAAATATAGTGTGTTCTTACTATTCATTAAAATATGAAAGTTATCAGAAAAATATCAAAACTTTATCTAATGTAAATTTTTATGTCATTATTCAAAATAATAATTTTATTTTGTCAAATTTAACTTATAAATATGTCAAAAACTAGATTTAAAGTGGGTGCGCCATCAAAAGGTGGCAAAACTGCATTTTTTGGAAAATACTTATTTTACCCGAAACATTTATTTTGTTCTTATAACATGTTCTAGAAATGTGTAAGATGAATAATAATGTTATAAAATTCAAAATTTAGTTAACACTATTCATAATGGCTAGTTCATAACAATATTATAATAATATATCTTTGTTTAGTAAAACCCGATATTGCGTACAACCCACGCTATCGAGGAAGGTCGCGATTGCGTGTAATGTAAGCCAAGTCAGGGTTGCGTGTTGTGAAAGAATCCTTCGTTGTTTTGTATAACAGAATCCAACCATATTTCATTTATACATTGAATATATATATATATACACTCAATGTTGCGTAGAATAACTATTATCAAAATTGTGTGTAACACGATCCAAGAATAGTGTTGCGTATACTGCAAGCTAATACGGTGTTGCGTATAGCGCAAGGTAATCTTGGTGTAGCATACAACAAAGACATTAATGAAATTAAAAGAATATTTTTCATAAAATCTCAGGGTGTTACAATTATTACACAATATTACATCAAGCCCATCACATACATATAACAATTTTATATTTAGAAAGGGTAATTTTTATCAATTTCACTTCCATTTAATTTGGGAGAATTAACACACAATCCATATATCTTGGTTGAACCAAATAATTAGTCGAGTATTAGTGATTAAAATTTTTATACAATGTGATGTCACAATAATCACACAACATGGATTCCATAATCATAACCACAACAAAAGAAAAGACCACCAAAAAACCATGATTTTAAATGGGAAATTTATCCCATGGAATTCACAATATCAATATAATATAAAATCTATAAAAACATGTGATTTATTACCCTCACATTTCAATTTAAATTAATCTAATTAACTGTCTTCATTAGCTAGATGAAAACCATATTTCCAAAAGATAAAAAAAGAATAACCCAATCCCACATGATACATAAGAAGAGACATGTAGGATCCCATACCTCAAATAATGATTTTCGATCTAATACACAAGTTTGAAAGAATGGAAAGGTTAACACCAAGAAAAAAAATATGGAGATCACCATGATCACCCTAGACACAACAACCACAACATCTCTTTATAAAAACCCAAGGTTTTCCCCTATTAGTAAGCCCTCAAATAATAAATAGGGAGAGAAAAAGTAGATGATAAGAGGGAAACTCATCGTAACCACTAATGATGAATATCCAAAAGCAGGTGTTGAAATCCACCGATTTGGGGATGAGGGAGAACCTTTAGACCCACTTGATTCACCTAAGAAATGAGAGAAACAAGGGAATGGTGACTGGGTGTGAGGGGATCTATAAATTTATAACTAGACTAAAAAGCACTAGACTACAATGAAAACACACAGAAATTTCCATATACTACTTAAAAAATAAAAAAAACCATGGTACAACACTCGTCACCACACTATAACCCTTCTGGTCAAACTGCCTCTAAGATCCATAGATATTACCATGCTATAGATGCTATAAAATGGGAAGAAGGCCACAATATAGACATGATATCTTTGGAACATAACCTCTCAACCAAGAATATGGGATATGTTATAGCCCATGTCAATGGAGTTTTCACCCTAAAAAAATAGAAACCCCAAAAACTGACCCTAGGACTCCACACCGTAGCCTGGTCTCCACATTACAACCATAACTTGCTAGGAAGGGTACTATGCTGCATACAAGGATACAAAATGTAGATACCCCACAAAATTGTAATTAGCCTCAAAACACCCCTCTAGGAGCCTCATTACTCAACTAACTCTTCCACACCGCATCAACCACCCCTATGACACAACCTAAGCCTCAACGCTGTAGGACTCCTCCCAACTCCATCTCATTTTCTTATCCTCTAAACGCCTTGATATCTCATATAGACACCTTCACCACTAGAATTACAACAAAGTAATGGAAAAAAGGTCCATAAAATTATAAAAAACAAAAATAAGAAATAAATTAGGAACCAAAACCAAAGAAAAATCCATAAATTTAGGTATTCTAAAGGATAGACTGATTAAGTTGAGACACCTACCTCAAAACTAGAGAAAATTTACCACTTTCACTTAAAAAATAAATATATGAGAATGAGGTGTACTTAAGGATATAAATAACCAAGAAATTTCATTAAAATCCCACCTTTAACCCTAGGTTTTCCCCCAAGGGTAGATTTGGTTTCCATACTCAAAAGGAAGGAAGTATAAGGATATAAAAGGAAAGAGGAGGAATAATCCATAAAAATCAGGGCTTACCTTTAAGGGGTCCAAAAAAATGAATATCACTAAGGGATTAAGGAGGAGGAAGGAACCATTATCGAAGCTCATACATCATGAAAATAGAGAGAAGTGAGGGGTGGAAAGGATTAAACTATAATGGGAGAAATATTGTATTTTACCATTTTCAATCTTCTTAGAATAGAACATCATGATGTGTAAATAGAGACCACAATGTGTTGATTCTTTACCCAACCCCTCTATAGAATGGCCTTTAGGTATTGTGTCATAGATCTCCATTTCCAAGACCTCCACAGTGTAGCATGATGCTCCAAAATGTGAAGCATCCAAATAGGGCAGAATAAGTAGTTCTTGACCCTTAGGCATCCATAGAGTAACCCTGCCCACAACACCTCTTCAATAACTCAATGCCACTATCAGTAGGGGTGACCACTCCTCCTACACAAAAAGAGAGGAAAATCCTCTGGAAAAATTTGACCCACCATATAATGATCCATGGTCCATGGCATGGAACCTAGTAGTTTAAAACTAAAAGCCTCCCAAAATCACCTAAACAACTACAAAAACACAAAAAACCTAAATTTATAAGGTTAAACTAAAATAATTAATTTAAATACATATTATTGACCCTAGGAGTGTCATAATTTTACCCACTATTCCACTTAATTATTTTATAAATTCCTTAAGGCTTAGTATTTAAAAATAAGTGAGGTCATTTATCTTTTAGCCAAGCCTAAAACTCCCAAATCATTTAGTTATCTCATCCACACTACCATAATACATGAACCATTGGAATCAATTTACCATGAAAAATCTTATTCTAATGATCCATGATATGAAAAGTATGTTAAAAAACCGAGGTGTTAGGATCCGCTTTTAGATCCACCAAATTAATTATATGGGATGAGTCTAGATGAAACTTGTTCAGTTGTGATTAATGGGATACCACATGGATGGAAACCATTTGGGATTGTAAGGCCATATTGTATGAAACCTTCTTGAGTTATACCACTATCTCAAATGTCCAAACATATCACAATATTAACTTACATTTATTTCCCATTTTCTAGTGTCCCAAATGAGGAGAAACCCTTAGAAACACATAATCCCCAACTTTAAATTCCAACTGATGATGAAGGTGATTGTAATATAATTTATAATAACTCTATGTGGTCTCCAATCTTTTTTTATTAACATATCCTTCTAAGTCATCTCTTAGATGAGGACCAAACCTAATAAGGTTTGATCACCCAATTCTGTTCAATATATTGGAGATCGACATAGATGTATATAGAAGGATTCAAAGGAAGTGATCTTAATCGATCCTTGATAAGTGTTGTTGTATAAAAATTAATCTAGTGATATATGTTTCTCCTTGGAGCCACTGAAATTAAAAACACATGCTTGAAGAATATGATTAAGAATATGAATTTCATAATAAGTATGACTATCGATCTGAGGATGATACACCACTCTAAACTTCAGCCGATAGCCCATCACTTCCTGAATACCCTTCCTAAATATAGAGGTAAAGTTTATTCCTATACTAGAAACAATGATCTAATAAACATCATAAAGATTTATACTCTCCCAAATTGACATGTTCCAAATATTGTCTACTTTTTCCAACCACTTGATGGTAATTAAGTGAGATTATTTTGTTATATAATCAATAAAAACCCAAATATCATCCTTCTCACTTAGAGTTTAAGGCAAAACAATCTTTAAGTCCATATAAACCTCATCCCACTACTATATCTAAATAAAAATGGGATGTAATAATCCTTATAATAACCCATGTAATGTTAAAATAAATCGTTTTCATGTATTATTAATATTTATTAATTTTATTTTATATAGATGTATTTTATATAAGAATATTTAGTAATTTTATTATAAAAAAGGAAATAATTGTATTCTTATTAAATTTGTTTAAAAATATTATATTGTTTTATTTAAAAAATTTATTTCAAAATTATATTATTTTAATTTTACAAGATTAACTAAATTTTTGAATTTAGTAAGTTAAAATTATATTCGGATTAATTTTTTATATTTTTTTTGAAAAGTTATATTTTTTAATGAGTAGTGAAAAATATTGATTAATATTGGAAACTGTAATTTCTTACACAATATTTACAGAGTGAAATTATATTTCAGATTAGTTTTAAAATTTAATTTATTCCTTTTGATTAAACATAATCTAATTATGGTATTTTTAATGAATTTTATACTTTAGTTGGGTGTAAAAAAAAATTTATACTTAAAAGTAATTTTTTCTAAAAAACAATTTTTTGTTGCGTTTTATGGGTTGAATTTTAAATTAAATCCTACTAATTATATGAATTAAAAAATTAAAAATTAATTCCATATTTTAAATAATTATTTAAAAATTTAGTAAATAGATCCCTTTAATTTTGTTCTTTTCTAACAGTAACCATGATAATGTTTTTTACCATAGTAAAGGTAAAATGGCTTAATTTGGGTTAAAACTAGTGTTTTAAGGGTTACAATTCATTAAAAACTTGATTTTTTTTCATTTTATGAGTCTAATTTAACCTAATAATCCATAATTTTAAAATATGACTTGTCCATTTATCTTTGATTGTAAATTTTATAATATTTAATGAAAGGATAAAGTAAAACATACCAGTCTATTTTAATATTTATAGTATTTTGTGAGAGAGATAAAAAACTTATTTTTAGTTATAAATAAATATTTTAAATATAAATTATTTTTTCATTGTAATTTATTTTTAATTTTTATAAATGAAATAATTATCTTAAACGCTTATGCAACACTAACCTAGTGCTTCTGCAAGTAATAAAAAAAATCAAGTAAATGATTTTAAAAACATTAAAAGTAATATTATTTCGGTGAGTTACAGTGTACCATAAATTATATATATAAAAATAATATATTATAGATGTGTAAATGGATTATATTCTAATTCCATTATTTTCATGTTTTTTTCAAAGTCAAATTAAACGAATAGTTCCAAAAAAGATATTAATGATACTTAATAAAAAAAATATTTTATTAAATGATTTAAAATTACTAAAAATAAATCTTTGACCAAGTTAATATGATATGGTTTAAAATATATACCATTCTCCATTTATTGGTCACTTTTTGTTAAAAGTAACTTTCATTACCTATAATGAGTAAAATGCATTGATATCTTTATAATTGTCAATAGGGTTAATGAGAGGTTAAAAGAAGAGATATGGGTAAAAAATAATCTAAAATTTTCCAAATTTTATTGTATGAGATAATTTGAACTCATAAATATCTTAAATTCTAATAATATCAATCTAGATCCATTTTCCATGAAAATTAATTTATATTAATTTAATAATTTAAAAAATTCTAAGAGTTCCCCTCCCATAAATTATAAAAAGAATCCTCCTCTGTTCTCTTACTCAAAATTTTTGGGAAATATAGATTATAAAATTCCTAAAAAAATACCTTAATAACATCCATACACACATCCTAGAGTCCCTTTTTTGATCATAAATCCAACCTAAGAAGGCTCTAGGTATAAACCTAAAATGGTTGCTCGAAGAAGAGGTATAGTTCCTAATCGAGTGTTTTCATTTTATTGATTATTATATATCATTAAAATATTCTTCAACCATGATGAAATAATAAAACTAGTTTATGAAATATATTTATTTTTTATTATATTAATGGCATAACCCATATCTTTATCCTCTTCCATTAAATGAAAAATTAAATTGTCATTCATGTGTATAGTAGATTACCACCTTACGAACCAATGCAATTAATTTTGAATCATTTCCTCTCAAAATTTGTTATAATAATATAATTAATTTATATATATTATATTAATGATATATTTATCATTATTAAAAGATAATATATCATCTAGTTTCCTACCTTTCCATCCATTTAATAATGATAAAATTTTCATGCATACATGTGGATTACCACCTCCATGAAGTGATGTAATTCATTTTTAGTGACCACATCAAATGGATTTTATATATAAGTGTATTTTGAGGAATAATATGATATTTATTATATAATAATAATTATATAATGATAAAATAATACCTACCCTCTTTCCATCATGTTCTTTGAAAAATTGAAATGTTACTAATGTATACGTACAACCTCCCATCTCTATTATTGAAACATAATTCATTTTTCATAACCATATTTCATGGTTTATTTTTAAAGTTTAATTGATATATGAAAAGGATAATTATTTCATGATTTTTATTTTTTATATGATGAAATAATGACCACTTTTACAAAATTTAACTTACTAAAGTCATTTTGAACATATGAGCCGAACATCATCAAAACATCTGACATAAACTTAATTGATTAAGTAATCATATATGACATGGTAATAAATAAAATAAAATGAATAATATATTTTAAAAATATTCTTAAACAAATAAATAATTAATACAAGTTTATCATTTATGAAGATAAGGAATTTAAATGTTGTGTCAGACTAGAGGTAAGAGACAGTTTACATTAAAGACCATGTTTTAAATGTTTTGAAGATTTATTTTATAAATATTTTTTATTCCATATAAATATTCTAAAAATTATTTTATAAATGTATTTATATGGACATAATTTAATTATAAATGAATTTTTATGTCACTTTTGACTTTATTCCAAGGGTTTTTAAATGGATTTTTTTATTATTTTAAACATAACCTTTTGAAAAAAAGGCAAAAGGAATGTTCTAATTTAACAAATAGGACATAAATTATTTCTCCCACCACCATAAAAATTATTTGATGTTTGGATTAATTTACAAGATTTTATTTTTTTCTTCAAATAAAAAACCACCTTCTTTTTGTTCTTTGTATTTTCAAAAAGTATTTCAATTATAATGAAGATTTCATTATTCAGAATGGGTAAAAAGAATATTTTTATAATTTTTTAATGTGTCCTGATAATGTTATGATTTTTGGTAATTATTTATGATTAAGGGTGGTTATGTTATAAAATAGTGATGTGTGTTTCCATTATAAATAGAGGATGGATAGATTTTTTATAAACCAAGGATCAATGGTTATTTTATAAACCAATAATGGGTGAGCCCAATATAGCTCTCCAATGCATTGGGTAGTGGGATAAATTTAACTAGTTACGTTTCTCCTAAGATATTATAATAATTTATTGAGTAGGTTATTCAATTTTTAAGAGTGATATGAAAATTATATCCCAAGTTACCTATATGATTTATCCATTTATGTTATGAGTTTTTATGGAAATATTATTATTTCATAAGGTAAACTATTGATCTTTTTGTTTAAAATGAATTTTATGATACTTCATAAGGGAGAAATGTATAAATTTCTGATTTTTTTCTTGAGTTTCCTATTATTACAAAGAAACATTTATAAGTTTTATTTTTACTTAAAAATATCTTATGAAAAATTTTATAAAAATATTTTGGCAGAGAGGTTAATTTCTTGGGTAGAAAATTTTTATTGAGCACAAAGTTTATTTTGAAAAAGGATAATTTTTTTGAGTATTCATAGACTAATGAGTTTCTTTTTTTATGTCTTATACTAATATTTTTTGTTCTCATCCCACATTTTAAAATATTTTTCAAAGGATTTTAAGAATGATTTGGGACAAAGATTATGAAAAGATGAAACCTTTCAAGAGATGTCATGAAAGTAAATCTTGTTATATTTTAAATGTTTTTATTGAAAAAAATGGATATCGAGTAGACTTTTTCACTTTATAATGTAATATTTATTTATGTGTGATGACAAAATTATAAGGAACTAGCCATAAAAAATGCATAATATTGCTTTTTAAGTCCATAATTTATTTCATTACTTTTAAGGATATTTATGGTTTTGAGTTTCAAAAAATTAGGCTATGGACATTAAAAAAATAAATAATACCTTAAAAAGTGGACACTTTTTCTTAATATTAATTTTCCCAAAAAAAAAAAAATTATAATTTAAAAAGTTTTATTTTCATAAAATATCTTAAAAATTTTCATCTTGAAACTTTTCTCTAATAATCATTAAAACCTGTGACTTTTTTTAAAAATGTGAGATGATAAAAAAAGGATCACTAAGGGACACTTGAAAACAATGAAAGAAACCTGTTAGTTTATGATTACTTATACGAGAGATTTCTTTTTTAAAAATTAAGCTTTTGGCTGAAAATAAACATTTTATTACCCAAGAAATAAAGTTTTCTTCCCAAATATTTTGTAAAACATTTCAAAAGAAATATTAAATATAAAATAATACTCATAAGGTTCCTTTAAAATAATTAAAAACTTATGAAAAGTTTTTCAAAAAAACCTATATATTTCACCCTTGAAAAGTATCATATAATTTCTATAAGCCTAAGTTATTTAATAATCATATCAGAGACTAAAATAAAAAACATTATATAATAAGATAATGGAAACATAGAAAATGTGGAAAAAACCCAAAAAATTGCATAATAATAATTCAAGGTTAACTACAAAGACAAGATCACATAGTGGATGGAGTCCTATAGTGGATTATTTGTACTCCATAATCCGATACATAATATCTCATGAGACAAAAAATTTTCCCAATACATTTGATATCAATCTTGGTAAACCCATCACAACATGTTCATGATTATTTGTGGCATAAAAAGGAAATAAATTATAAGGAATAAATATAATAATTTCCCATGGAAAGAAAATGGGTTGCATAATCTTACCTCATATCATAATCAAAAGATATTTCTTAGAGAAGGCATTTCAGAAATGATCATAAGGAATGCATTAACCTCATAAAATAAATGTAGAATAATATAGGTATAAATGAGAAAGACATAAATAAAAAGTTTAAAATCATTCAATTACACTAAAGTGAGATAGATAAATTGAGTTAGAGATAAAATGATCATAACCCCAAAAAAAGGTGGTTAAGAGAGATCCCTTACACCCATAAACAAAACATTTTTAGATATAAAACAATCAATTACATTTAAAACCCTTTTTAAAAATAATTAGAACAAATGAAAATAGGTTTTTTTATTTCAATAAACATGGAAGATTATAAAGAAATAAAAATATCAAATATTTTTTTAGTGGAGGGAAAATTCATCAACTATGTATATGTTCACATAAAAAATTCATTTTATCTTTTCTTAAGAAATTAAAAACATTTTGTATAAAATAATAAAAAATAACCTTTTTGAAAACCTTTTAAATAAATTCAAAAGAGAAATAAAATTTACTATATAATTCAATTATGTCCATATAAATACATATAAAAATTATTTTATAGAATATGGAAATGGAATAAAAATATTTAAAAAATTAAAAATGAGGGTTTTAATATAATGTGACCCTAATATAAAACCTTAAAAATATTATTTTTTTAAAAAAATTGTAATGAAAGTAAAATATTTTCAAAAAGTAACTTTACAATATATTTAAGAATAAATAAGAAATTTCTTAAAACAATTATAAGAAAATTTAAGTTGAAGAAAAATAGTTGTAAGGGAAACTTTAAAAGAGCATTTTTTTAAAAGAAAGTTCCTTACCTTGGCTCTGAATCATCACATACATTATTTATCATCCTGAATAATAAAAATATGTTAATTATTTAAATTATAAATAACATTTTTTTAATTTTATTATCCCTTTAATTTTATTTATAATCATATTATATTCAATTACTTAATAATTTATGTTCACGTCAGACATATTGATGATATTTGTCTCACAAGTCCAAAATGAATTCAGTATGTTAACTATGGTCAATGATGTCATAATTTTATCAAATGAAATATAATAATAATTAACTAATTATCATTTTTATACATAAATTATAATTTTAAAATCAACCATGAAATATGTTTAGGAAAAATAAACTACATTACAATCATGTCGACATTAGGACATACATACACATGAGTAATGTTTCCATTTTTCAAAAATCATGGTATAATGAGGAAAAGTGATAAATTATATTTAAATAATTATTATTTGATCATAAATATCATATTATTTATTTAAATACACTTATATATACCATCCACATTATGCAATAATGATAAATGAATCACATTGATTCATTGAGGTGGTAATCCATATGTACGCATGAAAAATGTTATCATCTTTAAATGAATGAAAAGGTAAGAAAATATATGACATATAAATTTTAGATAATAATAAATATGTCATGAATATAATATATATAAATTAAATTTATAATTATAAATATCCATGAGAGGAAATGATGAAAAACAAATTACATCAGTTCATGAGGCAGTAGTCCGCCGTACACGTGAATGATGGGTTTGTTTCCCATTTTATGGAAGAGGGGATGAATGTATGTTATACTGTTAACATAATAAAATATATGTATATGATAGATACTTATGTTATTATGTCATATTGGTTCAATAATATTTTATTTAGGTGGAATAATAAATAAAACAAAACTACTCGGTTAAGAATGATACATATTCTTGAGACAACCTCTTTAGGTTTAAATAAAAATCCTTCTTAGAAGGGTTTTATAATCAAACCAAGGACTCTAGGATGTTGTAATTGAATTTAGGAAGGTATTTGTATATTTATTGTATGAAAAAAGGATTTTTATGTGGGAATAAAAGAGGAGATGAGGAACCATTTTCTAAGTGAGGGGAGGGTCACTTTGGAAAAGTTTAAAATATTAAGTTAATATAAATTAGTTTTCATTGAAAAAGGGTCAAAACTGATATAATTTTAATATAAGATGAGTATTTTTCAAAATAAAATAATCCAATAAAATTTGGAGAAGTTTATATTAGGTTTTTAACCTTATATCACTGATTTAATCGGTGTTAACCCTTTTGGACAATTACCATGAAAATAATGTTTTTACACTTTAAGGATTCAGTTAGTTACTATAAAAGGGAAATTAGAAAATAAGTGAACCATTATTTATATTTTTAAGAATATTCCAATCTCTTGGATGAAGAAATATTTTTTTAGGAATTTATATCATTTAATAAATATTATTTATCTTAATATACCATTTATATCATTTTTAGAACTATTCATTTAATTTGACATTGAAAACAACTTGAAAGTAATGAAACTATAAAAAATGCATTAAAACATCACTAAAATCCTATATTTATCAAAAAAAAATCATGAAAAATAATAATTCATAAAATTTATATTATTAGTTTTTATTTTTAACATCATGTATTTTATTTTTATATTAATTGAATAAATATAGTGTCAACGTTACATAAAAATTTAAGGTAATTATTTCATTACAAAAAACTATAAATAAATTAACTTGGAATTTTTTTTATTTCAAATTAATACTTATAACAAAACATATGTTGTTTTTATCAATCTCACAAAATATTATAGTTATTAAAAGCAAGAAAGTGAAATTTCTATCTTTATCTTTTACTTAAATATAATAACGGTCAAAATCAAAGAAATATGAAAAAATGGCCATATATTCTAGGTATGGATGTAAATTTCAAAAATTAACTAATAAAAAAAGATAAATTTGAGTTTTATGGGAAATGTTTTGTTCTTATCATAATATTTTTATCCTTGATCACTCGATTTACCCTTACCATGGTAATAATTATTTAGCATAATTACTATTCACAATGAATGAAAATAAAAGGAGAATATTTATCAAATTTTTTACTCATGATTAAAAATATGGATTCTATTTTTAAATATTAAATTAATATAAGTGGTAGAATATAATTTAAAATTATACCCACTAGACATGATGAAAAATAGTTTTCAAATAAATGCCTTTTTAAGTATAAAATATTTTTATACTATATCCAAGAATAAAATTTATTAGAAAGACCAAAATTATATTATTATTAATAAAATTTACTAATTAAATTTTAAAACTAATAAAAATATAATTTTAATTTATAAATACTTGAAAAGAAAATATAGTTTCAATAGAAATCAGTATTTTTCACTATTCATTGAAAAATCAAACATTCCAAAAAATATCAAAATGTCATCATAAGATATTTTTTATATATTAATTTCAAAAATTATATCCTATTTATAAAACAGAGTTTATTAAATTTTTATATTTTAATTATAATATTTTCTCATGAAAAGCAATAAAATCCATTTTTGAATAAAACACATTTTTGAAGAATAAAATGACTCTACTAAATATTGGGTGATTATTCACTAAGAATTTATCTATATATTTTCATCAAGTAGGAAATTTATATATATTTCATAAATTATTTAATCATATTTATACCTTCCAATTTAATGAATAGGTTAAAACAATCATATTTAAATAAATTATTTCATGGTTTATTTAAGCTTAGTGTTACATGTCATATATGCTAACAAAAATAGTTTTTTTTAAGAATTTTTGGATTTTAAATTATTCCACTATTTAATAAATTTAATCCTCACAATTTGAAATTAGTCTTGGAAAATAAGGGTTTCACATATAAAAACTCCTTTGTTAAAACCCCACATTTTAAAAAGGGTTAATAAAACTTTCTCATGGAATGAGAGAAAAGGAAATATGAAGGTCATTCCATAAATAGGTTTCCAAATATAAGAACATTAGAGGGATGTAAAAATATTGCATGCTGAAAAAAATAATGTATAAATAATTATGGTGAGTGATAGAGATCACTGTTTTCAAGAAATTGAATGATCAAGAGAATGTTAATGACCAAAAAACCATAAACTGGCGAGGTGTGAAAAAGACCATAGATTCATTGGAAATGAAGGTAATAGGATAAAGTTTTTGTTTAAATATCCTTTTCAAAGAGTTAAGGATTTACTTTACCATATAGATGAAGAACATTAGGAAATATACTTACTTGGTATGTATAATTTCATCCTTTATTAATCTTTTACCATAAACTCATCTTTTTCTCCAAACAATGAGTATTCAAGATACTTTTTTAATAAATGAATAGATAAAATGAACTTATAGTGGATTAAATAATCCAAAAAATAATAAAAATATCTTCCTCCTATATTTATTCAATAACCAAAACCAAAATGTTTAACACAATATAATTCTCAAAATAAATAAACCATCATATGAATAAATACATCATTAATCACCAAAGTCTTAGTAATAAAACCCAAAGTTTAATTATATCATTCAATAAATAACAAACCATAAAGTTATTCAATATATTCCAAACTATGAATGAAACCAAAATATAAGAATGATTTGATCACATATTTTTTTAAGTTAAATTTAACATTAATCTCAAAATTACATCAATAAATCCTAATGCATCATACCAAAAATATATATTCCCTAATCATATATTCCCCAATATATGATAATCATTTTCATAAATATAGTATATTTAAATAATGACACATTAAAATAATATGTGATTAGAAAATATAATTAAACCTTTATTTCTAATATAAAATCCCATAATATTATATTTACCATAATTATATAAGGTCCCCAAAATAGGGAACTTCTTCCAAAATAAAATTAATCACCTAATCACCAAATCTATTTTAAATCCCATGGTTATCTATACAATAAAACATATTTTCCCAAAATCAACTTAATCTTTATCGACCAAACCATTTTAAAAAATAAATGTTATACTAACAAAGATATCATATAGGCTAGTGGTAGATATTTCACCCTTCTCACATATTGATTGTGGGTTCAAACCTCGCAACATTTCTAGATGTGATGGTTTGCCCTTTTTACTTAAAAAATACTAATATATTTCTTATAATTTCCCTATAAATATTTTGATAATACTCAGAAATAAACTTAATCATTAAAGATCATATAAAGCTTTATGGTTATCAATACCTTTAAACATATGAAATAGAATTATTCCTCCAATAATACTTCATATTGAAACTAAGGGTTATATATACTTAAACCCATTAAAACATCTCTCAAAATGTCATTAATCATATTAAAATAACCTCAATTAAAACCTCAAAAGGGGAGTTTAAGACTTTTAACTTATGATAAACCTTAAACTCATAATCCCATGATGGTATCTATAACTCTTAAGTTAACCACACATGAAAACATCTTAATCTCTAAATTTATCTAAAATTTTTCTCTAATACCAAACATATGGACCCATATTTAAACATTACATAATCTTGAGTTTTAAGTCAAGAATTTATTTTATTACATTTGGGAATATTTTAGATTCAGAGTTTTATATAATTATACTCTCACCCTTACATAAATAAATGATACATCCCAAAGTGGAAAACTTTGACTTAGTATCCATTTTCATACAAAACAAAACTTATATGGTATAAGAAGTTTTATTTCCATGACATATCTCCACAATTTTTATATTTACCATTCTTCTCTATAATCATCCTTAAATCGTATGAAAAAACATTTTAAAACATGATATGAGCATAAAAAAGATCAATAAGGGATATATTAAAATAAATAAAGAAAACCTTTTTATTCATGAATACTTATACAAGTTTTTTATTATTTTAAAATTAAACTTTAGACTCAAAATAAACATTTTATTACCAAAGAAATCAATTATTTTTACCTAAACTTATCATAAAAAATTTCATATTAAATATTAAAGGAAAAATAAAACTCATAAATGTTTTTTTGAAATCATGAAAAAAATTATGAATTTTATTTCAGAATAATCCATACTTTTCACCCTTTCAAAGTAGTATATACTTTCTATAAACATAAGATCATGACTAATCACATGGGATCCTATCATAAAGAACATGGTATCATAAGATCATGGAAACACAGTAAATGTTAGGGAAAAATAGAACATGACATAATCATTAGTCTAGGATAACTTCCAAGACAACATCACATTGTGGATAGATTATCCTAGTGGATTATGTTTACACCTCAATCCCATACATAACATCTCACGAGACAAAATCTTCACCCAATTAATTCGAGCAGTATCTAGGTGCACCCATAATAACATGGTCATGATTATGTTTTCCACCCAAATGAAATAAATCATAAGGAATAAATATAAGAATTAACCATGGAAATAAAATGGGATTCATTATATTGTCTCATATAGTTATCAAATTAGATTTCTTAAAGATGACATTTCATAACTAATCATAAGACATATATCACCCTATTAAAGGGAGAATAAACTTAGTATAATGTGAGAAAAAAAATATAAGAATTACTTAACATTAGATAATAGTAAAGGTGATTTATAAATAGAATGGTTATAACCCCAAAAAATGGTGGTTATAAAGAGATCCCTTACACCCATAATAAAAACATTTATAGATATAAAAATATCCATTCCATTAATTTTTTTTTCAAAAATACTTATAAAAAATGAAAATAGGGCTTTTTATTTGAAGAAAAATTAATCTTATAAATAAATAGAAATATAAAAGAATGGTTGTGGAAGTAGTAAAATCATTTGATGTTGTATACATTAAAATGAAACATTATTTTTTTACTTTTGTAGAGAAAGTCAAAATGATCCATATAAAATATATAAAATGATTACTTTTAAATTTTTTTGAAATAAATTAAAAATAAACATAAATTTTCTTTTATAATTAATTTATTTCAATATAAATACATATAAAATGTATTTTTAAGAACACAGACATGGAAGAAAATTATTTAAAACATTTAAAACAAGGGTTTTAAAGTAAAGTGCCTCTTACATAAAACCTTAAAAATATTCATTTTTCAAAAAAATTGTAAAGAATGTAAAATATGATCAAAAATAAAATTTACAATCCATTTAGTTATAAATAAAAATTTTCTTGAAATATTTATAAGAAAATGGACATGTAAAAAATGAGTTGGAAGGGAAACTTTAAAATATTTTTTTTAAAAGAAAGTCCCTTACATTGAGTCTAACTCAACATGTACATTATTTATATTCCTAAATAATAAATTTATGTTAATTATTTATTTTCTTAAGAAAAATTTTCAATTTTATTATTTCATTTATTTTATTTTTTATCATTTTGTATTCAATTACTTAATCAATTAAGTTCATTTTGGACGTTTTGATGATATTCATCTCATAAATCCAAAAATTTTTAGAAGGTTGAATATGGTAAAAGAAGTAATTATTTAATCATGTAAATATTAATTATAATGATATAATGATCATTTTTATACAAAAATTATACTTTTAAAATCAATTATGTAATATGGTTTTGGAAGATAAACTATGTTACAATCATGGAGATGGGACACCCTACGTATGCATGAGTAACATTTCCTTTTTTCAAAGATCATGATGGAAAGAAGAAAAGTATTATTATTTTTAAATAATTATTAATATATCATAAATACTATATAATTTCTTTAAATACCCTTATATATACAATCAATGTGATTTCATAATGAATATCGAATCACATCGCTTCATAGAGGGGGTAATCCACACGTACACACAAATGACGTTATCATCTCTCAATGAATGGAAATGTATGAAAATATATGATATATTAATTTTAAATAATTATAAACATGAAATTAATTTAATATGTATAAATTAAACACATAATTATAAACATACATGATATATGATTATGAAAAATTAATTACATTAGTCCACAAGATGGTAGTCCGCCACACACATGAACACTGGTTTTGCTTCCTATTTGATGGAAAAAGAGATGAATATAGGTTATTAAATTAATATGATAATATCTTAGTATATGTTAGATAATTATTTTATTATATAATCACGGTTTAATAATATTTTAAGTAGTATTTGAAATAAATAAAACAAAACTTCTCAATTAAGAATGATATATCTTCTTCAAACAATCTCTTAAGGTTTACATCAAAAGTTTTATTAGGAGGGTTTTATAACAAAAAAATCAATATAGGATATGGTAACGGAAGTAATTAAGGGATTTTGATAGATATTTTTTTTAACTAAGTGGACTCTTAAGTGTGAAGAGAAGAGGATTGGAAGTTCTCTTTTATAAGTGATGGGAGTGGTACTTTTGGAATTCTTTAAAATATTAAATTAAGATAAATTAATTTTCATAGAAAAAATGATAAAAATGATATAATTCAAATATATAATGAGTATGGTTCAAAATAACACCATAAAATAAAATTTTGACACGTATATATTAGGGTTGTACCTTAATCTCTTTATTTTAACCCGCATTAACCCTTTTTGATAATTACCATGATAACAAATTTTTTACTCTTTAGGGATCAATATAGTTTCTATAAAAGGGAAATTTTCTAGTAAATAGACAATTTATTATATTTTAAACCATATAAAAATCAATTGTATGAATATATGATTTTTAGTAATTTTAAATCATTTAATAAATATTATTTATTATAAAATATCACTAATATCATTCTTGGAACTATTAATTTAATTTGAATTTGAAAACAACTTGATTGAAATGTAATTAAAATATAATACTTTTAAAAATATCTATAATGTTAAATTTGTCTAAAAAATTATTGTATCATAAGAATTAATTTGATTTTTATTACTTTTAGTTTTTTTAAAATCATATATTTTATTTTTCTATTAATTGAATAAATTCTGTGTCATCGTCGCATAAATATTTAAGGAAAATTTTCATAACTAAAAATTATAAACAAATTATCATGATAAAAAGGTAATTTATATTTAAAATTAATATTTATAACCTAACATAATTTGTTTTTATCCCTATCATAAAAAATTATAGTTATTTAAAGTAAGATAATGACATTTTTGTCTTAACTTTTACTTAAATATAAAAAATGTCAAAATCAAATAAATATGACACAAAGTGGTCTTATATACGATATTTGGATGAAAATTTCTAAATTAAACTCATAAAATAGGATAAATTAAAATGTTAGGGTAAATGTTTAGTCCTTATAATATTATTTTTAATGACAATTATTTGATTTACTCTTTACATGGTTATAATTATTTACTATATTTACTATTCATAATGACTAAAAAAGGGGGACTATTTAAATTTTTTTTAAATCCTGATTAAAAATATGAAATATATTTTATAAAATTAAATTCATATATTTTTCAGAATTTAATTTAAAATTTGACCCGCAATATGTCACAAAGAATGATGTTTTTGAAAAATGCATTTTTATGTATAAACTATTTGTATACTATATAAAAGTATAAAATTCATTCCAAAGACAATAATTATATTTTTATTAATAAAAATTTACTAATTAAATTTTAAAACTAATCCAAAATAGAATTTTACTTTGTAAATACTTTAAAATAAAATACATTTTAAATAAAAATAGTATTTTTCACTATTCAATGAAAAAAATCATATTTTTCAGAAAAATCTCAAAATTTCATCATAAGATATTTTTTATATTTTTATTTAAAAAACGATGTACTATTTATCAAATAAAATTTCTAAAATTTATATATATTAATTATAATATTTTCTCTTGAAAAGCAATAAAATACATTTTTGAAGAAAATATAGTTTTGAATAATAAAATGACTTTACTAAAAGCCAAGTGATTATTAACTAATAATTTTTCAATATATTAATATTCTGTAGGTAATTTATATATATTTTATAAATTTATTAATTATATTTATAACTAAAAATTTAATGAATAGGTTATAATGGTCATATTTTAATAATAATATTTCATTGTACATTTAGGATCAATGTTTTGTATCAAATATGCTATCAAACATAGTTTTTTTAAATCTTAGGGTGTTACAAAATTTTTCTAAAACACTAAACCTAAAATATATTTGGGAATTCAATAAAATTAATTCATATCTAAAGATTAAATTTTATTTATTGTTTAAGACTGGGTCCTTAAAGTTGGTATCTGAGGAAAAGTTTAGATAATTCTAGAGGTTAAGATAAAATAATAAAGTTACCTTAATAGATTCTAATTTATGGTTATTAAGATATAACATTTTACGATTACCATGTTTCTAGATCTATTTTTTATTCAGAATGGTTTTCTATAGAGAAAACAAATAAGTTGAAGTAGGAAATCAAAAATAGGATAATATCGTTCCAATTCAATGAACTAAAATGGTTTGAATTGGAACTAAGTAGTTTTTTACTATGAAGGATCAGTTGAAATAGTCTATAAATGGTGGTGGTATCCATGATAGAGAGAAACCAGATAAACCATAGAGTAACATGTAGATAGTGGAGCATTTTATGAGACAACACCCTCCAGAATTCAGTGGATCTTTTGACTCAGTGGTAGCTTAGGGATAGATTAAATATTTGTAAAATATATTTAAAGTCATGGGTTATTTAGATAATTAATAGGTAACTCTTTTTATTTACTATTTTGAAGGATAATCCATTTAATTTTGGTCAATGATTAAAAATAATTGAGAAATAGAAGATATTTACACCATTGAATGAGAAATATTTAAGAATATTTTTCTTAAGAAATATTTTCCTAAGGTCATTCTACTTAAGATGGAAAATAAATTTATGGAATTGTTGAAAAAGGAGGATGATTCAATTACTATGTATAAAGAAAACTATATCGATTGGCAAGGTATGCACCAAATTTTATTTTGGATCTTAATAGTAAAATGAATTGGTTTTAATTAGGATTTAATCCAAAATGTTAAAGGGTATTGGATTCCCATGAATTAAAAAGTTATGATAAACTTATTTGATGTGCTGAGAAGATAGAAATGATGTTTATCGATGATCATGTATTCCATGACAACAAGCATAAAAAATTTCCATATAAAAAATAACTGGAAATAATCTATTAAATAAAGCCAAATGTAAGAAAATAAAGTTTTTATTTTGTTATAGGTGTGGTAAAAAGAGCCTTGGAGAATTTATTATGGAATCTATGACGTTTTTCTAATGTGATAAGTTTGGGCATATGTCTCATTATTGAAAAGAAGAATATCTTGGTAGTGGTAAGACCGATTTTTGATAGACAAGAAATATGGTATTTTAAATGTAATGAGATGAGTTATTATATAGATGCATGTATGAATAATATCATGAATGATAGGAAGTAATAAGTCTATAAGTTTAAGGATTTGGTGAAATTATTCACAAATACTTTGAAAAATTTTGGGTCATCAAACAAAGTTTTAAAAGGTAAATTACTTAATTATTTAGATTATGTTATTTTCTTATTTCATTCCGGTTCTTCAATTTATTTTCATTTTAAAAAGTTTTCTATTAAATTGAAAATTTTACCTCAAGAAACGAAGTCATTAATTTTTATAAAAACCCATAGGGTAGAATTAAGGCAATAAGAATTTACAAATATCTTCTTGTTGTTATACGTGGAATTGTTTTCCCTACAAACCTTGTTTTTTTCCCAATATAGAATTTTGTGTTTTTGGGTATGGAATAACATTCAGTTTATCATGCTAAGATAGATTGCAGAGAAAGAAAATTTATTTTCTGAAATGGGTTTCTATTTTTATATAAGAATCAATTCATACATTTGATAACATATCAATACGATAAGAAACTTTTAAAATATAGAAATAGAAGTTATCTCACTCATATTTTTGAAGATAAGAAAACTATTTAGATTAATGATGTTCTGTTAGTAAAAGAATATCTAGATGTTTTTTCCAGATGAGTTACCTGGTATTATACTTGACCAAGAAGTTGAGTTTTCTATTGAATTATTTCCTGATGGTAATCCAATTTCAAAACCCCCTTGTTGAATGTATCAAGTGGAACTTATGAAATTGAAAAATTTATTACAAGAATTTCTTTATAAAGGTTTCATTATTCCCATTAATACACCATAGGGAGATCCTAATTTATTTTTTAAAAATAAATATTGTTCCATGAGTATTTTCATTGATTATATAGATTTTAATAACATTACTATTAAGAGTAAGTACCTGTTACCTCATATCGATGAATTGTTTGATCATCTCCTAAGAGCATAATATTTTTTAATGGTTGAGCTTAGGTTTATGTACCATAATCTAAATGTGAATGAGGATAAAATCACTAAGTCTACACTTCATGATAGGTATTATAATCACGAGTTTTTTGTTATACCCTATATATTGAAAAATTATCTAGCTGTATTCATGGATTTTATGAATAGGGTTCCCCGTGAATATTTGGATTAATTTGGGTTTTTATTAATGATATTTTATCTCATTCAAAAATTTATGGGGATCGAGAAAAACATATAATTATTGTTATGAAAACCCTAAAAGAAGAAGTTATATGAAAAATTTAGGAAATGTGATTTTCTGTTACAATAAACTTCGCTTCTTGGAAACATCATAAATAAATATAGGATAACTGTAATTCCTACTAAAACTAAAGTTGTTGATGATTGTACAATACCTAAATTTTTTTATGTTTTTCATAGTTTCATTGTATTAGTCGGATATTATCAACAGTTTTTTGAAAACTTTTCATGGTTATCAAGATCACTAATGAAGTTAAAAAAAAGGGGTTTAGTTCATTAGGATAATACAATGTGAGGAATGTTTATAGGAATTGAAAATAAGATTAGTGAATGCTCCAATTTTGGTCCTTAAATCCAGAAATGGTGAATTTATTATCTATACTGAGGATTAATTTAAAGAACTGGGTTGTGTTTTAATATAGAATGATCAAGTAATTTCTTGTTCTTCACATCAATTAAACCTCGTGAGAAAAAGTTTCCTACACATAAACTTGATCTGATGACAATGTTTTTTTAAAAATTTAGAGGCATCATTTATATAGAGTAAAGTAAAAAATATATACATTTAATAAAATTTTAGATTATATATTCACTTTGAAAGAGTTGAACATGAGACAAAGGTGATGTATGTAACTGATAAAGGATTATGACTACAAAATTAATTATAATCTAGGTAAAGCGAATAGATTAACTAAAGCTTTGAGTGAGAATGATAATGTTATATTAACAATTCTATATTTAGAACATGATCCTTTGGTTAATAATTAGATGAGTTTTGTCTTAACAATTGTGCATGTAGGAAATCCCTCTATTTTGTTTCAATTGTTTGTTTAATGATCTTTATCAGATATAATTAAGAAAACTTAGAAATAGGACTATGAGTTATAGGAAAAGTTAGAATTGGTTAAGAAAGTTATGTTTTCAAAATTTAATATCGAAAAAGAAGGTGATTTGAGATTCTGAAAGAGGTTATCTATTTTATGTGACCTTTATTTATAAAAATAACAATTGATTAAGGCTTATAACTTTCAATATTCAATTCATCATGAAAACATAAGAATTTATAGAGACCTTAAGAAAATTTTTTAGCGGGACGAAATAAAGAAAGATATTATTTATTTTACTATAAAATGTTTAACTTTTCAACAGGTTAAATCTAAAAGACAATTAATATAAGGGATGATTCATCCTTTTACAATGCTACAATAGAAATGATAGAATATTTTTATGGATTTCATGGGGGTATTGCCAAATAAATCTCAAGGTAATAATTTTATTTGGGTAATTATTGATTGATTAACTAAATCTATGTATTTTCTTCCCATTTAAGATAATATTACTTCAGATCAACATTATAAAATTTATATTAAATAGATAACTATATTACATGGAGTCCCTATTTCTATTATATCTTATCATGATCATAGATTCACCTCAATATCTGTAAAAGACTATAGAAAACATTGGGTACTAAATTAAATTTTGGTACATACTTTCTTGCTTAGTTTGATGGGAAGTTGGAGTGAACAATTCATAATTTATAAGATATTCTTCGAGACTGTTCAATGTAATATCTAGGAATTTGAGATCAATATATATCTTTGATTGAGATTTCTTATAATGACAATTTTCATTCAATATACATATGTCAACTTTTGAGGACTTATTTTGAATGTGGGGTCAAAATCCATCTTGTTAGGATGAAGCTTAGGAAAGAAAGTTGTTGGGAACAAAATTATTAAAATAAATAGATAATAAGGTGAAGATGATTTAGCAACACATGATGATAGATCAGAGTAGGAAAAAATGTTATGAAGATAACTAGAAAAAATATCATTCTTTTGAGGTAGGTAGTTATGTTTTTCTTAAGGTTTCACCATATAAAAGTGTTATTCATTTTGGTAAAAAGGGAAAATTAATTCCATGGTTCATTAGACCATATTAATTTCTTGATAAATATAGACTGGTTTCTTATTGAGTGAGCTTTCCTTCGAGTTTATCTCGGGTACACCATGCACTTCATGTTTCTTTATTAAGAAAATATTTGCCGAATGCTTCTCATTTTTTAATCCCTAAAGTAATTCAGTTGGAAGAAAACCTATCATATGAGGAAAAACCTTTTCAGATTCCTAACCACATAGAACAAGTATTTCAGAATAAGGCAATTCATCAAGTTAAGGTTTTATATAAAAACCATATAATTGAAGAAGAAACATGATAATCTGAAAATACTATAAGGGAAATATATCCCCACTTATTTAATTAATAAATAATGTTGTGAAGAAGAAATTTAAAAGGGGGGGGGATGTAAAAACCCTGGTAATATTAAAATAAGTAATTTTCATTCCATATTAATATTTACTAATTAGATTTTATAAAGATATATTTACTATATTAATAATTAGTAATTTTCCAATAAAAAACAAAATAGTTCTATCCTTACAAAATTTGTTTACATATATTATATGGTTTTATTTAATGTCTTGATTTATAAATTATAGAATTTTAATTTGAATAAGAAAACTACATTTTTTTAACTAAACATGTTAAAATTATATTTGGATGAATTTTTGAGATTTTTTTCTAAAGTTTTATTTTTCAATGAATAGTGAAAAATATTGATTTTTATTAGAAAATGTATTTTATTTTCAGGTATTTAGAAATTAAAATTTTATTTTAGATTAGTTTTGAAATTTAATTAGTTCATTTTTATTAAACATAATCTAATTATGGTATTTTGAATTAATTTTATACCTAAATTAGAATGAAATTATTTTTATACTTAAATGAAATTTTTATGAAAAAATATATTTCTTTTTGTTTTATGAGTTTAATTTTAAATTAAATTATGAAACTTATAAAAATTTAATCATGAAA
Organism: Viscum album; assembly: GCA_963277665.1. Taxonomy (NCBI): domain Eukaryota; kingdom Viridiplantae; phylum Streptophyta; class Magnoliopsida; order Santalales; family Viscaceae; genus Viscum; species Viscum album. The sequence continues at coordinate 1,273,848,402 of OY728137.1, read as the reverse complement.
AATAGATTCCATATTTTAATTCAGGAGAAAAAATATAGTAAATATGTCCCTTTTATTTTTGGTCTTTATGAACAGTAACTATAATAATATTTTTTACCATGGTAAAAGTAAAATGGGTTAATCTAGGTCACAAATAATGTTTTAAGGTGTAAGATACTGACCTTTTCTAGAGATTTATCATAATAATTTTTATTTAACCTTTTATCTTAGTTTTGGTATACCTTTGGTGGGTTTTATTTCAGGGTTGTTTCAGGTGAAAATTTAGAAATTTGAAAGAAAAAGGGGTAATGCACGATTGGTGCATGGTTTTCCCAAACCGTGAACCTACCCCCAGAAATACATGAATTCCTATGCATAAAATAATTTATGGTTAGAACACAATTTTTCAAACCATGTGATAACTAGAAGTTACCGTGAAACACCTATAGAGAGAAACACGATTAAGGAACACAATTTCGAAAATCGTGCACCCCAGACCAGGAAACTATATACGTGAGTTTTAATCGTCTAAAAATTTATAAAAAATTCCCAAACACCATAGTTTTAACCCCCATTCACCCAAATCACCCTTAACCTACTTCCTTTGAATTTGGAAGCTCTCGATAGGATTCTAAGGCTCATTAAAGTCCTTTCTTGACAAATTAAATATCTAATCGAAGGATATTTCTATCATTGATATATTTTTTCCTCGATTGGATACCTCTATCTCCCACATCTATTACCTGATAAATAGGGATATTTTCGCCTCTATTGGTGATGTTTTTCATTTAGGTTTTATGGATGTTAATCCATTTGATCTTGATCTTAGGTTTTTGTCCTAGATCTTCCACGCCATTGTGATATTTATCATTATGTTTCAATTTGGGGGACTTTGGTTTAGTGAACATCCATAAATGACCTTGAAGTATGTGGTATAAATATAAATTCCTATAGTCTTGATTTTAAATAATTTTATATAATTTTGAAATTTTAATTTTCATGTTGGGAAATTGAATCCTAATTTTAATTAATCAATTGATTTAACATCTGATGATGAAATGGGTAAATGTCGTGATTATGAAATTGGGTGATTAATTGGACATCGAATTGGGTGAAAATGGGAATTAAAGGGGTGTTTGGCCTAACATTTATAGGATAATGGATACTATGATTAAACGTTGATAAATATATTAATGGTGAAATGTTCATATTATTCCCTGTGAATAAAATTAAGAACCACATGGGTTTTGATAATTTTAAATGGTGCACCATGATGTGAATAATTGATAAGAGGGTTAATGGTGATTAAAATTATTAAATTTGATATATTTTATTGATTTATAAATGATATATGGGACATGGAATGACACTCCAAATAACCATGGGTTTCGAGACTGATGCTCTACGCCCCCAAATGTATGCATGTAAAGATTAATTTATGGGACAAGTAATGATGATCTAAATACCCATGAGGTGTGGGATAGGAACTGATTCTCCAAATACCCATGTGTTTATAGAAATTACATTATAGGGCCATGATATTAGTATTGGATTGGGGTTTCAAGTGGTTATGATATGAATTTGGGATTAAATTCACAATGAAGGAAATGAAATAATGGAATATAATTTTCCATGATATATAGTTTAGAATACATCATGAGATGAAAGAGTTATTATTGGTTCAGGTGTCTTCATAAACCTGAGTATTTATGTGGTTAAATAAATAATAATTAAATGGGAAAATTTCTACTCTATTATTATTGAACTTTATCATTTATAAAACTGCATACATTTGTATTTACATTATATTGTTTTAGATGCCATTGGTGGTGGTCTTCTAAGTTGTTCTAACACCCTACTCATTGGTACCCAAATAGAATTCATGTTTATAGGATAGGATAAGGGAAAGATCCCTTTGTAAGATAGTTGAGTTGGGATGGACCAAGGATGAGGGAACCAAACATGATGTCGAGACCCACTTGGTAATTGTTAGTTTCTTTATTTTTGGGGTTTTCATTTGACATGAGACACATATTTGGAATGGAATATTTACTAAATTGGTTTTTATATTGTTTACATATTTTGGAATATCATGTGATATTGGTCTTCATTGGTTATGGTATTATTATGGTTATTGTTTATTATTAATTATGTATTATTTATTTATTTTTTCTATTGTGATTCTTTGATAAAGACAGTATAGTCTCTCCATGATATATCTATATTAGACCCTAGATGTTAGTCATTAGACTCTAGCATATGAGGAGGCATGCTTGAGGTCATCTGATTAACTGGCTCATGGAACTATTTTGTGGCACCCAGGTTGGGACATTACAAAGTTGTATTAGTAGTTTTTATTTTATTTTATTTTGTATTACTATTTGAAAAAGGTAAATAAGAGATTATGGTGTGTTAAAACTTTGTCATGAGACAGTGAATGAAAGTATCTAACCTATGTACATGGGAAAAACCAATTATCCTTGGTGGGATTGTTGTTAATTATGGTTTCTATTATAGTTGGATATTATTTCACCTTGGGTGATGCACTTGTTGAGTGATGTTATATTTTTTCAAGATTTTACATATGGCCTGGTATGACACAATATTTCGGTATACATGCATCATTATAAGAACTCTGTAATTATTGTTACATGCATTAGTTTAGGCACACATGGAAAAGAAGTTTTTGGGGTGTGTTTTTAAATGAATGTGATTTTCATTAATTATGTAAATAAAATGAAAAATGTTCCTAATAAGAAATTGAAAATTAGAAATGATGATAAGTATGATAAATTAAATTTATAAAATGGGTGTCTAATGAGAATCCTTATGATACAAATTTTTTTAACTCTATGTTAGACATGAACTAGGAGAGGGATGGTTAAGGGTAGTGATAGTGCCTTATTTTTGACCATGTTACAAGGCAATGTAGATGAATTTTTATAGATTTATGTGAATCCCCCTTGTTAAAAATGCTAATGTTGTGTAATGTGTCCTAAGACAAATGTTTATGATTGTAAAGATATGTATCCATGATGACACTTGTTGATAGGATGATATGAGGACATTGCTAGAAATGTTCCTTAAAAAGTGGAACTAGAGGTTCAGATAGTTCTGGGTGAGGTAGATAGGGAGAATTTCCATGAGAACTTTTCTCAATTTATGCAATTTATGGAAAGATACCCATGGTGGGGTTTTAATAGTATATCCAAATTGACACGGGAGTTCTAGTTAAAATACTCTCCAACATTCACTGGAGAGGGTGGACCAAAGGTAATTGGGTTTTGGATTGTGTCTATCCAGACGATTCTTGACCACTTAGAGACTTATACTAAGAAGAGAATCTAACTAGATGCTTATACATTGTGTGGTCAAGAGAAGAATTTTTGGGTCATCCAAACTTAGGATGGAAAACTAGATAATTTGGAGTGGAACTTGTTTTGGTATAATTTCATGGAAATTTTTTAACCTGATACAGTCAGACAGGAGAGGAAAATTGTGTTTTGGAGGCTGACTCGGGGGATTATGTTAGTAATGGAATATGCTGGCCACTTCAATAATTTACAATTCTTTGTCCCAACATTGGAATGGGATGATTATATTGCATTGAAGATTTTTTAGGATGGGATTAAATTTGAGATTATGTCCCAGATTAATATATCTCAGCTGAAGAAGTTTTCAGTGGTAGTGAATCACGATCTCATATCTGAGGGGACCTTGAAGGAGGATTCTACTGGAATGCAGGTGGTTTCTACTATATGACCAAGTGGTATATCTTATGAGAGTTGTAATCATCACTATGAAAATTTTAACTAAGGAAATATAAACTAGAGTGGCCAAGGATAAGGATTAGTTACTTGGATCAGTAACTGAATATACCGCCACTAGTGTGGTAGGTTGGGGAACATTCCTAGCCAATGTCCATGACCACCAGTGGAGTGCTAATCTTGTGGAAATATGGGTCACTTATAAAGGTATTGTAGAAAACCTCGATCAATGGGAAGTGATAAAGGATCCAAGTAGATACAGAACACTATGAGGGGGCATTCTACCCCATTATAGTTAGGAAATTGGATATATTTTTATAGTGGAAGTCGAGGTAGTGGATGTATTACTTTGGGGACAGATCACTTTTATCATCTAGGTGGTGCAGTTTAGGGGACTCATACTATAGAATATGGAATATGGGTGGGATAGTTGCGTATAGTTCAACATCCACTTATGGATAACAAGGATAGACTAACAAAAATCATAAGTACTATTCTTTTAGATTCTATAATTTCTAGTGCCTTATTTTATACACAATCCTCTCACTATTTTATATCATCAAAACTTGTGAATGGTTTGTATCTGACAGTGGATTTTTTGAGTGGGGTTATGATAATTGATACACTTTTGGATGTATGGTCGAGAGAAATCTGTATTTAAAAGGGGTGTCCTCTCGAGTTTGGGGAGTATAATATTCTATGGGATCTCCACATTCATGAAATGTATGTGTTTGACTTGATTTTGGGTATGGAATGGTTGGTAGCATACTGATACCACATAGATTTTTACTGTAGAAGAGTAACCTTAACGTCTCTTGAGGGTGAAATTTATGTTCATCATGGAAAGTGGGATATCCAAGAAGGCCATGTAGGGATAGTTCATCAGAAACCAAGGGACCTCAGCACCTAGGTTTCAAGTCTTTTACTATATTATGGGGGTGTGAATAAGGATTTATTTCCACTCATAGTGGTCCAATTTTATAATGTGTTTCTTGAAAACTCTTTTGGGATCCCATATGTGAGAGATGTTGAGTTCACTATTGAGATCTTTCTTAGAGTTGAGTTTTTTTCCATTCCACTTTATAGGATATATCCAACAAAACTTAAATAGATTAATACTCAACTATATGAGTTGATGGATAAGGTATTTATTTATCCAAGTATGCTTCCTTGGGGTTCTCTTGTTTTTTTTATAAGAAGGACAATGAGAATTTTCAATTATGTGTTGATTACCAGAAGTTGAACTAGTTGATAGAGAGGAACTAGTATCCTCTCTTTTGTATCAACCATTTATTTGACCATTTGATAGAAGATTGTGTTTTCTTTATGATTGACTTAAGATTAGGGAATCATCAGTTGAGAGTTCGACCCTATGATATACTGCACACTGATTTTAGAAGTAGGCATGGACCTTAGGAGTTCATAATGATTCCATTTGGTCTAACCAACTCTTTAGTAGTGTTTTTGGACTTGATGAACCAAATATTCAACCTTCACCTAGATTGGATTGTGGTTGTTTTTGGGGATGTAATCTTGATGCACTCAATAACTCATTATGATCAAACTCAACATCTTGAAATTATCATGAGTACATGGAGAGAGCATAGGGTGTACACCAAGATATCTTAGTGTCATTTATAGATCAAAATGGAACACTAATTAGGTCACATCATCTCATAGGTAGGTGTGTTAGTGGAACCAAAGAAGGTACATGTAGTAGTGTCTTAGGAGTAGACCAAGAATGTCTTTGATATCTGTTTCTTTTTGGAATTAGAGGGATATTATCAGAGATTCATCAAAGACCATTCCCTATTGTAATAACCTCTTTTGGTATTGACCATGAAGGGAATAATGTTTTAATTATATAGAGTGTGTGAGAATTATTTATTGGACTTGAAGAAGTGGTTGACTACCGCTTCAATATTGATCATACCCATGCTAGTGGAGGAATATACCATGTTTTTTTGATGCATTCTGGATCTGAATTGGAGTAGTGTTGATAAAGGGAGATCGATTTGTGGAGTATGGGTCATAGAAATTGATTCCACTTGAGTGGAACTACCCTATGAATGACATCAATCTAGCTATAGTAGTTTATGATTTTAATTGATGGTGAAATTATCTGTTGGGAAAAAAGTTTATAGTGTATACTGATCACAAGAGATTAAATTATATATTTATTCAATGATATTTTAATCTCCAAAATAAGATACAGGTTGATTATATGTAGTAATTTTATTTTTATCTAGCATATATATCTAGGAAGGAAAATATTTTTTTTGATTATTTGAGTAGAAAAACTAAAACATTGGTTGTTCAGGAGTCTAGATATGAGTGGAAGATGATGAATTTACTGGATGAGATGCATTTTTTGGTTTGGGAGGGCCATAATCAAATGATGCTTATATCAGTATCCATGTAGCCCACACATTTGTGCTGGATTAGATAGAGTTAGTATGCATATCTAGAGTGTTTGGACTTAAGGGAAATCCATGAAGGTGGGTATTCACCTTCCAATTGGACTATAGATGTGGATGATATTATCTATGTTTATAACTAGTTTTTTTGTGCCTATGTGTATATGAGAGGAATTTATGTATGAGTTTCATGTATAGAAGTGGGCGGTGTATCCAAGTTTTACCAAAATGTACCATAACCTATGCCATTAATATTGGTGGCCAAGCATGAAAAAGGAGACTGCAGGGTTCACGACACAATGCTACACCTTTCAATATGTGATGGCCAAAAATCAATGACCCAATGGTTTACTATATCCATTTCCTATTATGGAATTGAAGTAGGATAATTTTACCATGGATTTTGTGGTGATTTTTCTGAGGATACCTTAAAATAATGACACTATATGGGTAATTTTAATCTAATTGATGAGAGTATCCCATTTATTACCTATTCAGAAGACTTTCATAGTGAATCATTTGAGGGAAATGTATGTTCTAGAGATAGTCCATCTACATGGGGTTCCAAGGAGAATATTTTCAGATTGTGAATCTTATTTTACTTTGTGGTTCTGGAAAGTCTTAAAAAGGTTTCTTGGTAAGAAGGTATTTCTGAGTAAAACTTTACACCAACAAATAGATGGGTAGTTATAATGTACTATTTAGGTAATTTAGGATATTCCACAGGCGTGCACCCTTGACATTGGTGTGTATTTGGAGAAGCAATTTATTCTCATGGAGTTATCCTATGACAATAGTTATCATGTAAATATTAAAGTGGAACCATATGAGGATCTTTATGGTAGTCTATGAAGATCACCTCTATGCTGGATATAGGTAGGAAAGTATGAGTTATTGGGAATGAGTCTTGTGCAAGAGACATCAGAGTAGGTTCATTTTAATTGAAAAAATATGGCTATGAGTCAAAGAAGGTAGAAGTAATATAATGATTGATTTAAAATACCCCTTGAGTTTATATTTTGTGATCATGTGTTTCATTTGGTGTTTCCTAGATTGGTTCACTATAGGATTTAGAGATAGGGAAAGTTGATTCCCAGGTTTGTTGGACCATTTGAGATTGTGGATAGAATCTGGCTAGTGGGATACCGATTAGCTCTTCCATATAGGTATAGTTCCATGCACAATGTTTTTCATCTGTCACTACTTCAACAATATCACCCTATCCCTTATCATTTGATCGATATTGATGATGTTGAGCCTGAGACTGATGCGTCCTTTGAGGATCATCCAATTTGTGTTATGGCTCATAGTGAGAAAGTGTTTCTTGGAAAGATCATACCAATAGTTTGGATATTTTGGAAACATAGATGTGTTCAGGAGGAAAATTGGGAGATAGAAGAAGATATGAGAGCTCATTGGACCGATCCTTTTATCTTAGAATCTTAGAGTTTCTTGGGAGTGCATTTCAAGGATGAGCTGTTATAAGTTGGGAAGATTTTAAGATATTGAGCTTTTCTGGAGATGTCTCATGCCTTTTTAGGTACTATTTTACCCTTGTTTTAATGTACCTTGGGTGGGTTTTGTTTTGGAGTTTTTAGGTAAAAATTAAGAAATTTGTAAGAAAATGTGCAGTGTATAGTTGGTGCATAGTTTTTCCAAACCGTGTGCCTACCCTCAAAAGACCATGCATTCTCATACAAAGGAGAATTACACGGTTATCATAGGGTTTTTCGAACTATGTGGCACTTAGGATTAACCATGAGACCCCCAAGGAGAGGCTGATGGTTAAGGTTAATGGTTTGGAAAACTATGCAAGCCATCCCATGAAATCATGTGTATGGGTCTTTAGTCCTCAAAAAATTTACAAAAAATTCCTAAACCCCCCAGTATTAACCTATACTCACATTAGCTTAGCCCAAACCAAATTTCTTTGAATACAGAGGCTACCAGGAGGATTCTAAAGCTCCTTAAAATCCTTTCTTGATGAATCGAAGATTTGATCAAAGGATCTTACTCTCAACATTATGTGTTTTCTTCCATGATTAGTTATCTCTCTCTCCCACCTCACTTTCTCGATGAAGAGGGATAGTTTTTTATCCAATGGCGATGGTTTAAATATTGATTTTTATGGATATTAATTAGTTTGATCACGGTCTTATGTTTTTTTATATATCTTCCATGGCATTATGATTTCTATCACCCTTCTTTAATTTAGGGGATTTTAGTTTGAAGAATGTCCATAAATGATCTTAATGTAGGTGTTATAAATGTCAATTACCATATTATTTATTTTAATTGCTTGTATTTAATTGTGAAATTTCAATTTGCACATTCGAAAAATGCATCTTAATTGGAATTGATCAATTGATTTAACACGCGATAATGAAATGGGTAAATATTGTAATTATGAGATTGGTTGATTAATGGGATATATAAATGGGTGATAATGGGAATTAAAGGGTTGGTTAGACTAAACAGGATGGGCTAATGTATATTATGATTAAATGTTGATAAATGGATTAATGAAGAAATATTCATATTATTCCATGTGAATAAAGTTAAAACCTGTGGGGATTTTGATAAAATTAAATGGTGCACCATGATGTGAATAATTGATAAAAGGGTTAATGATGATTAACATTGATAAATGTTATATATGTGATATATGTGATTGATTTATAAATGAGGTGTGGGACAAGGACTGAAACTCAAAATACCCATGGGGTGCCAGACAGATGCTCTAGGTCCCCAAATGCATGCATGTAATGATTAATATATGTGACATGGACTGATGCTCTAAATGACCATGAGGTTTGGAACATGGACTGATGCTCCAAACATCCATGGGGTGACATAAATGATGTTATAGGCCCATGATATTTACATTGTACTAGGGTTCTAAGTGGATGTGATATGAAATTGGAATTAAATGCATAATGAAGGCTATTAATGAATAGAATGTGATTTCCCATGATATATGGTTCAAAATCCAACATAGGATGATGTATGGGTTATTGGTTCAAGTGTCTTCATGAACCTGGCTATTTATGTGGTAAGATAAAGTATAAATAAATGTGAAACTATTTACTTTATTATTATTTCACTTTATTCTTTATAAAAATGCATACACAGTTACTAATAGGATATTTTTTTAGATGTAATTGGTGGTAGACGTTTGAGTTATACTCACACCCTACTTAGGCTACCTAATCGATACCGAAATAGACTTCATTTTTATAGGGCAAGATAAGGTTAATAAACCTATGCTATATGAATGAGTTGGAATTGAGCATTGATTAGGGAACCAAAAATGATGTCGAGACCTATATGGTATTTTTTAATTTCTATTTTTTGGGTTTCATTTGACACTGGACACATATTTGGCATGGAATATCTACTTCTTTGGTTTGGATATTGTTTACCGATTTTGGATTATCATGTGATATTGGTCTATATTAGTTATGGTATTGTTATGGTTATTGTTTATCATCACTAGGATATTGATTATTTTATTTCTAATTGTGTTATAATTTGATAAAAGTGTATTGTTTCCCCATTATATATCTATATTATACCCTTAGTACTAGTATATTTCTTCTGGCATATAAGGAAGTTCTCCTAAGGTCATGTGACTAATCGGCTCGAGGCACCATTATGTGGAACCCATGCCGGGATGTTACATAAGGCTTAAAATTCATTAAAAAATGTATCTTTATTTCATTGAATGGTTATATTTCATCCCTAATAATAAAAATATAAGAAAGATGATTTATTTTCATTTATTTTTTATTTTTACCTTTATAATATTTAAGTAATGGATAAAGTAAAAAATGTCACCCTCTTTTAGTGTCTATAATATTTTGTGATAGGGATAAAAATAACTTAGCTTATGTTCTAAATTTTTATTTGAAATATTAAATATTATTTTTATCATTGTAATTTATAATTCATTTTTAGTGATGAAACAATTACCTTAAGTGCATATACAATGCTGACTCAGTGCTGTTGCAAACAGTAAAAAAATCAATTAATTGGATTTAAATTCTCTAAAAGTAATATTTTTTGGGTGAGTTATAGTATCCAACAAATTTTTTAGATAAAAAACATATTACAGATTCATGAATGGACTATATTAAAATTCAATTGTTTTCATATAGTTTTCAAATTAATATTAAAAAATAGTTCTAAAAATGAGATCAATGATATTTTATAATAAACAATATTTTATTAAATTATTTAAAATCACTAAAAAACATATATTAAACCAATTTAATGGAATATGGTTTAACATATCAACCATTTTACATTTATTTATCACTTTATAATAACTTTCATTACCCCTAAAGAGTAAAATATATTGATATCACTGTAATTGTCTAAAGGGTTAACAAAGAGTTAAAACACAGAGATAAGGGTAAAAACATAATATAAAATTCTAAAAATTGCATTAGATGAAATTATATAGACTAATAATAATATTATATCCTAATTATATCAATTTAAATCTATTTATCAATTTAAATTAATTTATATTAATTTAATACTTTAAGTAATTCCAAGAGTGTACCTCCCCTCATTTATAAAAGGAAACCTCCTATATTCTCTTCATCACACCTTTTTAGTGATATAAACTATAAAATACATTCCTAAATACCATCTTAACATTCTTACCCATTTTTTATAGGTATTGGTTTGATAAAAAACCAACCTAGGAAGGTTTTAGGTATAAAATTGAAGAGTCTATTTGAAGAAAAGGTATAGTTCCTAACCGAGTGTTTTCATTTTATTTATTCTTCTATCTAAAAAAATATTTTTCAACAAATATGAACTTATAAAAAAATATCTTAAATATACTGATATGTTATTATGTTAATGAAATAACCAATATCTATCTCCTCTTCCATCAAATGGGAAACAAAATTTTCATTTCTATGTATAAAGGACTACTACCTTACTAACCGATGTAATTTTTTTTCTATTACCACCCCTCAAATATAGTAATAATGATGAATTTAATGTATAAATATGATATTAATGACATTTTTATCATTATATATATATAATATATCATTTAAATTCTTACCTTTCCATCCATTGAAGAATGATAACATTGTTTGTGCGTACACGTGAATTACCACCTCCACGTAGTGATGTGATTTTTTTGATGACCACATCATAAGGATTATATGTATAAGTTTATTTAAGGAAATAATATTATATTTATGATATAATCGTAATTATGGAAATGGAAAATCATACTTACCTTATTTTCATCATGTTTGTTACAAAATAGAAACGTTACTCTTGTGTACGTACGACCTATCATCTCGATAATTATAACACAATTAATTTATCATAACTATATTTCATGGTTGATATTAACAGAATAATTGATGTATAAAAATTATAATAAAATAATGATTATTATTTTAGAGATGACTAAATAATGACCTCTTTGAAAAAATTATACTTAATAAATTCATTTTGTACATATGATTCGAGTATCATCAAAACAACTAAGGTAAAATTTATTGATTAAGTAATTGTATATAACATAGTAATAGATAAAATAAAAGGAATAATAAACTTTGAAATGGTTCTTAACTAATTAAATAATTATCATTAGTTTATTATTTGAGAATATAAAGAACATATGTGATGATTTAAACTCGAGGTAAGTGATACATTAATTTAAAAACCTTATTTTAAATATTTTGAAGATTAATTTTTAAATTATCTTTTCTTTTATATCCATAATATTAAAATTATTTTATACATGTATTTAAATGGACATAAATAAATTTAAAGAGAAATATTATATAACTTTTTTCATTTAATTCAAAGGTTTTCAAAATGAAACTTTTTACATATTTTATACGGAAAATTTTGAAAAAAGAAAAAATGAATGTTCTATTTTAACATATATGGAATCAATGGTTTCTCCCACAACTGTAACCATTATTCTATTTTTTAATTAACTTACATGATTTCATATTTTTTTAATGAAAAACACTTATTCCATTTTTTATGATTATTTTAAAGAATTATTTCAATTGGAATGGATATTTGAATATCTAGAAATGTTTTCATTTTGTGAGTAATAAAATTTTTATACAAAATTTAATGTGTAATGATTATGTTATGGTTATTGGGAATTATTTATGATGAGATGTGGTTCTATTATAAACCAAGGAAAATTAGTCCCATTTTAAACCAAGGATGGATGATTATGCTACAGAATAAGGATGAGTGGTTCTATTATAAACTAAGGACTTGTGGTTCCATTATAAACCAAGAAAGAGTAATCCCAATATACCTTTGTAATGAATTGGGTAAACGGGAAAATTTAATCAGTTAGGTTTCTCCTAAGAGATTATTGGAATTTACTGGGTAGGTTATTCCATTTTTAAGAGTGATATGAAGACTATTTCCCAATTCACATATATGATTTATCTATGATTTTTATGGGGTTTTAAAAAAATCCTATAATTTCATAAGGTTAGATATTGAGCATATGTTTAAAGGAAAGTTTACAATACATATTAAGGGTTAAATGAATAGATTCTTGAAAAAGTTTTCATGATTTTTTCATTGTTGAAAAGAAACACATAGGTGTTTTATTATTCCTATAATATTTATTATAAAAACATTTATGAAAATATTTTGAAAAAGAAGTTTATTTTTTGGGTGTGAAAATGTTTATTTTTGAGCTCAAATTTTATTTTGAAAAGGGAAATTTTTATGTGTATTCATGGTATCATTAGTTTTTTTATCTCCCTTACTGCGATTTTTATGCTCATCCCATATTATAAATTTTTTTTCATAGGATTTTAAGGATGATTAGGGACAAGTTGATGGCCAAGTTAAAAATTGCGAAGATATTTCAGGGAAAAAAACTTATTACATTTTAAAAGTTTTTTATTATGGGAGAAATAAATACTGAGTGGAATTTTACACCTTATGATGTAATATTTATTTATGGGTGATGAATTAATTGTCTAAAACCCTAAACCTAAAATATCTCTAGTAATGCAATAAAATGAAATTTTGTCTAATTAGTCAATTTTATGGACTATTTAAAGTTGGGTACCTATAATCCCATGGGTTTATAATTATAGGATTTGATTATATGGTAAGTTAGGAATCAAAAAAAAAATTCACAACCTCCCAATTAATCCTAGGAAACTAATAGCACCATTTAAGATCATAGTACCTCTTGTAATCCCTAGGATGAACAAACCAACTAGTGAGGTCCCCACCTTCCATAATCTCTTACCTCAAATCCAAGGGAACAAAAATCCAATTTCTAAAATAGACAAAACCATTGGGGGTATGAGACCAATATCTTAGGTTCTATACTCTATTAATGGTTATTGTTATATTCTTTCAATCGCAATCTATTATCTTTAGAATATAGATTCTTTCATCCAAGGAAGGCATAACATTAATGCTATATAAAAATACCTATTTACCATCCTATTCCACACTCAGACACAACACATAAAAAAACCATAAATAACCATTCTTCCTCTGATTTTATCACTAACCAAGTGGGTCATTTTATACTAAAAGAATCTATCACTACATTTCCCTTTTTAGGGGTTTATACTATATCAAAATTAAAAGTCTAGAGATACTCCACCCAACATCTCTACTGAAGATTCAAGTCTCTCTAAGTGAAAATATACGTCAGACTCTTATAATCTGGATATACTATAAAGTACTCCCAAACAATATAGTGGCACTATATTTTGAAGTCATTCATCAAAAATACTAAATCGAAATCCTAAGTGGTATAATTTTTTTATGATGGTTAAATTATAAAGATCCATAAGAAACTACATGATCACCCTACAATGACATACACCTCAGTCCTACAGCTAAGGAATCATGATAAAAAACATAATACATGCCCATCTTAGGAAGGACTAGAACATGATAAGAAGTTATCCTAGATTTTATTTCCTCAAAATACCTCTATAATTTATCATTACAAATGAACTTGTCCCCATTTTGAGTCAAGGATGTCAAGGGTGAATCCAACCCAAAGATTCCATGAAAAAATTTCCTGTAATACCTACCTAAACCCAAGAACAGTCTAACCTCAAACACATTATTGGGTTACTTACAATTAAAATCCACCTAGATCTTATCAAGATCAACTGAGATTAGTTTCTTAGATACAATAAAAGAAAAAAATCTCACTATATGGATCCAAAATTAATAATTTAAAAATTCAGCATAAATGATATGTTCATTTAAGGTTCAAAAAAAAATTCCTAGTTGATTATTAAACTCCACCTTCATCTTGGATTATATCTGGATATCATTCACAAACACTGCAAGGAAGGAGTCAAGATAGTGGTGGAAAATTGGGTTCATAAAGGACATAAAAACCATTGGATAATTATTAAGGATGGATTTCATAACTAGATACTCAAAATTACCATACCTAACCCTTAAATCTGTCTTAGGAATATCAATTTCCCAAACCCTCAAATGATGGTATCTCAACGTAAAATCAATTTTTGAAAACCACATATCTCCCTGGAGCTGATTAAATTGATCATCAATATATGGGAAAAAGTATTCATTCTTGATATTTATCTAATTGATATTTTAGTAACCAATTCAAAGTTGAAGGCTTTAATCTTTATTCTTTTTAATGAGAACCAGTGATTCTAAAAGAAACATAATTGGTTGAATAAATACCTTTCTTATATGTTCTTCTAGATAGAATTTCATTTCCTTCAACTAGATGGGTTTTATATAGTAATATGTCACTGAAATGTGGATCATCCCATGTATTAGGTTAATGGATAACTATTCCTATCACTAGGGATAAAACCTAGAAAAATAATATAAAAAGACATCAAGATACCAATCCACCATATCTAGATGATTTCTACTTGCAATTTTTTTAGTCGCATTAAAAATAAAACTAGAAAACTAATAGGATATCAATCCAAAATATAGAGTAATAATTATTTCCCTCCCTAACCAAGGATTCCAATCATACCAAAAGATGTTAGAGTTCTCATTAGAATATATGAACTAAATTATATAGTGAAACTAGTCAATATAAGATTTAGAACTGATCATCTAATCCATATCGATAACAAGATCAAAAAATCCAAGATAAGGACTAAGAAATCCCACACAAAATTGAAACCATCAATCATGACTCAAAACTCAGGAAAATTGAATAACTATATTAATTCTTTCCCAATGGTTTGAAAATATACATAATAAATAAAATTATCTTTATTAAAAATACCAAAGGATTAATAAAATTTGAAGAAATAAAACAATGGGTTGTACTTGTATTGAAAATACTGAATCTATAGAAAATTAAATAAATAAAATACCTCTCACAATGGTTGGGAAAACATCAAAATCCTTTAGAAAATTCTCAAATACATAGAAACACCCATTACTAGTTCAACTCTATGGATTCTTAGCTAGGTAAGACTACCATTTAGTCTATAAATGGGACACCATACCCTTAGATGCATCATATTGAACCTGAGAGCCTCAAGTGAAATAAGTATTCACTTTATTAACATGATGAGGACTTCTAAAAAAGTGTTGAATATGGCCCAGATGACTATACTGGTGGAATATCTTATGCATCTCTTGGTTTTTTGGATCAATGTAGCATGATTTTTCATACTAAAATTAGATCACCTGTTTGTGCCTAGAGGATTTCACTAGCCCAAAATCTGAGGAATGATGAGTGCTTCCATCACCTCTTTGAAAAACTCTTCCCACTTCCTCTTTTAGATGACAAATAGTTATAGGTATCCCTAATTTCAAAGGGACACTGATGAAGCATTTAATTACCTCTATATAAGTCTCTACCATCAAATTTTTTTAACCACTTCCATATAGCTTAGTAAGCACAAAAGTACGAGTCTTATCCTAATCTCAGGCATCAACTAAATATCAATGCATCGATACTTGTGATAATAATTATTTATAAGCATGGGAGAAAAATGAAACAATTTAGAAAATAAAACAGTATAATACATTAAAGAATTAATCCCTTTATATAAGGTCACAAAATCTTAGTATTTCTCCACAATAAATTTATCTGTGTAAAATTACTGATTAAAAATATTTTTGTATATAACTCAGTTGAGATACTCATGTGTATTTTCCTTCACCATAGATTCCCAACATTTTTTGAAATTACCTTAAAATATATAGGTTGAAAATACACATTTATATGTCTCTAGGATCTTGAGTAAATGGAATATACCCTCAATATTTTCCACCCACTCATCAGGATCTTGAATCCCATTTTACCTTTAAAGAACTATGAATTTTTCTTGTTAAATTTTTTTAGAATGGTTCACCATTCATGCGAGATATAATCTGACCTCTTAGCATAAAGACTAGATAGTCTGAATAATGATTCAATAATAGTGGGGGTATATAAGAGGGTCAGTTTTTGGTAAATTATCTGAATCTCCAACTCTTATATTCATTGAGGCCTTTCTGGTAGACATAATTTATAAATCTAAAAACATAAAACCCAATAAAGAAAAATTTTTATTTTTGAAAATATGAATTTAATAAAAAAACTCACTCAATTACTTCAAAAAAATAATAAAATCAATAAAAATAATTAAAAATATAAAATGTTTGAAAAAATGAAAATTTAAACATTTCCTAACTGTGCATGGTTTGGCCTCACATTCTAGAAAACCATGCACCAACTGTGCAAGTGCCACCGGATGGTGTCCATATCTAGCCACATGACTACCACTTAGTTTTTCAAACCATACATCTAAACCACATGCCTATGGTTTCCTTCTCCATTTACCCCAAATCCTAAAATTTCCTAAATATAAAATGTAGGTTCTTCATGAAACCAATGATAAATTGTAGGCAACATAAAATCTCATAAAAAACTAAAAAATAAAATTCAAACACAAGAGTCAATTCCTAACCACCATGGTTACTTGAGATTCTTCCGGAAGAAGAGTTGTATTGTAACTTCCCCAAACATACCTCTCATGATCCAATGGTCCTATATCCTTTATAACTTTACCCCAAATAATAATAGGGATCTGATACCCTTTTTAAATGAACCAGTCTAAGATTACCTAACACATAATCTAACTCGACTCACTATAAGTTCTGAACCATGTTCCTGATCACCACAGGCTATCTAAAAGCAACAGGTTATCAAAATAAAAATATTGGTAATTATTTAACCCGTATAATTCATATATCCATAACACATATTCCTCAAAAAATTATAACATTACCCATCCATAAGTTTTAAAACAAAAAAAAAATTAAATTTTTTCATAATATAGAATCTAACAGAGAAAAATGCAACAATAATTACCAAATAACTCATAAATATCATACTATGAATATAAATAATGTTATCAATATCTATACTCAAAATGAACTAAAATATAGTGATGGACAAATAGGCTGATATAGGATAACCCATACCATCACTGAGGATCCAAAACTTATCCACATTATTTCTAAACTCCTCATGGACAAAAATCACCACCATCAAGGAAGGAAGCCAAATATTAAGAAGATCCACTAAAATACATGAAACCTATTGATTTAAATGTATCATATACAACCAAGTTTGAATATAACCTATGGGTATATATATAGTGTGAGTAAAATACCATTAGGATACCAACATGAATATAAATAATGTACTTCACAATAAAAACTATTAGTTATAGTTTGAAAATAATGTTTGAAATGCCTTTATAGATTTTTTTTATAAAAAAACCCAAGTTTCATTAAAATAAGTCATGTTTTTTGAAACAAAATGAACATGAAAATCCTAAAGCAAAATTAGGGAGACATAATAAGATTAAAAAAGATAATATAACAATATTATGGGTAATAATAATCAACACATTGCTATCAATTACATTCCATACATCATGGGCTCAGACCTATGGGCTTAAGGAAACTTGGATTTTCTCTAGAAACACTAGATGACATACATGAAACTAGTAATTTTAGGAGCTCACCTAGTCTCAATAGGGTCAATATCCATCATGTTATCTCACTCAGTCTAACTAGAACACTATCCCTATCCAAAACACAATTTCACTAGTTTCCACATTAATCTGGGTTACCAACTCACCCAAAATCTCCCATGTAAAAGAAATCATTAAACACATGTATAATTTATTCTCATAATCCATAAAAAAAAGAATTTATTTAATTTGTGAAGTATTTGATATCCATCATAGATGTTTTTTCCAAGATGTAGTATTTTCTAATAGTGAATTATACCCATCATCTTTATAAATCAATTTGTACCAAGAATTGATTCAACTAATAAATCATCAGAAGAAAATAAAACATGATCATGCATATGATAAACATTTCGCACAGATTATTGTAACTCATATCCATGATAGAACATTATGGAAATATCTAAATGAACTCAAATGTTATAACCAATGGAGTATCAATGTTTAATACATCAATAGATATTTACACATCTAACCCAAAATTGTATATGAGGTGTGACAAAAATAAAATGATTGGAATCCATTGAGTCAAAAAAATATAAAACATGGTGTATTAAGCCGAAATAATACATTTCATGGTAGATAGACCCTCACCACCATTATTTTACATTTTATCCACTAAAAAAAGTTTACCAAAACTACAACTAGGCCCCCTTTGTTTGGACTCTTGAATAGATAGAAGAACTTTCAATTTTAACTAACCCTATAAAAATATTTTATCCTCAAACCACATTACCTAATAAATCCCTACTTATAATATATTGTTAACCACCTATATATTTCTATTATGCCTTTTTCTACGTGAGAATTTGACTGAAAATTCATTGATAAGGTGATGTATAAAATTATTATAGGTTTCCATATCTACCTCATCAATAGAATCTAATAATTCTTTTGTAATGAGTAGATCTAGTATAAACCACATAACTACATTATTAATACTCAACAATGGTCATCCTAAGAAGGAGGAAAGGATAAAATCATATTCATTCCAGTCTATCATCTACCACACAAGCTCGAATTTACCACATTCCACCACTAGCCACTTTGATGGTTCTGGGGCGTAGCAGAAGCAATTGGGATCATGTTTAATAATGAAAATTAATCAAATTATTTGGATTTATCCTCAGAAATACATGAATATTAATTTTGAAATCCATGTGATAGGATCATAACATATAATTTATAATTTAATTATGTAAATAAATAATTTCCTTGTTCTAGAATTTGTTTTTCATTGAATATTTTATTTTCCACTTAATTGAATACTGTTGTTATTGTGAGAGGATTCAAGGTTAGAATACATATTTCAGTGATTCACATGTACTCCATGAATCTATAAACATGTTATTGAAATCCCTAAGTGCTAGAGAATAAGATTCTGATGCTTATGTCATTCATTGATGATCACCACAAGAATCACTTCATGATCAGAAAGATTATTCTTATTCTCTGTAGAGTTAAGAGGGTGGAGGATAATCATTCCCTATTCTTAAGAGTGTTATAGGAGAATAACTGTCTAGGTATTGGTAAAATTATCTCTGTAATTTTTTTGTTTACAATGATGGTTAGGATTGAGAGTTATAGAATCATATTTATATAGAGCTAGGGTTAGAGAATAAATAATTGCCTATGGGCCATTATTATTATATTAATACCTAAAAAAATCCATGGCTAAATAATAATAATAATATAATTATTTAATTAAAATGTTCTAGACTCAAGGTTTAATAAATATTATTTCTTGAATAAATAAATTATCATTTATTCAAATAATATTTAATATATCATATCTTACTAGACCATTGACTAAGCCATTCATTCCTTCTCAGTATTTATGAACTTTGAATAATAACTATTTATTAAAATAAATAAATATATCTAAAATAATTTCTAATAAATAAATAAATATTATAGTCACTCAAATGGAGAATTAAATATTCATCTCATTGTTATTCTCTTGAATAATGAGTGAATAAATGTTTTTGATCAATACAAACATGAATAATTATTAAACCTAATATTGGGAATAATATTTATTCAACATGTTAAATTAATAAAAAAAAATTAACTGAGGTTATAGATACATTTATTGTGTGTCCCTCTTGGCACCCTTTTTGGTGGCATCAGACAAAATCACATAAAGTCCAAGGTTAGCATCTAATAAGTCACCGAGACACCAATATAAGAATAATTTAATGTTACAACAATATACAACCAGAAAAGAATTTACACAATTTAATATAATCCCTTTATCATGATATATCAAATCAAGGAGGTTGTATACTCATGTCATCAACCTAGGCACTCAACGTATATTTATTTTATGTTTCATAAATGAAATTACTAACATATTTATAGGTTATAGATTAAAATGGAAAGAGGGGGTTGAATTTCATTTAAAATAATAGTTATTATCATGCAATAATCTATTTAATATTAAAATTATCAAAGTAAAGTGAGTGAAGTATAATTTAAAACATTAATAGTATAAAAAACAAATTGAGGAAATTAAGACGAGACACTTTGATTAAGGAATTTGAAAATAACTTAAAAATGATCCCATATGTATCCTAAAATAAATAAGTATTTATAGGGTTATATTTATCCCTATATTTTAATAGAAACTAAGAACCAAATAAGAATAAAGAAACCCTTGGTTTTAATAGAAACCATGAACCAAAAGAAGACCCATGGTTTTAATAGAAACTAAGAACCAAGAACCCTCACTTTAATGGTGGTGATCACCTAAAGAATTAGATTAGTAGAAAGAGGTTTGTTTTTAAAAACCATTTACACACAACATAATTATATCTCTAGAGGATTTATAAGAAAAATAGAGATAGATAGAGAGAATGGTAGAATAGGAAGATCCTTTAATAGATTATAACTAGGGAGAAATTATCTCAAAGAGAAAGAGGAAAATATACATTGTATTAAAGTCATTGAATCATGATTTTTATTTTGATAATTGGAAGATCATAGAGAATCATTTCCAAAGAATGGTGTGTATTTATTAAAAATTAATTATTTTTCATATAATTTATTGGCTGTGATTCAAGCATCCCTAGGTCTATATTTATATACTTGAAAGGAACTAGAGAAGCCCTGGGTTGATTCCAAAAATTAATGATAAAAATCAAGGATTTTAGACAAAGAATTAAATTATTTATTACTATTCTATATATATTCTCATTACTACATGTTATAATTAAATACACCTTGAAGGTGGACATTAAAATTTAGGGATTTAGGCTTCTACATGGATCCTGAAAGAACTTTTTAGCAGTTCTGTTGATTTTAAAGAAGTTGTGGTGTGGCTCTCAGGATTCACTATGGATGACATATGAGTGAAAGTTATGTAGAGTAGTCATTTACATTTTTTAATGGACCTAACAAAGTTTATAGGAACTTGCGTTTGACCACAATGAGGAATCCAAGATTTTCACTATGATCTTCTGAGAAGAAGTTAAACTAAGCTTTACTATGGTGTGGTCATTCTCATTGCACTATAGTTTATATTCCTATTATTTCTACAACAGATAATAGAGTGTTTGAATGCGGTCTTAATATTTATATATTATGTAAAAGAACCTTTTAACCCAATATTTCTTCTATCTTTTCACTGAAACAAAATGGTTATAAATACTTTAAGAGATTTTGATCATAAAAAAATATAGTTTATACAATCTCCCCCTTTATGATGATCGCAAAAAAATTATTCAAGATTAAAAAATGATAAGAGATAAGAAGGAGATAAATAATAAAAGGGAAAGGATAAAATATTCAGAAATATAGTTTCCATGAAATCATAGGTCACCCCTAGAAAAAGAACTTTCTCTTAGAGTTATTCCTCATTTTATACTTTTCTCCCATTAAAAATTAAACCATTATTCACCAAATTAAAATTTTTCTCTCTCAACATTATAATTCCATCCACCAAAACACTAAACCAATCCCCCCTATGTGATTATCAAAAATAATTATAGAAAAAAATGGTTATATAAGGGATAAAATATAAGATAATCAAGGAGATTATAAAAACATGATTTTGAAAATATGAAGAATGTGTCTTAAAAGTAAGAAAAATACTTTTTGAAGTATCTTGAGAAAGAAAAAAATTCTAGAATAAATAAAGAATAATAATTACAAGAATTCCATTTCTAACACCCCATTAATAAAATTAAATCAATTTAAATTAAGGTTTTTTGTGAGGATATTGACTAATTGAAATTTCATGTTATTATATTATAACATGAGATATCCCTTTTAAAGGTCGAATCTTATTAAGTGATGTTTAATATAAATGTGTTTAGTGTGTTGATGATAAAAATGATTTATATATATTCCTATGGAACTAGAATTGTCACTTTTAATTGGAACATGAATAAATATTAGCCCAAAATCTAATAGAGTTTGTTTCATCCATATAATTTGGGAAAATATCTCTATGTTTATTTTTTAAAGGTTGAGGGTCAAGCCCTATTTATTAAACATAAAAAATAGAGAACCCACGTTTTAATACTAGAAAAGGGGGATCCCATTACATGAACCAAATACAAAAAAACCTTGAAAAATGACCCAAAGGCCTTGACAAGGTCCCTTGTGAACAATATGAAACAAATATCATGAAAAGTACCATCCATGAACCCATAATACCAGATCTAATGCTAAAATCATAAACTTTACATTTTTAGATTTGATACTGATAAATGTGATTTATTTTTTCTATCAAAACCTTTCAACATTTAAAAATAAATATTGGATCACCTATATTTTGACGGAAAGTTTATGTTTAGAGTCTTATATAATTAGGACAAACACTCACATAAAAATACCAATGTCTTTAATGGATCATTTCTCATAATTAACTAAGTTTGTATCATTTAAAATTAATTCATTATCATCATCCATATGAAATTCCTTCTAAAATTAATTTGTTAAACCTCATTATTTACAACGCAGAGAAAAGGATACATAAGAAGGGTGAGCTCAAATGATCAGTAAGGGTAAACATAAGCATTAAAAAGTAAATTCCATCAGTGAGTATAAGAAGAGAATAAGGGTATGTTGACATAATTATAATGCATAAGAAAATAATAAAATAACTCATACCCACTAATACCTGAATCATAAATCATAAAATATGGTATACGAATTTAATAAACGAAAGAGTAATAAGAATAAATAATTATAACCCATGTGATATCAATTTTTATAAAAGGAAAAATTATATACCCATAGAAAGCATAATTAAAGCATATTGGTATCTTGGAACATTATCATCACATCACTCTTAAAAAAACCCTTAAAATTAGAATAACTATATAACTGACATCTAATATAATTCTATAGTGAATATAATCATTACCTAATGCATTGGAGTAATAGTTTTCCACACCCATCATTTAATATATATCTGTTTCACTTTCCGATATTTGGTCAAACCCATTATATAAGATATATTGGAATCACTCAACACTATATGGGTGCCCCCATCATAAAATCTATATCTGTATCACCCAGTGCTATCTGGACACACCCATCATATAATATATATCATTCTAACCTAGAACTATTTGAGCACACCCATTATATAATAGTGTCCAAGAACCATAGATTAAGTACATAAACCATACAATTCATCATAAAAACCCTTAAAAATTGTTATTACTTTCATAACTTTATTAAAACATGAAAAATAAATGGGTTTCATAATATTATATTTGAAACATGATTAAAACATAAAAAAGAATAGGTTCCATAACAATCTCATTGAAATATGATTAACCCATGGAAAAGAAATGGGTTCCCTAAAAATCTCTTTAAAACAATCATAATACAAATAAAGAAAGAATGAAGATAGTATAACTAAAAGAATATCACCATTGTATCATAAGTAATAACAATATTTGTTGATGTTGATTAATTGAAATACCACTAAAATGTCATTAAAACCATTTTTAGGGAAAATAAACTTTTCATTTTGAAAATCACTTTTAAAAACTAAAAACTCACAAAATATTGATAAAATAATTTTCTATGAAAAAAACTTGTAAACATATAAATTAAACTTCACGGAAAATTATGTACCTGATGGTGGTAAAATCCATTCATGTCATAATTTTTAAAAATAAACATTCTTTTCAAAGAATTTTGAAAAATGGAGTAAATAAAGACCAATTTGGAAAAAAATAGAAAATTTAATTTTAAATCCTTTTAAATGAAGGTAAAATATCATGTAAAATGGATTTATGAAATAACTATTTGAAAAATAATATTTTTGAAAATATTTATTAAAACCTGGATATGGAAGAGAAATATTCCTAATCTAAAAGAAAGTACACGATCAATATTACTTACAAATTAATTTGTTAATATTTATTCAATTAATAAGGGAGGAAATGGAAATAAAACATGTTAACTAAATTAATAACTTATTGAGAATAAAGAGATATGGTTTATGAAAATAAGAGAATATGATTTCTTCCAAAGTAACCTTGAACATAAATAATCTCGAAAGAAAAGAGATTATAACATAAATCCTTTTCCACTTTGGTAAATCATAAATCTTAATCCTCATGAAATAATAACATAAAATGATACTTTAAATATCATTAAAATAAACATTTTCATGATATAACATGTCAAAGGGTTGTAGATACACCTCAAAAATGAATATAGGTGCATATCAGAAACATATGTCTCAAAGAAAGAGAATTTAAGATGAATAACCCTTACCAAAATCATACCACTGAATTTGAAAATTAATCAATGAATTGATTATGTATATAAAATGTAAATCAATATAAAAAATGGATATAAAACATAATATAATAAAAATTCATTACTCACATAATTATTGAATATCAAATTAAATGAAGAAGTAATATAACAAAATGAAAATAAATTGAGTTATGAAATTATTTACCACCTGGTAACTTTCAAGTCAAATAGCCTTAGATGAAATAATTCAAATTGAAACATAAAATACCATGATTTATGAATAATTAGTTATATTATATGTAAAAGGGGTATTATATACACCACCCAATATAAATAAATGGTGAATATAGCACATGTCTAATAGAAATAAAAGGTGAGATGATAAAACCCTTACCTCCAGTCCAGAATTTCCTTGTGTGTCCTTTAACTCATATATAATAAGATTATATCAATTATTTTATTTATTAAGAACCATTTTAAATTTTAATAAATTATAATTAAATATATTATTTTATTTATTTTTAATTACATATTAAAATACTTTATCAGTTAATTCAACATCAGGTGTTTTGAGGGTGTTCGGTTTATTGTTTCAAAATGGCTTTGGTTTATTGAAAGTGGTCAAAGAGGTTATAATTTTAACATACCCATAATAATAATCATGAAATATTTATCATATTTGAACATAAATTATACTTTTAAAACCAATCATGAATTTTGGTTATGAAAAATAAACAACATTATATTCATAGAGTCGGTAGGCCGTGCGTACACATGAGTAACATTTACATTTTTGAAAGATAATTATGAATAGAAGGTAAGTAATATTTTATCTTTATATAATGATAATAATATCATAAATAATATAATATTTATCTAAATTTACTTATATATATCATTAATGTGTTTTGGTAATGAAAAAATAATCAATCACTTCGTGGAGTCGGTAGTCCACACGTGCGCCCGAACGACATTATCATTTTTAAATGTAAGAAAGAAAATGATATATTATATTTTAATAATAATAATTATAAAATTAATATAATAATTATTTCATTTATATCATATATATTAATTAAAATTTCCCTTATAAGCTCTTATATAAAGCATTAGTGGAAAATAAATCACATCGCATTAGAAGATGATAATTTGTTGTACACATGAGCGTCATTATCATACCCCAAGAGATGGATATTAAAAAGGTATATGTTATATTATTTTAAATAAATAATAAATATGTTACAAATATCATATATATACTTTTAATCCATAATTATATCAATCCATGAGAGGAGATGATAGAAAATGAAAGACACCATCTCGTGAGTCATTTTCTAGCCATACACAAGAATGATGATTTCATATCACATTTGACGGAAGGTGAGAATTATTTAGGTTATTATATTAAAATAATAACATAGAATTATATTTTAGATACTTTTTTAATTATATAATCTTAATTGAATAATATTTTAAGTATGTGGAATAATAAATTACATAAAGATGCTCTGTTAAGCATAATATATCTTATTTGGAAAACCTCTTTAGGTAAGAACCAAAATAATTATTATTATATATTTATGATAAAAATAAGGGATATATGATTTGAATATGGAATTAAGGAAGAAATGTGGCTAGGGTTTTTCAAATAAAATGATACTTTAAGGTGTTAATAAGAGACTAGAGAGGGTGGCCATTTATAAGTGAGGCGAGTGGCACACTTGTAATGTTTTCAAAGAAAAAAGTTATACCCACTTTTTTATCAAGAAAAAAGGATAAAAAATAGACCATTATAAATAATTATAAACTCAAAGGTCTATATATTTTCATAAAATATTTTTTATAGAAGTTCTTAGGTTGTTTGACCCTTATCTTCATAGGTTAAACCCCGATAAAACCATTTTCATCTAAACTGCATTAATTATTTATTAATATTTTTATTATTAATTATGGTAAAATGTTAAGTGAAAATTTTTAGACAATATAAATATTATTATTAAAAATATATAATACATTTTAAAAAATTTATTTCATATAAGTGAAAAAATTCAATTTAAAAGTAAACCCACAGATGTGAGGAAAAAGCGACTTTTCAATAGGTGTATTTTTCAAGAAAAAAGTGATATTATATTAAATCGATGAATAATAATAATAATAATATTATGAATATAAATTAACATTTATTGATATATAATATATAAATTTCTTTTAAAATCATTCTCAAGTAGGGTTTTTTTAATTAATTAAATAGGAGAAACGTTATTCACTTTAAAAGAGTTTTTAGGAAAAACCAGTTTTTAAACACAAAAATTTACTCATACTAAAATCCAATATAAAGATTATTCAAATTTAATTAAGTGAATTAAATATAACTAAATAATACTTATGTTACTTTAAATAATATTTTAAACCTAATGGGACTTCTAAAATTTTAAATTTATTTAAAAGAAATGACATTTTTGAAAAATCTATATTCTCACTATTCACTAAAAAAATAAATATTTTAGAAAAATAAAAAAATTTAACTCAATGTAAATTTTAATATTTTTATTTTAAAAAATAAATTAATTTTATCAAATAAATTTTCGAAAAGTTCAAAAAAATAATTATAATATTTTTTCATGAATATAGATAAAAATAATGTTTAAAGAAAACATATTCCTTAAGAATAAAATTAGTTTTCTAAAAAATGTTTTATTATTGGCAAAAAAATCATAAAGAATTTATATTTAGTATGAAATTTATATATATTATAAGTTAGTTAATGCTATTCATACAAACTAATTTAATTTCTAGGTTGTAATGGTAATATATTTCATGGGTCGTTTGAGCTCGGTGTTGCATGTAGAATATGCTATTGAACATAATTTTTTTCTAAAATCTCAGAGTGTTATATGCTCCCCAATTTATGAAATTGAATCCTAGAAATGTTAACTTTAACTCATTAATCAATGTTTTAAAATCTAAAAAAATACCTATGTTGAATCATAAGGAAATATGCTTAAATGATAAGTTTAATTTCATCAGTTAATCAATGTCCACCACAATCTCATTTTTTTCTCCAAATGATGAGTTTTCAAGATGTTTTTTTTCATGCAGGAATTACTAAAATAATTTTATAAATGAATATATAAGCATAAAAGGGATAATACAACTACTCCACCATTATATAGATATTAACCAAAAACAAAATGTTTAGAACATGATAATATGTTTTCCAAAATGAGTAAACCTTCATATCATGAAATAATACATAAATCTCCAAAATTTAACTATAATTACTACTAAAAAACATGAATTTAACAGTGCTAGTAATTATCAGTGCTAAATAAAGCACTGATAAATTTAACCTTTTATCATTATGTCTTTTTAGCACTGATAAAAGAAAACCATTATCAGTGCTTTATTTTTAGAATTAATAAATGTATTCTTTATCCACACATTATTTTTAGTGATGATAAAAGGTATCCATTATCAGCTCTTTATTTTTAGCGATGATATTGGGTATCCTTTATCAGCACCTTAATTTTAGCACTAATACATGGTATCATTTATCAGTGATTTATCTTTAGTGCTGATTAATATTTATATAAATAATATGAAATAATTAAATAAACTAAAAATAAAAATTGTGTTTATTGAAAAGAATATTACCAATTTTATTAATTAAATAATTATCAATAAAAATGACTATATTGATTATAAATTATTAATTATTAAACATTTTATTAATTAGATAATTATGATAATTAATGTTATTAAATTGTATATATTAAATATATAGATATATATTAATGTAAATAAATATGATTTATATCTTACAAAATATTTATACGCTTTACATTAAATAGTCTTATTTTTATTGAATAATGGTTTATAATTAAAAAATAATATGAATTAAAAATATTGACTATAATTGCACAGTACTCGACATATAATTGAATGTCGTTTGATTTTTCAATTTAATATAGATCAAATGTGTGTTATATTGATTTTACATATACGTAATTAATGTTTTTTATATAAAATTCATAGACACCAAACTTATCCATTTTTTCAAAATTCTTAAGGTGTAATTATTCTTAATTTATTCAATTTAACTCAATTTTAACTTAGATTCATGCACTTAAAAGGAGATATTCATTAATAATGTTAAAAATATATTTGTAAAATTTTTTATAAATAAATATATTTATAAATGGATAATCACTATATTTATAAAATTATATATTTATAATTATAAATAAAAAATATTTTTTAAAATTATTTCTATAATTATAAATAAATAATTATGTATATTTAAATAATTATTATATTTATAATAAATTTTCTTAAATAATGAACATATTTACTATATTTATATTTTTATATATTTATTAAATATATATGTATAATTATATGAATATATATAATGATATAAATAATATTTTTTAAACATATTTTTATAATTAGAAATAAATAATTATAAAATTCTAATAAATATATTTAAAAAGGAATATAATTACTATATTTATATTTATATATATTTATTAAGTATTTATATTTTTTTACAATTTTTTATTTATATTTATAATTATTAATCCTTCAATAATGCCTTGTAACTAAGCACTAGTAAAACAATATTTACCAACATGGAAAAAGCACTAATAAAGGTGAGGATTTATGAGTGCTATAATTTTAGCATGGATAAATATTTGTTCTATCAGTACTTTTTTAATGCTGATAAAGGTAGATATTTATCAACACTAAAAAATATCTGATAAATATTCCTTTTATTAGTGCTTATGTTATAAGAACAAATAAAAGGTCTATTTATTAGTGCTTATCTATAAGTGATGATAAATGTGACTTAATCTATTTTAAAAACCCTAACCATACTCATCGTGATATTAGGTGATTTCCAAATAATCCACCCACTACTGGTGCTCCTCCTTGGTGAATCAAAGCTCAAATCACACCACTCGATTGTTACCAGTGCTGTAGTTTCACAAACATCTCATCCAACATCTGGGTTTTGATTGCGGCTGGGATGCAGGTGGGGTTTCAAATCACTTTCTAGAAATTTAACTACCTGAGGTAGGTGGTTCCATTCACCAATAATTTTAGATAATTTAATTTTATCACTTGGTTAACTTTTTCAAGCTTTATAGTTTATTTTTTTTTTGGTGAGAACATGTTTTTGAAATGCTCTGACATGAATTTGTATTGAAAATATAATTTAAAAAGAGAAATTGTTATGTTTCAATATATAATTTGTTGTGAAAAATTAGTAGAAGTGTTCAATTAATTGTTTGAGTAGTGTGAAATGTGTTTTTTGTGGGTGCTTAAGGTTCACATGTATTGAAAAAGGATTTTGGATGGGAAATGGATCATTTTGGGCATGTTAGTCTTGTTGTGCACTTTAGAGAATGAGCTGTGAAGTATTTAAATAATGAAGAATTTGTTTTAGAAATGAAATTTTAGATGTGTAAATGGTTTATTAAATGCCATGTTTGATGAAAAATGTCTTTTCGAAGAGTTTTGTGTGCTTTGTGTTGGGTTTGGGTTTTGTATTAGAAAATGGATATATTGTGTGTGTGTGTTTTAGTGTGGTGTTCCATGGAAGGGTTTTATGGGTTGTTCTAAAGGCGCAAATCATTTTTTCAAAGGTTCAAAAATTTATATAGGTTTAAAAGTAAGTTCTTAAATGAAATTGACATACTTTTCCATGTTAAACATGTTGTACCATTTTTTTAATGTGAATGGTAACCTGTTTTAAAGGAAAGAAGACAAGTTTTGAAAATGATTTCAGGTTGTGTACAATTTTTTTAAAAAATGTATTTTCCATGGAATTGGTAGCGAATTGGTGTAAAATTCGGTTTTTTTAATTGTAAGTGTTATATAAATTACTTAATGGATTTATTAAATAATATAAATGTCGAAAATTATGTTCGATGCAGTTATGTGGTGTGTTTTATTTTAAAAGTATCATTTTCATGTGAACTTGCCAGTGTTTTTATGTAAATCCTTACGGTGCCTCCATGGGTTATTTTAGAAAACTTTTTATATGAATTATTAACGTACATAATAGGTGTGAGGCATGTTTTTGAAATTATTTAGTGTGTGTATGTTTTCATATGGGGTTTGGGTGTGCAAGTAGTGGAACACTATGTGTTCTTTGTTTGTAATGACTTTTGTTTTTAAATGTGTTGTTTTCGTGACATGTGAATGTGAAACTTGATTAAGCACAAATAAAAGGGAATCTTGGGTAACTGGGTAACTTGATTGTGTTTTGTTAGGTAATCTTGATGTTTCCACAATAAAATAATTGTTAATAGAATTAATGTATTTTTTCATATTTATGATTAATTAATTTCATTTTAGTATTACTCATATAATAATTGTTTCCTTAAATAGGTGTATTATTTTGTTTGAGTTGGGGTGCTTTGTCCAACTTTCATAATTCTTCACCCTTTTTTCACCCACACAATATTTCATTTATCAGTTTCTTTCAAGTAATATCCACTTCCTTTGTAGGAAGAACAACTATGCTATCTATGCTCAATCATAGAGGTAATCTTGATGTTTTCACAATAAAATCATGGTCCATAAAATTAATTTATTAATTTATATTTATGTTTAATTCATTTCATTTCAGTATAAATCACTTAATAATTTTTTTATACAGGGGAATTCTTTTGTTTGAGTGGGTGTGCTTTGTCCAACTTTCATGCTCCTTCTCCCTTAAAATATTTTCACCCATGCAGTGGTGCATTTATCACTTTCTTTCAAGTTACCTCCACTTCCTTCGCAAAAAAGAGAAACAACGATACCTCTGCTCAATCATAGAGGTAATATTGATGTTTACACAATAAAATCATTTTCCATAGAATTAATCTATTATTTCATATTAATATTTAATTCCTTTGTTTTTAGTATTACTCACATAATAATTGTTTTCTTATATAGGTGGATTATTTTGTTTAAGTTGGGGTGAATTATCCAACATTCATGCTTATTCTCCCTTAAAATATTTTCACCCATGCAGTGGTACATTTATCACTAAAGTTACTGCCACATACTTTACAAGAAGAGAAACAACACTACCTCTACTCAATCATAGAGGTAATCTTGATGTTTTAATAGTAAAATTGTTTTCCATATAATTAATGTACTGTTTTATATATATGTTTAATTTATTTATTCTTGGTATTAATCACATAATAATTGTTTTCTTATATAAGTGGATTCTTTTGTTTGAGTTTATGTGGTTTTTTTGAAGCTTCTCATGAAGTGTTGGTAGTTCGACAATGAAAGTCAATGGAAATAATGGTAACATTGATAGTTATGATTGCTTTTAAATGTATGTAATAATTTGTATTTATGTAATTGTATAGAAAAATATTTAAAATGTGTATAATATAATTTTTCTTTCTGGTATTTGTGTTGTAAATTTCATTTCATTTAAATTATGCATTGGGACTTCTTTTCTGTTGATATATCTGGTTAGTTTCTAGTGCTTCTGTGCTGTAGTGTGCTGTTACAACATACCGCAGTATGAATTTTTATCAGCACTTTAAGAAGTGATGATAAATGTGTTTTTATCAAATCTTTTTAAATCACTGATAAATGTTACATTTATTAGTGCTTTTTCAATACTGATAAAAGTTCTGGGCTCTTAACATCACTCACATCGTTGACACTTTTCTAGCACTAATAAAGGCCATTTCTAGCACAGTTAAAGGAATGTTTTGTAGTATTCAATATCCATTTTAAAGCTAAATCATTGTATATATAAATGAACCTATATAAAAAATAAAATTAATAAAATATACATAAAAGAGTGTTTTAACCTCAAAGTTTATATCATACCGTTATTCTTACACACCAAAAAATATCAACATCTTCTTCTAAAATAATAATAATCACTTAGTCACTAAATCACAATATAATCCCATGGTTATCTATTTGATAAAACAAGAATTCCCATAAATACCCCAATATCCAAGATCATATAAACCCTAAGGGTTACCAATAAATTAAAACTTATGTATGAAAAATGAAAAGGAATACTTTACATTAAACTGATGCTTAACATATACTTGAACTTAATAAAATGTCTCTTAATGTGTCATTAATCACTTTAATATCTCATCACTTAAAACCTCAAAAGGGGTATCTAATACCTTAAACTTATGATCAAAAAAATATTATAAAACTATGAAGGTATCCAAAAATATTAAGATAACCTCTTATGAAAATATCATAATATAAAAATTTATCTAACCCCTCCTATAATACCAATAATAATAGCCCTGATTCCGCAATCCCAGATCTAGTACTGAAATCATAAACCATGAATTTTCATATTTGTTACCAATATATGAAAACCAATTTTTCCATCCAAACCTCACAACATAAAAAATTAAACTTTGGATTACTTACATTCTCATGGACCTTTTAGGTTTAGAGTTTTAGAGAATTTGGATAAAATCTTAAATAAAATATATCAATATTTTAAATAAACATTTATCCCACTTAACCCATCCTTTTTTATTTAACATTAAGTCATCATAATAATCCATATTAAATTACTTATAAACTAAAATAATTCAACATATTTAATTTTAACCTGTTGAAAATGAAACATAATAAGGGTAAGAACAAATGCTCTATAAGGGTAAACATAATAATTAATAATTGAATGTCATCAGTTAGTATAAGTATATCACAAGGGTATGATGAAATAATTTGATTGTATGAAAGAATCATAAAATGAATCATACACATCAATACCTAAATCATCAATCATGAAATATTGCACAGGGATTTAACAAAGGAAAGATTTATAAGAATCAATAATCATGAGCCACGTGATATCAATACCGATATAAGGAAACATTATAAACCCTTTGAAAGTATAGATAAAATGTATTAGTATCTTGTAACACTATCATCATATCATTATTATAAAACCATTATAATTGGAATAACCATATGTTTTAATTTCAATGTAATTCTATGGAGAACATAATCATTACCTAATGTATTGGAGCGCTATTTGGGCACACCCATTATATAAGATATATCAGGATCACCCAATGCTAGATGGGTTCACCCATCATATAATCCACATAGGTCTCACCTAACTCAATTTGGGTGAAACCATCATATAAACTATATTAGGCCCCCCAATGCTATCTGGGCACACCCATTGTATAAGCTATATCAATCTCACTCGACACTATTTGGGTGCACCCATCATATAAAAATGTACAAGAATAATAAACAATGTACAAAGAGATTAAAATTCACCATACAAATCATAAAAATAATCATTATTCCTTTCATAACTTGATTAAAATGTTGAAGATAAATGAGTTCTAAGAAAATATACTTAAAACATGATTAACTTGTTGAAAAAAATGTGTTCCATAACAATCTCTTGAAACATGATTAACCCATATAAAACAAATGGGTTCTATAAAAAACTCTAAACAAATAATAAACTATATAGAGAAATAATGAGGATGATGTCATTAAAAAATATCCCCATTAGATCATAATTAAAAACAACATTTTTTTAATGTTGATGAATGGAAATACAATTTAAATATCATTAATTTTTTGTGTAAAATAACCTTTTCATTTTGAAAATAACTTTTTAAAACTAAAAATTAACGAAATATTGAGAAAATAAATTAAGTTGAAAACAACCATGGAACTATATAAAATAATTTACTAGGAAAATAATGGACATGGTGGAAAGAAAATCTATTAATGTCATAATTATTAAAAATATACATTCTTTTCAAAACATTATAAAAGAGGGATTCATAAGAGACCCATTTGGTTAAAATTAAGAAATTTTCTTTTAAAAAATTTTAAAATTAGGTAAAATATCACGTAAAATGAATTTAAGAAATCGTTTTTTATAAAATAGTATTTTAAAAAACAATTTAGAAAACTTGCATATAGTAGAGAAAGATACCCGATCTAATAGAAAGTACAAGATTTGTATCACTTAGTAATGATTTTCTTAATATTTATTCAATCTATAAGGTAGGGAATAGAAAAAAAAATATAACACCCCAATATTTTAAAATAATAATATTTTATTTATAGATTGTGTGACATTCAATACCAAGATTAAAAACCAATGAAATATATTTCTTTAAATTTAATCTCTTTGATAGCTTACAGAACAAGAATCATCGAATCTAAAAGAACTGTAATATATTATACCATTAAAACATACATGTAAATTTAGAGAGTATGAATAATACTAAATAAATTACATAAATTATGGTGATCTTTTGATTATAAATATAATAGGAATCATGTAATATAAAAGGAATTTTGTTTTCTAAAAAACTATATATTTTTTCCAAAAGACGGTTTAGTTACTATTTGTGCACATAATTTAGAATTAATTTTTACCACTCTTATAAAAAATATTTGATAAAAATAACTTTAAATTTTAAAATATAATATAAAAATTATCTTAGGGTGAATATTTTGGGATTTTCTAAAATGTTTTATTTTTTGATGAATAGTGACAAATACTGATTTTTATTGAAAATAGATTTTTGTTCAAATTATCTAATGTTAAATTTTATTTTGAACTTTTTTTTTGAGTAAAATTAGTTTAAACATATATATATTAATCTAATTTAGTTCAATGGAATCATTTTAATATTGAATATTGATATAACAACTTTGTAATCATTTGGCCATTTTATCTTTAAAGCCCACTTTCTCGTTGCATCTATGTGAATAATTTTAAATTAAAATTTTATACCTATATGAGTTAAATTTATAAAAATGGATATAATATTTTTAATCATTATAATTAATATTATCTAATAATTTCAACTTAATGTTTTACCAAATATATAGTGAAAATAGTAAATATTATTTACCGTAGTTAAGGTAAAATTGGATTTACAAGGGAATTAAACTAAAAAGATAAGGGTTTAAATGACCAAAAAACAAGTATAAAATCTATTTTATGGAAATATTTTGACTGTATAAAATGTAGTTGTACCTTTTTCATTCCAAAAATTACAGGTGAATAAAAGGCCACCCCTCATCTCTTCTTTTCACCTTAAAACCCTTTTGGTTCAAAAAATACCCACCCAAATAACTTAAAAACTTAAATTATCTCATCCAAGATTCATTATTATTGTAATAAATTTAAATATTAAATGTTATGGTCAAAACCTAAGGATGTTACTTGAAAAATATGTAACATTCTTCAATGAGCGTTTTTATTTTATTTCTTCCCACATCTCTATATAAAATTTTTAAAACATGATGATATAATAAAATAATTATATTAAATATAATTATATTTTATTATTTTATGTTCATGACCTAAAAACATCTTCAATTCCTTCAAATTTGTTAAGAAATCAAAATTTGTGTGTACGGTGGACTACTGCCTCCTGAACTGATGTCATTCATTTTTTCCATTACCACCTATCACGGTTGGGTATATTGATGGATCTGAAATATATATATATATATATATATTTTATTTATAACATTATTATACCTATGTATTAATTATATCATATATACCTTTCTACTTTTCATTCCTTACAAGCTATGATAACATCGCTTGTGTGTACGGTGGACTTCTGCTATATGGTGTGATGTGATTCGTCTTTCACTAACACTTTACCTGGAAGGTGATAAGGATAATGTTAATGAATATATGTGATATAAATTACATAATTATTATATTAATTAAATATTTATAATTATTAAAACATAATTCCTCATTTTATTTTTTAATCTTTTCACTAACTTAATGACGATAACATTGCTCGTGTATGTGTATATTAACCCCTTCACGAAGCGATGTGAATCTATATTTCGCACTAAATCACATGG
Source organism: Viscum album (assembly GCA_963277665.1). Classification (NCBI taxonomy): domain Eukaryota; kingdom Viridiplantae; phylum Streptophyta; class Magnoliopsida; order Santalales; family Viscaceae; genus Viscum; species Viscum album. Next base: position 1,273,811,607 of record OY728137.1, on the reverse strand, counting down.
ATGATATATATAAGTATATTTAAATAAATAATATGGTATAAAATATATTATTATCATTATTTAATGGTAAAATATCACTTACCTTCTTTCCATGATGATAATTGTAAAATAGAAACGTTACTCATACCTACGTACAACCAACCCTCTCTATGATCATAAAATACTTCATCTTTCATAAATACCTTTAATGATTGGTTTTAAAAGTAAAGTTTAGGTAAAAATATGATAATTATTTCATTATTATTATTCTGGATATGATTTAACTATATAATACTCACAAGAATCAAATCTTTCATGAAAAAACATACATGAGAAAATAGGGCAACTAACACCCGAAACAGTGAAAATAATGAAAGATTATCAATAGAAGGGAGATAATATGTTGTAAAAGAATCATATATGATATTATAAATATTAATATGATTATTTTACAAGTTAATAACTTGATTAAAACCAATATAAATGAGGTTAAATAAGGTTAAACCAAAAAGGAATCATGAGGTAAGGGATTCTATCTCAATTTCCTTTCATTGTGGCACATTTTTATGTTATGAAAAAATTTATTTATATGGTGTATACACTACCCATTTTAAAAGTAATATCTGTAATAATTCACAATTCATGGTATTTTATGTTTTAATTTGTATTATTTCACCAAATTGGTTTTGGATTGAATATTACCATGTGTTAAGGGATTTAATCTCAATTTATTTTCATTAAGGAAAATTGTAATGTTATGCACTTAATATATTTTATATGGTGTATATAATTCCTATTTGATATGTAATATAATTATTCCTTAATAATTATTTTTATTTTAAGTTTTAATTTTTATTATTTCCTCTTAGGCTATTTGACTTGAAAATTACCAAGTGGTATAGAATTTCATAACTCAATTTCTTTTAATTAGGCTATATTACTTTTTTATTGTATTTTACATTATAATATAATTTGTTTAATGAATTTTGAATATATATTGTTTTATTTACACATGTTTTATTTGTATTTACATTTTATACACATGATTTACTCATTAATTAATTCTTACTTTAATGTTACTATTTTTGTAAGGGGTTATTTCACAATCTCATTTTAATTAGGATTGTGTATTCATAAATTTACATCAAATGAAATTATTTGATCATTGTATAATAATTTTTTTTATTTTATTATAATATTTTTATTCATTATGTTTTCAAGTAATAGTACCATTTCCACTCTTTGGTACTTAAAAATAATTGATAAAATATTTTTACTAAAATATGAATTCATTTTTCTCTTTGATATGAAATCCATTTTATTTTAAAACCATGTTTTATAAAAGATTTTTCAAATTTTTAAAACTTTTAAAACTTTTAAAAATGATTTATTAAATCTATTTTTACCCATTTTCACTTATTATAATTTTTTGAAATGAATCTTCATGTCATTTTCAAAATAATTACCATTCATATTTTACTAAAAAAGTGAAAGAAATGTTCATTTTAAAGTGTACTAAAATAATATAATTTCTAGACGTCATGACCACTAAAATATTTTAAATATTATTTTATATGTTTCAAAGGTTATTTTAAAAGATTTGTTTTATTTTTTGTGAAGTTTTAGTTTTAAAATATTTTTTTAAATGAAAAGAATATTTTTATTGAAGAATGTTTTCTAATATAATTTTATGGTATTTCTATTTATCAATGACACAAATACTTTATTCTTACTCCAAAGGGTATATGTTTTATTAACAACATTCTTAATATTTATCTAGATGGTTTATGATCATTTTGACCAAGGGAAGTTTTTCTATTTAATTCATTAATTCATTTTCGTAGTCATTATCTTTCCCTTGAATAATCACTTTCTTATGATGATTAGAAATTTAATTTCCCCTAAATATCCATATTATTCATCATTGTTATGATTATTTCATAAACCATATCTCATTTATGCATATGGTGTTTTACTTTGAAACTTATTTTATTGATTTGGAAAATATTAATAATTTGTATTCTTTATTCAATATAGATATTTATTGGTAATACATGTTGTTCATGAATTAAATTTATTATTTGATATATGAGTAATTATTTGGTCATGAATACATAGGTGGGTAAAAGTTATAGATAGACCATCAATGCTTTAGTAGTCTCATGAGATAAACCAGTAAACTAGAAAAATGATTAGTTGGACAAACCAAATGAGTTTGTACCTAGTATTTTTAAACTATATTATGAATGTTCTTGATGGTATAGGTATCATGTTCCAAAGACATGACATCCAATAATTTATCTTTTAATTAATTTAGAATTCAGTCATTATTATCCATGATATTTTCACATTGATATTATCTCTAGATGCATTTTATTCTCAGTTATTTATTACATAAAATGTGTGTCTAGTAATTTACCTTTTCATATTGATCATTCCTAATCTAGTTATTATAGTCATTTTATTGAATAAACGACATGTGTTTTCAGTTACTTACATTGATTTATCAATAATTATACATGATATTTTCACATTGATATTATATCATGATAACCTTCTTTCCCATTTTATTGATTACATGGCATGTGTGTTCAGTTATTTACCTTTCTATATTGATTATGCTTATTGATTCACGATTTACTCCACTTTACTTGACCCTTATTGAGAATTTGAGCCCACCATTATTCTTTTTTACGTTCAGAAGGATTCCATAAAGTGTAATATGACCTATGTGAAACGATATGATAGAGGGAATAATTTTATTACAGAAAAAAAATATGTTGTAATTTTTGTTTCCAAATGTAATTTAGGAATCATGTATCTATCTAGTTTACCATGACTACTAAACTATTTGGTCATTCAATATGTGATTCCAGGTATATTATTCCAATGTAATAAATTATACCATGGATCTAGAATACTATGGTCAATGTTTCTATAGTTATTACCAGATGAATTTTAATAGAAACCTTGAGAACTAGATTTAGGAAAACATAGATTAGGGAACATAACCATATGATAGACTTTTAGGTTAAGTATAGAAAAAATATATTAATGTTTTGGTAATGTAGAGATTATATATATTTTATAGACATAAAAACTTTATACGAATACTACAAGTGGGCATGGTTATGGAATAGATGTACCTAGGGTTAATAAATTTAAAAAGGGAACATTGTGATTTACCTGATTGTCACTTGAAACATGAAAATGGGCCTTATTGTGCACCTGGTTTGACACAACCAGGATATTTTCTTAGAATAATTCACATTTTATTTACAAACTATTATGAATAATTTAAATAGATGATGAAAATCACTAACCTAGGATAAACCTTAGGTAGAATATATTTTAATCAAGATTCCTCAAAGGAATGAGAAAACGTTTTTTGTGTGAAAAGTAGGGTATAAAGTAATGAATTATTGAGGAAAAATTCATATTATGATAGAAGGAAATAAATATTATCATAGGGATACATTTATAGTTTGTTTTATTAAATTCATAGAACCTGAAAACAATCTAAGTCAATTCCCTCTTCTAAATGTTAAACCTGAGACTAATGAATGACCTATGTGGAAATAAAATGGATGAAGTATTTATTTATTAGGCTAAATAATTAAATTGGAGAATAATTTTACCAATGTAATTTTGATTATAAAAATCATGAATCATATAAGTATTGTTTTAAATTTTAGAAACATATGTGTCTTCATTAATTTAATAGTTTTGTATATCATCATGGAATTATGAGTGTAAGGTTGATCAGAAGTTAAAAATCTTAAACACCCCCTTTTAGGTTTTATGTGATGGGATTATACCAAGATTAAGTATATTTTTAAGAAATTTATAGCAATAAAACCCATTGGTTTAGTATATGTTTTAATGAAAAATATTTTTGAGTAATAACACCTTTAAATTTTATATACATAAGTCTAAAAGCATTGATAACCTTTAGGGTTAATCTGATCATTAATGACATTGTAATAATAGTCAAATAACATTATTAAACTTCATAAAAAATGGTTGTATTGAGAACCTTAGTAAAAAGGTTATTTAATAATTAATTTTTTTCAAGTAATTCTATCATATTTTTCAGGGAACATTATATGAATTATATTATTATAGCTTATAAAAAGGACAACCCACATGATAGGTGACAACCCGTAACATCTAGAAAGGCCGCGAGACTTGAACCCATGAACAAGGGATGATAAGGGTTTAGAACCTATCACTAACCTATGTGATGTCCTCGTCAATATGTCATTATTTTTAGTTAAATGATTTGAAAAATAAATATTAATGATGAACTAGTGGTGTTAATTTTTGAGGTTTAGAGATTAATTTTTTATATTGGACAACTTTTTCTCACTATATTTGGTTTATAAAATAGTTAGAGATAGATAAAAATACTTTCCACAATTTTATAGATCTAATGATCCATAAAAATTAATTTTAGTTCCTCTGGCATAAAAAATTCATCTTTGGATAGTCATTTATTAGAGTAAGGTATAAATTGGAAATTGATTGAAGCACAACCAAATGATGAATATGTGATTATGAAATAGAAATGTATCAAGTAATTATATTTATTTATATTATTAGATAGTAAAAGAAATTACTCAACATAGTAAAAAATACCAGGAAACAAAAATGATTCCCTATTATCATTATTTTTTATGATATTAATCACCCTTTTCACAACTCTTTTCTTTATGGCTCGGTGGTCGTTAACTTTCTTCTGGCCATGTTCCCTATCACTCTCCATCAGTATTTGGGGGTCAGTTTTGTCTTATATACCCATGTTTTCACTCCCCACCTATATTATCCTCTTTGTAAACCTAGTATGTTTTATTCCATATGATCTTTATAATTAACATTCTCTTTTATTAGGAGGACATTTTTTTAACCCTTTTACGATGTGGGTTTTTCAACAATGGTATTTCTAAATGTCTAACCCTTGATTATGGATATCATTTATAAATTGTGAGGATACAATTTATTTATGTATAAGATAATGTGACACCCAAAATTATAAAATATTAAAATTTTATTTTATAATATATGCAACATTCCACACCGATATTAAAAAACCCATGAAACACATTTCTTTAAATTCAATATCTTCGATTGCTAGTAGAACATTAATCCTGGAGTCTATGATAAATGTAATACAGAATACCACTATGACACACCCATTAAATTCGAGAGTATGAATAGTTATAAATAAATTACAAAATTTATGGTTATATTTCTCTTGTAAATAACTAAATAATCATTAAAAAAAGAAAATGTTTTCTGAAAAACTGTATTATCTTAAAATACAGTGTATCCACACTTTGTGCACATAATTTAAAATCATTTTTTACCAATTTTATAAAATTTATTTCAAAAAAATAAATTAAAATTTGAAATTTTAATAACAAAATTATCTTAATGTGATTTTTTTTATTTTTCTGAAATGTTCTATTTTTCAATGAATAGTGGAAAATGCTGAATTTTAATTGAAAATGACATTTTTGTTTATTTTATCTAAAGCTAAATTATATTTTGAAGTATTTTTATAGTAAAATAAGTTCCACTATAAATATATTAATCCAATTTAGGCTATTGGAATAATTTTAATATTGAATTTTGATATAAAAACATTGTAAATTGTTGATCATTTTCTCTTTAAAACCCTACTTTCTCATCGTGTTTGCATGATTAATTTTAAATTAATTTTTTAACATATCTGATTTGAATTTTTCATTTTTTTAAATTTGGAATCAGTATAATTTATATTATATAATAATTTCAAATTAATTTTGAACAAAATTAATAGTGAAAACAATAAAAATTATTTATCGTGGTTAAGGTAAAATTAGATTTATCAGGGGGTTAAAATAAAAATATAAAGGTTAAAATGACTTAAAAACTTGTATAAAATCTATTTTATATTCATATTTATAACCTATAGTTTCTAATTATTTATAATACTCTATTTTGGACCCTTTTCATTTGTGAAAAACGTGGTTACACCTTTTTTCTTTCTAAAACATTCAAGTGTTTCACTCACCTCACTTATAAAAGGCTACCCATCTCCTATCTTATTCAAAACATAAATATTTTTTTGTTCAAAAAAACCCTACCAAAATAACTTTCCAACTTAAATTATCCCATCATAGAATCCTTATTTTAAGCAAAAACTCAACCTAGGATGGCCTTTTGTGCAAACCTAAGGAGGTTACCCGAAGAAGAGGTAATGTTCTTCAACGAGCCTTTTTATTTTATTTCTTCCTCGAAATATTTCAATTATTTTCAAAACATGATGATATTATAAAAAAAAGTATCTTAAATATACTTATAATTTTTCATTTCAAGTTAATTACCTATAACCATCACTACTTCCATAAAATGGGTTACGAAATCATTATTCTCGTGTACAGAGGACTACCACCTCCCGAATAGATTTCATTCAATTTTCCATTACTACCTCTCATGGTTGGGTATGATGATGGATATAAATTATATATGTTTATATTATTTTTTTTAAAATAATTATACATATGGATTAATTCTATCATATATACCTTCAATTTTACATTTCGCACTGGATACACAACATCACTCGTGTGTTTGACAGACTACCACCACACGAAGTGATGTGATTCATCTTTCACTAACGCTTTACATGGAAGGTGATAAGGATAACGTTAATGAATATATGTGATATTAATTACATAATTAAAATATTCATGAAATATTTTTCATTCATAAAATATAATACACAATTTTATTTTCTTTCTCTTTTCACTCACTTAAATATGATAACATTGGTCATGTAAGTGTGGACTACCCCCTTCATGAAGCGACACGACTTTATTTTCAGTACTATACGGACTGGATGATATATACATAATTATATTTAAATAAAAAATATTGTATATGTGATATTATGTTCATTATGGGATGATAAAATATTACTTACCTTCTTTCCATTATGATCATTTGAAAACGGAAACATTACTCATGAGTTTGTACGACCTACCCTTTCCATGATCATGATATATTTATGCTTTCATAAACACTATTAATGATTGGTTTTAAAAGTAAAATTTATGTAATAATATAATAATTATTTCATGATTATTATTTTGTAGATGATGAAACTATATAATATTCACAGAAATTGGATCTTTAATGACAAATCATGCATGAGAAAACAAGACAATTAACACATGAAACAATGAAAATAATAAAATATTATTATTGTAAGGGTGAAAATATGTTATAAAAGGATCATATATGAAATTATAAATATTAATAATATTCTTTTATAATTTAATAACATGTTTAAAACCACTATATATGATGTTATAAAATGTTTAACCAAAAAGGAAGCATGAGGCAAGGGATTCTGTCTCAATTTTCTTTCATTGAGGTACATTTGTATGTTATGAACCAATATATTTTATATATTATATAAAATAATCATATTACTTGTAATAACATGAAAAATTAATAATTCATGGTATTTTATGTTTCAATTTGAATTATTTCATCCAAGTGGATTTTGATTGAATATTACTAAGTGGTAAGAGATTTTGTCTCAATTTATCTTCATTGAGGCAAATTGCAATGTTATGGACCTAATTTATTTCATATGTTTTATATACTGATCCTTTTACATTTAATATCTTGGTTAATTAATTCTTCATGGTATTTTAAGTTTAAATTCTAATTATTTCACACAAGGGTATTTTGACTTGAAAATTACCAGGTGGTATAGAATTTTATAACTAAATTTCTTTTCAATGGGTTATATTACTTCTTCATTGTCATTGATATTATAAGATTATGTTTTTACTGAATTTAGAATATAAATTGATATATTTTCAATTGTTTAATGTGTATTTACATTTGATACACATAATGGGATCATTGATTAATTATCACTTTAACAATATGATAATTGTGAGGGTTTATTTCAGCATCTCATTTTAATTCAGATTGTTTATGCTTGAAATTACATTGAAGAAAATTAATTGATAATTATATAATAAAACCATTAATTTTCTTCTCTAAGTTTTATTTGTGAAGTTTTAAAGTAATAGTACAATTTTTGCACTATTTATTAGTTGAAATAATTGAGAAAATGTTTTCAATAAAATCAATCTTAATTTATCTCTTCAGTCGAAAATCTATTTTCTTCCAAAACCATGTTTTATAAAAGTGTTCCAAACAATGTCTTAAACCATATTAAAAATGATTTATTAATTAAATTTTTACCAATTTTCACTTTTTATAAAATATTTTTAAAGTAATATTCAATGTCATCTTCAAAATAATGCTTTTTTTCCTTTTATTGAAAAAGTGAAAGGAATCTTTTTAACACATACGACATGAACATAATTTTAGCCTTCATGACCAATAAATATTTTAATTATTATTTTATAAGTTTCAAAGGTTATTTTCAAGGAAAATTATTTTTAAAATGTTTTGTGAAATTATAGTTTTAAAATGTGATTTTAAAAATTAAAAGTATATTTTCCCCAAGAGTGTTATAAAAAAACGTTTTTTTGGTATTTCTACTCATCAATGAAAAAACACTTTATTCTTAATTCAATTGGAATATGTTTTATTAACACTATCTCTCTTATTCCTTTAGATAGTTTATGATAACTTTTACCATGGAAATTATTGAAATTCACTTTCTTGATTCACTGATTCACTCATTAACTTTCCCTTGAAATATTCACTTCCCGTGATAATTTGAAATTAAATTTCCCCTAAATATCCATATTATTAATCATGGATATTATTATTACTTAAAATGTATCTCATTTATACATATGTTTTTTTTTATTTTTTCACGTTATTTTATTTATTGTGGAAATATTGATAATCCATATTTTTTATTCAATACATATATTTAATGTTAATTCACATTGTTCATGAATTAAATAGATCATTCGATATATGAGGAATGATTTGGACATGAAGACATGAGTGGGGACTAAATATAGAAACCCCTTGGTGTATCAATGGTCTCATTAGTTGAATAAGTGATCTAGCATAAAATTAGTTTTCCAAACTATAAATATTTCTACCCATTAGTTTTAAAGTGTCTTGTGAAAGGTCTAGATTGTAAAGGTATCATATTCTTAAGACATGATGTACAATAATTAGGAATTTCTTTATTTAGAATTATGTTATTATTATCCACAATATTTTCACAATTATATTATCTATAGATGAATTTCATTCTTAGTTTTGATTATATATAATGTGTGTTCATTTATTTATCTTTATATATTTATTATGAATTATCCAGTTATGATAGTCATGTTATTAATTAAATGGAATATGTTTTCAGTTATTTACCCTTTCATATTGATTATTATCCATGATATTTTCACATTAATATTACCTCTGTATTCACCCCCTTCTCAATTTTTAATTATATTTAATGAGTGTTAATTTATTTACCTTTTAATATTGATTATGATTTTTGATGAATGATTTACTCAACTTTACTTAACCCTTACCAAGGATTTTTGCTCACCCTTATTTTGTTTCCTTTCCCTAGGATTCCATTAAGTGTACTATGATTAATGTACAAGGATATTCTAGAGGAAATAATTGTAATCTAAAAAAAATTATGTACTAATTTGTGTTTTCAAATCTAATTTTGGAATCATTTATATGTATAGTTTACCAAGGCTACATAACAATTCAGTCCTTATGGATGCGATTAATTATATCATATTCCAATGTAATCAAGAAGAGATTATATTTGGGATAATGGGGTTGAGTTATCTACATAAAATATTTTAAACACATTCATAACTAGCTTAAAATAAAGATATTTTTTGAAGAAAATAAGAGCATATGATTTCCTCCAAAGGAACCATGAGCATAAAAAATCTTGAAATGAAGGAGATTATAACATAAATCCTTTTCCACTTTGTAAAATCTTCAATCATGAGCCCCATGAAATAATAAAATCAAACGACACTATAAATAACACTAACATAATGAGTTTTATGATATAATATATCAAAATAATATATATACACCTCAAAAAATGAATATAGGTTCATATCATAAACTTATTTCTCAAATAAATAGAATTTGAGAAGAATAACCCTTAAAAAATAATACCTTTTACAATTTTTAAAAATTATACATAAATCATTTATTTTATTTCTTTTTAATGACATATTAAATTACTTAATCAGTTAATTCTATATTGAGTTCTCTAAGGACGTTTGATTCACGAGGTGGTAGTCTGTCGAACACACGAACGACCTTATCATATCCACTATAGAATGGGAAGTAAAAAATTTAAATGTGATATAATATTTAAATAAGTTTATATATTTTTCAAATATCATATATATACTGTTAATACATAATTATATCAATTCATGATGGGTGATGATGTTAAATTAATGACATTGGTTCGTGAGGCTGTAGTCCAACCTACACATGATGATTTCATATCCCATTTGACGGATGAGGAGAATAATTTAAGTATTTGAATTAAAATAACAATATCTTAGTATATTTTATATACTTATATTATTATATAATTTTAATTTATGAATATTTTAAGGATGTGGAAGAATAAATTATATTAATATTCTTGGTTAATAATGAAACATCTTCTCTGAAAAACCTTATTAGGTATGCACCAAAAGAAATATTATGATGGATTTAAAATAAAAATAATTTCTCTTGGATATGGGGAGGGAATTAAGGAATAAATTTTGGAAGATATATGTTGAGGATAATTGATTTTATGGTGTGAATAAGTTATTAGAAATGTGCCCTTTTATAAGTGAGGTGAGCGGAACACTTGTATTTTTTTGAAAGAAAAATTTATACACACATTTTTCTAATAAAAAAAGGCTTATAAATAGAAAATTATAGAAAATTATATATTATAAGGTTTATAAATGAATAAAAACGGTATTTATATAAGTTTTCATTCATTTTTACCCCTATATTTTTAGTTGAACACCGATAAAATCGTTTTCACCTCCCACAGTAATAAATTATTTACAATTTTGACTATTCATTATGGTAAAAAAATACATTGACATTATTATATAATATAAATAATTCTTATTAAAAATATGGAATCATTTTTAACAAATTAAATTCATATAATTTTTAAAATTTAATTTAAAATTAAACACATTGACGTGATAAAAAAGTGGGTTTTCAAGAAGTATTTTTTTCAAGAAAAAGAATATTTTATTTTAACTATATGAATTATAATGACAATTTAATGAATATAAATTAATATTTTTTGATATATAATCTATAAATTTAATTTAAATAATTCCTAATTAGCAATTTATTAATTAATTAAAATGGGTAAACATTATTAACCTTAAAACTCTTTTTAGAAAAACTCTTTTTTAAACCAAAAACTTTAATTTTACTAAAATACAATATAATGATGATTAAAATGTAATTAAGTGGATTAAATATAACTAAATAATAATTATTTTAATTGAAATTATATTCAAAACCTAATTTTATTTTTAAATTTCATAATTTATTAAAAAGAAATAACATTTTTTGAAAAATCGGAATTTTTCATTATTCACCAAAAAAACAATATTTTTTGAATAATCTAAAAATTTCATCCAAAGTAAATTTTGATATTCCGATTTAAAAAATTAAGATCATTTTATAAAAGTTTGAAACATTAATTATAATATTTTGTTTCATCAAAATAAATAAAAATCATTTTTTTGGAAAATATATTTTTTAAAAATAAATTTACTTTAGTAAAAATTGATTGATTATTTACTAAAAATTTATGAATAATTTATATTTAATAGGAAATACATATATATTTTATAAATTATTTAATACTAATCATACCTTCCAATTTAACAGCTTGGTGATAATGTTTATATATTTAATAGTCTGTTTAAGATTTGTGTTGCATGTCGAATAAGTTATGAAACATAGTTTTATTTTATAAAATTTCAAGGTGTTATAAAAAACATCACTTGTAATTTTTCGTTCTGGTTGGAATCTTACAAAATAAAAATATAAAAAACTTAAAATATTAAAAGAGGTTCCTTCAGGATAAAATAAACTTTGATTTTTGGAATGTTTTAAAAAACAAAAAACAATTTTAAAGTGATTTTAAATGTTATTATTTAGGATTGGATTGAAAATGTGAATAATTAAAAAAACTAAACATAATGTACAGATAAATTTTAGTAAGGTAAATAATAATACAAATAATACTTCTATAAAACTTATTGTCACATGATTTACTATCTTTATTTAATGTTAGATTTTAATAAATACTCACAAGTGTACTGATTTCCTTTTCATTATCCATACCAAAACAATTTTGAGGGTCATTAGTGTATTTTTTGGCTAATAAAAGTTCTATTTTTATTTTCAGAGATTTGAAAACTAAGAAATAATTTTAATTCAACCATAAAAATAATTTCATATTCTTTTCTAATATTATTTGAAAATTAACCAAAAAGAGATTCATTTTTTGATCTGAAAATTACAACATTGACATATATTTTAATGATTAAAACATTATTCAAAACAAATTTATAAATAATATTGAATATGTTATTCCCATTTTTATTTTTTTGAAAAAATAAAACTTTTTAACATTTAATACTAATAATAGGGGTATTTTTTTTAACCATATGATTATTTGGTTAAATTGAAAATGAAATTTGAAAATTTTAGATTTTCAAAACCTGGTTGTTGTTTAACAATTATTTTCATAAATGAAACCATTTAGAAAATAACTTTTATCATTCATTTTAAAAAGTTTAAAATTAACATGGATGTATAATTATAACAAGATTCTTATGGATTCTAGTCAAGAAAAGTTGTTATCAGTTTCACTAAATAAATGCATTTTTCTTGGTTATATACTTTAGATAAAAATAAATATTTTTACATGTTATGTTAACTTTATCATCTAATTTATTTATAAAAACACATTTTTTACCAATAATTGGATTATTTTTAGGTATTTATACATAATTATAAACATGTTTCCAGTATAATTGGTTTAGATATTCTAGTACAGTAAAAATCTTGTTTTAATCATTAATATCATCATTAGGGTTTTTAGATTCTAGAAAGAAATAAAATAAAAATGCACAAATTTATTTAAGATAGAAAATCTAGTACGAGTAAAATACTAAAAATGAATAAAAGTATTTTCTAAGGGATGGTATTTGGATTTTCTAATGATTTAAGTAAATTAATAGAAATATATTTATCTTTTATAGGGTTTCCAGGAGAAGGAAGATCATTTAAAGTGAAAGGTTTAAGGTAATACACATCTTTAAAGAGTTATAAGCATCTAAGAGTATTTTCATAAAATATGATATTAATGGGTTCTTTAATGGATTTTTTTCTTTTATTAAAGACTCAATAAAATTTAATCGAGTTTTTGTACTCAAGAAATATTACTTTTTTATATTTTGGATCCAACTATGCAGTATTGTCTTTATTATTACGAAAATAATATTTATATCTAACACTTTGAAATATAAGACTTTCAAAATTTTATTTTTCCACATTTCATAAAGGTTGTTTTTGAGGAAGGGTATTATGAGAACATGGATTATGATAAAAAAGTTGTATTAACTACTTCATCGTAGAATTAATGAGATACTTTGAAATCATACAATAGGGCTCTTGATATTTTTTTAAGAGTTCGATTCATTCTTTTGACCACCCCTTTTTGTTGAGGTTTTCTATGAGAAAAAAAGAGTAGAACCATGTGAAGAAACAAGTTCATCAAAATATTTATTATGAAACTCTCCCCCATGATTAATTTTAATGGAAATAATTTTTCTCCCATTTTTCATTTTTACCTTCTAGGTGAATATTATGAAGAATTTACAATAATTATTATTCTGTTCCATAAAAAACTCCCATGTGAATCTTATAAAATCATTGAAAAACATAAAATAATACAATTTTCCTATGATTATTTTTTCTTGTCTTTTAAAAAAATATCAAGGTGAATAAGATCATTATTTTTAAAGGTTGATACTTCTTATTTAAGTTTGTAATAAGTTTTCATTTCTTACTAAGTGGGAATTGTTCACAAATAAAATTATCTTTGAAATAAAATTTTGGTAAATCATATACTAGTTGATTTTGATGAGATTAATGGGTGTGTGTGATATAGTGCCCAAATAATTTTTTCCAAATCCAATAATCACTATCTTGAATGCTAAAAATATTACATTTGAATAAGAAAGATAATTTAAATCAATAATATAAATATTTTAAAAATGAAATGAGGCACGACAGACCCACACTCCCTATTTGGTTCTAAAAACACATTAATTAAACACTATATTTGATACAAAGTTAGATTATAATATATTTATTTTATAACATTACCATATGATAAACATTACTACTTTAATTCATTTCACAATCCCAAGAATTAATGGTTTAGTGTCTTTGTGGATGAACAACATAAGTAACTTATTTTCTGATTCTTATGGACATTTCTCTATATTCGAATCATACTATATCCACTAGTAGACCTATCCTAGGTTATAATCATCTTTATAACCCAAGGAAAGAAAATATAATAAATTAGTGGGCATGAACAATCATAAATAGAATACATATCAACATGTTATCAAGGGTTATATTAGAAGCATATGATAAAACATGAGAATAAGAGAGATATCTTATTTTACATAACATGGAACAATTAGATATTTACACATGTCATTATAGAAGGACATGGAATCTCAAATGATTCAATATATAAAAAAGAAAAATTTGCAAAATAAGATAATAACAATATTGAGATATGGATCATAATTATAGTCATATAGCTTGGAAATGTAACATTCCCTTGAAACCAAACATACCAAATAACTTTAGAAATCACATAAGCCTAGGGAAATTATAACATTATAAACAAAAAAAATTCCATGGTTTGTGTTGTGAACAAAAAAAATTCCAATGCTTCAGGTTTTGATTAAAAAATATTCCCATTACTTATTTTATGAACAAACAAAATGTTCACGCTTTATATTATGAACAAACAAAATGTTCATGCCTTATGTTGTGGATAAAACATTTACACTCTTAACATCCTTATCTAATAAGATATAAATAATTTAAAAATGAATAGGGTGGTTATATAGGACCCCTCCCATCAATAATCATTACATATTAGTGAAACTTAAAAAACAAACATTCATAATATCATAAAGAACCCAGGAAAAAAGAATACGTTTCTTACAACTTTAAAAAACATCACATAACATGAAATTATGAAATCATAGGATATTAAAAATATAAATTTCTAAAGGTAATAACCTCATAATAACATATATATGATGATCAAAACATCACTTCTTGAAAGAAAAACCTTGAATGGTAAATATAAGTGAAAATAAAAAAGTTTTCACATATCCTTTTAAACATTGTAATAATCTATAAAGTAGAAATTACTTTCAAAAAATTTTTTGTGAAGGGAAATAAAATACTTGTAAAAAAATTATTATAAATAGTTCCAAATAAAATATACTTTAAAATAAATAAATGCTATTAATAAAGTGTATTGGAAGATAAATAATTTGATTTTGAAAGAATGGAAAATATCTTTTTTATATTTTGAAATACCCTTGTTTGAAAAACTACATCATGAAAAGAGTATTAAACATTCCATTTAAAAATGGGTGAATATAATTATTAAAATAATAGAAAATAATCCTTATTATATATCCCAAAAATAGATGAGAACATTGTTGGATATGATAATAATGACATGGAATAAAATATTTATTGGTAGTAATGAGAGTTATTCTTACCAACATTAGACATTTATTTCAGAAAAAAAATATATCAATGAATTAGTTTTTTAAAATTAGAATTAATTTCCCCAGATCAAAAGTGAAAATATCATATAAAATTGGTGAATGGTAGGATCAAATAAGGCTTCAAAAAGTACATTCATGTAAGAAAGACTCTAACATAATGAATAAGAGATTGAGTCGATGAAACCCTTACAAGTTTTGTAATTTTTTTGATTAAAAAACCTATGACAGAAAAATTTATAATTAATCATTGAATATTTTGAATTCCAAGAGAATAATGATACAAAATTTTAAATTGGTATGAGATACACCATTTAAAATAAAACATGTTTTATAATAAGAAATATGTCTCTAGTTGTCAAAATTTGAGACAAGAAACTGTTACCTTATTTCCCCGTTTAGTCGAATGAACTCTAAGCTCATATATAAAAACATAAATATCTTAATCAAATATTTCAGAACTTTTTTCACATACATAACCTTTTTTAATCTAAATTTATAATTATTCTATTCATTTATATATTTTATTTTATTATTTATTCTCAATATCATGTGTGAGTAACCTCATTTGTTTTGAGCTAGTTTCATAATCAAGGGGTTGTTATTCATTGTTATAAAAAATTTTACCATTAAAATATACTAAAATGTACTAGAATTTATTTTTTATAAATTTTTATAATTTTTTAATTTCATTTTAAATGAGTTTTGGTTATGATCTTTAAAGATAAACTTGGAAATGAGCATGTTTCGATGATTCTTAGCGAACAAAGGGTATTTTCTTGGATAATGAGTTAAATTTTTATATTACCATTATATAAAAAAAGTATTTACTTATTCATATCATATATTACCCGAAATTAAATTCAAATATTCATCCTTGATATATATATATATATATATGGAATTTTTCACGTAGGTGGCCAAACCTACCCAAATGTGAACATGCCATGATTAACGGATGATTATGTGGTGGTTTAGTGGTAATAAAATTATAATAGAATAATAATGATAATATTTAGTATTTATTAGTGTTTTATATTATAATTTTAAATAATTTTATTGATAAGGAAACCTATGATAAGTTATTTCATAGTATTAGGAAATCATTTTTTTCTCTTAAGACACACTTTGAGAGCCTAGATTTACCATTGTTGTTTATTGCTCATATTTTTAACAGGTTATCCAATTTGTATTTATATAAAATTAAAATTTTAATAAAAAATATTTATCCATTAAACTAATTTTCATGAAAATACACATAAAGAGATGATGAAAATTAATATGGAAATCCACCATTTTATAGAGGTAGTAGTCCACACATACACATGAATAATTATTTCATTTTCTATAGAAAAATTACAAGAAGTAATATATTTTTTAATTTCATAATAGAAAATATTTCATAAATATCATATTTTTATTTTAAATTCCCTATAAAGACTATAATTTTATTCTACTTAAGGAAAATGAACATGTTACATTGTTGAGGAAGTAGTGTTCATAACACACAATTAACGATTTTGTTTTTCTTAATAAAAAATGGAGAAAGGTTATTAATGATTATAAAAAAAATAAAAAATAAAAAATAAATAGTTATGATATTGATTATATCATTTTAATGTTTTTAATGAAATTTTAGGATGAATGTGTGCACATAAATAAATAAAAATGAGTAATAATCGGTTAAAAATTTATAGCTCACTACTTGAATTATCTCATTCGTGAAGGGGTTTAAGCCTTTGAGTGATGATATTTACAGAATAAAAGAATCTATTTAAGGTTTCTATGAATGTTTTTTGATGTTTTGTAGATATTTGGATGAACTAAGTAGGTTTTTGTGTGATGGAAAGTGAGGAGAGGAGTGCCCCTTGTAGAAGTTAAAAGGAAAGAAATTAATGTAAATACACAAACATTTTCAATAATGAGAAGTCACTCTTCAGAAAGCTACCTCCAAAATTGATAAATAATGTATAAGAGAAGTGTTTATTTTCATAAATTACTAAAAAACATTCTTGTATATGTTTTAATCCTATTTCTATTATTTTAATCATTTATTTTTTACTTTTAACATTTTAGCTTTTATAGTGGTAACTAGTTTTTACCTAAGGAAACATATCCCTTATGTCAAAAAATAAAATGGTCTGTTTTAAATAATTTAGACCTAATTATTCTAAATTATATATTTTTTTTATTCAATTTATAAAAGTGATAAAAATTAATTTTAAAATAATAATTTTATAATGTATTAAAATAATTTTTTTGATAAATATAACTTATGTTTATAAATGTAAAATATGGGTTTATAAATTACCAAAATATTTTCAAAATATTAAATTAACTTATATAATACATATTTTCTATTATATAAATGTTTAATAAATTCTAAATTCAAACTTATTTACTAACAATGTCATAAAATTCTTGTTACTTGAAAAAAAAGTATTTTTCAATATTCAACTAAAAATAATTATTTTCAAGAAAATAAAAAATTAATTTTGCAAACATATTTCTATGATATATACAAAAATAAATTTACTTTTTTAAAATTATCATCCTAAATTTTTTAAATTTTTTTACTTAAAAACATAAAATTTTGAAAAAAGTGTTTTTTATAAGAAATTTTTTTTGATATATTAATTATTTTTTATATAAAATACTAATTAATATAGTTTTAATATATCTTATTATTATTCAATAAAAATGAACTTAGTTCCTTGAAATCAAACTCCAATTTCTGGGAATTTTTTTTACACATAAAGTTAATTAAGAAAAAATAAATTATAGAAAAGTATAAAAATTCTTGATATATATCTAAAAATTCATGTTGATATAATATTAATTTATATATACATAACCACTTAAGAACTCCAAATAATACCAAATCATCATATAAGATCTAGTTGATGTTTTTGGTGGAGGTTCAACTAGTATTGATCTTTAGCAAACTTCATAAGCTTGAACTTCTCATATATACAATTTTATTTAGACTGTAATTGCTTGAATTTAGATTGGGTTTGGTCCAAGGAAAACCCTTGTGAATCTACATTCCTTTCAAGTTAAAAATGGACTTCATAAATAATAATTTTTATTCAAGATTCTATTTTGTCTTACTTTATTTATTGATTTTGGGGATATGGTTACTTCAATTTATACCAACTAATTTAATATATGTATTTTAACAGTCATATTTAATATTCAAAATATATAAAGGTTTTTTAGTTTTTAATAATGTTTGAAACAAAATATTCAATATTTTATTTATTTAAGGAGAATATATAGCGAAATCTCAGGTCATTATATTCTCACCCCTTAAATAAATCACATCCTAACAATTTTAACTATCACATACTAATCAAAATAGATATGGGTATCATAAAAAAGAAGTTATGAATAAAGGTATTATTTTTTGATAAATATTAACCATACAAACTTAGATAACAAATCTTTTCCTCATAATTAGAGTATTCTTGATATTGAGTTTTTCTTTAATCGTTTGAGCTAAATTTATCTCATGATTAGGTATCATAATTCCTATAATCGAATCAGTTTTCTATGAAATTTCCTAATCATCCTTACAATTATTGATATAAAATAAGATCTACCTATCATAGTGATTAATATAGTTCAAATATTAATATAGAAAATATTTTTCCAAAATCACATCAAATTCATATAAAGGAAGGATAAATAGACTTGCATGAATCATTATCCCACCAATATTGAAGAAAATTCATATTAATTGGATATAATAATGATACCAATATGTGTTTTTATTTATATATCTAATATTTTTTGAAAATTTACCTGACAAAAGACATACAAAAATATGTAATGATGTATAAGTGTACCTAACACCACTTAATTATCGCGATCCACCTCAGTGGTAGTGGTGGAAAACACTATTCACCACTCCCTTGGTTTAGGAGGTTTCTAGGGAGTATTATCTTTATTAACTTTGTGGTTAGGGAATTTATTTTCATAATGCCTATACTCTTAGCATTTGATGTATTGAAGTGTGTGTGATGCATTAGATGGGACATTATTTCCCACTATTTAATTATCTAGATTATTTATCTCCTTATGAAAAAATTAGCCGTATGGTAATTCCTCCCACACATAAAACATATTATTATTCTTTAGAGTAAATTACTTGAGTATTTACTCCCACATTTTTACATGTAGGTAATTGTATTTCCTTTCCCCATGGAGACTTATCATCAGAGCTTCCATGATACACTAATTTACTTTTTCTTTATCAATAATAATAAGAGTATCCAATTTACATCTATAGTTTTAGTGAACATATAATAACCTATTAATAGCATCCAAATCCTATTATGGATAATACATTTTAAAAAATTAGAATTAAGACACTAAAAAAACTGTTGATTTTACTCTTTGGTTTAGACATAAAACGAGAGGCATACATTGAGAGCCATTTAATGTTTTATTCGTATGTTCCAATGGATTAATACGCTTTTTTTCATATATTTGAATTCTATCCCCATATTCGTGAAAATAGTATGATGATAATACTTGGTAAAGAACATTTTCTAGAATTCCTCCCATAACATAGAGGCTACTTCTTCATTTTTGGTTGCATTCTTAATGAGATTACACCATTGGTTAAACTCATTTTACAAATTATAAACAATTAGGAAAACATTACCTTGTTCTATGTAGTACAGAATGGAAAATATATTCTTCATAATATTGCTCTATTTCTTGAAAACAAGTGGATTATAAGATCCGTTGAAGGATAGTGAAAATTGTTGTATAAAACACTCAATAAAAAATTTCTCCTTCCATGGTTCATTTGGGAGCTAAAAAATGTTCATGTTATTGTTTATTAACTGGGATAACATTTTCATAATAGTTCACACCCTATTTTACCTTCCATTTAGAATCTCATTTGGAAAATCATTTTATTTTCCATCACATCCATTGTTAACTGAGTTATTCCTTGGTTTATATATTTCTAAAACCAAAAGGTTAATCATGAGTGATCAATATTTACATCATAAGAGAATTTAGAAAAACTCAAACCCATAATGTTTTTCTATTTAAAACTGTCATATTATCTTTCAATTTATCCTAAATCACTCTTGGTTCAATCTAGGTTTCTTTAGGATGGGTTCTCTTATATTCATTAAACCTATTCATTAATATAATAAATCCTTCATAATGGTTTTTAAATATAACACTATTAACCTAAATATATACCCCATGAGTGCCAAAATAGGCCGGTATTTAGGCCTATTTATCATGCACCAGGTGATAATTTAGTTAATACCCAACATGTCCTTTTTAGGGTTATTATCCCTATGTACATATGTGATAGGACCTGAATCCAATTATAGTATCCAAAAAAGGATGTTATTTCTAATAAAACCACATAATATCTACTTTAACAAAATGTTAGGATGTTATCCTATACATATAAATATACATTAGACTTATCCCTAAGATTTTAAGTAATGTTTTTTTATATTAATCCCAAAAAAAAAACAAAACTAATCATAAAAAATAACTAAACCCTACTCTAATACCTATTAAGGCGCTCTAGACCTACAATCACATATCTAGGGCTAAAAACACTTTCTTTAAATACAATATTTAATAAAAAGTGAGAATGACCTATCTTTATTTGATGAAATCATAGTAGGATAAACATTGCAAGTCATAAATTATTTTATATTCACAAGAATTGAATGATTAATTTCTTTTATGACTAGCTACATAAGTAGATTATTTTACGATACTTGTCAAAATTTATCAAAATTCAAACCACAGTAGATCAAATTTTAAAAATCTTTATGGTTATAATAATCTTTATAACCTATGGAAAGAAAAAATAAGAATGGGGTGATCTTTAATTCTTTGTAAGGGATGAACTATCAACATGTTATCAAGAGTTAGATAATGAGAATATGAGAAAATAAAAATAGGGAAGGAATATCGTATTAAAAATTAAAATAAAAAATAATAATTATCCAAAATTATTAATATAAAGACATGGAATATAAAATGATCTAACTTATAACATGGTAAAATAGTGTGAAATATATAGATAATAACCAAGATCCATGCATCATAATTATAGGCATATGACTTGGAAATGTGACTGGGACTTGAAATATAGGATAACAAGTATATTAAGAACAAACATAATCATTGTGAAATTATAACATTATGTTCAAAAACAATTCCTTACTTCATGTTGTGAAGAAAACTCCCATACTTCATTTTGTGAAAAATATAATTCCCATGCTTGATGTTGTGAACAAATAAAATGTTCATGCTTCTTATCTTGAACAATCCAAATTTTCATGCTTCATGTTGTGAAAAAATGTCCATGGTTAACATCCATTTAACATGATATATAAAGACCTAACAAATTAATTAGAGGGATATATTGTAACCTACCCATCAATCATCCTACATATGTGTGGAACTTGAAATCAACCACTCACTATATCAAAAAGAACCCATGAAAAATGAATTGGTATCTTAAAAATTTCATAAACATCACATAACATGAACTTAAGAATTCATAAGATATATAAAATCTCATTTTACAAAAGTAATCAAATAATAATAAAATATATAGATTAATCAAAACATAACTTTAGGAAATATAAACATTGGAGGTTAAATATAAGTAAAAATATAAAAGTATTCACAAAACCTTTTAAGCATTATTGTAAAAGATGAATCAAAATTAAATTAAAAAAATTATGAAAGGAAAGATAATGATTTTGAAAACCTAATTATAAATAGTTCTAAATAAAATATTCCCGAAAATACATAAATTTTATCTATAAATGTGGAGTGGAAGATACAACATTTGATTTTGAAATTATGGAAACCTTTTTTTTATATTTTTAAATACCTTTATTGGAATATCCATGTTTTAAAAAGCAGATTAAAATTTAATTTTGAAAATGGGTAAATATAATTATTATAATAATAGATAAGAATCCATATTAACTTTATAAAAAATTGTGGAGTTTTTTTTGGAAATGAGAATATATACAAGGAATAAAATATTAATTGGTAAGAATGAGTGTTATTATTATCAAAATTATACTTATTTTTTAAAATAATTTTATCCAATAAGTAGTTATTGACAATGATAATTAATTTACCTAGATAAAAAATGTATATACCATATAAAATAGGTAAATTTTAGGATTAAATAATTCTAGAAAATGTAAATTCAAGTAAGAAAAAATATGATCTTAGGAATCAGAAATTGAATTGATGAAACCCTTATAACTTTTTTTAATTTTTTTCATCAAAAACACCATGAGAGAAAGAAAATTGAATTATTCGTTGAATATAATGAATTATAATATAATAATGATATAAAATATTAAAGTCTTAGTATATACACCATTAAAAATAATATTGTATAATAGAAAATATGTCTTTCGGGCAAAAAATTTGAGATGAGAAACCAATACATTCTTTCCAAGTATAGTCGAATGCACTCTAAGATCCTATATAAAAAAAATAAAAATCTGAATCACATATTTCAAAATATTTCTAATATACATAATCTTTTAAAACTACATTCATAATTATTATATTAATGCAGATTAGTTAGTTTATTATCTATTTTCAATATCTGGCATGAGAAACCTTGGTCATTTTGAACTTGTTTCATAATCATGGTGTTTTTATTTATTATTCTCCCAAATTAATTCATTACTAGATAATATAAGGTAATAGAATTTATTTATTTTTATAATAATTTATTATTTTATAATTCCATTTTATGAGAGTTTTGGTTATGATCGTTAAAGTTGAATTTGGAAATGATCATGTTTTGATGATTCTTAGAGAAGAAAGGGTGTTTTATTAAATAATGATTCAAATATTTTATATTACCATTAAATGACCAAGAAATTAATTATTTACTTATTTATATCATATATTATAATAAATTAAATTTTAATAGTAATCAATGATATATATTTATAACATTTTTCAAGAAGGTGGTCAAACCAACCTAATCATATGTCATGGTTTAGTTGTAATATCATTATACTAGAAGCATATTGATAATATTATTTATTTATTTTAATTTTATATCATACTTTTTAATAATTTGAAAAAAATTTAATCTATACACTGTTATTTCACAGTATGAAGAAATAATATTTTCTATATTAGAATACAATTTTTTATGGATTAATTTACCACTGTTGCTTATTGATCATATTATCAATTGGTTGTCTAATTTTTCATTAAAAAAATCAAGAATTTCCTAAAAATAATTATTTACTAAAAACATTATCACGATCATCCAAGTAATGCGGTGAGGAAGAATAAAAAAAATTGATCATTCCATAGAGGCTGTAATCCACATATACGCATGGATGATGATTTCATTTTATATAGAATGGGGAAAAGGAATAAAATGTTTTTTTATTTAATAATTTAGAATATCTCATAAATACCAAAATTAAAAATCAAATTCTCTATTAGGATCATTCTTTTAAGCTATTGAAGGAAAATGAATGTGTTACTTTATGGAGGCGGTACTCCGCACAACATAATGTTAACAATTTTTGTTTTCTTAATAGAAAAGGGAGAAACATAGTTAACGATTATAACATCATTATAATAAAATAATGGTATTATAATGATACATATTCTATAATTTTTACATGGTTTAATGTAATTTGAGGAATATAGAGTTCACATAAATAAATAGAAATGACAAAGAAGTGGTTAAAAATTTATACGTCACTACTTGAATTATATCCTTTGAAAAGAAGTTTAAGATTTTGATTATTGGTATTTTGAGAAACACATAACCTCTTAAAGGTTGATAATAATTTTTAAGAGATGTTTGGTTAGATTTTGGGATAAACTAAATATGATGTTGTGTAAGGGGAAGTGGGGAGAGGAGTTCCCCTTTTATAATCGAAAG
This sequence comes from Viscum album, assembly GCA_963277665.1. NCBI lineage: Eukaryota > Viridiplantae > Streptophyta > Magnoliopsida > Santalales > Viscaceae > Viscum > Viscum album. The sequence continues at coordinate 1,273,786,842 of OY728137.1, read as the reverse complement.
GGGGTGAAATTTTTTTAAATACTGAAAAACTTTCAATAATGGGAAGTCAATATCAAGGAAAGTGGATAAAAAATGATAAGCAATTGATATGAGATCTGATATGGTCAATAAATTACTTAATCAAACATACTCACATATTTTTTAAACGTGTTTGAGTTTTTTAATATTATATGTTTCTTTTACTATTTTAGATTTTACTATGGTAACTAGTTTTTACCTATGGTAACTTATCCTTTGTGCCCAAAAAGAAAATGTAAAATTTTAAATAATTTATACCTAATAATTAAAAATATTAAATCCATTTTATTGAATTCAATTTATAAAAGTGATAAGAATTAATTTTAAATTACTAACTAGATAATGTTACAAAAACCATTTTTGATAACTTATGTTCAAAAATTCCAAATATGGGTTAATAAATTTTTAAAAACAATTTAAAAATTTAAAGTCACTTATAAAATATTTATTTGGTACTGATGTGGCTCTATTTTTACATATTTTTTCCACATCTTTTATTTAATTTTTATCAATTTAATTAATTATTTCGACACTTTTTAATAAATAATGGCACTTTTTTAATTTTATCACTACAGTTGTTAGTTAATAATTTTTATATTATTAAATATGCGTTTTTAGTCTTTTTATTTAGTCATTCTAATTATTCTAAATATATTATATTACCTTTTTAGTTTAATAATCTTAATTTGGTTAATAATTTTAAATTTCTATTAATTAATTAATAATTCGTTTTTATTTGCATTAATTTAATTCAGTTTTCAATTTAAGACTTTACTATTTAATTTTGATGTATTAACTTTACTTTTTAACAGGGTCAATTATTATGCTAAGTAATTAAGAGTAATAATTAAGTTAATAAAGTATTGTGTTTTTAATTTTATGTTTTCATTTTGTCATCTATTTAATTAATTTTGTCGTTTAAAAAATCTAGTTAATTCTAATTGTTTTAATTAAATGTATGCAGTTAATTAATTATCGTAGTTATGCATTTATTTATACATATATTGAATTAATCTTAGCAATTACACAATTAGTTAATAATTAGTCGTTTTTTTAGTTTGTAATATAATTTCGTTAGATTTTAGTTACAGTCAATAAATTAGTCTTTAACAATTTAGTTAATTTGATTTTTAATTTAATTTATTAATTAGTGTTGTTCTTTTTTGTTTTCTGTTGTAAATTAATTTTTATTGTTAACGTTTTTAATTTCTAACTATTGGAGAGTGTCACACCGATGTTATGTCACACCATAGATTTTTATAAATATCAGTGAGTCGTGACTCACTGTTTACTTTGAATCACCATCTGTCTATCGCGACACACCGTTGTTGCGACGCACCGATCCTTACATCGGTTTCAGTCTCTCTTTTTAAACTATCGGTGAGACGTTATTTTCTTTCATCGGTTTGTCGCACACCGATACTTTTTTTTAACTGATTGTTTCAGGTCACACCGTTTACTTACTCATTTATCATTTAACTATCGGTGACTTGTTAGTTTATTTTATTTTATTTCATTTATATTTATATTTATCAGTGTCTTATTTTATTTAATCTTTCTGTGAGTCGTTGACTCACCGATCCAGTTCTTTTGTCAGTGATCGACTCACCGATGCATACTCTCCTACCGATATTACATTTATTTTTTATTCAGCCTCCTACAAACCGATTCCCCAAATCCCTATCGGTATCACCCCTGACAACGATCCGATCCTATTTCTACCACCGATCAACTTCCTTCCATCGGCCTTTCTGCCTCGCCTTCCCCAAATCACTCACCGACTCACCTAATCTGCTATTTCCTTTTCTCTACTTCAATCCTTCTAACGGTGAGTCATTGACTCACTGTTCAATTATTATATCTATTTCACAGTTTCACACTGATACACTGTCGGTGTCTTCTTTTCACACTAATTCTTATCATTTATCGGGTTCTCTGGACACCAACAGATTCACCTTTCATTCACCATTTCCTTTTCTGCACTTCTATCGATCTCATTTTTTTTCAATCAGGATTCTTGCTACCGACGGACAATTTCCAGTATCAGTTTCACCTAGCTCCCCTGCCTCATCTCGGCTCTCAAACATCCTCTACCTTGGAACCACTAAGTATCCATATTCTGCAATCCGCACCTCGTCGTCACCCCTGACAACTTCTAGCAAAACTCTTTTTACCACTGCAGCTTCACAGCGCTTGACTTCTCCCTTTAAGTTTTTGTTTTTGGATCCTTACGGCATCATCCAGTTCATCTTTACACATCAATTTTCGAACAAGTTGTAACTCTAATTACTTAAAAAGAGTTATTCAGTACATATAAATCCAGAAATGGAACAAGGATGAATAAATTTAATAGCTTTAGCATAAACATATGTAACCATGAAAACCCTATTAGAATTCCCTCTTTCCAAAGACTGACTCGTTGCTCAACTTCTATGTCCCATGGATTGAATTAGGCCGCACCAAGGATTCCACTGTCGGGCCAGAGCTATTACGCCGCATCTCCTATTCAAGCCATCGCCACCACTTTCCTGTTGAAGCTGAGGGAGGCTGGTCTGCTGCTGCAAGGAGTTGCACTACTTCCACAGACCGTCATTGCTGGAAGGAGGAAAAGCCGGACCACTGGGGTTGTCATTACTGTCCGCCGCAACGTGCTGGAGCTGAGGGAGTCCTGATATGCCGCGATTGAAGATTTGGAGAAAGATAAGGATGAGTTACGGACCGACTTGTCGCACTGGAGAAGAAATCGAGGATCTCCTCTGTTGTGCGCCGAGGGTTTGGGGAAAACAAAACCGAAAAAATATATATATATAATAAAAGAAACTAAACATAAAGTTAAAATAAAATAAAATAACATAACTAAATTTATTAAACATTAATAATTATTAAGTAATAAAAATATACATAAGATAATTAATTAAACAGAATTACTAATTTAATCTTAATCATATTTAACTAAACTAGATTGATTCCTAAATTAATTTCATATTGATTTAATAAAAATTATCAATAAAATAAATTTTAATAATAATTAAATCATTAAAAACTATTCTAATTAAATGGAAATTACATTACTTTTCAAAATAATAATAATAAACTTAATAAGTATAATTAACATTAGTAATATTAATAGATCATAAATACCAAATCTGTTATTTAAGGTATCTTTTAAACTTAAATTTTAACAACATACAAATTTAATGAAGTAACCTAATTTAATTAATGGACCTTTTGATATTTCTTTTTCATAATTAAATTAAAATTAATAAATATATTAAATTAAATTAGTCAATTACTCAATTACTTAATAATAAGGTTTAATAATCAATAATTTAAGTTTTAGATTAACTAAATTAAATACCCAACTAATATCGGTTAAGTGATTTATTTTTATCAACTATTTTATTTTTGCGTTTTAACAAATTTAACATTGTTTTGAAGTTCTTTAATTTGCAGGTTCATTCAAAAGTTGAGTATTCATCCAAATTCACTTAACTAACTTGTCCGAAGTTAGTTACATGAGAAAATATAGCACGACATGCCTGTCACAAAAAACACACACACATTTTGTAGTGTGTGGGTGAAGAACTTTTGAATTAGGTGGAGATCGAGTAGTGACATGGAGTAGATGACAACAAGGTATTAAAACAGAGCAAGAAGTAGAATTTAGAAGAGACTCTGATTCTGATTCCATGCCACACCATCTTGGAGAGTAGAACTCCCGGGAGATGATAGAATCAAACTAAAGACTAAGGAGCCCAAAGGTAGAGAAATATTTAGGGAGTCATTCATCCTCTTTTATTTTAGTCTTGTACTCTGTTTTCGGTTTTTTTCAATGATAGATTTCATTAATAACATGAGTTGATTTTCCATCTCGGGAGCTTTAAGTTTTCTTGGTTTATCTGTTTAATATTTCACTTACTCTTCGATTGACATCAGAGTTAATCAGCGAAGTCAACTCTGATGTTAGGTCAAATTGTTCACTCCTTACTGCAAAAAGTTTCATAGTTTCAAGTTCAATTAGAAATATTGAACTTGATCATATTTATTTTGATTCATTAATGTCATGATAGTTGGAGTTTCACGGAGAGTTTAATTTCAACTATATTCTTTTTCAAACATTTAACAGATGGTGATCTTTAGAGTGGCGAACTCTAAAAGTCATAACTCTGATTGATGTGTTTTCTAGAAAGGAAAATATATCAACCAATTTCTAAGGTGAGATTCAATTAAATTTAGTGGAGAATTATCCTTTTAACCATTATGTTTGGAATTCCCGAGAAAATAGTTGTTCTTAGCTCCTTGTCTACGCTGCTTAATGTTAGTTTGATATAATTCTTAAGTTTAACAGTATTAGTCTAAATTATAGTTTCTTTGTATAAACTCTAGTTTCCTCATCTTGTTTCCGTTTCATTAATAAAATAAATTTTTTTAAAAAGTTAAAATGCACACTCGCTCCACTGCTGACAACAGTGGAGTTTCTTTTGAAGAAATCTTATAATTCTTGTCTGCCTTCTCTGTGGATCGACCCTGCACTGCAATACTAGTGTAATATTATAAATATTATTTTGAGGGCTATGACGACCTCCGGCATGCTCCAAAATTTGGTACCATTTCCGGGGAAGGTACGCACTGAGAGTCTAGGGTTTCAAAAAAATAAAAAAAACATAAAAACATAAAAAATATCATTTAAAAAAATATGATTAAAAAAAACATCTTTAAACTATATCTACTTCTTTAGTTGTCCATTAAAATCTGCTTCACTGTGAACAGTTGTGTGTTTAATCTCACCTAGTTTTAGTTTAAAAATGGATGTTAATGAAAACTAGAATCAACCGGGGCCTTAATGTGTGTGTTGTGGCTATTATGGGCACACCGCCTGGCAGTGTGTCTATAACCATCCACAACAGGATGTTTATATTGAAGAAAATGAAAATTTTGAATCTAATCCTGAATTCCTAGCTAAAATAGAATTAATAGAAATCAAACTGGATGCTAGGGAGAATAATTTGGACGATTGGTTAACTAAAACCCATGAAATTCAAATTAGAGATTTTCAAGAGCAAGATAAAAGAATGAAAAGATCGGAAAACATGCTCTTGGAATTACATCCAAGGGTTAAATAACAAGAATAATTTGAAGAAAAAAAAAATAAAATGTTTATAAAATATTTGAAAATCAAATTGAAGAAGAGAGTGATAGTGAAACTAGGCAAGAATCCATTCTCTTTGAAAAATCTGATTCTGTTGAACTAAATCTAGAAATAACCAACTCACTGAAAAAAGAACACATCATTGAAAAACCAATAAAGATCTTTAATGGTGTTGAGTTGGAAAATTATGAAGATGTAACGAAGCAAATTGAAAAAGATAGCCCAGTTCTTTTCATAATTCTTACATTAGAGAAAAATCAGTGTTTTAGGAGTTTTGAGAATGAAGTCACTCGGGTTGAAGTCAAACTTGAAACTGAAGACTTGAATGCTAAAAACTCTTCACCCAATGTTGATGAATTTGTGAATAATGAGTCTGAACAAAATATTGGGATCATTATGGAAGAGAACCTTAAGCTGGATAATGTAGAATCTGAAATTCTTGAACTTGAACTGAAAACTTCACTTCCATGTTTTGAATCCGTAAAACCAATAATCTCTGAAATGTTGTTGGATGATGAGGATGAGGGAATAAAATTTTAAGAAAGACTAACTGATGAGTTCTCATTTCCCTATTCCCCTAGTGATCACTTTTCTGAAACGTTGTGCAATGAAATGGAAATCAGTGTTGTCCAACATGAGGAGAGTTGTCTTAATTTTAACATTCTAGAAACTGAATTTATTCAAACTGAATTATACAATTCTTCTCCTGAAATTGAATTGGAACACTCAAATGACATGGTTTTAGAGAGTGAGCCTGTTGAACAAGAACTTATAGTAGAGGTTGAACACACACTTGATCTAGGCAGAACTGATTTGATAGAAGCAGTAGATATTCAGTGTGAGTTAACAGATGAGGATCTTTTAGAAGAGATTTATAACATTGTTAAACTTGAATCTACTACTAGTTAAAGAAATTATCTTCCCTATTTTTCACTTTCATCCTCAACTGTGAAGGGTGATGAGTCTTCTCACGACACTGATTGTAGTCCAGAGGGGGAATCACACTTGAGTTCCATTTTTTATGATTCTGTTCAGCATTTAATTGGATTTCCTTTTGAGTCTGCTAATTAGAAATCTCCCACAAGAACCCTTGAATTTGAACCTATTAGTGTTGATGTTGAGAGAGATAGCCATATAAATATTGCTACATCCTTTGAATCACCTTCTACTATGTTTTCCCTTCATGTGAAATCAACTCTTGATAACTCTGAAACAATTCTGGAAGTGGACAGCACTATAACCATCACTGTTAAAGGGTGTTACTTAGGGTTTATTTTAGGCTATGAGAATTCATTTTTTTTTCTGCTCAAGTTTTGGTGTCCACGCAATTCTTTGTTCTATTAAAAATAATCGGGCTAAACCAATGTGGTGGTCCCTATTAAGGAAACCACATCCACCTAGTGACTATGGTTAGTTCTAGGTGAGTCCAGCTGGGGACTATAAAACTAGTGCTGCATGGGAGACAACCCATGATTTTTATTTTGTTTCATAAATAAAAAAATTTGTAATTAAATAAAGTATAACTGAAGACTTTAAATTCAGTGCTTATTTTGAGTCTATCCATGTTATTTATTTTGTGTTTACTTTTGTTTCTATTTTTTTTACTTTGAATAAAGTTCTATTGTGATGCCTTCTATTTTCACTGTCTATGATGGTTATTTGTTCATGGTTCTCATGCTATGTGTTTCTAGGATGATGATGTTGTGTCATTTAAGGAGCAGAGTTCCCATACTAGAGGGAAATTGACAAATATATTCAGGGAAGTATTCAATTCATAATTGTTGCATTTCCTTTTTCTACTCCTTAATGCTTTAGAAAAAAATTCTACTCCTGTTTTTCATTAAAAAAATTTATTTGTATTGAAAAAAAATCCGCTACATGTGTACTGAAAATTCAGCTAAATTTTTACTCTTTAAAATTCTGCTGCATGTGTTGATACTGAATTTTTAAAAATTCTTCTTTAAAAAAATTCTTTATGTATTGGAATGTAATTCTACTGTATGTCACTGTTTAGATGAAAAATTCTGCATGTGCCTCCTTGCTGAAAAACTGAAATTCATTGTTTAAAATCTTTTCACTTCTTGAAACTAAGTGTGTGTGTGTGGGGGGGGGGGGGGGTACATGCTACTGGTATGTTAAATATTCTTTAGGATTGGGTGTTTTTATCATTCATTTATCTACTCTATGAAATATATTATTGAACTCAATCTTTTAAAATGCTTACACCCAGTTCACTGTGCACCTCCAAGTTACATGCCTTGTTTGAACTTTAATGGAAAATATGTGTCACTGGACTTAGATGTTAATGCATATAAATAATTATGAACCTGCTGATTAATTATTTACTGTGGAAAACTATAATTTTTGAATTTCATTAAGACCCTTAAAAAGGTCATAAATCTACTTAATTGAAAACCTGTTTTGAACCTTAATTGATTAATTGTTCTTCTCCATATTTAGAAGTCAACTTTGGGGACAAAGTTTAGTTTTAAGTGTGGGGGAGGGGGTCAATTCATGACTGTGCCAAACTGTGATTTAATGAAATCCCATCAATTCCTAGTGAAATTCAATTTTTTTTTGTAAAAAATGGATAAATTTTTTCGAAATTCTTGCATAATTTTGGGCTTTACATTGTACTCAATTGGGTTTAGCCTTAGGATAAGTTCCTTTCTAGTAGTAATAACTGATTAGAGTCTGAAATTAATGAGTTTGGATGATTTCTGAGTGTTCTTACTTAGTGATTTGATGGAAACTCAGTTTAGGACCTACTTCTGGAATTGATATGGGTATCCTGTTTGTGGAATTATGGTCATAACTCTTGGAACTGGAAGTTTGATTCGGATTCTAGGGGCCTCATTCATTTTCATTAAATTATGAAAAGTAATTACCTTAATGAAACGATTTAAATGATTTTTTTATAAATCTTTTGAAACTGGAGTAATTTGTGCATCTGGGATCCCACGCTGAGTCTCTAAGACCCTAGATGCTGGGTGTGTCTCTGTTTACTAAAATCCCTCTACACACTCTGAATAAGTGCACTGCACAATGCTCAGCACAATGAAACATGGCTTGGAATAAATAAATAAAGTGTCTAGGGTCAAAAATGAGCTCATTAAGGTGAGGGGAATGATGAACTCAAAATAAAGAAGGGATCAGTTGGTTTATATGGAAATCATTTAGGTTGTATCAATGAGGCGATTCACAAAAAAAATTAATAATTTTTTGAACCTAGGTGACAAAGTCAAAGTATAAAGTTCCTTGGTTGAGGTCATAATTCCATTGATATTTTATCTCCTGTCATTCTTAGACTTAGAACCTGAGATTGGATTGAAGTGAGTCACTAAGTTGTATCACATATGAGGCATGACATATTCTTTGATAGATAGTCTTTGTGTTATTAATTACCATTGAGTGTTTATTTGGGCAAGATTCATATGAGTAAATCAATTTCCAAAAGCCTGCTATTATGTTTTGTCCTCTATTTTAAGTTCTAGACATGTATCATTTTGAACAAATTCATTAATAACATACCTCTGTTTTCAGGTTTAATAAAACATGGGATTTTTTGAGGACAAACAATTCTTAAGTGTGGGGGAATTTTATGTGGCTCTATTTTTACATAGTTTTGCCACATTTTTTATTTAATTTTTATCAATTTAATTAATTATTTCGACACTTTTTAATAAATAATGGAACTTTTGTAATTTTATCACTACATTTGTTAATTAATCATTTTTATAATGAAATATGTGTTTTTAGTCTTTTTATTTAGTCATTCTAATTATTCTAAATATATTATATTACCTTTTTATTTTAATAATCTTAATATGGTTAATAATTTTAAATGTCTATTAATTAATTAATTATTTATTTTTATTTGCATTAATTTAATTCAGTTTTTAATTTAAGACTTTACAATTTAATTCTAATTTATTAAATTTACTTTTTAACCAGGTCAATTATTAAGCTAAGTAATTAAGAGTAATAATTAAGTTAATAAGGTACTGTGTTTTTAATTTTATGTTTTCATTTTGTCATCTATTTAATTAATTTTGTCATTTAAAAACTCTAGTTAGTTCTAATTGTTTTAATTAAATGTATGTAGTTAATTAATTGTAGGAGTTATGCATTTATTTATACATATATTGAATTAATCTTAGCATTTACACACTTATTTAATGATTAGTCGTTTTTTAGTTTGTAATATCATTTCATACGATTTTAGTTACATTCAATAAATTAGTCTTTAACAATTTAGTTAATTTGATTTTTAATTTAATTTATTAATTAGTGTTGTTCTTTTTTGTTTTCTATTGTAAATTAATTTTTGTTGTTATCGTTTTAAATTTTTAACTGTCGGAGAGTTTCGCACCGATGTTATGTCACACCGTAGATTTTTATAACTATCGGTGAGTCATGACAAACCGTTTTATTTGAATCACCATCGGTCTCTCGTGACGCACCGTTGTTGCGACGCACCGATCCTTCCATCGATTTCGGTCTCTCTTTTTAAACTATCGGTGAGACGTTATTTTCTTTCATCGGTTTGTCGCACACCGATACTTTTTTTAACTAACTGTTTCATGTCACACTATTTACTTACTCATTTATAATTTAACTATCGGTGACTTGTTAGCTTATTTTATTTTATTTCATTTTTATTTCTATTTATCGACGTCTTATTTTATTTAAACTTTCGGTGAGTCGTTGACTCACTGATCCAATTCATTTGTCAGTGATCGACTCACTGATGCATGCTATCCTACAGATATTACATTTATTTTTTATTCAGCCTCTTACACACCGATTCCCCAAATCCCTATCGGTATCACCCCTGTCACCGATACGGTCCTATTTCTGCCACCGATCCCCCTCCTTCCATCCGCCTTTCTACCTCGCCTTCCCCAAATCACTCACCGTCTCACTAAAGCTTCTGTTTCCTTTTCTCTACTTCAATCCTTCTAACGGTGAGTCATTGAATCACCCTTCAATTCTTCTATCTATTTCACGGCTTCACACTGATACACTATTGGTGTCTTCTTCTCACACCGATTCTTCTCATTTATCAGGTTCTCTGGACACCAACACCTTCACCTTTCATTCACCGTTTTCTTTTCCACACTTCTATCGGTCTCATTTTTTTTCAATAAGGATTCTTGCTACCGACGCACCATTTCCACTATCATTTTCACCTAGCTCCCCTACCTCGTCTCGGCTCTCAAACCTCCTCTGCCTTGGCACCACTATGTATCCATCGTCTGCAACCAGAACATCTTCGTCACCCCTAACCACTACTAGAAAACGTGTTTTTACCACCGCAGCTTCACAACACTTCACTTCTCCCTTCATGTTTTTGTATTTAGATCCATACGACATCATCCAGTTCATCTTTACACATCAATTTTCGAACAATTTTTAACTCTAATTACTTAACAAGAGTTATTTAGTACATAGAAATCCAGAAATGGAACAAGGAAGAATCAATCTAATAGCTTTAGCATACACAGTTGTAACCATGAAAACCCTATTAGAATTCTCCCTTTCGAAAGACTGACCTATTGCTCAACTTCTATGTGTCGTGGATTGAATTAGGCCACACTGAGGAGTCCACTGTCAGTCCAGAGCTATTACTCCGCATCTCCTATTCAAGCCATCACCATCGCTACCCTACTCAAGCTGAGGGAGGCCGGTCCGCTGTTGTAAGGAGTTGCGCTTCCTCCATAGACTGTCATTGCTAGGAGGAAAAGCCGGACCACCGGGGTTGTCATTACTGTTCGCCGCAACGTGCTGGAGTCGAGGGAGTCCTGATTTTCCGTGATTGAAGATTTGGAGGAAGAGGAGGATGAGTTTTAGACCAGCTTGCAGTGCTGGAGATGAAACCGGCGATCTCCTCTGTGGTGCGCCGAGGGTTTGGGGAAAAAGAAACCAGAAAAAATATATATAATAAAAGTAAACTAAACGTAAAATTAAAATAAAATAAAATAAAATAACTAAATTTATTAAACTTTAATAATTATTAAGTAATAAAAATATACATAAGATAATTAATTAAATAGAATTACTAATTTTATCTTAATTATATTTAACTAAACTAGATTGATTCCTAAATTAATTTCATATTGATTTAATAAAAATTATCAATAAAATAAATTCTAATAAGAAATAAATCATTAAAAACTATTCTAATTAAATGGAAATAACCTTAATTTTCAAAATAATAATAATAAACTTAATTAGTATAATTTAAATTAGTAGTAATAATAGATCACAAATACCAACTCTGTTATTTGAGATATCTTTTAAACATAAATTTTAACAACTTAAAAATTTAATGAAGTAACCTAATTTAATTAATGGACCTTTTGATATTTATTTTTCATAATTAAATTAACATTAATAAATATATTAAATTAAATTAGTAAATTACTCAATTACTTAATAATAATCTTTAATAATTAAAAATTTAAATTTTAGATTAACTAAATTAAATACCCATCTAATATCGGTTAAGTGATTTATTTGTATCAACGGTTTTATTTTCACATTTTAACAACTTTAACATTGTTTTGAAGTTCTTTAATTTGATGGTTCATTCAAATGTCGAGTATTCATCTATATTCACTTAACTAACTTGTCCGAAGTTAGTTATGTGAGAAAAGATAGCACGACGTGTCTGTCGCGAAAAAACACACACATTTTGCAGTGCGTGGGTGAAGAACTTTTGAAGTCGGTGGAGATCGAGCAGTGACATGTAATAGATGACAACAAGGTATTAAAACAGAGCAAGCAGCATAATTTAGGAGAGACTCTGATTCTGATTCCATGCCACACCATCTTAGAGAGGAGAACTCCCGGGAGATGATAGAGTCAAACTTGAGACTACGGATCCCAAAGGCAGAGAAATATTTAGGGAATATTTCTTTCTCTTTTATTTATGTCTTGTACTCTTTTTTCGGTTGTTTTTAATGATATATTTCATTATGAACATGAGTTGATTTTCCATCTCGAGAGAGTTAAGCTTTGTTGGTTTATCTGTTTAATTTTTCACTCACTCTTCGATTGACATCAGGGTTAATCAGTGAGGTCAACTCTGATGTTAGGTAAAATTTTTCACTCCGATCTACAAAGATTTCATAGTTTCAAGTTCAATTGGAGGGATTTAACTTGATCATTTTTATGTTGATGCATTAATGTCATGATAGTTGGAGTTTCACGGTGAGTTTAATTTCAACTATATTCTTTTTCAAACATTTAACAGATGTTGATCTTTAGAGTGGAGAACTCTAAAAGTCATACCTATTTTTGATGTGTCTTCTGGAGAGGAAGATATATCAACCAATTTATAAGATGTGATTCAATTAAATTTATTGGAGAATTATCCTTTTAACCATCAAGTTTGGAATTCCCGAAAAAATAGTTTTTCTTAGCTCCTTGTCTTTGTTGTTTGATGTTAGTTTGATATAATTCTTAAGTTTAACAGTATTAGTGTAAATTATAGTTTCTTTGTATAAAATCTAGTTTCCTCATCCTGTTTCCATTTCATTGATAAAATAAAAAAATCGAAAAAGTAAAAATGCACACTCGCTCCACTGCTGACAACAGTGGAGTTTCTTTTAAATAAAACTTAGAATTCTTGTCTGCATTCTCTGTTGATCGACCCTACACTACTATACTAGTGTAGGTTAATAAATATTATTTTGAGGGACGTAACGACCTCTGGCGCGCTCCAGGTACTAGAAAAATGTTTTATGAAATTTAAATTCATACTTATATACTATTAATTTTATTAAAGTAATGTTATTTAAAAAATAGTAATTTTCACTATTATCCAAAAAATTAGTATTTTTAAAGAAATCCAAAAATATATATCCAAATCTAAACATTACATGATAAATAAAAAAATGAAGTTAATTTTGTAAAATTCACATCCTAAAATTTATAACTTTTATTTTTATTTGAAATAATAAAATATAATGAAGAAATGTTTTTATAAGAATTTTTTTTGTATACTAAATATGTTTTTATAAATTACTAATTAATATAGTGTTAATATATACTGTTATTATTAAATCAAAATAAGCTTAGTACCTTGAAATAAAATTCTATTTTCTATGGAAAACATCTTTAAAAATGAAGTGAATTAGGGAAAAATTAATTTTAGAAAAGAATTAAAATTCATGAAATATATATACATATTCATGTTTATATAATTATAGTTTCTACTTACATAATTACTTATGAATTTCATATAATACCTAATCATAAAATAATCTATAGTTTCAGTATCAAGTTGGGGTTCAACTAACATAGATACTATGTCAATCTCAATGATATCAAACTTCTCCCATATATAGTTTTTCTCAAACCACAATTTCTTGAGTTTAGATTGTGTTTGGTGTAAGGAAAAACCTATTGAATCTTCCACCCTTATTGGTTTATAAAAATAGGCTATATAAGGATGAATTCCACTTTAGGATTCCATTTCTTATTATTTTATTTATTTATTTTGTGATTTGGTTACTTTAATTTATACTAACTAATTTAACAACTATGTTTTATTGGAAATATTTAATATTCAAAATATATCATGTTTTTTTTAATTTGGAAGAGGGTTTTAAACATGAAACATAATATATTATTTATTTAAGAAGAATATATAGTGAAATATCGGGTTCTTAAATAAAAATAGATAAATAAAAGTTTACCTTTGAGATTAAAAACATTGCAAAAATCATATTCAAAATAGATTTTAAAACCATTATCACATAATTAGATAATGATAAGAAAATTTTGTTTTACAAAATCAATGAATAAAACATATTTTATAAGAATCATATTATGAAAACTAATTTTTCCAATACTAGTTATTTGTCTTCTTAAATTATCGTTGAAATTCACATATCCTCCTATATGTTTTTTAAATTGATTAAATTTAGAGGGGTCACAAAAAATGGTTCCAGAGAATCCACCATCCATGTACCATGTTTCATTTTTAGATTTACTCTTTAGAGAAATTTCTTAAAAAATTAAGAAATTATTCTTTTTGGTACCAAGATATTTGGCCCACATATGTTAGCTAAGATGCATCTTGGTACAGAAATTGTTTTTGGAAATTTTTTTGAGATGATATATTGGATGAAATATGGATACTCTTTGGTCTACCATATCGATAATTATTTCAATTACATTCATGAATTAAATGATCAATTTTAAGATAACGATTACAATTTTTTTGAGTAATTATTTTACAAAAGTACCTTTATTAGAAGAATTATATTGCTTAAAACAACCAAAAACATAAATATTTTTTTTGGGTAATTGATAAAAGAAATTATTTATGGTTTCTTCACCTTGGGTGAATTTCATAAGATATTTTTTATATCATCAAAAGATGATTGTAATTCAGGCACATTCGTCTAATCATTCAATTTTTATGATAAATTATGTTTTATAATTTTTAGTTGATCCTTTTATTTAATTAAATGATTGTACTTCTATTTAATATCTCTGTACATCAAATTTAGTTTATAAAAAACTTATTAATTTTTTTCACAACTATATTTTAGATATTTAGAGATTAAGTGATTGGAATAAGAAGAAGATGATGATGAATTTTAGGAGGAAGAAGAGGAATTAGAGTTTACTTAATTACTAACCTTTATTTAGGCCATGAGACACATGAATTTTTTTTCACTTAACCTACCTAAGGAGAGAGAATCATCAATTTCACTACAAGTTAAAATTTCAAAGGATTTATTGCTTTTATTATTATTTTCCTTATTCTTATTTTTTATAAAGGGAAACTATAGCCTTATGTGTCATTTATTTTTTACATTCGAATCACATTAATTATTGTTCATTATTATCATCCTCCTTTTTGTAATGTTGTTATAATTTCTTTACTTTGAAGAATTTTTTTATCTTATTGGATAGATAATCCATTTCATTATCTTTGTAAGAGTTGTCATTAATTAATTGGAAAAAAATTATCTATTTATACATAAATTATTTATCTTCCTTATTAACTTGTCACTTCATTGTGATCTTATGGGTCATGTGAGATATTATTATCTCCTCAACTAGAATGTTATTTATGTTATTCACTTCTTGTATTTCTCTTACATTAGGTGCCCAATTTCTTGGTAAAACCCAAAATATTATCTTGACTAAAGTTTCTTTGGTAAGAGTATCACCAAGAGGCTTTCTACCATTTCACATTTCAGTAAATCACATAAACATATTTGTAATATATTCATTAATATATATTCAAAAACATTCCAAATCATGTCTATATGTATCAAGTCTAGTATCATTAACTTTATTTATTTCTTTATGAGTAACTTATAAGAGTTTCTAGATTTAATAATAAGTTTTCAGAGTTTATACAAATTTATACTAATTTTGATCTAAACCATAATATCGGGCCTTCATAGCAATATCGTATAATTGAAAAGAAGGAATATCTTATGGAGTCTTTTTTTATTATTTTTTCACTAGTAATAATATAATCATGCATAATAATTTTTCATATTAGAAAACTAATAATTCTAAGAAAGGTTGATAAATGGGTCTTATAATAACTATAATTTCAACTATAAACATTGGGTGAAATATCCATTGATTTATCTTATAGAGAACCATGTGTGTTTGATAAAAAATCCATCCTTTAAAAGATAAAACTTTTAAATTAGTTATAAATTTTAAAACTAAAATCATTTTTTGGAAACGTTGATATTTTGATAAAAATAACAAGGATATCTATTTGATACTAAATGTATTTCTGTGATTAAAATGTAAGGGGGGTGAATTATCTTTGAAATAAAATTTAAAATAATTTTATAAAACAAAAGTGACTATAATATAATCAATATATTTATGAATAGAGAAATAAATGTAAAGTGAGTGATGTGGAAATTAATACATTAAGAATAGTATAAAATAAACTATGTCTATTATAGAAGAACAATTTTATAAAGGAGTTTGAAAGTTGATCAATAATTATCCTCTAAGTATACTCCCCTCAATAAGTCCTGAGAGGGATATATTTCTTGTTGGTTCTAAAATAAAGAAAGAAATAGATAAGATGAAGGAAACCCTTGGTTTTAATGGAATCCAAGAACCAAAATAAGACCCTTGTTTTTAATGGAAACTAATAACTAATAACCCTAACTTTAACATTTGTGAGAACCTAAAGAAAAATATTAAAAGAAAGTGGTTTGTATTTAAAAATCCTTTAGAAAGAAATTAATTCACTATCTATAGGATTTATAAGAAAAAGAAATTGAGAGAGTTGAAATATTTAGAAGAGTAAAAACCTTTAATAAATTACAGCAAGGGATAAATTCGCCCAAAATAGAAAGTGAATAATAGAAATTGGATAGAATTAATTGAAGATAATTTTTCTTTCAAATAAATTTAAGATCTTGGAGGATAATTAAAAAAGCACATCATTAGTTAATTTGAATGAAATTAGTTTTCATAGAGGGTTTTTTGTAGTGATCTAAGCCTCCATATGTATATATTAGTAGACTTAATAGGTTCTGCAGGAACCTTTGGTCAATTCAATCCATTAATGAGGAAAATTAAGGATTCAAGTCCAAGAAATAAATGCTTATTAATTGTTTTGGATTGAAGATCCTTTCTAGGTGCGATTCATGAGATTTTTTGTGAATCCCACATTAATTTATTTCTAATTTTCCTAAGAATAAATAATAACAAACACCCAGTGTCATTATCGATGGGGCCACTCACCCAACACTAATTTTCTATTTTGACTATTTATATTCTAACTAATATAAAACTAATTAATATAAATGGGGTTTTTTAATGATACATGAAATATTAATAAACACAAACACGCATATATTATAAAATTCAGTATAGATAGAATGAGTTTAGTGAGAAACAAATAAGATAGTCATTATTAGGAGATAAGTGGATTGACATAATCATTCATTAAGACATTCTCAATACTCAATTAAATCTAGTGATCAATATCTGTCAGACTACACCTACTAGTTTGAAAATATATTAATAAATATAGATATCTAAACAATGTTATGAAATTATTTTCCTACTATTTATAGGATATATCTTCAACGATGAACCATACTGAATCCATAATCCATCATACACTTGACTTAGATAGTGAATAGAAGGATTAGAGATGAATGAGAAGATAAATTTGGGTGATAGAGAAAAGGGTCCAATTTCTCACCCTAATATATTTATCCACTACCTAAATTATTATAATTAAATAAAATGATACAATAATTCATAAAAAAATAATAAAATCATCAATCCCTCCCTTGAACAACTATCAATTTTAGTTATCCATTTTTAGTTGAGTGGAGACGGGAACACAGAGGGAGAAAAAAATAAATAAAAATGTGTGAAAGAATATAGGAAGAAATAGAATAATATATTAAAATTTATAAACTATTATCTCAAAAAAACCCTACAAAACTACTAAAAATTTCCAACAATGGTTTCTAACCAAAGTTTCAACCCTTTAAAGTGGATCCAAAGTATATTTTTATAGGAAAAATATTGTATTTGTTTCTCCAAACCTACAATATAGAAGTTTTAACACGGTATCCCCACTAAATTACCTAATTTTTATTTTTTTTTTTGGTTTAAATTTTTTCAAATATATCTCATTTTTATACATAGGAAATTTCAACTAGTTTGGACATGTATTGAAGAATTTATGACCAATTTACCTTGAAAAATATTTATGTCACACCTGAATACTTTTATTCCCATAAAATTAGTATCCATACCATCATTACATTTTAATATAAGGAATAATTCATGTCCACATATATAAAAACATTTCCTACGGATTTTTTATTTGTCCATTAAAATCTCTACTTATTAAAGATTTTTCACTTTGTGAGATATATGTCAATATTCAAAATTCTCTAGATCTAGGAATTGATTCTAACACATGATATGTGAAGTACTTTAATGCCTTAAAATTATGGATTCATATCTTTTTTATAGATGAATTAAATTATTCCCAATGAATATATAATCCTATAAGAAAACAATTTTTCTATTTTGATCAGTGTAGAAAAAGTTATGTATAAAACACACAAATAAATTAAAATAGTTAATAATCCAAAATTGGTAATTTTTACATTTAGGATAAAAATAAATCTAAAAAAATAACATGTAACAATTCTCCCTAAAATAAGGATTTTGTGGGATTAAATTATTGAAACTAAAAGTAGAATTATTGAATACATTTTCTTTATTAGTGAGGTAGACATTGCTGAATCATAGAGGTGGACTTTGTGGTGTAGATATTTGGTCTATGATGTGAAGTATGTATAATTTTTTTGGTGTTTTCTTTATTTTTTGGAAGCTAAAGCATGAACATTAATTTTTTCTCTGGAAGACTCTAACAAATAATTTTTGGGAAATATTCATTTACCTTACAATGTTCCATTACTTGAGTTTTTCAGAACTAAGGTTTAACCATGGTGGGGAATCCTGGATATTCATTGTTTTCTTATGAGAACATGTTAAACAATGTTATACCATAACATGTTCCATCTCATTCAAACATAGTTTCTATTTTTCATATTTCTCTAGTCTGGAGTTGAGTGTTTTGGAATGATCTTCATATTTCTATATTTAATAGAATAATCTTTGAACCCAATATTTATTCTATATTTTATCTCAAACAGAAAGGTTAGAAATAAATTTAGTTATTTTGATCCTAAAAAAATTTAGGATCAATAATAATTCCATGTCCATGGAATTAATCAGGTAGTTAAATTTATATAAAAGGGAGTGAGATATTAAATTATATTAAACTAGGAAAGAAAAAATCATTTCTTTCATTATTCATTAATACAATATCACTCACGATGCACCCAATGCATACCACCTCACTGTGATTATATTTCATCATAGCTTTTATCAATACATAAAATTACATGCTTCATGATATTAGTTATTAATAATATTAAATCCTAAGGATCATTACACACATATAAATACAGAAACATGCAATTACTCATATAAATGTGGATTTCGTAATGGATGGTCAACTTCTGATAACCTCTTTTATTGAGATTACAAAGCATGAACTTCATGAGAAGAAGTATCAATGTATTATGTACCTACTACCCCTGATACCCTATATAATTGTTTCCTATAAAATTATATCATATGGAAATATGATATATATTTAATAACAAAATCATTACACTTATAGGTTCTCATCATTGTAGGGAACTTCCATGATCCTTTAGCGTGACAAGTACCCTTAAGAAGTCATCACATAAAATGTCATGTATAATAATAATCATGTTCTGATGAGAACTTTATTTATATTAAAAATCCATGAATATAGGAAATTTTAAATTATATAGAAGTTGGTTATAGGGAAGTAACTTCAACTGAATCCCACTTGCACTAGATCCATTTCAAATAACCTCCAGTTCATTGGATCCTACATGAATTCATGCATACGATGAGATAAGTATTTAGTAAATAAATCTACTAAATTTTATTCTATGGAAAGTATTCTTACCATAAAATCACCCCTTTAATAAAAATCCATAAATAGGTGATGGTTCCTAAGTAATTTATTTATTAATTGATGTGACCTAGTCTACTTTGTGTGATCAAGAACTAAAATATTATCATAATACAATGTGATTAAAGTTTTACTATTAGAAACCACATAATACTCTTGGAAGAATATTTGTATCAAAACTACTTCTTTTTTTTAATCATAAGTCATAATATACTTATACTTATCTATAAAATCTGCAACAAGTAGTGGCTTCGAATTATTATAATGAAAATCTCTTCTACTCAATATGAAGAAATATGTTGACTATAAATTCAAGATAATTATTATTTATTTGGAGAATAGAGTTATTGTATCCCCGGATGACTATCTCCTCATATCATCTATATACTAGGAACATATCACTAGTACACATCATATACATAAGGGTATCCTTAACAAAAATCCCTTTTTGTTCATATGGATCAACTTTATATCTTTATACTATGATCAATTCATTGGAAACATCAAGCCTAGAACATAACATTTCATACATGATCAATCCTATTATATATTCGTATCGTATCATACTATTTCTATATATCTCTCTAGATATCTTAATCTCTCTCTCTTATTGAGCATGGGGAAACTTTTTCTTAGAGATACACATTCCATGTGATATTGAAACTAATCCACTCTTTTATTGTTCCATACTAAATTTATTCAGTATCTAGTCATTGTATACACTCTTACATAGTCTAAGTAGAACCTTGGATCTATCATGAATGATCTTGATCCTGAGAATGTAGGCTGATTCACTTAAGTCCTTCATAGAGAACAACTCATTTAACATGTCCTTAACTAACTATATGATTAGTATATCATCAAAAAATACTACAAATAGAATGAAAAAGTCCCACTAAACCACTTATTAAAACATAGTTCACATTCATTCTGTATGGAACCAAATTTATATTGGGATTCATCAAACCAAATTTTCCATTACCTAGATACATAATTAAATTGATAAATAGATATATACAACTTTCATAACTTATTGTAATTTTATGGAGACACAAACCCTTCAAATTGCGTTATATATGAATCTTCATAAAGGTTCAAATTAAGGAAAGATATTTTAACATCCATATTACAAATCTCAAGGTCATGGAAATATAATATTGCAAGTATAATTCTAATAGATATAAATAGGGTAACTAGATAAAAGGTTCCATCACAGTCAATTCTATGAAACCATTTAAACCCTTTATCCACTAGTCATGGTTTATATGTACAAACATTACCTTCCAATTCTAATTTTCTCTTGGATACCCCTTTTCACCCAATAGTATTGCCATTAACTAGTATATTGACCATAACCCATACTTAGTTCTGATACATAGAATCCATCTTAGAATTCATTTCTTCTTTCATTCTTGAATCTTATGAGATCTATACTACATACTAATAGGAAAGAGGATCGTTTTTGTTAACCAATAATGAGTTACAATATTTAGTGACTAGAAAACCATATCTTTTTGGATTTCTAACCTCTCTTGTGATGTTACATGGTACCTATGTCTTAAGAACAACCACTTTTATGGGGACCTATGGAATCTATCCCTACCAAAAATCTTGTGTTTCTTGTGTATCAATTTCTTCAAAGTCAATCTTTCTCCCACCAATTCTATTAGATATATTATCCCTCCTAATAAATATAGCTTGTCTATCCACAATGAATTTATTTAATAAATGTTCTTATTGATAATATCCCATTATTTCTGTGGTTTATAATATATATACACACCTCATACCTTAGGGTGATATCATTTTTCTAGATATGTCCATAAAAAATTATTCACAACCCTATACATGAGTGTGGAATAATACAAATTTCATTCTACATATTAATTTGTAAGGTATTCTATTTTATGACTTAGTTGGAAATCAGTTTTGAATGTTTTCCCCAACATGTAATTCATACCCCAAAAGGATAATGGAAGATCTACATGATTCTACATCAAACCCAAATTTTTTAGCCAGGTATAGTTATTTATTTTATTGAAAATATTCCACTATAGTGTATAAATAAGAGTGGGTTTATATTGAATCCTAAACTCATATAAATATTTGTTGTAATATTGGTTAATATAAACCCCAACTTGATCAGATCAAAGAATCATTATCTTATTTCCATGATTACAATCTAATTCATTCTTGAAGTATTTTAGTTTCAAAAATAAATTATAATTATACCTCATTATGTATATAATTACATGTTTACTCAATTCATCACTAAAAGTAATGGAGTAAGAATAAACACCCATCACTTCTACTAATAAAGTTATGAATATATCAGTGTGTACCAATTATAGAGGATTTGTTCCCATTTTACTCTTATAATAAAAAGTTTGTTTGGTTATCTTTACTTATAAATAGGTGAGACATCTATCAAGTGGGTTCAATTCAAAATAATATAAATGAGAATCTTGATAAAGCTTTGTCAACTACTTCTCATTTACATGACCAATCTAGTGATTCCAAAAATTGGTGTGAAATTATTATTGTGAACCAAATTCATTATTAATTTAAAATTATTTATTTTCATAATATAATACATAAATACCATTATTTAAATTATCTATACCATAACATATGTTTTATATATAAAAGAAACAATTTTTATTTCCAAATTTTAAAATAAAACCATTTTCATCTAGTCATGATTCAAAAATTATGTTTTTTTGGTAATATAGGTACATAATAATATCTTTTCAAAATAAATATCCTCCATTTCATCAATTTAAGGTGGTAATCCTTTATAGCCTAATAAGAAAATCATGACTCATTTTCTACATTAAGATCCACCTTTCTTATAGAAATATTTTGAAATTTACATGGTTCCAAAAATCTATATATGTATATATATATGAAATACCAAAAGCTATACCTAATACATAATTAGTATATATGGGAATATTTTACTTCATAAAAAACACGCCCAAAGCTTCCCCATACTTCTTTATTTAGGTGTAGTTCTTTTTCTAGTGGCCCGTCTTTCCACATGAAAAACATAATACACCTTTTTCATTCATATATATTTTGTTCTTTCTCTTCTTAGAAGGATAATTCTTAGGGGCCTTATACTTAGAGTGATTATTGTGGTAATTTGACTTATTATACATTTTATTTACTATAAGGACCATAGATTTTTCAAGCATCTTGTCCTCATCAACTTGTAAAATAAAGGTAAGTAGTTTTAAGAGAGACTTCTCATTATTAATCACATTATAATTAATAATTAAAATGGATAAAATATTAGGTAGTGTGGATAAGATGATATATGCATAAAAATAATCAATAACATACCCAGATATAAGTAAGTGCTATATGAGTCCAATAAACTTGACTACATGAGGTTTTTCCAGTGATGAATCTCTAAGGTTTCACATGAATAGTGTATTGGAGATCACATATATCTCTTATCTTTCATTCTCTTGATAAAGATCACATATGTGAGACATGATTATATATGCATCCATATCCTAATGTTTATTTATAATCTCACTAGACATGGAAAATAACATTTAACACTAGACATCAGTGGAATCATCGAAATGTTTTATATATAGAGGAAATTCTTCCTTTCTAACCTCTTTACCTGGTGCTTTAGGAATTAGGGTTTTTAGAAAATATAATATTTGATCATGGGATAGTATAATGAAAAATCACCTATACCATTCCCAGAAATTTGATATGGAGAGGATTTTATCCTTCTCTAATATAGATTGTAGTGATACAATAAAATTTTCATGGATTTCCATTTCTTTAACAAATAAGAGAATATTTTTAGTACATTACCTTGATTAAAAAATTGGATAGTAAATTTAATCTATTAATCTCCCACTATTTTATGAAAACAAAATAACCATCCAAATTAGTTTTATAATATATTTTCACATAGATATTCTAGTGGGAAGGACCCATTTGTCCTTATATCCTAGATGGAGGACTGACAATATATTCAAAGGTACTTTTGTAGGCATAACTTGTTTATTGCATTAAATAACATATCCTTGATCCATTGAGTGGGATCTCCAATCCTAAAATCATAGACATGGATTTCCTTAAAACTTTCCTATTAGTTTCATTATGTCTTGTGTATGTGATCAACCCTTAATGTGAAATGGATAATGTCAACCCAAGACTCAAGTTAGAAATTACCTGATAATTAAAATCCCCGCAATAGAGGTTGGCCATAAATTTTAAACCATGGTTTGATTTTAAATCAATAATTAGAAGGATTTAATGACTTAATATTTTGATTTTAGGTATTTTTATATTGTATATATCAATTCCCAATTTTATCTTATTACATATTTATTAACATTAAATGAATTTTAATCAAGTGATTAACATTATATAGATAATATTTTCACATAGTCCAATTTTATTTTAATTCCACATTGAAAACATTTTAATTCATTTATTAAGTGATCGAAATAAAGAAAAAATAAATAATTAATTATGAAATTGATAGAAATAAAATGATAAAGTGGTATGATCATGATATTTTCTAATGATCAGTTTATATAATAGATGATAAACCAACCCTTGACACTATGAAAAGAAACCTAAAACCACACCATTGTTTGTATTGAAATATTCTACCTATGTTACATATATGTATTTGGTGTGCTTCAAATCATCTATGAGTCTGGAACACATCCAATCTCTCAAGATCTTAATACTTTACATATACATTTACTCACATGTAGGTGAGGGGACCTAGTAATGGGTTAAGTGGGTTTATATAAAAGAAACCGCAAGCACAGCAACCCTTACATGATAAGGAGGACGGGATGAAATTCATACCATGAGTTTAATTTGTTAATAATTAATTAAAATAAATTAACCACATAAAAAGTTTGGTCTATGATCATTATCATCCACACACATGTAATGATAATACATTTAGTAAACCAAAATTTATTTTAATTGTTCTTAATTAAGATAGAATATGCATGAATTAATTAATTATATTTATTAATTAATAAATTAATTTATTTTAATTTCCATCCAAACTATCATTGATATTCATCCTTGACTTAATTTTAATTTAATTTAATTAAATTAATTTTTATTTAAAATTAACTAAGTACAAAGTATGTACTTTGAGGAAACAAAACAACTGGACATCTGAAAAACCTGACATATATGTCAATCATATATTGTCTAATCATATGGAATATGGAATACATGATATATTACATAATTAAATGGATTTTACTATCGATAAATGACACAAAAATACATATTAATTTATGTAGTTTGTAATGCTATTAATGTGTATAGAGTAGTTGATATATTACGACTATACATGGAACAAATTTTTTAATATAATGTATAAATTAATTAATAATTTTATATATTTATATATAAAACCTATCATATAGAATGTACTAAAAATAAAAGGCACAAAAACATGTGTTAATGAGGTTTATATTGAATAAATAATTAATTTTACTTTCTATATAAATAGGTTGGGTATGCAAAAAGAATATTCTAGCTATATGCTATCCATAACACTTCACCATTTATCTATGCATAATTCATATAGACTAGGTGTGTATATTGAATATAGATATATATATTAGGCATATGAAATGTATGAGAGTTTCATGTTGCATGATATCTTATTTGAATAATTTTTAGTTACACGTGTTATGCAATAAATGTACAATGCATATTTGACAATGTATTTTCCACCTAGAAAAAATGGGCTACACAGAATATATTTAGTTACAGTTTGTATAGTCTAGAAAACCATGTTCTAGAATATTTTATTCAACACATAGTGTATATAAATTCATGTTTCATGTATTTACTGCATGAAAACCTAAATTTCTCTATGTTTGTCCTGGTGTAGTTTATGCGGGTACACAACATATACCAATGGGATACATACAGTGTAACCTTGTGATCTACAGAAATAATCTTCAACACATCCATTTGGGTCCTTTGTATGTTATTCAAATATTATTAACCTATTTTTGATTATATGAATGAGAACATAGGAGAATAAGAGAAGATATTGAAATTTGAATTTTAAGGAAATAATAATAGAAATGGAAAACTAATAGAAAATTTGTAAATCAATAAATGATAAATAAATAATTATAAATTTATATGTGACTAATCTAACACAACTTAGATGTTTTGGAGCATAATGAAAGTGATTGGTCCCATGACTAATAGTGGAAATTCATAAACTTATTCAGATTTTTCCTAAAAAATAGTTGAATAGAAACCCTAGAATCTATGAGAAAGGGTTATCAAATATAATTTATAATTAAATTATGTAAATAAAGAATTAACTCATTTTTTAATCCATTATTCATCGAAGATTAATTTTGGACACTTCTTGGAATACCTTCATTTTGGGGAGAACATTCAAGTGTAGAACCACTCTACTAGTGATCTATACATACTATACAGACCTCCAAACCTTTAGAAATACCAAGGTGATATAATAAAACATTATAATTCCTGTTTCATTCATTGATTATTTCCACAATAATCACTTTAAGGTTGGAAGGATTCTTCGTTTTGTCTATAGAGTTAGGAGGGTGGAAGAGGAGAATACTTCTCCATTATTAAGATAATTATAGGAGAATAACTATCCAGGGCTTGAGAGAACTATCTTTAGAATTTCCTTATGCACAATAATAATTAGGTTTAATAATGAAATAATTAGGTTTTTATAGAGATAGGGTTAGAGAATAAATAAATTCACATGGACCCTTTTTATTCTATTAATCTATGATGAATTCCATGTAATAATAAAAATAAAAATAATAATATTTACTTGATATACGCTAGAATCAAACATTAATAAATATTATATTGTAAATAAATAAATAAACATTTATTCAAATAATATTTAATATATCATTTCTCGTTATACCATTGAATCATATAGTTATTCCTCTTTAATATTTATCTAATTTTTAATAATGAAAAATTATTTAAATAACTAAATATTACCATATTACTCATCAATAAATAAATAAATAAATATTATATTCTCTATAATAGAGAATATATATTTATTAAATATTCAATCCAAATATATTATCTTTAATAACTGGAGAAAAATTATTTGTGATCAATCCAAACATGAATATTATTAAACCAGGTATGAGAATAATATTTATTCAACATGTTAAATTCATATATAATTTAACTAAGGTTCAAGATACACTTAGTGTGTAACCCTTTGGGACCCTTTCTTAGTGGTATCAGATAGAACCACCTAAATTACAATGTTAGTGTCTAGGAATATGCAAAGGAACCAATAAAAAAAGAAGTTAATGTCACAATAATATACAACTTCATATGAATATTCATGATTTAATATAATGACTTTATCATGATATCTTAAATCAAGAATATGTCATTATAATGTCACCAATAAATGTTCTTGATGTCACTTTCTTTGACTTTCCAAAAATAAAATTTTAAATACAAAACCATGGACACTGACTTA
Source organism: Viscum album (assembly GCA_963277665.1). Taxonomy (NCBI): domain Eukaryota; kingdom Viridiplantae; phylum Streptophyta; class Magnoliopsida; order Santalales; family Viscaceae; genus Viscum; species Viscum album. The sequence continues at coordinate 1,273,759,599 of OY728137.1, read as the reverse complement.
ATTAAGTTTTTTTCATTGCATAAAAGTTCCTAAGATATCAACTTAATGAAAATCACGATAAGGCAAATCCATTATATCATTATTCATTAATGAAATATCACTCATGATATACTAAATGTATCTGAACTCTAAATGAGTATATATCATCATTGTTTTTTTTTCAATACATCAAAGTACATGACTCATGATATGAATTAATAAAAATAATAATGTCAAAGGATAATTACACACATATATAGATATGAACATCCCCACACACAGATAAATGTTGATTTCCTACTAAATGGTCAAATTTTCATAAGGTCCTTTCTAGAAATTACAAAGGAGAAAATCAATGAAAATAAGTATCAATGTATTATGATCCCACTACCCATGATATCCTCTATCATTTTGTACCAAAAAATAACATAATTTAGGTATTAAACATATATTTAATAATATTATAATTACACTTTTAGGTTCTTATCATAATAGGGAACTACCATAACCTTTTAGTGTGATAGGTACCCTTAGGACATTATCGCTTACAATGTAACATCGAAGAATAATTATGATGTAATATAAGACTTATTAATATTGAAAATACATGAATATAAGTAATCATGAATTAAATTGAAGTTGTTTCAAGATAACCAACCCCAACAAACCAATGATTCCACTTCCCAAACACCAAATAGAAGGAAAATTTATACTTTATAACCTTTCTGGAGACTATAATTTACTATAATTTTCTTATTCACTACCCTATAATATTCATGAATAAAATAACATCACATGATATATTAGCAGCTATTATAAAAAAATATCAATGTTTTGGACCATAAAAACTTTTTCTCTTACCATAATTGGTTAAAAACAAATCAGGTCTATAAAGATGACAATATACTCAACTATACACATTCCCACTACCATTGATCCATAAAAAATTGATCCTTTATCAAAGGAAAAGTTATGGGGTAAAACTAATTGTAGAATAACTATTTAAAACCCTTCTATGTTAGTTCCTCATGCATATTGGCTACCAACAACACTTACCACATTCATCGAGAAACTCCATCTAACATGAAGGTAATCAAGATCACTCATCTACCCTCAGATCTACCCACTAACTGAAATATGTAGTGGATTCAATTCACCCACTTCAAAACCACATAAATTCTCACAAGTCATTGGAATGTATATAATTTTGGATTAATAAGTCCCTTAATAGGTTATTCATCATCACTTATTTCCTAGGGAGACCCTACTCTATAACCAGAAGGACTTTAGAAAATAATTTTAAGTGATACAAATATATATACGATCCCATAACTGGTTTATAATCTATCATAGCCTTTTTAAGCTCTATAGTACATAATTCAAGTGAAAGTTTTCTATAATACCTAAAAAACCATTAAAAACTTTTTGTAAAGTTTCAACTTATAGAGAAAAAATAAACCCATAACCTCTTTATATACTAATTAATTTTAATAATAAATTTCATTTATATATTAAATACATAACTATACAATATATCTAATGTTAATTTAAATCAAACGTCACATATTTGTCATAGCACATCAACACATAGTCATACAAGTCAACAAAAAAAATAACTAAAATGATGAAATTACATAAATGACTAACCTAACCTTTACAACATGACAGTATACATGTACTTTACTTAGAACACACAAATAAACACACTTTATTTTTGTTATATAAATTAAGAATACTTCACGGATCTAATTAATTAAATCACCACAATGAAATATTTAATATATTGTTAATTTTTTATGAGTTAATTTTAATTAATTTGTAACACATATGAATTTTTCAAATTTGTTATTACTTATTTTTAACTGTTTGATAACATCCAAATTTCAAAATCCCATTATGTAATAGCATAGACCCTCAAACTTATTAATTTGTGGTAATTCTAGAGATAGAGGTGTTTGAGGGAAATTCCAATGGATTTGAGGAGTGGATGGTTTATTTGTAGATAAAATCTTAGTAGGGAAGGTTTTTAAGACAATGAAGCTTATGATGAACTGTATGGTTGGTGTCTATAATGTAGAGAGTTTGACTATGGCGTTTAGTCTTAGTGGTAGTGTTTTTTTTTCTACCATTTTCTACATAGATGCAACATGGAGAGACAGGCTGCAACATGGATTCATATAGGAGGGATTCCTTTGGTTTTGTTGATTTTAGGGTAGCTACTCTGTATAGCTAGGATATGGTGTGGCCTTACTCTTGGTGGTTGAATTCTATAGTGTGGTAGTATTAGTTTCTCCATATTCCCTATTCTATGTTTTCAGTTATTTGATGTAGACTTCACTATGTTTTTCATAAATATATTTGACCAACCCCACTATGACAAAGTATTTTCCATTATGTCATAAATCTATCTTGTGTTAATAATTTTGTGTCATGGTGAAGGGTGCTGCAATGTGTTCTTCTAATTCTAAGTTAGAATATAAATTCTAGATCCCTTTAAACCCTTTTTTTACAATAGTTCCTCTTGAATTTTTGGAAACTCCTAGGTTATTTTTGTAGGAATTTAACCCCCTTTTGTGGGCATTGATTCTTGGAATTCAGGTATAAATAATTAGCTATTCTAAGGAGATTATCCTCTCTTCCTTATTTATTTCCCACTATTTCTCATTATATTAGAGGTTTTTATTTAGGAGATAGATAGGTTGGGTAGAATTATAGAAAGACATTTAAGGGATTATTGTGGTCTATGATGATCAAGGTGTTTACTTATGTTGTGGTGATTGGAGGCCATTTTATTCCCATTCCATCCTTACAGACAACATTGAACATATCTGTTTGAGGTATGAGATCTATAGTTTTTCTTTATTAATGTTCACGTTTGGGGATTTTATGTTTTTTATTTATTTTGGGAGGATAGTAAGGGTTAACTTAATGAAATTAATGAATTTTATTAACTAAAATTTATAGTAATAATGAGAAATAAAATGTTTTACTAATTTTTATTATATTATGGATGATATTTTTCAATATTTTTTCCATTTCTAAAAATCATGAATGTGTATATACATGATTCTGTTATAGGTTATGTGAATATAAACCCTTTCCATGATTATTTTTAATCTTACCTTGAATAAAATGATAAGAACTAATATGTGGATAATGAATTGGTTACCCATAGAACACTTGAATTTATGTGGAAACACCCATACTATGTAATGAATTAAGTAATGAATCCCTTTCTATTGAATATATATTTTTCATAAAATTTTGGAATCCAGGATGTGTTATTATGTGTTGATATTTTTATTATGTTTCCTTATGTGATGTGTGGGGAAAGTTGTTAAGGCTTGTACGGTGATTGTGGTGACTGAATTTGGTATGGAATATGTTTTGTAGTAAATCAATGGTTAGTTGGTATGATATGTTATGAAAGATGATATATAGTGTCTGTGATGTATAATGGTTTTGTAGTGGTGGTGGTAGATGTGATATGAGAAATATTATTTATGATGTGGCTGTGTTAGTTTCTCATTTAGGAATGGAATGAACTTAAATTTCAAAAAATAAAAATTATGGGTTGGTAAATGAATAAGAATGGGTTGAAATTTATGTCAAATATTTGGATTAAAATAATTGAATGATAAACAAATGGTATGTGTTAATTTGAAATAAATAGGCATAGTAAAATGGAGTTAGTGTAACTTTTTAAACATATAAATGATGGAACCTATAATTAGAAGTCGAATTATGTAGCTCTGTGCAGTTTTCGTGTGCTGCGATACATATAGTGGTGGTGGTAGTTGTGAAAAATTTCACATAGTGAAATGGTGTTGTTTTGGAGTACTCTAGAACATTTGACGTTAACCCAAAGGTTGGGAATTGTGTTCTATCTAACTATATTTTATTTTCTTCCTATTTATATATGTTCCCTGCCTAAGTTGGATACCATTAAAAATTCCCAAATGTTTTGGATTCTAGGTGTTTTACCCAATATCTAGGATGATGGTGAATTAGATGGAAGGATACCCCTTCCTCTATCTCCCTTCAAAATTAGTGATGATATAGGTTGGTGTTTCCTAGTGATGAAATATTTTGGTGTTGGAGAATACCCAATCATAATACAGTTTTGTGTTAGTTATTTCCTAGTGTTGATGAGAATGTGACATGTGGTGAGGGTCGTGCATGGAAGGAGGATGAAATGAGGTCGATTTCCTTCAAATTCACGATTCCCTACTACCTTAGTTATGTGATTATATTTTTATGTGATGTTGACTGATGCTATCAATTGATTCTATACCCTATTAAAGGTTGTGATAGGTAGGGATACATCCCAACCCACATCAGATATGGATGGATATATAATGATATATGTATGGAAGCGATGAGATCATAATACATCTGGCATTGGGGAATGAGAGCAATAATTCAACGAGGAAGTGACTATGAGATACCTTTTTTTTATATTATTTTGATAATATATTTTCTTATTAGATTCATTATTTAGTGGGAATTCCTTGGTGAGGATATGATTGGTTATTAGACTTTTTTAGTATCATGTTGGTTATTCTATTTATTCAGCAGTGTATTAGTATGCTCCTTTCACATTTGCATTAGAGACCTTGTTTACGATCCTATTGAGTATACATGTTATTCTCACCTTACATATATAAACAACAATTTTGGTTTCCATAAGGATTTTAGGGACCAAGAAGGACATTATTAGCTTGGGTATTAGAGTTTCTTTTGAGTCACTTCTATAGGATTGTCTTTTGTATTTATTTATAGAATTTTATTTATATTTATAAAAATTTATCATGAATTGTGGGGATGCTTTTAATTTAATTTATATTATTTATTGTAATTTCTTTTTATTTATTCATTCTATCTCATGATCCTATATTATTATAGGGTCAATTCCTTCCATATGTGATATTTTTATACCCTCAGTGTTAGTCACCAACTCGGGGCCTACTAGAGGTTGGAATTAGGGGTCACTATCTCTCTTACTTTATTACCTACCCAGGAGGGGTACCATTGGAGGTAAGGGGTCATGAAAGAGTTGTATAAAATGTTTCTGTTGAGATATAAGATGGTTTTTGGAGTTGAATACTTTGAGGATTTCATGGATTGGTATGTAAATAGTGCTTGTTGATCTTGGTATGTGACATAGGAAAGGGAGACAGACTTGGATAAGGTATTTTAGGGCCCCATGTTATCAGATATGTGTAATTTATGCTTATTGAATGACCACGTGAGATGGTCTTTTTTACAGGGTAGAGACCAGGGAGAGGAACCTATATCATGACTATTTTTATTCGTGCAAAATTTGGTGATTTGGGGAAATTAAAACAAATCCAATTAAATAAAACTTGATAATATTCCTTTATACTTGGATTTTGGTTTCTCTTTGCCTTTTAGGAATTAATCCTGAACATCTGCCATGTGTAAACCATGTAGTAGAGGTTTAGTGGGATGGAATGGTTGATCGTTAAAGGATTGATCTAATAGCGGAGAATGTGGCATGGAAGAGGGACTTCATTAATTTTCATTTGTATTTATCCAAGATTTATGATTATAGAATATATAATCTAGAGTCAAAACATAGGTTAGAGAATATTTAGATCACTTTTGGACTGATTTGAGATCAATCTATGTTATGGGTGTAGTTGGCAATTAGTCAGATGCGGGGAGCTACTCGTCAGAAGTGCATGTTATATCTTAGTGACCAGAAAGAGGTAGATGTGTTGTGGATAGAATTTTAGAAAGAGTTCCTCTTGTAATTAGAATTATTGATGAAGTATCTTGAAAAGAATTTGGATATTATTTCCATTTAGAAGGGTAGATTGAGTACGTTGGAGCTTGGGATCACATTCAAGGATATCCATCACTTTTTTCCTTGATTTATTTCCAAATTAGATGTCTAGTGCTTAGTATCTGGAGAAGGAATTGTTTCCAATGATATGGTATACAATCACCCTATTTATGATTCATACATATTTGGAGGTACAGAATAAGGTGGGAGTTATCAAGAATAGTCTTTCTCTAAGAGGTGATCCTAGAGAGAGTGGCCAATAAGGTTTCTTTAAAAGAAGTGAAAAGACTCAAAAATTATATGTAATTTTCTTAAAATTATTTGGGATTTTTACGAGTCTGTGAAAATTTACAGCCTATGATTATGAGGTATGGTGTGGCCGAAATGAATTTTTGAACATTTTTTAAGGTAACATCAGTAATCGCGCGGGAGACATTTTTTATCTTTTGAACCAATGCTCGGATTAAAAGTCTGAGGGCACCGTTGAATCCACAACACCGAGATTAGCTTAAGGGAAGATTCACTTAGACCATAGTTGGTAGAGAAAAAAAGATAGTTTTTGGAATTTTTAAAGAATAAAAAAATAACATGTAATTTTTATTTTATTTTCTTTTTCTCCAACGGATGAGCGGCGGTGGCGGGACCAGTGACTTGTCAAGATAATTATTGGATTGAATCTCCCTCATTTGTAACCTCACCGTTGGGGAATTAAGAGGTTCATTAATTAATGAAACTCATTTATTCCCAAGCACGTTACTCACCCTTTATACCGTCTATTTAATTGAGTCTCAGGGTGGAGGATTGACACGATTTCTTCAAGCGAGGGACCTAAGGCGGAGGGACGCGACACCTTTCTCCGACGGAGACAAAAGCTCTGGTGCTAGCGATCATGGACCGAAAAAAACAGACATATTTCTTCTTCCAATAAGAATGATGGATGCCAGTGAAGAACCAAATGAAGGAAGAAACTAGATTCAATGAGCAGTGATGAGTGCCACTGAATCATGAACCGACGACAATGACGAAGGAGGTTCCATCGATCATCATCGGTGGATGTCTCAACTAGGTAGGGGGTTTATGTTTGGTTTTGGATTAACATTATTGAAATGTGATGAATAATTATTCCCTCTTGTTATAATTCTAACATGGAGGGTGTGGGGTAAACAAACAAGGCCCTAACCCTCCGTTGCTTCATTTATTATTTCGTTCTTAGAGGATAGTTTTCCCAATTTAACGAAAATGTGAGACAGAGGGTCACATTGTGATGGTGGTTGTCCGAGAGGCCTGTAGACGTAGACATGAATGGAAACAGAGATCTGGAGCGTCGTTAGAGCCCCACAGAAGCTCTGACGGCATGAAACTGTCTACCAGAACCAACAACAAAGACATTGGACGGTACTCACCGACCACGGAAGAGTGCGGTGCCGCAGTGGCCAGACAGGTATCCGACAGCGGGACAACCAAGGAGGTTGAGGTGGTGCACTGTCACACACCACGTTGAATGGGAGCCACAACTTGAAGCTGCGATGTGGTGGAAAGGGGGACCGCCTCCTACGGGTCCTACGAGTGACAAGGTGGCACCACCTGGCGCATCCCTTAGGTGAAAAAATGGATTTACGAGCCATTTGGGAGGTAGAATGCGCACCCCATGCGGGGGGCACTTGCAGGCTGGGCCACATCCCCCGATGGGCCGGGCCAGTTGGCGGCCAAGCAAACCAGGCCTGCCGCAGCCGAGCCTAGCCAGGGTGGGCCGGGCCTATCCACGACCTAGCGAGCTGAGACTGTCGTGGCCTAGCCCAATTGGGCTGGCCCAAGCTAGTTCGGGCTAGGACATGTCTGACCTGGACCAGGTTGGGTTGACCCGAATATGGTCGGACTAGGCCTAGACCCCTCTCGGGCCCCAAAACACTTATAGGGTCATAACATGTGAACCAGACGTCCGTTTGACAAACCATCTATGGAATCAGGATCCATGGTGCGAGAAGGTACTTTTGAGATAATCCAAGAGAGTTTGGAAGAAATTTGGAGTACGAATGGGTTGGATTGGCTCCAAATTCAACCGGGCCCTCGGCACCAAAAGTGCCCATATCTCACAGACCGGGCGTCCGATCGATGCGCCGTCTGTCACGTTGGGACCCCTATGATGGGGCAGTCCCTTTGGTACAATTTTTGTGGGACATAGCACCAGATGAAATATAACTGATGGCTTGAGGAGAAGAGTCTTCTGGAGATCAGGCGTACTTCATGTGGGAATCCAGTGGCTGACTGTGACATGAAGAAGAAGAGTGACCAATACGAGTCTACTTCAGAAATTCTAGAGTAGGATGATCTAACTATACAACTATTCAACCCTACCTCTGTACCAGTGACCAATAAGGGTCAACATTAGTGACCAAAACGAGTCAACACAAGTGACCAATATGGGTTAACATAAAATGACCTATACGAGTCAGAATCTAGCCACCAATACCAGACAACATACAGTGACCTATACGGGTCAACAGTAGAGTTTCTAAGGATATGATGATCTGGCTTTATGACTAGTCATCCTTATCCCAGTAATTGTTAAGTTATACTGTTAGAGTGAGCTGTCTATTTTCCATTGTGCTTCATGATTAAATCATGCTTATGTTATTAATTTTGTGGTATTTCTTCTGATTTTTTCCTTTGTGTATTACTGATATATCTTTAGGGGTCTCAGGGTCCCCTACTGAGTTGTTATACTCACCCCTAAATGGGATTTTCTCACACGTGTGTGTCGGGTGCAGACTCCTAATGCTTCGAGGTAGACTTTGGAGGTTCGGGACTTGGTGGAGCTTGGAACCATGAGAGCATTCAATATCCTATTATTTGATTTTATACATATAGTTACTACCCTCCTGGTAGAACTCTAGGGAAGATTCAACAATTGTTTAGTTTCTTTTCAATTTCTAGGGCTTGTATTCATCCCACTATTCTCAATTTAGTGTTTTACTTGTGGTTGTACTTTACTCTCATGGTTATACCTTAATTTTTTTGATTGTTTACTTCAGTTTTCACTTTTTAGTGTGTACAGATACCTAAGGAAATTCTTTCCCTATTCGAGAAAAGCCTTCTGGTGCTAGTAACCAGCCCCTATCCTATAGAAAGTGGGCTTTGGGTAGTCACACCTAGGACCCATGGGACATGTCCTGACAAAGTGGTATCAAAGGGTGGTCGGTTCTACTAGAAGAAATAAGAGTATACTTTTAATAAGGTAATGGTGTAATGTTTCAAGAGTTCAATTTTCAATATTGGAAGTCTACTGTTTGTGTAGTGATTCACATATCTATACACCAGGACCCCGAATTCTATTTTCTGACTCGGTACATGAAAACACCAGTTTCAAGTGTTTTGAAAAGTTTTCATGATCTTTCTTATGTCATCTCACCAGGTATAACTTATTGACTATGGCACATCAGTTTCTTACAGGATGCCTCCACAAAGACATCCAACTGGGATTCTAGTTAGAGATAATGAAAGTGGCCCATCGAGTGATGATGCATCGGTACAAGGGCCACTCACAGTGATGGAACCTTCGATTGGAATACCAGCAACACCACCACCCATTGAGAAATATATTCTACTAGTGGATCATTCATGCCAGATGAGCGCATTACATGAGTTCTGGAGACAGAAGCCTATAAATATTTGAGATGAGATGGACCCCCTGGTAGTAGAGGACATGCTTGAGGTGGTTTTGTGGGTCATTTTCTTAGTAGAGACACCCTCCAAGAAGATGGCGATCTCAGATGCTAGATTTCTTCTGGGATCAACAGAATGATGGTGGAGCTCGATGCTCTAGGTGAATGAGGAGGCAACCCTCACCTAGCTGGACTTTGAGAGCCTTTTCAGGGTGGATTTCATTACAGTGAAACTATGCTATGTGCGTGTTCAAGAGATGCTTCTTCTATAGTAGGAAATATAGAGTATGGCTCTATACTTGGAATGATTTACTGACCTCTCCTGATACTCCACCGAAATGGTACAAGACCCTTACTTTAGGAACCATACCTTTGAGGAGGGTCTCCAACGAGATATTAGAGCTGAGAAAGTTTCTCTTAGCATCCAAATTCATGCTCGGGGTTCTAGAGTGAGCTTTGATGATGTATAAATTCCGTACAAAGTAGGCACTGATAGTGAGAGCCCCTACCAGACGATAGGTAGCAGATTCATCTGTAGATGGAAGTAGACAGACGTTATAGAAGCCCAAGCGGGCTAGACATTTCTTAGGGCAACCCTAGGATGTAGGTTCAGAGGTACGAGGATCAAGACGCTAAGGGAGCCACCATCGAGGCATGATCTATTTTTCCTACGGGGGATAGGGTCACATAGCTCATGACTGTCTGACTCCATGCGTGGATGATCGGAAGATGGTGGAGGGGCCACCGAAGTAGTGGCAGTAGCATGAGCATGAGAGTCAACCATTCGATGGACGATTTATGGGTGCATAACGTACAACATGAGGTTGTTGGGGTCACCAGGCACTACCACTACCACCCCCAGGCGGTCCACCACAAGCTTAGGGAGCAGTTGGAAGGGGACATGCCCAACTACAGGCAGTAGAGGCTCACGATCCTGTCGTCCTTGAGATTATACGAGGTATGACCAGTATCCTTTCTACTTTAGCATCACTTATTATTAAAATAGGTGATATCAATTCATTCCTTGCCACAAACTTAGTTCAGGACTCTAAGATTCTAAATGATCTTTTAGCTTGACCTTTGCATTTGGATAATCCTACGGGAGGAGATTCAGAGGTCACACACTGGTGCTGATGGTGTGATCTTACTCTATGAGGAGAGAGTTTCATATGGGATCTTATAGTTGTGGCTTTCAATCCCAACAATGTCATTATAGGGATGGACTATCTATAATTAGTTCATGCACAAATTTAATTCTTGAGACATAAAATGTGATGTATGCTAAGAGATGTAGGCTAGTTTTTCTTTTGATGGTGTGAAGGAAAACAGAGTAGCACGAGATGGACTTGTGCTCAGGAGGGTGTAGTAGATTACATATCATCTAGCTTTCATGATCTATGACATAGGGGATGAGGAGAGTCCATAGTTCCTAGTGGTGGTGGACGAGTATGAGGACGTCTTTTCAAAATATGTTCCAAGACTACCTCCTCACAGAGAGGTAGACTTCCACATCGAACTATACCCTAAGACGACACTAATATCTAAACCAGCATATCAGATGGCCTCTTCGGAGCACTAGAAGCTGAGGGTACAATTGGAGGACTTATAGAGGAAGGTATTCTTAAGCCCCAGTGTTTCTCCATGGGCATCTCTGGTGTTTTTTTCCAAGAAGGCAGACGGAATTTGAGGCTATGCATGGACTTATGATACCTAAAGCAGGTGACCATGAAGAACAAGTACCCTCTACCATGGATCGATGATCTCTTCGACTAGAAAAAGCGAGATTGTTGGTTTTCAAAAATAGAACATAGATCAAGCTATATCCAACTCAGGGTACGAGATGAGGACGTACCGAAGACAACCTTCAGATGTCGGTATGGTCATTACGAGTTCTTGGTGATTCCTTTCGGTGTGACCAACTCTCCAGCAGTGTTCATTGGGCTCATGAATAGGATATTTCAACCATACCTCGAGAGATTTTTTGTGGTCTTCATCAACGACATCTTGGTGTACTCATCATCCGAGGAAGAGCACATTGTACACATGAGCATAGTTTTGGAAACACTCCAGGAGAACTAGTTAAATTGGAATCTCTCAAAGTGTGAGTTATGGATACAGAAGGTCCACTTATTGGGGCACGCCATCTTAGAGGATAGAGTTGTTGTGGGTCCAGTGAGGAATTACTTATTTGGGATCCACCTAGGAGTGTTACAGATTTGTAGAGCTTCCTTGGATTTGTAGGCTACTATCAGAGGTTCGTACCTGATTTCTCTAGAGTAGAAACACCTATGACTACCTTGATGAAGGGTAAACCCTTCCTGTAGCTAGAGACATGCCAACAGATATTTCACTAGCTAAGGTAGAGCTTGACCAACATTCCCATCTTGAGGTTTCTAGAGGAGGGAACTGACTACGTAGTTTACTGTGATGCATCAGGGATTGGACTCGGTTGCGTCCTGATGCATGATGAAGAAGTGATTTCTTATGAATCACGACAGCTAAGGCCTCTTGAGAAGAATTATGTGACTCACGACTTGGATTTGGCAGTAGTATTATTCGCATAGAATATGTGGTGACACTACTTGATGGGTGAGCGGTTCATTGTTTACTCAGACCACAAGAGTCTCAGGTATATATTTATACAGAAAGATCTGAATCTGAGACTATGATGTTGGCATGAGTTATTCTAGGACTAGGAATTTGAGATAGTCTATACTTCTAGGAGAGGAAAATAGTGACATATGTGCTTAGCTGGAGATAAATTTTTCAACTACTGAATGAGGATTAAGATCATTTATCCTCGCTTCAGATATCCTACATATATAAATATGAGATAGTAAACCTCAATTCAATGGTAGTAGCCCCTACACTATTTCAGCAAGTCAGGGAGGTGCAACTTAGAGATAGTAGCTACGAGACAACACATGCTCAGATATCATTTGTCCATGAACCTAATAGATAATTTGAAGGTGGGGAGCATGCTATCCTTTTTAGAGGACACACAGTTGTACCAGTGGATCTACGAGAGGAGGTGATGTGGGATTTCAATACACCCCCCCTTTCGAAGTACATCCAGGCATGATGAAGATGTATCAGGGCCTCTGACATTAGTACTGGTAGCGAGGGATAGATAAATCCATGGAAGAGTTAGTTTATAGATTCCTCACTTTCCTGCAAGTGAAGTCCGAGCACTAGGTACCAGCATGCTTGACCCAACCCATAGAGATACGAGAGGGGAAGTGGGAAGGGATATTAATGGTCTTGGTGATGGGGTTACCACGTACATCTAGAGGGAACGATACCATCTGGGTGATTGTTCACCGACTCAAAATGTCGTCCCACTTCCTTGATATTCGAGAGAAGGGTTTGGTAGAGAGTTTGGGTCATCTCTATGTTCAGGAGATCGTGTAACTTCATGGGGTACCTTCGACGATAGTCTCAGATTGTGACAAACGCTTAACATTATGGTTGTGGAAAGGATTGAAGAAGGTTTTTGGGACTCATATTCACTTGAGCACATATTTTAACCCATAGATAGATGGTCAGACTAAGAAGACCATATAGACCATGGAGGACATGATTCATGCATTTGTCCTAGATTTTGTTCGTAGTTGGGAGGACCACCTACCTTTGGTGGAGTTCACGTACAACAATAACTATCACTCCACCAATGGTATGGCCCCTTTTGAGGTGTTGTATGGATGATCATGCATATTTCCCTTGTGATGGATGAATCTAGGAGAGCCAGCACTCATGGAACCTATGATGGTACGGGTTACCACTGAAAAGGTATAGGTCATTCTAGAGTGGATGAAGACTACACAGAGCTAACAGAAGTCCTATGCCGATAGGTGATGGAGACCACTAGAGTTCGAAGATGGGGATCATGTATTCTTTCGAGTCTCCCGTCGATAGGGACTACAGAAATTTGGCTGAGGCGAAAAAATATCAACAAGGTTTATCGGACCATTCCTGATACTACAGAGGATTGGAAAGGTGTCTTACCACTTGGAACAACCACCATAGTTAGAGAGGGTGCACAAAACCTTCCACGTATCCCAAATGAGGAGATATGTGCATGAACCATCTCACATCATCGACCATGGCAATCGAGAGATGGACAATGTGGTGACTTTTGTGGAGTACTCAGTGGATATAGAATATTAACATGATAGGATCTTTCGTGGGCGGTCAATACCTCTGGTTCACATTATGTGGCAGCACGAGAATCTCTAAGAGAGAACATGGGAGCGAGAGGCTCATATGTGTGGCCAATACCCCTCTTTGTTTGTGTATCCTTGTTTGGATTTCAGAGATGTAAATCCCCAAGGTGGGGAGAATGTAAAGACCCAAAAATTCAATGTAGTGTTTTTAAAATTATATGGTATTTTTATGGTTCTAAAAAAATTTATGGCGTGTGATTATAAGGCCCGATGTGACCAAAATTAATTTCTGAACTTTTTTAAGGTATGTTTAGTAAACACGAGGGTGTCATTTTATATCTTTTGAACTGGTGCTCAGATTAAAAATCTGAGGGCACCGTTGAATCCACAATGTCGAGATTTGCTTAAGGAAAGCTTCACATTGACCACTGTTGGTTAGGAAAAATATATAGTTTTTGGGCTTTTTAAAGAATAATAAAATAAAATGCAATTGTAATTTTATTTTCTTTTTCTCCAACGGATGAGAGGCGGTGTCAGGACTAGTGACCTTTCAAGAAAATTAATGGCCCGAAACTCCCTCATTTATAACTACACCATTGGGGAATTAAGAGGTTTAATCATTAATGAACCTCATTAATTACTCTGAACATCACTCACCCTTTCTACTATCTATTTAAGTGAGGATCAGGGTGGAGTCTTGACATGGCTTCTTTAAGCGAGGAACATCTAGTAGAGTGATGCGACACCTTCCACCGATGGAGATAGAAGATCGAGCGGTAGTGATCTGGGAATGATGAAACATCGATGGATTTCTTCCGCAATGAAGAACGATGAATGCAAATATAGAACCACTTTAAGGACCATACCTGATTCAGTGGGCGGTGACAAGCACCACCGAATCATGAAACTGACGACACCGACGAAGGAAGTTCCGTTGATTGTCATCAGTGGACGTCTCATCCAAGTAGGGGGGGTTTATTTTTGGTTTTGGTTTAACATTATTGAAATGTGAAGAATAATTATTCCTACATGTTATAATGCTAACGCGGAGGGTGTGCGGAAAACAAAAGAGGCCCATACCCTCCGCCGCTTCATTTATCATTGCATTATTCATGGACAGTTTTCCCAATTTGACGGAAATGTGAGACAGAGGGTCACACTGTGATGACCATAGTTTGGGAGGCCTGTAGGAATAGATAGAATTGGAAATGAAGCTTCAGAGCATTGTCGGAGCCCCACAAAAGCTCCACCGGTGCGACACCGACGAACGATGCCAGCGCCTGAGAAGGAGGCCAACACTTTCCGACTGCGGAAAGAGTACGGCGCTGCTCGACGCCAATGTGGTCAGACATTAGGCCAGCAGCGGGCCAACTACAGTGGTGGAGGCGACACTCTGTCACACACTTCGTTGAAGGTGAGTCGCGACATGCTAGAAAGGGCCCCATGCCTCCTACAGGTCCCACTGTTGATAAGGAGGAGCCACCTAGAACCACCCTTAGGTGAAACTAAATGGTTATATGGGCTATTTTGGATGTATAACATGTGCCCCACTTATGGAACACTAGCAGGCCAGGCCGCTTGACCCAGCGGGCCGGGCTGGTCCGCGGCCCAGCAGACTAGGCCCGTCACGGCCCAACCCAGCCCAACCAGGCCGGCCTAGGCTGGTTGGTGCTAGGCCAGGTCAGACTCGGACTAGTTTGGGTGACCCAAACCGGACTGGGTTGGGTTGGTCCGACTGGGTTAGACTAGACCCGGACCCCTCTCGGGCATAGAAATGCTTAAAGGGCCATAACTTGCGAACCAGAAATCCATTTGATGAACCGTCTGTGGAGATGAGATATATGGAGTGATATAAAAAATTTTAGATACCCCATAAGAGTTTTGTAGAAATTGGGAGTATGGTCAGGTTGGATCGACTCTGAATCCAATCAGGCCCTCGCACTAAAAGTTCCCATATCTTATAGATCGGGCATCCGATCGATGCGCTGTCTATCACGTTGGGACCCCTAGGATGGGGATGTATCTTGGGTATGCTTTTTGCGGGACTTTATACCTGTTTAAATATGACTGATGGCTTGAGAATAAGCGTCTTCTAGAGAGCATGCATTCTTCGTGTGGGAATCCAGTGGCTAGCTATGACATGAAGAAGAAGAGCGGCCAATACGGGTCTGCATCAGAATGTCCAGAGACGGATGGTCTAGCTGTACGAATAATAATCCCTACCTCTATACCAATGACAAATACGGGTGAACACTAGTGACCAATATGGGTTAGCATGAGCGACCAATATGGGTCCGCACCAGTGACCTATACGGGTCCGCAATGGGTCAACACCAGCGACCAATATGGGTCCGCACCAATGATCAATACAAGTCAGAACTAGTGACCAATATGGGTCATCATACAGTGACCTATATAGGTCATCATCTAGAGACCCATAAAATTCATCATACAATGACCTATACAGTTCAATAGTAGAGTTACTATGGATAGGATGATCTGGCTTTATGACTAGTCATCCCTATCCCAATAACCATGATGTAATACCATTAGAGTGAGCTGTCACTTTAGCCTTGTGCTTCATGATTTATATCATTCTAGTGTTATTAATTTTGTGTTATTTCATATGATGTTTTCCTTTGTGGATTACTAAGAGACCTTCGGGGGGCTCGGGGTCCCCTAATGAGTAGTTATACTCACCACTACATGGGCTCAGCTTGCACATGTGTGTCTAGTGTAGAATCCTGATGTTCCAAGGAAGACATTGGAGGTTCAAGACTTGGTGGAGCTTGGTGCTATGGGATCCATTGAGATCCCCTTCTTCAATTTCAGACATACAACTACTACCCTCCAGGTAGAGCTCCAGGGAAGATGCGACAACTGTTTACTTTATTTTCAGTTTCTAGGGCATGTATTCTTGACCACTGTTCTTAGTTTACAGTTGTACTTGTGTTTTAATTTACTCTCATGGATATACCTTACTTTTGTTTGTGGTTTACTCAAGTTTCCCCTTTTTAGTGTGTACAGATCTCTAAGGCAATGCCTTCCCTGTTCGGGAAAAGCCTTAAGGTGCTAGTCACCAACCCCTGGCATATGGAAGGCGGGTTTGGGGTAGTCAAATCTGGGCCCCGTAAGAAGGTTCATGACAAGAACGGTTTTACGATGTGTATTAAGTATTTATAGACTATCAGGGTTCTGAAAATTGAGTAACTAACCTTAGTATACCTTTTCTTGACATTATGGGGAAGCCTCCTGATGGTCCTTTTACTTAAGGACCAAGGCTAGAGTGTGATCATAGAGTCTTTTAGCATAATGGAATAAGAACTAGGCATGGGAAGATTCATGCTATAGAGGTTACAATTCTAGTAGGGCCATAGGTTTTCCATGGTATGATCAATTTATCATATACCCTTATTTGTGTCTTATTTGATTAAGGGGACTCATGATCGTTTATTTCTCATAATTTAGTCAGTACTTTGGGACTATAGGTGGGGATAATGTCCATCTCCTTTGTTTTATAAATGATATTTTGAGGTCATGATTCCTTACTTGATGTGTTCATGGGTTTTAAAATGGTGATGGGGTAATAGTAGTCAGCGGGGGATTTCCCATTTCCATAGATACAACCAAGAGATGTTATTCATGGCTTGTATTGGTTGTATTCAGTTATTGCAGTTATTCATTATTTCTAGAAAAGAGTTTCATTTTTTGATGTGAAGGGACAAAAAGGGTCTTTCATTAGTGAGTGGAGATATCAAATGGGTAGTGGTAATGTTGTGCCTTTTTATCTTAGTTGACATTAGTATTTGTAGAGTCTTTGGTAGAGGATATTCCTAGATTTGTGGAGGAGTTTCTTGAAAAAATATTATTAGATCCTTTGGATAGCCCTATCTGAGAATATCTTGACCAATTATTCATTAATCCTTTTATTATAGAGTGAAGGTAAACCTAAACAAACATTACCTTATACATGTAAAATACTTGATGGCTGTAAAAAATGATCAATTGTGAGTATTATATTTATTTAGAATATTCCATGATTTATTTCAAGAAATGTTTAAATTATAGTAACATAATAGCTGATGATATGACATATATATTGATTAATGAAAATCTTCATTTATTCATGTGGTTGGATGTGATATTTTTGGTAAGTCACATAATATATATATTAGGAAAAACACTATGTACATATCTATTGATTTTACAATTATTAATTAGGATATTAAAACCCATATGATAGAAACATATTAGTTAATATTGACCATACTTATATATGAAGAAAACACCACACTTTTGAGATAGTGGGAGATATCTTAACTTTTAGGAGGCTAAGGAAACAAATGCACCTGAGTTATAATAGGAAAATAGAATCCACTAAGCATAGTGGGAAGTGTTATTTCAAAGAAATATAATGTGTGGTAAATTTAAAACCAAAAATATTTTTTTATGTTCACCATATTGGGTGTTATATATATATATAAGTGTGTGTGTTATTCTTTAGGAATAACAATTATTATAAGGATGTGCTAAATGGTAATATGAAAGGATAGAAAAAAATTAGCATGATTCAGAAATTGATTTCAGGTACCAAAATCTAGAAGCTCTATATTTTGGATATTTCTAGATTTGATACCATTATAGAAAATTCAAGAAAAAATAGTCATGGATGGTATAAGATGATACCAATAAATCATATTTGGTTACCAAAAGGTTTATTCAATATCTAGACAAAGTCTATGATGAATCATTTTCACCAATCATCATATTAAATCTATTGGAACTTTACTTATCATTGGTATAGTATATGATTATTTTGTTGGGTGTTTTGATGATAAGGCTAGTTTCCTTAATTGATACACAATAGAAGATATCGATATAGAACAACTATAAGGTTTTGTGATACTAATAAAAAAAATATTCAATTTACACACATCTATTTATGGATAATACATGCATAAGGATTATTTAAGATTCATCTGGAATACAAAAGTGCTTTGGGTCTCTAAGAGGTTAGTAGGAGTGATATTTTCTTGCAAGAAAAATATTTTAATAACATATAGAAAATAGATATTTAGTCCTAACACTTTGTTTATAGTAAATAATGGATTTATCTAAGGATATATTAAACTCTCAACCAAGTTATAGGGAATAAAATCTGCAACCATAGATAGATGGTTCTGTCATAAACTACCACCAGATCAACCCTAAACTGGGCACCCGAACCAGCCCGTGAAATAATCAAGGCAGATTCCCAATTTCCCTAAGTCAGAAACTAGTTACTGGGGATGAAATAAGAGATCATTAGAATGAATTATTATAATAAATGATAAAAGAAACATTTATTCCACCTATAAGTATGAAATTAACACTATTAAATTATAGATTCCATAGAAACATCAATTAAGAAGATAAAAAATAAAAAAAATCAAACATGATATAATCATAATATATAAAAAATTTAAAAAAAAGCATAAAATAATAGTAGAATAAAGATACATCCTTAATACAGAAGGATGAAATAGAATATACATCAATGAAAAAAAACAAAAAAATATCCATGATAGCTGAAACAATATCTATGTGATCACATAGCCATTATCTATATATAAGATCAACCCGTTCCTAGAGTAATCCAGGACCAAAACATGAACCTAAAAAAAAGATCAGGCCTTCCAACACCAAGTGGTAAAATCTGGATATGATCATAACATCCTATTATAAAATAACTAGAGAATCCATGAATTAATTTTACTAAAACAATCTATTCATGATAGTTTGAAATAAAGGTACAAAATAAGGTTTTATATTTTAAAGAAACAAGCCATACACTTTTCCAGAAACTAGTTTTTAAAAGCCATCATAAAACCTTTAAAACCATTATTTAAATAAACATTTATAAACACCCATTTAAATATTATTTTTATACAACCATCAAAAATGAAACCAAAGAAAACAAAATTAACCAAAATGAAACATCAAATTTATAAATGAACTTAATCAATAAGAAATAGAAATGAAATATAAAACTGAAACTAGTAGAACATATCATGAGAGAACAATAATAATGAAGGGAATTAATGAAAATTAATACAATAAATGCTAATAAATAAAAGTTATATAATCATGTGAAATTCCTAAACATCCCATGAGGTGATCTGGGATATGCTTATATTATATTTAACACTCATCTTATCAATTCACCCATATTTATATAACCAACTAGCTTCTATAACCTAGCCTCACTAGTGAAAATATCTTATGACCTCTGATTCTATGGGGGACAAAGATTATTAAATTGGGAATAAATAATAACCACCTCTCATCCATATTTAACACACATAGGATCTCCATAATGATAATAACAATTGTATATGGGGAAACATAAGTCAAGTGTGAAACACAACCAACTAATCTGAATCACATAACCTCATACCACCGTCATACACCTACCAATGTGAAACCCCTTGAAATTAAACAGATAACACTAAAATTTCATAATAATATAAGGTTATTCCATTTTGGTGAAACTAAAATGATAATTTTTTTTGAATATGTTAACTTGACCTTTTATTCAAGAACTAGAAACATCTTTTAAAACCACTTTAAAAATAATTTCCATTTTAATTTCATTTAAAAATCCTTTTAAAAGTGTTAAACCTTCCCTATAGTCTTATTTATAAAAGTATAATTTGGAAATAATTTTAGAAATCCACATTAAAGTAAAAAAATCCTCTTTAAATTAAAGAAACCATATTTTAAGTCAAAATACCACTCATGGGTCCCACACATTAACAAAATATTAAGAGATTGTGTATAAGAATTCCAAATCCCAATTCACACATGAGGATCATATAACCCATAAGTAAAACTCATACAAAACCCATTAACCATTATAAAAAATACAATAAACACCCCAAAAGATTGATAAAAATCATAAAAAACATTAAAATCCTAAAACATCTTTTAGATAGACAAATTCTTCTAGAAAACCATTTTCACAATTTATGAAACACCCAACACATACTTTTTTTTCGAAAAAAATAAACTAAAATATCATATGATTTATTAAGCACTTTATAAAAAAAAATTAAAACTCCAAACAACCATAATTTTAAGGAAAAATATTTTAGAAGCTTTATAATACCATATGTGTAAGGAAAACAAAAATTCATGAAACCATCTACCTCAAATAGAGTATATATGATAAAATATTCTTGGATATGAAAAGAGAAGAAGGAAAGAAATGTCATAACTTTCACATCCCTGGTGTTATTTTGATGAATTTTCTCTTTCATTTTTAGTCTTACCTTTATTAAATTTCTTACCCAGTATTTTTTTAGGAAAAATGAGAGTTTTTAGTTAATAAAGAAGGAGGGCCACAGTTGGTGCACGGTTAGTAGAAACCATGCACCAAACTAATCAAAACCATTCTACCACGATAGAGGCATTGTCTTGGCCAAAAGACCATCTTCATGGAAATGTGATCCCTCCAAGTAAATTGTGTGGCCAATTTCTCTATTGGAAACAGTTTGCACATGGTTGGTGCATGGTTTGGAAGACTGTGCAACCAACCTGTGCAGCCTTTCATATTATTTAAAATTTTAAAATTCCAACTTCACCCTCCCTAATTTTAACCCTCAAACACACCTATCTCACCAAATTCGACCCATATAACCTAGTCACACCTCCCTCTCATCCTTTACTCCCTTTGCCTCCAATTTTCATGTGATTTGTGTTGAAATTTTCAAGAAAACATCAAGAAAGTTCTTCCTCTATTTTCTTCTTCCGTCTTATTAGTCTATTCCATACTTATTCTTTTGTTCTCAATTCTCCAGTGGTTTTATTGAATCATTCTAGGTTTAATATCATTTATTTGGGTTGAATCTTGCCACTTTTTGTGGGTTCCTTCTTTCTTAGGGCCTCCCCTTGGTGCGCCTTGTGGTTTCGAACTGAGTTAGGGTGATTGCAACTAAGAGGTAAGTAGTTTCATGCCATGAAATTGTTTTCTGATTTTATTATGCTTGATTATTTTTTGAAAATAACTTTTATAAATTTGTTCGGAGGTTTGAAAAGTGTTTTCCAGGGGTTTATATATGAGATCAAGGTTTAATGGTGAATTACCCCTTGTAAATAGTTGTTTGTTATTCATGGTTTAAATTATTGAAATTATGTTTGTATAAAAAGTTGTTTCAACTTACTTAGATATTGGAATAATGCACTTGGAAAACCATGGTATATAGGTCAATTAAAGCGGAGTAATACATTTTTTTGGATCGGTTGGGTAATTAACTGGGCTCACAAAAAAGATCTTTCTAAAACATGACTTCCTGACCAATAGAACTTTTTCCATTACCTCTCTAGTGGCACGTGCCTGAGAAAGTTCTATATGGATTGATCACTAAGGGTTGTGGATCGTTGGGCCTGAACAACCAAGTTTACTAGGGATTCTCCCATGGTGCATTGATTTTTTAATCCTGTTTTAATAACTTTTATATTATTGGACCTTTTATATAAATAAAACCTTATTTGATTCCATTTTTTTAATTTCATTATTTTAAAAACTAGTATACTAATTATCCATTTAATATTAATGCATGTAAACTTTTTGGTTGTATCCTACCAAGAAATTTAGGTTATACCCATAATACACCCTCAGGTGTATGTATACATTTTTATGTTTGACCCATATAAAGACAAGGACTTATATGGTGGTGATGAGTTTTCATTTTGTTAGATATCCTTTTGGGTAGGTGTTTGTGGTGGTGGAAGGGGGTTTCACCCACATGCTTCATGGAGGTTTGGATTGTATAGTTGATCCTATCCCCATTTTTGGAATATTTTTTTCTACCTATACTTTTTAAATTTAAACTCAATTTTGTATCATTATTCACCTTTTTATTATATCATTAGTTTGATTTTTATTTAGTATTATGCAATTATTTTTTATTTTTTTCAATTATTTCACAGGATAAACCATTCAAAAAGGAGTTATCACTAGTGTAGAAAACATTATTTACGTCAGTTATTTTTCATTTTTTACGTCGGTTTTTAGCCGACGTTAATACGGACGACGTTATAAATAATTTTTTTTAAGTCGGTTATTTAAAAACCGACTTAAAAAACATAACATCGCGGTGTTTATCACATCGGTTAACAAATAACCGACATGAAAAAACAGGGGGGGGGGGGGGGGTTGTAATGTTGGTTATTATATAACCGCTGTGATAAATTGGGGGGGGGGGTTATCACGTTGGTTATATAATAACTGACATTATAAACACGTGCGTGGGAGTTTATCACGTCGGTTATTAAATAACCGACGTGATAAAATCCTGTGAGATGGTTTATCACATCGGTTATATAATAACCGACATGCTAAACTAGTCTGGGGGGGGGGGTTATCATGTCAGTTAATAAATAACCGACGTGATAAATCATTTCCCAAGTCCTTTATTACGTCGGTTATTAAATAACTGACGTGATAAACCATGCCACAGGTGTTTATCACGTCAGTTATTAAAAAAACCGATGTGATAAACCCTTCCCGAATTCTTTATCACGTCGGTTATAAAATCACTGACGTGGAAGACAATTTTTTTTAAAAAAAATCAAATACAGTCCTCTGCTCTCCCCCAAAATCAACGAGAAACCAAATCAAGAATTCTTACCACAAAAATAGAAGGAGATCAAAACAGTAACTATAGAAAATTTAAGCATTTACATTGATAACATATAAAACCTACCCCACTTGACAGCCCCCACCTTCATGTATACCCCTAGACAGCCCTCCCCCACCCCATTGGTGCCCCCACCACACCCTTGGACTGCCCTGACCCCCTGGACATCCCCAAACACCCCTCGACAACCCCCACCCTCTTGAACATCACCCCTACCCCCTCACCCCACTTGATATCCCCCACCCCATTAGAGCCCCCACCACACCCCTGGACTGCCCCGACCCCCTGGACATCCCCAAACACCCCTCGACAACCCCCACCCTCCTGAACAACACCCCCTCACCCCACTTGATAGCCCCCACCACACCCCTGGACTGCCCCTCGACCCCCTGGACAGCTCCAAACACCCCAGGATAACCCCCCCACCCTCATGTATACCCCCCACACCCTGGACATCCCTCTCCCACCCCATTAGAGCCCCCACCACACCCCTGGACTGCCCCCACCCTCCTGAACAACACCCCCTCACCCCTCACCCCACTTGATAGCCCCCACCCCATTGGAGCCCCCACCACACCCCTGGACTGCCCCCTCGACTTCCTGGACAGCCCCAAACACCCCTCAACAACCCCCCCCCACCCTCTTGAACAACACCCCTCACCCCACTTGACAGCCCCCACCACACCCCTGGACTGCCCCCTGACCCCCTGGATAGCTCCAAACACCCCTAGACAACCCCCATCATGTATACCCCCCACACCCTAGACAGCCCTCCCCACCCCATTGGAGCCCCCACCACACCCCTGGACTTCCCCCTGACCCCCTGGATAGCCCCAAACACCCATGGACAACCCCCCACCCTCATGTATATCCCCCACCCCCTGGACAACACTTCCACACCCCTAGACAGCCCTCCCACACCCTTGGACAACCCTCCCACCCCCTGGACTGCCCCCACCCGACCGGACAGCCCTCCCAGACCCTTGGACACCCCCAACCCTACTAAACACCCCCACACCCTTGGAACCCCTCCCCCCCCCAGACTAGAATCCATACCAGAAAAACCATCATAAGTAGACCAAAACAAGAAATAAAGAAAAATTAAACATTCACATATATAACATTCAAAACTTACACTGTCAACTTCAAAAAAAAAAACTAAATCCAGCCTAAATGACTACCAAATACACAATTAAAACGACAATATTCAAAATTACATTTTACATTACAAACAACAAAAATTCAATCAAACCTGTAAAATAATTTGACCACTCCACTTGTAAGTGTTTGATGTCTTCAGCAGTACAGGGTTGAGGGTCATCAAAAATCTATAAATGAAAAGGATAACGGTTAACGTGTATAATGAATAAATCAAATTAAAATATTATGGAAAAGTTTAAGAGGAAATCTTACCAGGTCAAAATTCAAAACTATCCCAGTTGTTATTATTTCATACATAAATCTTAACATATAATATCCACATTCAATGATTCCTTATTGTTCATGACAATTATACTTGAATGATTATGAATTCAATATATTATTTTTATGTAATAAATCAAAGAGTACAAATTATAAATGGATATTTACCTTCGCATTTACATATTTGATCTTTTCACTCCTTTTCTTTGTGTTTTTTCGAAAGTAGGCCCATGCCCTATTTGAAAATAATACGAATGGGGTAAATTTAAAATTCATTATAATATAAAAAACTATTGAGAAATTGAAACTTACTTTTCCAATATATTCTTAAAACTTTCCCGCACATCAATCATGGATAGAACATATCCAAAAAAGTGCTTTCTCCCTTGGGAGAAAACCCCTAACATCCAATGATCACAGATAAAAGGAAATTTAATGTTAGTGGTTTTTTATATTAAAATATAATTAACTCTTTGAGAGAGATGTGTTTCATACCTCTCATAAAAAGAAATCATCCAACATTTTGTGACTATATTATTTTCAAGTCTTTCAGCAATATAAAGCATTCTTTGTTCCTCATCCAATGCACATGATTTAGGGGAAATCAATTTCGGGTCCATGAATCCATACACATCTATCATCTCATTCATCTCACAAAATTTATAAAGATACCTAATAAAAAATAGACATCAGTATAAATTTTTAATAAATATAATGTAGGGAAAAGGTGTTAAGACTTACATGGAAAAACTTTTCACCACGTTGATGCCCAACTTATCTCTAGTAACAAGATCCATGATATCAGTTTTCATAATCCCCACACTTATTTCACGTCCAAAAACATGAGCTTCCATTGGATACTCATAATGACCTACCAAAAAATTTGAATATCTTGACAATCGGTCAAGACTACTAGACTCTATATCTAATTTCATAGCCATTTGTCTTTGTTGTTGTCTATACAATATTTCTTTGCCTTTGAAGTATTCCTGTAAAAATAAATTGAAAAATATATTAGTTTTCAAATGATAAAATAACTTTAATAAAAAAATAAAATAAAAGATATAACATTCATACCTCTATGGTAATGAGTCGAAGAAGTCTAGATGGCCAAATTAAAAAATGGTTGATACTATGTCCATCTGTCGCCACCTCATCTGTAGGTAATGGTACCCGAGCTGATCTATCTATAATATCGTGTATAGTGACCCTCTGATTCTCTAACTCTAATTGTTGATGATGAACTGTATCTCCAATACAATATACCAACCCATATGCTACTATATGATGTTGAGAATCATCAACATAAAACTCGCAATTAGTAGGAAGCTGCACCAGAGGAGTAGGATAAAAAATGGGGTCTGTAGGCTGAGGTGGGGGAGTGTGAGCTACTAGCGGAGGTGGAGGATAAATAATGGGGTCTGTAGGGGGAGGTGGAGGAGTGGGAGCTGCAGTTTGAAATTGACATCGTATGTCTGCAAACATAGACTGCACCGACGCTCTAATCTTTTCCTCTATCATCGCATTAATATTATGAACTTTAGCCTCCAAGGATTATATTTTTTATAAACCCCCTCAACGTTAGAAGTTTAAGAATCTGGCAACACTTTTCTTACTGATACACCTTCCGGATATCCTCTTACACGACTAGGATGTTCGGGCCTTCCCAATGCTACAGATAAAATATCTTCCCTCCCAGTAGCTGTAAATGTCCCCTGTGAACTCTTCTCCTCAAGAGAGTCCTGTATTAATTAATTGAACATTTCTGTAATGATTGAAATTATATAAAGAAAATAGTTAACTTAAATAAATAAAATAGATATCTTACAATCCTCTCATCTATGATTCTCGATTCTTCCGAAAGATATTCCTCTTTTTGTCCCTTTCGAGCTCTCTTCCTATTTTTCATGTTTAGATGGAGGGGATGGAGGGGAAACCTCTCTAGAGCTTGAAGACTAATCTCTTAGTTATTAAAATTTTTCTTCCATCATTTGTTCTTCCAAAAATGCATACCCACTCTTATACAATATACCAACCCATATGCTCCTAGTCTAATTTCATTTCCAAATATAGAATACTGCGCATCAATTTTCTTCCATTGTGGACAATTAGATGGATGACATATTTTTCCATCACATACCCACTCATTATCATGCCATCATAACCTTTTTTTATCATGTGAATTATCAAATAAACATTTGAAATGATGAATTATAGGAAGATACCAAAATACCTTTGAAGGGAGATTTGTAATCTCTACATCAGCCTGTGATTTTTCTTTCACCTTATACCATGATGTCCCACATTTAAGACACTCTGACAGAAATTCATATTCCTTCCAATATATAATGCAGTCATTTGGATATGCATGTATTTTCTTGTATCCCAATTCCATCAGGGACAATATTTTCTTGGCCTTGTAATGTGAATCTGGAAGATCGTTATCTTTTGGAAGAATGTATTTCATCAATTGTAGCAGCTCTGTAAAACTTCCGTCACTCCATCCATGTTTCGCCTTAAGGTTAATCAATTTTAACACCACCGAAAAAACCGTAAAATCTGCACAACCAGGATATAATGGTTTTTTAGCATCACCATATAGACGCGCAACTGTCGGTTCAATCTCAATTTGTTCTGCTACAATATCGCGAATCATTTCTTCAATTCCATCGATGTTACCATCTTGAGAATCATCATCATGAATGACATTCTGTCCAGTTTCACCATGCCAAATCCAAGGGTTGTAACTCGGATTAAAACCATGACAAATCAGATGATCTTTTATCTCTATACTTTTCAACTTCTTCATATTCAAACATTTCACGCATGGACAGAAAAAAATGTCACTACTTGGAACTTTTCATTTAGCAAATTCCAAAAAGGCATCAACACCTTCTTCATATTCATTTCTCATTTGATGTGCTGTAATCCAACTTCGACTCATTATTACCTATAACAAATATCAAAAATATATATATTTTTAAGATAAGACAAATATATATTTATATGAAAAAAATCATAATTTGAATGTAAAACAATTTTGAAATATAAAAAAATCTATGTGCATTTAAAAAAATTTGCTTGAATATTATTTTTAAAACAAAATATAGTTAGATATACAGTTTTAAATTCCATTGAATAAAATAAAACCATGGTTCCTACATGGTTGATAGAAAATTGGAGAAAATGGAGTAAACCTGAGAATAAAATCATATTTAAAATAAAAATTCAGATGGAGAAAATAACAATGTAAAGACAATTATCACAGCACAATCATCATGTCATAATCTCAGAAACCACAATGCAGTAGTCAATCCCCATGGACACCCCCAACCCTCTGGATAGCCCCCACCCCTGGACAACCCGCAAAACCCTCTGGACAGCCCCCACCCCCGTGGACAGCCACCCACACCCACCCAGCCCCTTGGACACCCCCCGGACACCCCCCAACCCTCTGGATAGCCCCCCACCCCCTGGACAGCCCCACCCCTCTAGACAGCACCCCACCCCTCTTGGACACCACCCCCACCCCTACCCCCTTGGACACCCCCCTAGACACCCCCAACGCTCTAGACATCCCCCACCCCCGGACAACCCCCAAACCCTCTGGACATGACCCCACCCCCTTGGACAGCCCCCCCCCCCACACACACCCACCCCTTGGACACCCCCCTGGACACCTCCCAACCCTCTGAACAACCCCCCACCCTCCTGACAAACCCAAAAAACTCTAGACAGGCCCCCACCCCCTTGGACAACCCCCCACACCCACCCACCCCCTTGGACAACCCCCCACACCCACCCACCCCCTTGGACACCCCCCTAGACACCCCCAACCCTCTAGACAGCCCCCACCCCCTGGATAGCCCCCACCCCTCTAGACAACACCCCCACCCCTCTTGGACACCACCCCCTCCCCCCACCCCCTTGGACACCCCGCTGGGCACCCCTCAACCCTTTGGATAGCCCCCACCCCCTGGATATCACCCCACCCCTCCAGAAAGCACCCCCACCCGTCCTGGACACCACCTCCCACCCCCGACCCCCTTGGAAACCCCCTTGGACACCCCCAACCCTCTGGACAGCCCCCAACCTCCCGGAAAACCCCCAAAACCCTCTGGACAGGCCTCCACCCCCTTTGAAAACCCCCCACACCCACCCACCCCCTTGGACACCCCCAACCCTCTGGACAACCCCCCACCCCCTGGAAAACCCCCCAAACAATGGTTTACATATAAAAACTAGGCATGGTGAACAACTAAAAACACATGCATTTAATATATACTTCAGCATGAAATAGATGGAAATAAATATTATTAAATATGGATACTTAAATGATCGTATGATAATTAAAAATAACCATTGATATTCAACTAGTCAAATGATCACAAGTTTTCTCGATAACTAATATCATAATGAGGTAATGGATAATTCTAGAAATCTTAAACATATTGTCAAGGCCTTGTCCAAGGCCTAAAAAAATACTAGGGTAAGCCCTCAGCAGAACCGATTTTTATTTGGAATCACGAGACATAGAGATGCATCTAAGGGCCATAGAGGTCATCAACCAGTACATTATATGTCTAATAGATTCTCATATAAAAGAGGATAAACATAAGCAACAACAACACATGAAATATCATTTCCAAATTCATACATTTAATCAATAACCATTCTATGTATTAATATAGGTGAATGAGATCATTAGTTGTCAATGACAACAAAAATTACCATCAATGTCGGGCATTCGCGAAACAAAAACAAACTAAATAGAAGTAGTGGAGGCTTACATGAATATTGTGAGTTGATCTAATAGATATGGGGGTGATAAATAAGATGATGATGGAAAAAAGAGGTAAGAGGGTTTGAAATCGAAGAATCTTACCTAGTTTAAACACAAAAATTGCAAAACATAAATATAGACTATCTGAAAAAAAAAACAAACGAAATAAATTCGTGGAAGGCTTACATGAGTGTTGCGAGTTGAGATGATAGATCCGAGTAGAGTAAAGATGATAAACGATGAAGGAAAAACAAGTTTAACGCAGTGAGATCAATGAGCCGATTAGGGTTTACCGCGTGAGAGAGACGAGCCGCCGAGCTGTCGATCCAAAAATCTTAAATAACAATCCACGGGGCTTGTTAATTTTTTAAATGTTTTATAACGTCAGTTATTTAATAACTGACTTTATAAACTATTTTTTTACATTTATAACATCGGTTATTATAATAAACAACATTATAAATGTATCAGATACGGCTTTTTTTACGTTGGTTATTTTATAACCGACGTAAACAATCCGCATGTTGGTTTTTTACGTCGGTTATAGAATAACTGATGTAAAAAATACATCATAAATCATAGTTTTTTACATCGGTTATTGTATAACCGATGTAAAAAACTTATGCGGGTTGTTTTGTTACGTCGGTTATCAAATAACCGACGTCAAAAAGGCCTCGAGAGCTGTGTTTTTATGCCGGTTATCAAATATCCAACGTAAAAAACCCCGCGCTTTGGTATTTTACGTCGTTTATTTATAACTGACGTAAAAAATGAATGCGCACGATTTGTAACGTCGGTTATTAAAATAACCGACGTTAAAAATTTACTCACCGAATTTTTTACATCGGTTATAAAATAACCGACATAAAAAACCACATTTCATAGATTATCACGTTGGTTATATATAACGGACGTAAAAAATGGTGATGTAAATAACGTTTTCTGCACTAGCATCTGTGACGCCCAACCATTAGTTTATAACTGGTGGAGATCGAGAACGCCATTTGGGCCATGTTATGAGTTGATTCGTGTGTTGGTTAAGATGGTATACCTGACTGGTTTGTGAAAAATGGTATCAAAGGTAGGTTTTAACCTTTCTTTAGATTATTTTTTGGGAGATTCTATATATACCAAAGATAAGACTGTTAGGGATTGATGTTCTAGTTGCGAGTGGGGTGTCTGTAAAACACATCATGTGATATGCCTCGAGGAACCATTGGATGTTTAGGATTTTATTTTACACCTCTAGGTGTGATTCACATGATGTAGACTATGAATGGAAACCAAGATGTGGTGGAGAATTTTAATATATTTTTTTGTGTTTTTTATGGTTTCATATCAATTTATATGGGTGTTTAAATCATGTTGTTGTTGAAAACCTTATGGGTACTATATTCACAATTTCCATTGTCTTTTTAATTGATGTAAAATTATGTCACCCTAATGTCATCCTGTGTATCTACAAGAATATGCTGGAGAAAATTCTCCCTCACATGTTGATCAGATATTAGAGGAAGCAATGGTTAGAGATATCAGAACTTTGGATTAGGGAGTGTGATTTGGTCCTACTATAACTAAGGAAACCAAACCAATTATGGAAAATGCTAAAGACTAATATTTACATTGTAATAAACCTACCTTCTGAGGTTTCATAGACCCTTAGTAAGAGGAAGATTAGGTGGAAATGTTTGAGAGTGTATTTTAGTTTCTCGAGACTTCTGATGCAGTCAAGGTGAAATGTGCTTCATTCTTATTGGGAGACCCTAGTCATTGGTGAAAGGAATCAGTGGTATAGGCCAAAAAACATAAGAATATGGGATGAAAATATTTCAAGTCTATTTTTAATGAGAAATATTTCCCTGATAATGTGTCCCTCACCAAGACTTAGGAGTTTCTGGATCCCCATTAGGGGAATCAAACCGTGTTGTAATATAGGAACCATTTTGAAGAACAAATCTGTTTCACATATAGGGTGGTTTTTAATGATCAGCTAAAGGCTCAATGATTTTAAATGGGATTATGACTAGATATATAGTCTCAAGTCTTCTCATTTAATCTAAATACATATGATGAGGTGGTTGATCGATCCCTGATGGTAGAGATTGATCAAACTAGTAAATATGGGTTTTCTAGAGTAGTTACAACAGTAGGACAATGTTGTCATGGAACATCTGATAAGAAAAGGAAGTACAATGTAAAGGAGGGAAAGGGAGGTGGTAGCTCTAGTTACCCATCCATCCACCTTCATCTGTAACCACTTGTGGTGGGTTAGTCATGTGCCACCAGTGTGGATCCCCTAGACACATAGGAACTACATGTTCAGCTCCACCCAGACCAATTCACTTGTGTGGACTTATGGGGAACATACAATAGTTTCATATAAATGAACCTCCATATCATGGAAGTGTAGGTTCCTCATACTCTAGGGGGATGAAAACTTAGTCAGAACCATCCATGACCATGGGTTCTCAATTTGGTGGTCATGATGGTAGGGTTGGATCTACTACTGAATTGAGTCAAAATATGTCACAGTTAATAGTTTTTAGTCATTAAGATGCCAAAATAGAGATGTGTCACCTTTATTTTATTGATCTGGTGCTAGTAGAATCAGATGTATACCATATAATAGGTTAAGGTACTATTTTTATTGCATCATCCATATCAATCAGTTTATTTGATATTAGTTATTTTAATTATTTTATTTCTTCCCATATTGTGGAAATTCTAAAATTAGTAATTAATCTTATCCCTTATGTTATAGAGGTTGTTATGCTACTTGGTAAGAAGTGGGATTAGGGGTTCAGATGTCCATTCTATTCTCTCACTCTATCAGGGTTCAGATAAGAATGAGACTTCCTAGTTCTAGAAATAGATATTTTTATATTATCCTGGGCATGGATTGGATAGAGTGTTTCATAGTAAATATCGATTTTTATCAATGTTTAGTAACTTATATGGAACACGATGGGAGTACTTGGTTCTTCTAAGGTGAATTGGACCTTAATCAGGGTGACCTTGACCTGTACTTCTAGATTTAGGTAGCCTCGTTTTCCTAGTATCCTCTCTTATATTGGAGGATGATGGCAGTGGTTACAAGAATGGATTTAATCATGTAGTAGATGAGTTTTAATAGGTATTTATAAAGGACTTATTAGGATTATGTCCATAATAGGATATGGAATTTACCATAAATTTGGTGTTGGGAACACAACCAATATCTCTTCTGTCTCTTCTTAGGGACCTTATTGTGTTGAGGGAGTTAATGATACAGATGGATGATTTGGAACCCAAAGGATTTGTTCACCTAAGTATCCCCACATGGGACTCCCAAGTTATTTTTCTAAAAAGTATGATGGATATCTCTAATTGTGAATTGAATAACATATATTGAATAGATTAAAAATCAATTAAAAATATCCATTTCCTCACATTTATGACATATTTGGTGAGATAAATGGGGAAAGATTGTTTTCCATGATTGACCCATGATTCATGTATCATCAAGTTAAGGATATAGACACATACATTCCCAAGAAAAACTTCTTAAGTAGGTATGGAAACATTGAGTATTTGTTCATTCCATCCATATTAAAAAATTCTCTTACGGTTTTCATGGGTATTATGAATCGGGTGTTCTATAAGTACTTAGAATATTTTGTCATGGTGTTTGTGGATGAAATCAAAGTCTAATTTGGAATAGAGGAAGATCATGGTAATAAATTGAGGATCATTTTATTTACCCTTTATGACCACCATCTCTATTCCAAGCTCTCCAAGTGAGCTTATAGATCCAAGAAGTCAAGTTTTTGGGCCATATTATCTTAGAATGTGGGGTTTCAAAGACCCTCAGAAAGTAGGTGTAGTGATTTCATGGGAGAGACTGAGGAATGAATTCTAGATTAGGAGCTTCTTGGGCCTGTTATCATATTACAAAAGGTTTTTCAGATATTTTTCTCACCTCTCTCCATCCATGATCTTGCTTACCTAAAAAGGGGTATGGTTTTAGAGGATACTAGAATGTCAAAAATATTTTTAGGATATCAAGAATCGGTTGATCACCGCCCCTATTTTGATCCAACATGAATTTAAAATGGGTTACATGTTATACTATGATACATTAGGTATGGGTATTGAGTGTTTTTTGATGTAGGAATACTATGTTGGTGGTGGATGACTCTCACCAACTCCAAAAACACAAAAGAAATTATCCAACCCATGACCTAGAACTGGGGGTGGTGATGAATTAATATAAAACATGGCATCACTACTTATTTAGGGAGACATTTATAATATTATTAGGACACAAGATAATAAACTACATTTTCTCTCAGAAGGATTTGAAATTGGGACAACACTAATGAGTTGATTACCTTCTAGGGTTTGATTATACCCTAGGAAAATTTAATAAGATGGTGGATTCCATAATCAGGAATATGTCGGTGCAAGATGTAAAGGGGTCTAGTGATTAATATACTTTTTTGTGTTTTTACTCTGATAAAATTGGTAGCCAAGGTTCATTGGGGGAAACCTTCTTGGAAATCATCTAGTTGACTCTCTCCATTCTAGAGTAGATTTGAGAAGAAAATCCTAAAGATGGGCTATGTAAGTGCTCTAGAAAGATTATAAATGGGGGGGGGGGGTCTGACAGCTATTCAGTGTTATCTAAGGGAAGTCTTTATTTCGAGGGCTGGTTAATGGTACTATTATCTCTATAAAAGGTGGGGATGTGGGATAGCCATCGGTCTTAGTGGGATATTCATCCCGAGACCACCATGGTGTTTTATGATCTATAAAACCAGTTCTAGTGGCTAGGGATAAGCCATGATATAGATGAATTTATATACATATCATATACTTGTCATCAGATTAAAGACGATCACTAAAGGCCCTCAGGTTTGATTTATTCATTCCCCATTTTTATTTAGATGTGGGATGAGGTCACCAAAGGCTTCATCATTGGGTTACTCTACTACAAAACATGCACAAAACTGGCATTTAATAGTACTAGTAAAATGCGCTGACAAAGTATATCTTTATCAGCCCTAAAATAAGCATTGTTAAAGGGAGACCATTATTAGTACTTTATTTTAGATCTAATAATGATCCACAATAAAATTAAAAAAGTAAACGAATATTTTTTTAACAATTTCATTAATTAAATAATTATTTTTAAAAATAAATAAATTTAATATACTTATATATAAATTTTAAGAATTAATAAATAGTATATATTAAATATATATATATATATATAACATGAATAAAATGAAATAAGTAAACAAATAAAAATTTAAAATGAGTAAATTTAGAAAAGTATTAAAAATTTTATCAATTCAAAATTATTGATAAAAATGAATAAATTTAATATACATATATAATGATTATAAATATTAATAAATTGTATATATTAAATAAAGATATATAAAATTAATAGATTGTAATAATTAAACAAAAAAAATAAAAAATTAATATATTAAAAAGTTATTTCCAATTTTATTAACGAAAAAATTATTAATAAAAATGAATAAGTAAAATATATATATTAATTATAAATAGTAATAAATAATATATATTAACTATATATATATATATATAATGAATAAAATGTTAATTAAAAGAATATTAATCGAATATCCATTTTTAACATCGTTTGATTTTTCAATTTAATATATATCAAACCTGATGTGTTACATTGATTTCACTTATATATATATATATAATTAATGCATTTTTATATACAAACACAAACAAAAATATATTTATGCAATATATAGAAACACAAACAACTAATATTTATGTAATTTATTCAAATTTTAGTATAATTTAAAATTTTCATTATAACACGATATATTACATTTTTAATTGGTCAATTTTATTTATTTATTTTTAATACTATTACAATTACAGTATTCAATTATAATTTTTTTTATTTTTGAATTTGATCATTTCCTATTATTTATATATATATTTATTTACTATGTTTTAGTATTTTCAATATATATATATCTATATTTTTTAGTAATGGATTTTTAATTAACAAAACTTATCTATTTTTTCAATATTTTTAATCTTTACTCATTTTGAATTATTTAATTTCACTCATTTTTAAAATAAATGTATTTAAGATTAAATATCAACTAATAATGTTAAAAATATATTTGTAAATAAATATTTATAAATAAATATATTTATAAATATATATTTACTATATATATTTATAAATTTATAAATTTATATTTATTATAAAAAAATATTTTTTATTCTTTTAATTAGTATATATATTATTATAAATAAATAATTATATATATTTAAATAATTATAATTATAAATCCTTTATCAACGCAAAAATCTTAACGCTGATAAAAATAATATTTATCAGCGCTAAAAAAGATCCATTAAAATATATCTTTATCAATGCTAAAATGTTGGCATTGAAAGAGATGTTTTTTTATCAGTGGTTTTTTAGCACTGATAAATCTCAAGCTTTATCAACGCTAAAAATATACTGATAAATACCCCTTTTATCAGCACTTATCATTTTATCACTGATAAAAGTGATCTTTATCAGTGATTTTATGAAATTTCTATTAAATGTATCTCTAATATACTTAAAAGAACCCTAACTGTGACTCAGTCACTAGTGATTCTCAAGATCTCACAGAACTCCTCTACTAATGGAACGACTCCTCTAAGTTACCTGAGACGAATCAAGGCTATAATCCAATGTATGTTATTTTCTACTTTTCCTCTATCATTGTTTGATTTTCTAGGTTCCATGTTTTGGGTTTTTGTGATGTTCTTAACCATGAAGAACCCTACATCTCATCTCCTCACCAGTAAAATACAATGAGTGACCTTGGGTGACTCTCGTGAAACAACGATACCCCAAAAATTATTGAAGAAACAATAAACCAATATAGAATTGTCATGCAAAGCCAGTAAACAACTGTATAGTGCCGAGCTGATGCTCATAAAGGATAAATATGGTCCTTCGATAGTTCACGATATGATTCTCTTAAATTATACACTCATGTAATCTTTTTTTGATACCAAAACATCTCACTATTTTATTTCCTATCGTGTTGTGTTTCACATAGGATTACATGTTGAAATGAAACCTCATGTGTTGAATCTTTGAACACATCATGAAAAAGATAATTTTTATCATTTATCTATGAAACATGTTCTATAATTTTCATCGAGGACAAATTTTTATAGGATTTCTCTGTTCTTAAGATAGATATCATGAACCTGTTTTTGGGAATGTATTGGTTAACATTATTTAATATGTGAATCAATTTCTATACTGAGTAATTTAGTTTGAAATATTTAGATGGTGTTGAAAATCACTTTAAAGTGTATTGGGATGTGAATGCAGGAACAATAGAACTATTAGTACTTATTATTGGGACTATGGTGGATTAAAAAAATATCCATAAATAGAAGGTGAGAAATCCTTGAGCAGACAAAAGTGATGTTGAATATAGGTGGGGTGAGATTCATTTCATCAAGACCATTAGAGTGGAGGTATTCTAATTCCTCTTCAATTGAGGAGAATTTATGAGTAATTACATCAGTGTAGCTACCTAGGACACATTAATCCTTATTTCCTCTTTAATGTGAAACATTTTAATCCATGTGGTTAGTTGGGGAACCTCCAACAGTCCTTTTGAGCTATTCCATTTAGGAAGGATCATTAGATTTGGATGGTAGATTATTTATGGTAGAGTAGTCTTTGGATGATGCTACTGAATGTTATTATATAGTGATAGTTACAATGCTAGTATATTATACACTTGTAGATGGACTTAGGTCATAGAAGCTTCCTATAATTTATTTATGTGTATATTATATTTCATCTGGGATTGAGATTACAACTTATTCATAATGTTATTAAAACTAATATTCTATATAATTAAACATATGTAAAAAAGATTAATCAGTGTCAATTCTATTTATGAGTATCTTATATCTATCTCTTTCTATATCTACCTTACCTATACCTACACAATGCTACCCCTACTCTATAAACTCATTCCAGCTTCATACGAGACCACTGTGAACTATGTCTCCATCTGCTGTTGTGAAAGAAGCATACAACACAAAATAGTCATGAGCAGTATAAACAACTTTTCATAAAAATGGATCACGGGTTCCACAATTTCACGCATCTTTTATGAACATTTTTTTATCTATAATAGATATATAATACTTCAACACTACTTTAAAAAAAATCTTTAATAAATTTATTTAATCCATCTCAAGATGCTTGATTTTATTCCATCCCTTTATGATGGATTGGACTCCCAATTTCAAAGTATCCTTCTTCCCATCATTATGGGTCCAAAGTTACTTGGTGACATTCCTCTTGCTCAGATTTTATTCATTAATAATTATCACATCTACTTCCATGAATTTGAATACCACATTTTCCAACTTATTCTTCAACTATTTTGGTCTTTCATACTCCTCATTTACTACTTCCTTGGAAGAAAAAATTACACCAAAAAATTAATCAAAACATAATGAATGTTTTTTTTGGTTTCTTAATATGATTTTTCTTATCCAACTCACTCAGTTAATTTTGATAACACTTAATCAAAAATTTCTTTTATTTTGAGTGTGGTAACATTGGATCCTATTAGAACTCCATAGTAAAGCATACTTGGACGGGAATACTACTACAATGAGTCATTTAATCTAAATCTCAAAGGTATTCCTTCCATAATGATTAGATCTCTCCAGCTCTATTTTTGGATTCATATTTAGTATAATTTCTCTTGGTAGCCTGGAGAAATTGTTGGTGTTCATGAATTCCCATCTACCTCTCATCAATACCCCCACAAGCTTGTGTCTTCTCTAAGCCCTACTAAATAGAGAAACATTTCAGAGGAAGTTGAAAACAATAAATGTTTGTGAGTGGAAGTAAATGACGGTGAGTGGAATCCATGTAGATTTAAATGTTAATTTCTTCATTTTTTAATGTAATATGTTATAATTCATAATTAAGATTCCATATAATTTACTTTATAACCTCAGTGGAAACTCAACTTTCATATCCTGAATAGTTATTTTTTTTCATGAGAATATTCCCCCATATATTTTATGTTTCGTGAAATAATATGAGAAGTAGTCATCCAAAATGATCATGGGATGAATTTTGGTAAGAGTAGTTCAAGAAACATAAGTGTATTTCTAGAAAATATGGGAGATAAATATATAAAAAATGCAATAATAATTGTTTAGGAGGTAAGTCAACAAATAAAATTGGAACCATAATGATAGTAAGAAGGCTAGTTTGAAAGTGGGAGTCCAATAAATCATCAAGAGATGTAAGACAATCAATGCATGAGTACGGATTCAATAAGGGTAGTGAACTTTAGTTGTACTATGGTATTGATGTATTATATCTCTATTCAAGATAATAACAATTTTCATGTAAGATGCATGGAATTGTGGAATTTTATGCATGGAGTGTATTGTATTGTTGTTATTAAAGAAAAATTAAATGTCTGACTAGTCATGCAGAAAATGTCTTATGCACACGATGATGTTACCAATCCCAAGGAAGAATATGCTATTGATGATGAAACTGCATAATTATTAGGGGATCAAAAATATGTTGATGAAAAAAACAATGATGCAATATCCTAGTGCTGAATTAAATTATCAAGGCAAGAGATTAGGGTATAAAATCTGAGGTTGGTTGGAATCAATGCGACCAACCTATTAACCCCAACAAGTCAATGTTCATTAGTTACATTTGGGTCAGAAGGAGTATTAATGTAATGATTTATATTGATTCATGGTTCCACATCTAACCTATAACGAAGGAAATCATTTAGAAAGATATAACAGAAATTCTACAATATACTTTCTCTATTTTATTGAAAAATTATATAATGAAATGTTGATTTAATTTTCATTATTCCTGGAAGAATTCATTAATTTTAGAATATTTCTATAAGAAAATTTTCTTAGTGGCCATTGGAAAATCCCATAGATTATTCTAAAATCTTCTTGCAAAGTAACATATTAGGTATGTTGAGTGCATAATAAATCCCCACCAACCACTTAGTTATGAACACATTATAAAGTCGAAAACATGGCTTTATTACATAAATATTTATAATGAGTAATAATTTCCGGTGCATTGAAGCCAATACAATGTTATTTTAAATTATTTATTGTACCCAACTTGATTCAGAATTGTTAATTTATGAAACAAAAAAGTGTGATGAAAATAAATAACGTGCATCAAAACCAATGTACCCCTATCGCAAAGCAAGGATGTGGTATGAATTATTAAAGAAGAAGTTG
Source organism: Viscum album (assembly GCA_963277665.1). Classification (NCBI taxonomy): domain Eukaryota; kingdom Viridiplantae; phylum Streptophyta; class Magnoliopsida; order Santalales; family Viscaceae; genus Viscum; species Viscum album. The sequence goes on along the minus strand of OY728137.1, from coordinate 1,273,719,781 downwards.
GTATGTATTTTAAATCAATAATAAAAGTCTAATTATGTGATATGAAACACCATATGTTCCTTTTTTTATATGTAGATTGATGAATCAAAATCTGAAGTCACTTATATCCCACATCATGTGCTATAGAAGGAGGATAGTGTAAATAAGGTGGGTAAATTAATTGATGAAAACAAAAAAAAAGTATGGAAACCTTGTGTAAGTATGACATAATTTTAATTATTTATGATTTATAATAATATTATATAAAAATATCTATTATTTTTTAATATTTATATATGGTTTAGATATAATAATTGGAAACGCCCATACTAGAAGAAAAGATACTTTCAGTATATCTAAAGCAGCTTGAAAAATATGGGTTTGTTAGAGGATTAGGTTTTAGAGTCTCTACTATAACAAATTTCAAGAAGATAAAACCACATGAAGATACATATAATATGATCAGATGATTTTAGACACAAATAGATTCACTGTAATATATTATTTTATGGTCTGGTTTGGCAGACCAATGTATAAGATGCGATCAAAGAGAACTGGTATTGGAGAAAATATTCGAGCATGAAACAAATGATCCCACTAGATTTTATTCTAGTCATTCCCTCCAACCACATACATTACCTAGGGTAAACAATTTTTTTCCTTACACATTCTCCTAAATGTGAATAAAATAACTTCTGATAACTTGATATTACTGAAATTCTGAAGGGTACAATTTTATGTGATTTGTATCTGTCAACACCCACATACAGCTACATTGTGAGGGGTACAATGTACAATATCTTGAGAGACTAGCTACAAAATCAATACCTTCCAAAATATTACATGAAAGTGGGGATTTAGGTAGATTATGAGATGAATGATAATTTTCTTATTCCACTTAATGGTATAGATATTACAATGGTCAAAGTTTCTATTAGGGCTCTCACAGATGAATGTCTAATCATATAAAAATAAATGTGGTATATCATTAAAAAAATCTCTATTATGTAAAACATGTATTAGTTGATTATAAAAGGACCGAATTGAGGTATGATATTACATATGGATAAAGAGGCAAGGAAAAAAAGGATGAATCAAGAAAATCTAGTGAATTAGCCCAGAAAACAAAATGACCATTCAATAATACCTTCTCCCCACTAGTTCCAGAGAAACATTTATTATCATTAAAACTTCACGTAGAGACCAATTTTAAAGAAAAAACCATGTCTTAAATTGAACATAAAGAATAAATATATGGAGATTTATTGAAAAAAGGAATTGGTATCGAGACTTTAAATGATATTCTCAAGAATGAATGACTGTGTGTCACGGTTATGAATACATACATAAGATACATTTTCCTAATACGTCTGTCAAAATAGTGAGATAATATATTTATTAAATTTAATAACTATTCATATTTTGTACAGAAGTTTATATCATAATTATATAAATAGAAGATTGTGAAAATAATTATTTGGATTCATTAATCCTTACATCATTTCTACATCAGAAATTACATTAAATGTAGAAGAAATTAACAAGAAAAAATCCCAGTTACTTGAAGAAATTAATAAAAAATAATCAGAAGAATGACACTTTTTGAAACCTATAATGAAATAGTAAAACTCTATAATCTAATCACATAAAATATATTTTCAATTTTTACATTACTTAATTGTCTTGGTATTTTTAGGACACAGTGGATGATAATATTAGTAAATATGGACACCCAAATATTTATTTTTTAGATCCTATGCATGTATATGAAACCAAATGACCACACATGATGTGTATTATGAATATGTAATACACTATAACCAAAATTTTAAAGATAAACTTAGAATTATATGTTCAATATTTGTTTTGACAATAATTTTTTTATGATAGGGTGGTCTCTCACTACAAGCTAGATCATGGCATGAAGTCAGTGTTTGGAGGGATAAAGCCTACGGATTACTAAAAATGAAAAAAATTTAAGGTATATATAGAAATATTTAACTATTAAAACATTTCAAAACAATTTACTTTTTTGTTCAATATTTCTGCACTGTCTGAAACAAGATAAAGACACATATTTTGGACATTATGTTTTCCAATTTATGAGAGAAATAATAAAACATGAAAATACCGGCATACCCAAATAGTAAATTTTGGAAGGTAATTACAATTTCATTAAATATATTTCATAATAATTTTTTATATATATTTTCTCAGTAATATCAAGACTTTCGACAACCTATTTACTCAAAAGATGAAGTCAATTTGTTTATAGATGAGTGGCCAAAATACTTTTTTGTTAGAATTCATGACAATAAAAAATTTAGGTGATTGACTACTATGTTTGTGATCTAGTATGCATTATGACCTTTAAAAGATATTTGGGGTGTGAAGAATTTGTGTCATAATTCTTATAAATTATGTTTGATCTCTTTATGAAGGATATTTATAATAGTGAAAATTAATTATTTCAGAACTGCTGACCTACAAACAATAACATTGTTGGGAAATCATGAAAGTGGAGGCTGAGTTGGAGGTGGAGGAAGAGGCGGAGGTGAAGAAGAAGGCAGATTCGAAGGTAGAGACTAACGTGGAGGAGGAGGTAGGGGTGAAGACCAAGGTGGAGATTGAGGTAGAGGAGGATAAAAGTGCTGGCTTGAAACCAATAAAATTGTTGGTAAATGAAGTCTAATGAAGATTATACCAAGATTGTGTATGAGAAAAATTGTTTAAAAGTGTACAAAACACTTGTCACTTAATATAAAATCCATTGTGAAAGTGTTTCAGGTGACTTATTGTAATAATATTTTCAACACTTGTATTTATAATTTGAGATGATGATTCTTAGTTTATTTTTGAGGTGCATGAATTAGTACCATGTAAAACCCACACACAATGCCACCCGTATGGATAAAAGTGCGTGTTTCTAGTTTAAAATAAAATTTTAGTAAAAAAACAGAAGTGGCATACTCAAAATGGAGGAAACACGTTCTGATTGGTTTGATACATTATGAAAACTATCCATAAGTCTTTTGGGATGTTTAAAAATCATCATCAACTCAATCCGATGCATAATGTGACCGATATGAATCCATGTTCTCCTTTTTATTCTAAATAGACATATGTTTAGTTAAAAAAAACTGACATACTCGAAAATGAGAAAACACATTCATATTATTCTGGTACTTTATGAAAAAAAATCCATATATCATTTGTTACTTGTAGGAGTCAACCACACCTCAATCTGACACACGATGTGACCAGTATGACTCCAAGTGTTTGTTATCAGTTTAAAATTGACATTTTAATAAAAAATTGTCACTCACTAAAAATTGAGAAAACATGCTTGGATTATCTTGATAATTTTAGAAAATGGTTCATAATTCATTTGTGACATGTATGAATTAGTCTCATGTCAAACCCACACACAATTCCACCTATACAGATCAAAGTGAATGTTTGCAGTTTAAAATGACATTTTAATAAAAAACAGTAATAGTGTACTGAAAATTGAGGAAATAGATTCTAATTGTTTTGATACTTTAGTAAAATGGTCTATGAGTCATGTTGGGATGTGTAGAAATTGTATACACCTCAATATGATGCATGGTGCGGCTATAATGACTCCAATAGCATATTTTTATTCAAAATTAACATTAATTTTATAGATAAAACAACTGACATACTCAAAATAGAGAAAAAAACATTTGGATTATTTTGGTACTTTAGTAAAATGATCCATAACTCATTGGTGATGTGTATTAATCAACCTCACCTCAATATGATGCATGGTGTGATTTATATGGCTCCAAGTATCCATTATGTGGTTAAAATTTAAATTTTAATAATGAAAAGTGTCACACACTAAAAATTGAGAAAACATGCCCAGAGTGTCTTGATAGTTTGGGATAATTAGTTTTAATTGATTCATGACTTGTATGAATCAGTCTCATGTTAAACCCACACATGATGCCAACTATATGGCTCAACGTTCTTGTTTCCAGTTTAAAATGAAATTTTAGTTAAAAAAGTGTGGTACTAAAAATAGAGGAAAATCATTATGATTATTTTGATACATTAGGAAAATGATCCATGAGTCATTTGGGAAATTTATTAATCAACAAAACTTTAATCTGATGCCCAGTGTGACCGGTATGACTCCAATTGTGCCTTTTTATTCAAAATCAACATTAATTTTAGTGAAACAAACAATTGACATACTCAAAACCAATAAAATGCATTCTTATTGTTTTGGTAATTTAGGAAAATTATCCATATGTCATTTTTATGTGTCGGAATAAGCCAACCCTAAATCCGATACATGGTGTGAACATTATGAATCTAAGTGCTCAAAACTGACATTAATTTTAATAAAAAACAAATCAAATACTCAAAAACAAGAAAAGACATTCATATTGTTCGAGTAATTTTGGAAAACAATCCATAAGTCCTTTGTGACATATAGTAATTAGTCAAACCTCAATTTGACAAATGGTGTGACCGGTATGACTTCAAATGTGACTTTTTATTCAATATTTATATTAATTTTAGTAAAAAAACTAACATAATATATAATAGTTTTTTTCTTTTCTTTTTGTAAGAAATGTTATTTCATTTTAATTCAGTATTTGTATCTTATTTTGGTTATTTCTGTTCTATTTCTAGTGATGCAGTGTGTTGTTAAAAAAAGCTGCACCTGTTTTTGGTGCTAAGTGTGCTATAACATGACATTGCAATTTTCACCATTATCAACCCCACTAAATGCTCTGATAAAGATGGCCTTTATCTATAATTTCTAATCCACCGATAAAGGTATCTTTATCAGTGCTTCTAAAGGATTACTTTATCATCAATTTTTAAAGTGCTGATAATGGAATATTTATCACTGCTTCTAAAAGAACTGATAAATGGTATCTTTATCAGTTCTAAATAAAAGTTTTGATAAATGGTTTATTTTATTAGTATTTTAAATGTTATGATAAAATAATTCTTTACCAATGCTTTTATTTGCACTAATAAAGATACCCTTTATCATTTTTTTTCTAGCGCTGATAAAAGCTATGGCCTTTCACTGTGTTGTGGTTATTAGTGATTTTCTAGTGGCGATAAATACCTATTCTAACACTATTAAAGGCGTGTTTTATAGTAGTGTTGACTCATATACCATGGGAAATAAATAAAACAAGGATGGTTATTGACAATCTGACGATGTTATCCCATTTCATTTTGATTAAGGATTTGATGTAGGTGTAAGAATTAGGTCTTTTATATGATCCTAAAATTGTGAGGCTTCATGGTTTTTCATCAGTTATCATTTCATACAGGGATCCCCATTTTAACTCTTGATTTTAGGAAGGAATTTAGAAGGAAATTTGATCTTAAGTCAAGCTTAATATAACATGTCATATTCAAAAATATGGTCATATTGAGCAAGAAAATCAAAGGTTGGAAGATATTATCCATGTGTACGTTCTTGATTTCAGAGGCTTGTGGGATAACCGTAAGGGTTGGGGGAATTACTTTATAATAATAGTTACCAATCCTTGATTAAATCTCTCCATTTTAAGTGCTTTATGGATAACAATTTCAGTTGCCCCTATGTTGGATGGAAGTGGGAGATACCTATTTCATAGGACTAAGCCTTATGTAGGAGACATATGAAAAGTTCGATTGACCAAGAATCAATTATGGTTGGTGAAAATCCTTCAAAGTCCTATAATTATTAGAGATGTTGAGCCTTGGAGTTTTTAGTAGGTGACGAGGTGTTTATAAAGGTGACGCCTCACCTAGGTCACTATCAGGATGGAAAATAGAGGAATCTGATGTTGAGGCATATCAAACCATATTAGATTATTGAAATAATTTGGAAGGTTTCAAACTTATTGGATTTAATAACCCAATTAACATTGATTAATGATGTGTTCTATATATCAAAACTAAATAAGTATAACCCAGACCCATATCATGTGCTAAAATAAAAATATATAGATCTAGGATCTGATTTTCTATGTTCTAAATACTAGTGTGGATTTTGGATTCCCAAGTTAATGTTATTTGTGCAACTTATGGCCTTCATAACATACTTACATTGTAGCTTTCACAGTTATGTAGGAAGTTATGTTTGAAATACCCATCATAGTATATTCCCTAAATCTCTTAGGAGAAACATTAACATTTACCTTGATCATGTAACCTAATTCATTAGAGAGCTATCTCGGGCTCAGCCGCCCTAGGTTGATCACGCAACCACCCGTATACGTAAACAATTCCCATGAACCATAACATATACATAACACATAAAACAACCACAAAAGAAAATATAATATTTCCATATTTCAATCACAATATATCATTTAAATATATTGACATAAACAATCCATTATCGAAACCATTTTCAATACCAAAATATGTAAAATATTATATGGTATTTATTTTCCCTTTAAAAACATTATGAATTATTAAGGAAGTGAAATATCAAATAACGCTTGTAGTGGCAGAAAGGTCATTGTCACAACGTATGTTAAAAAAAGAAACATTACCCTTGTCATTTAGTAAAATTATATGTAAAAAAATATTCTCTTTGAATGAAATAAAATGTCATAGGTGTTTATACACCGTATAAAGGGAAGTTGTGTATAAATAAAAATATGCCTCAATGAAAGGATATTGAGACAAATTCCCTTACAAAGAACATATCCTTAGATTAAGGAAAAATCAATGAAATAATTATGGGTGAAAAATAATAATACACCCAATATAAGTGGATATTAAGTGTAAAACAATCATATTTCATTCACACATATTAATAGAATGACATAATCAATAAGTATACGTTTAACCCAAATAATTGAAATTAGGTTAAGAAGTTCTCTTACATAAATGTAACTGCCTAACGACGTCACATTAAAATTCAGAAAATGAGTTGATGAGAGAGAAAATGGTATCTCATCACTTGTACATAAAATTTAAAAAAATAAGGATATATAAGAACATATCCTAACATAAGAAGATGTAAATTAAAAGACATAACAAAAAGAGTCTTTTAAAAGAGGAGGGCGAAAGGTTTCCTTACTGATTTGGTAACTTACGAAACATACACCCCATGAAAGAAGGATCATAAAATAAAGATATAAATACCCATTAATTAAATTATATTAAATAAAGAATACAATAATAGGAATTAAATTCACCATAAAAAAGGAAATAGTGTTAAATATTACATGAATCTCATGGGAATAAAAAGTGAGATGAAAACCTCTTACCTCATGTCTGACTAGACTTGTTGGTTTTTTGTTCTTCCTGAATAATAAAATTAAGTTAATTTATAATTTCTTCAATACCTTTTTCAAGGTTATTATTCCTTTTATATTACTTATTACCATGCAATAACAATTAGTTAATTATTTGAGTTCATATCAGACATTTTTTCGATGTTTGGAATTTGAGTTAAAAATGATCTTGTTATAATTAAAATTTTTCCATGTGGTAAAAAGTAAATTGTCTCCATAATTATATTAATTATTTAGATATAATATATCTATTATATTTATCCATTATATATTTATTTGTAATATTCCATGACAATTGGACATAAGAAATGAAATGCATTGTTCATGGAGACGGTAAGCCATACTTACGCATGAACGCTACTTTCATTTTTTTTTCATTTTTTAATGAAATGAAAACTTAATGATAAATAGGTATTATATAATTAAAATATAATATCATATTATATATATATTAAATAATTTCATTAACATCATCATTTATACATTCCATGTATGGGATGAACGATTCATATCACTTTGAGGGGGCGGTAGTCCGCACTTCCTCAAATGAAATTATCGTATTTATACAACATGAAAAGGATAAAAATATGATATAAACAGGAATTAAAGAATAATATTGATAAAATAAAATAAAATATGTATCGTATATAATTTCAGTTCCATCATAATTTCCACCATGAGAGGCGGTTGGAGATATTTGAACAATCATCGTTTCATGAGGCAGTAGTTCGCCTTCCACAGAAACAGTATGTTCATTTCCATTAGATGGAGGTGTGTAAAAGTGTAGTTAGAATACTTCTCATAAAAAACCTACTATATTTAGGATACTAGTTTTGATATAAAAGAAATGCAAAAAAAGATTTGAGGGGTTGGATAAGTAAAATAAAAGAAAAGAACTTAAGAGAAGACCTTACCTTTAAATTAGGAATCTCCCTTTGGTTTGAACCAAAAGGTTTACTTGAAGTTCCTTATGCCTAAGGTAAGGCTTCTAGGTGTAAGAGAGGGATCTTGAGAGCTAATTAGGTCATTGGTTTGTTGATCCAATGGGATTGAGAGGTGTGAGTAATGGTTTATAGGTGAGGGATTTTTATAAGGGGGAGGAGGGGCTCTTTATAAAATTTTAAAAATATTATTTTATTATATAATGATTTTTGGTTTATAAAGGTCAAAAATTTATTAAATTATAATATAAGATGACTCTTGTTTGAAATAAAATAATACAATAATAATTAGATAGGTTTTTTATATTGTTTTAATTTTTATAATATTATTTATTTATATAATTTATTAATGAGGCAAACACTGCATCATTATTTTCCATAAATAATTTTATTTATTTGATCTCTAAAAATTATAAAACAAATACCATGATTTAGGAAATATTTTTAGATTAAAAATGAATACTTATAGTCAAAGATATAACTTATAGAACCCCATGTAATAATTTATTTACTAAAAGATATTTGTTTATGTCATTTTTGTCATTACTTTAAATTAATTATTATAAAGTGTCTATATCACTTTTAAGTTGCTCCATGGGGTCCCAAAATAGACCCAAGGATTCCCATGGTCGAAAATGTATCATCCAATAGGATTATAACACATTTTAGTGTAATTTAATATTATTATAATATTATTTTTACCTTGAATTACCCTATTTACCTATAACCGTGGTAAATAAGTCAAAAGTTACTATTCACCAAAAAATATTGGCATCTTATTGAACCACAGTTTACTTAATAATAACAACCATGTCTGTCAGATTTTCTAAATTCAATTCCTAGCAGCTGAAAAATTTCATTTAAATGAAGAAGTCAGTTTTTTAACTAATACTCAGTGTTTTCACTATTCATCAAAAATTGAAGGTTTTTAGAAAAATACAAAAAAATCAGCCAAATCTATATTTGATAATCCGAATTAAAAAATGATGTCTATTTTAAAAAATTCAGAACATATAAGTTTCATCAATTAATTTAAAATTAATTCCCATTGTCAAAACAAAAAAGCATGTTTTTAAGAAATAATAACTATCAAAAGATTGACACTTGTTTATGTCCAATTTCAAAGTGAAATTACATTGAATTACCAACATTGGATTAAATGGTAAAAATATAATATAATTAAACGTTAAAACAAATTAAAAAGATAATATATCCATGTTAATAAATTATATTAAAAGTCATTATTGAATTAAAATATAGTATTTTTCACTATTCATAAAAATAGAATTTTATCAGAAAAATACTAAAAATATACCCAAAGTAAATTTTGATGTCTCGATTCTAAAGAAGAATTTTATTTTGTCAAAAAGAACATATAAAAGTAAAAAAACTATATTTAAATAGGGTTCTCCATCAAAAGGTGGTAAATAAACCTTTTACTAAACATTAGAGTATTTATTCTTAAAATTAGATTCATTCACATTTTAAGCTTCTAACTTTTATTGGATAAATGTATCTAAAAATCATGTATAATCATATTGTAATTAGTATTTTTATTTCCCGGAAATAAAACAACAATGCGTTAACTACCATTTAAAATAATAATTTTATTGTATTATTTTTTATGTATAACTTAACATTGTGTGTAACATAAGATTTCAAAGAAACCCGTTGTTGCATATCAGGTACGCCATAGAACATGGAATCCACTTTAAAATAAAATTAATATTTAATTCAAATTTTTAATAAATATGAAAATTCCATATTCTTTATTCACGTAGGATGTTACATCCTTCCCCCCTTTTGGGAATTGCATCCACACAATTTTAAAATTAGGACCAGAAACATCATTAAAAATCCCACATCAGAAAGAGTCAATAAAACAATCACTTTAAAAGAATGAAAGATAAGTAAAAAGGATACCCATGATAACCCATACTTGGATTCCATTTAGTAAAGCATGGATATGGAGGAGAACCTAAGTGTCAAGTTCTGATAGAGTGTGATAGAAACATGATTTGGGGAAAGTTAACCACTAGAAAATCACAAACATGTGATGGGTTAAACTATATTTGATTCACTAGTATGGAAAGTTAACAGACAATGTTTTTGATTAATGTTACATTTCATAAAGTTGTATAATTTATTTTTGATATTGACTAAGGAAATAAAAAAAATACTTAAATTTCAAGTAGAGTTTCATCCTTTAGTAAGTTTCTACCAAAAACTCAACTTTTCTCCAAATGATGAGAATTTAAGATGACTTGGTCACACTTGAAGTTCTATAATGAACTTTAAAAGAATCAAATAATCCAAAAAAATGAACAATATATTTTCCATGTCTTTATAAATTAACCAAAACCAAAATGGTTAGTACAAGATCAGATAATCCACAAAAAGTATAAACTTTTATAAAAATGAAATAATACTCTTAATATCCAAAATTGAATAAAAAATACCCAAATATCAATAAAAACCATTCAATAAAAACAAATGTCCTTAAAATTCATTAAAATAATCCAAACTATGTATAAAAACCAAAATTCAGAAGTATTTCATCACATAGTATTCCATAGTAAATCATAACATTTATCTCCAAATAACATCGGCTACTCTTAAAGACTCATATTGAAGTGTAATTAACCAAATCACATATTCTCTATAACAGGTTAATCATTTCCATAAATAACCCAAATCAACATATTTCCATAATAAAAAAAATAGATTCTTCCAAAATAATATTCCACCATTACTCCTCAATTAAAATCCCAAAGTATGCTATTTTCCATAGGCATATATTTTTCCAAAAAGAGGAATCGTCTTCAAAAATAACCTTTATCACTTAATCCACAAATCCTTTTCCTATAATAAGTATTTCCATTTAATAAAACATAAGACCCCAAATCAACTTATTCTTGATCAATAAAATTATTTAACTAAAAATAACAAGTCATACTAACTAGGGACTTCACGTTGTCCAGTGGTAGGCAATAAATCCCAACCCCACTTTGGTTGTGGGTTCAATTCCCACAGCTTGTCCAATGCGGTGGGTTGTCACACGGTCTGCGTGTTGTTCTTTTTCAAAAACTATATAATTTTATAACATTCCCAAAAATGAGATAAACTCATAAAAAAACCATAACATATTTTAACCAAAAATGTTATTTAATACCTAGCATTTTCATTCCAAAGGAAATAACCTGTAATTACCTCAAATTCAAGTATCACATAAGCCCAAATGGCTCTTTATAACTATATCCACAAAATTAAAGGTAATTATTACTCGAATAAAATTTTCATATATCAAACTTTATGGTTACACATACAAGAAAAAGTCTTCCAAAGTAATCCCATCATCAAAGGAGCCTTAATACTTATAAGAATTTCATCATCCTAAAATCTACAATAACTCATGAATCCCTTTTCTGTTGACTTCTTACTCATTCAACGTCATTCATGATACATTTACCATTCTTTTCCATCATATTATAAAATACTTCTTTCTTAAAAACAAAATCATGAATCATATCATAAGGTTCAATAATTTCAAAACATCAGTTAAGAAATAATCCATACCTTTCATTGGTCATTGTTAGTTTCATCATCATCAATTAGAATGGAATTAGGTATTTGTTAACATATATTTGTATGATCCAAGTGATCCCATCCCCAAACCTTCTTCATAGGACATCTATTTGTATAATGACCATGCACACCACATTTAAAATATTCAATTGATCCCTTAGAAATAACTTCTTCCCATTTCTTAGAGTCAACTAGGTGCTTCATTTTTCCATGGAAGGTTCTTGCTTTATGACCTTCACTTCCACATCTATAGAATCTTCCTGTCCCTTTGAATAATTTTTCTTGGTGTTTCTTTCAACATCCTCAACACATAGGTTTTTGAATATACTTACCTTTTAATTATTACCTGAACTTTCATAGGGATTTTTTTCTCTCGCACATACGATGCCTTATAAAAATCACCAAGGTTCAGTTAGTCAGTCATGACTCCTGATATTTGGTTGAGAATAACCACAAGAGTTCCCAAGGTAGGTCCCATTTCATTCAGCTACTCATTCATAAAAATGTCATAGTTTTCTTCACATCAACTATTACATTGTTTCCTTCTAGATCCAGGCATTTACAGAAACCAAAAAGTTTAGTGTAAGTATATCAGTAAAATCATCATATAATATCTTATGAGGAGGGTAAATACAAATATAGACTTTTTCATGTAATATTAAACTTAATCAATTTACCTAAAATAAATATGAATCTTTCTAATATGCTAACCATCATAGTTACGTCACTTATGCTTAAATAACACCCCAACCTCTAAAGTTATCTAAATCGACCATTGATACCAACGGTAAGGATCCACTCTGAAAACATTACAAAATCATGAATTAAATTAATAATTCTCATTGAGGGTCTATTTAGGTTTATAGTTTTAGAGAATTAGGCCATAACTATTACATTACATATAAAAAATTACAAAGTAGACACTTATACATAGTTTCCATTTTTTCATAAAATAAAAACTCTTGAAAAAAGAGTCTTCTCTAGTTCCATGTTTTAGACAATATGACTTTTCCTTGATTACATACTTTACCGTATTCATCTTTAAGTCATATGAAAAAAATTTCAGAACTTGGGATGAGCATAAAAATCTCAGTAAGGGTTCTAAAATAAGTAAAGGAAACACTAACCCATAATTAAATACAAATCAATGAAACCATACTTTTAAATCAAAACATACTTCATGAAATCATAAGATTTATGAATAACAGATAAAGATCATAAAACATAAGGGAAACTTATGGAATTCATAACATACTTACATTGTAGCTTCCACAGCTACGTAGGGAGTTACGTTTGGAATACCCATCACAACATATTCCCTAAATCTATTAGGAGAAACATTAATGTTTACATTAGTCACGTTACCCAATGCATTGGAGAGATATATCAGGCTCACCCACCCTAGGTTTATCATAGAACCACCCATATAGGTAAACAATTCCCAATAACCATAACAGATACATAACACATAAAACAAACATAAAGGAATGATAACATTTTCACATTTCAATCAAAATATATCATTTAAATATATTTTCATAAACAATACATTATCAAAACCATTTTAAATACCAAAATACGTAAAATATTATATGGTATTTATTTCCCTTTTGAAAACATTATGACATGTTAGGGAAGCCCAATATCAAATAACGCTCGTGGTAGTGGAAAGGTAATTATCACAATGTACATTAAAAAAAGAAACATTACCTTGGTCATTTAGTAAAATGATATATATAAAAATATTCCATTTGAATGAAATGAAAAGTCAAAGGTGTTTATACACTGTATAATGGAAACTCATGTATAAATAAAAATATTCCTTAATGAAAGGAGATTGAGACGAAGTCCATTACAAAGAACATATCCTTAGATTAAGAAAAAATAAATTACATAATTTTGTGTGACAAATAAGAATACACCCAATATAAGTGAATATAAGGTGTAAAACAATCATAGGTCATTAAAACATATTAATTGAATGAAATAGTCAATAAATATAAGTTTAACCCAAAGAATTGAAATTTGGTTAAGAAGTTCTCTTATAGAAATTCGACAACCTAACGACGTCACTTTAAAATTCAGAAAATGAGTTGATGAGAGTGTAAATGGTATCTCATCACATGGAAATAAAATTTACAACAATAAGGATATATAAGAAAATATCCCAACATAATAAGATGTAAATTAAAATACATAAAAAAAATAAGTCTTTTAAAAAGAGAAGGTTGAAAGGTTCCCTTACAGATTTGGTAACTTACGAAACATACACCACATGAAATAAGGATCATACAATAAAGATGTAAATACCCATAAATTAAAGTATATTACACAAAGAATACAATAATGGTAGTACACACAACACACAAAAAGAAATAGTGGTAAATATAGCATGAATCTCATGGGAATAAAAAGAGAGATGAAAACCCCTTACCTCGTGTCCGACTTGACTCGTATGTTTCTTGTTCTTCTTGAATAATAAACTTGAGTTAATTTATACTTTCTTAAGAAAATTTTTAAATTTTATTATTCCTTTTATATCAATTATTACCCTACAATAACAACTAGTTAATTATTTGAGTTCATATCGTACATTTTGTCGATGTTTGGAATTTGAGTTAAAAATGAACTTGTTATAATTAAAATTTGTCCATGTGGTATAAAGTACATTATCTCCAGAATTATATTTAGGATTTATAAATCATATATATATATATATATCATATATATCAGGTATATATGTATTTATAATAGTCCATAACATTTGGACATAAGAAATGAAATGCACCGTTCATAGAGAGGGTAAGCCGTACGTGCACATGAACAATACTTTCATTTCTTTTTTTTTTCATTTTTAAAGATATTAAAAATTAATGATAAATAGGTATATTATAATTAAATTATAATATCATATTATATATATATTACACAATTTTATTAACACTATCATTTATATGTTCCATGTATGGTATGAATTAGTCATATAACTTTGTGGGGGCAGTAGTCCGTACTTCCTCAAATGAAATTATTGTATTTATAGAGAATGAAAGGCATAAAAATATATTATAAATGATAATTAATTAGAAAATTGATAAAATAAAATTAAATATATATCATACATAATTACAGTGCCATAATAATAGCCACCATGAGAGGCGGTTGGAGATATTTGAACAATCATCATTTCATGAGGCAGTAGTTCACCGTCCACAGAAATATATGTTCGTATCCATTAGATGGAGGTGTGTAAAATTTTAGTTCGAATAAATCTCATAAAAAAACCTTTTAAATTGAGGATACTTGTTTTTGTATAAAATAATGGAAAAAAGAGAGTTTTGGGGGTTGGAGAAGTAAAATAAAAGAAAAGAACTTAAGAGGAGATGTTACCTTTAAATCGGGTATCTCCCTTTGGTTTTAAGAAAAAGGTTTACTTGAAGTTTTTTCTGCCTAAGGTAAAGATTCTAGGTGGAAGATAAGGATATTTAAAGATTATTTGGGAAGAGTTTGGACAAGACAAAAGGCATGAGATGTGTGGGTAATGGGTTAGAGGTTAGGGCTTTTTATAAGGGGGAGGAGGGGATCTTTAGGATTCTTTGAAAATATTATTTTATTATATAATGATTTCATGTCTCCAAAGGTCCAAAACTAATTAAAGTAGAAGATAAGATGACTCTGGTTTGAAATAAAATCATCCACTAAGAATTGGAAATGTTTTGTATATTGTTTTAATTTTTATAATTCTATTTATTTAAATCATTTATTAATGAAGTAAACACTGCATCATTATTATGTCATAAATAATTTTATTTATTTAATGTATAAAAATTATAATAAAATACCATGAAGTAGGAAATATTTTTAGCTTTCAGTTGAATATTTACAGTTTAAGAGATAACTTATATCACCCCATGTAAGAATTTATTTACTAAAATATATTTGCTTATGTCATTTTTGTCATTTCTTTAAATTAATTAATATAAAGTGTCAATATCACTCTTAAGTGGCTCTATGGGGTCCCAAAATCGACCCAAGGATGACCATGGTTAGAAATGTATCAACCAATAAGATTAGGACACATGTTAGGGTAATTTAATAATATTATAATATTATTTTTACCTTGAATTACCCTATTTAACTTTAACCATGGTAAATAAAAGTCAAAAGTTACTATTTATCAAAAATTATTTTCATCTTATTGAACCTAATTTTACTTACTAATAATAACCATGTATGCCATATTTTTAAAATTTAATTCCCATAAGCGTTAAAATTCAATTTAAATGAAGAAGTCGGTTTTTTAACAACTACTTTGTGTTTTCACTATTCATAACAAATTTAAGGTTTTTAAAAAATAAGAAATATTAAGCCAAAGATATATTTGATATTTTGAATTAAAAAATGATAACTATTTAAAGAAATGAAAAACATATATGTTTCATTAATTTATTTAAAATTAATTACTATTGTGAAAATAAAAAGTGTGTTTTTAAGAAATAAAAACTATCAAAATATTGACACTTGTTTATTTCAAATTTCAACGTGAAATTACTTCCAATGAACAAAATTGAATTAAATGGTAAAAATACAATAAAAAATAAAAATATAAAATAAAAATATAAATAAATTAGATTAAAAGGTAGTTTTTAATTAAAATAAAATATTTTTTTCTATTCATAAAAAATGAATTTTATCAAAAAAATACCAAAACCTTACCCCAAGTAAATTTTGATGTCCTAATTTTAAAGAACAATTTTATTTTGTCAAATATAACATATAAAAGTGACCAAATCTATATTTAAAGAGGGTTCACCATCAAAAGGCAGTAAATCAAACTTTTAATGAATATTAAAGTATTTAAGCTTAAAATCAGATTCATTCACATTTTATGCTTCTAAATTTTATTGGATAAATTTATTTAACAAACATGTATAATCATACTGTAGTTATTACTATTCATTACCACCAATACAAAGACTATGCGTTAACTACTATTTAAATTAATAATTTTATTATATTATTTTTCAGTATAACTTAATGTTGGGTGTAACATAAGATTTCAAAGAAACCCGTTGTTGTGTATCAGATACTCCATCGAACATGGAATCACATTTAAAGTTAAATTAATATTTAATTCAAAAATATTAATAAATATGAAAATTCCTTATTCTTTATTCACCTAGGTTGTTGCATTAAAAGTCAATGAATAAACAAACTAAAATGGAAAATCAAAGTTGGGGTGTGACAATTCTCCCAACCATAATAATTTCTTCCCTTGAAAAATCTCTAAAATCAATAATAACTCCAAGAGAAAACTCAATTAGAAGGTAAAATCAAGTAGTGATAGGATCTCTAAACCATCCCAAAGAAAAACTAAACCAACAATCTAAAAATAGTCTAAAAAAATCCAAACATTTTTAAATCCACAAAATATCACTAACACTTGGCCAACCCATGAAAAAGATCATGAAATTGAGACCCATAGTGGGTCTTTCCACTATTTATGAGAATAAAATGATGGATCAATAAGAAAAAAGAATTATAAAGAGTTACCAGACTATAAACTGAAACCTTAACTAAAGAGACCCAAATAAAAACCCCAATTAAACAAATATCAATAATTTTATGAAACAACTATTTACTTTACAAATTAACAAAAGCATCAAAATACCAAAAGGGAAAAAACTTTAGAACACTTCAAAAACAACAAGAAAAGGTTTATCAAGTAACCCATCAATATTCTCCTAACCAAAGATAAAAATGGTGGGTACAAAAAAATGATCATGCCACATCAAAACCATGTGGAATCTATCATTAGATCAAATAATAAGGAAAGATATTCTAAGACCACATACCGAAGACACCACTCATACTGATCCCAAAATAAAAAACAAACCAACACCTGCCAGTGCATAATATCGAAGGGTTCAACATCAATCCTAGTCACTTATAAAACACACCCAAGGTTTTTACAATGACCAATGATCCTAAGATATATCCCACCACAACCATATCCCAAAAAAAAACATATAGAATACATATCTACAATGAAAAATAAAAAATAAGAACCACAATGAATTGAAGTTAAAAAGAAGAATATAGGAATAAACCTAAGGATTCACACATAAACAGAATCACACTAAGATCCAATTAGATAAAACCCATAATAAATGACCATATGGGCCCAAAAATTCATTAATATTTTCTAGGAGGCATACTCTAAATAATGGGGATAACCTGAATCCTGATCAGTTACATTTAATGTGATACTAAAACATATGTAAAATCACATCCCAATGAAAAATGACAACTCAATGGAATGAATCACAATCAACAATCAAGAGAATAAAAACATTGAATAGGTAAAAAAACCTCCTTTTTACTAATTTCAAAATCATAGCCTTGAATTTTGAAATATTAATGATCTATTAGAAAAACAAATTAGACACCAAATGCTCATCATTAAAACATTTATAAAATCCCAAACAGTAAATTTATTTTAATTTATTTAGAAATCCTGTTTAATAGTTTCATACCAATTTTATTTATTAAAAACAATGATTTTTAACAGAAAATACACACATAACCCATCCATAAAACACTTTACAATTAAAAAACCACATTCACCAAATTCAAACCCAAATTTCACCATTATAATACTTAATATATTTTAAAAATCATTTCAAATCACACCTTTAAATTTTTGTATCCGTGATATATTTATTAAAAACAACTTTAAAAACTCAAAGATTCATTATCAAACATTAACCAAAACCCAATAAATATGGATCACACAACCTAAAAATAAATAAAAAGGGATTAGTAATTATGAATGACTTTCCCACATGGTTTGGCTGACCATGTGGTAATAATACAACTTTTACTGAGAGTTATATTTAACTATGTATGGGGGCTCCACCTGATTTACAAGAATGCGTGAGATCAATGTGTACCCCTGGTTTAACTCCCTTTTTATTCCAAAAATACCATAAAGTCATTAAGTAATCTACTAAACATATATAAATTCCAAAATACCATAAATCTAGATAAAAATACACAAAAAGGAAACATCAAAAAACTTAAAACCCAACTTCCAAGGGAAACTCAAGGCTTTTAATATAAAAGAGCTAGAAAGTCTCTTCCGATGAATACCTTACAAATTTTAATATTTTTATTATGAACCAAAATAAAAATAAAAATAAAAAGGGATGGTCCAAGAACCTAGTCACTCTTAAGAGTCATGGTTTTGATATCATTTTTTCATGAACCAACTCCAAATCACTACAGAACCAGACACCCAAACCTGACCATGATATACTTGAGGCACATTCCGAATCACCCTAGGAAGTAAAATAGTGCTAGGAAATAAAATAGGATCTTGTGGGAATTAATTATACCAAAAAATGATAAAATACATATATAATACACCCATAAGTCTAGTATGACCATTCCTTGCATTGAATATCCATGCACAATATTAGATAAGAATATTTCTTACAAAGAAAAACAAACATGGAATAACTAGAATACAGACCCAAAATAACTCAATAAATATAAAATAATATCAGAAAAAAGACACATCTTGAATAGAAAATGATGAAATGATTGACACATCCCTGATACAAAAATAAACTATAAACATACACAAATATAGCCAACACACTCTCCATATAACCTATTGGGAACTATACATCCATAAAACGAAACCACTCTTAGAGAGACCCATAACCAAAACATAAACACAAAAAATATCTTAGTTCCACCAACACAGAGTGAAAAAAAGTATGGTGTGACCATTAAATCCCAGTAAAAAGTCACCAAATATTCCATGAATTCCCTATAATAAAACAAAACATTCATGCTAGTTTGAAATACAAGTATACAATAGGGTTTTATCTTCTAAATAAACAATCCATGAACATTACCGGTAAATATAAAGAAACCTTTGAAATATTTATTTAAAAACACCATTTAAAAAATCCATTAAAATCTTATTTTCAAACAACCATTCAAAACTACATAAAAGGAAACAAAAGTAATCAAAAGGAATTATCAATTGGATAAATGAACTGAATCAATTGGAAGAAGAAATATAATATAATAGTTAAATAAGAAGAACATATCATGAGAGAAAAATAATAAATTTAGGTGTAAATGAAACTAGGTGAATTAAATAGGAATCATAAAAAAAAGATAATCTTGGGAAATTACTAAAAACCCTATCAGTTGATCTTAAATTTACTCGAGTTGGAACCATTGACATAAGAAAACCCATGCCTTTATTACACATCAATTCATGATTTATTACATAAGATTACACATAAAAAATAGAATATTGATAAGTATAGTGTATTTGGGAATTAAATACATTAAATAACAACATAAAATAGGGAATAGATCACCATTATTTAAAATATCCTTAACATGATCATATTATTCTATCATACTTAAAACTACATGGGATAACCTGGGAAAAACATTAGAAATTAGTGACCTACAGAGCCCAGTAAGGGAATAAATATGGAATAACATGAAGAAATTATTAAATATTAGACAATAGACATATCAATGATACATAAAAGAGTGATAATCATAAATATGAACAATGAGGAATGATATACATGATAATAAAAGGAAACATGGGAAATGTGTCAACAACTTTAAACATGGTATCATAAACATAGGTCAAGGATAAGAGATAGGACATCATTGGCGAAAAATTACTATAATAGATAAGGTTAACTAACTAGTCCCTTTTGTGAAATATCATGAAAATAAAACATTACCCAATGCATTGGAGCACTATATAATTATGGACACACCCATCACTTTCATTTCATTCACATGCATAAGTGTGCTAGATAAATAATACAACATGGAATTATTTTTCATCAAATTTTATTCCATAATAAAGGAGTTTGGAATACATACAAGGAAATACCAAATCAAATTAGTATAATTTTTGAATGGTTAACAACCTTGATAGAAAATTGGTATGGGCATTCACTACACAATTGTTTGGAATGGGGAATTGTGTAAACATCTTGGCTGTATAACAGGGGAATATAAATTTTTTTGGGAGAGATAAATTAGAGTGGATGGGGTATATCATAATTTATAATTAATAGTGATATTAAGGGGTGTATTTGATAACATATAAATACAATTATAAATTGATACAAAAGTCCCAAGAAAATTTATATTCTTGATTAAATAAGATAAGGAGAGGATCACTTACCTTTAGAGTGTGATTCCAAAATCTTGGGAGGAACTTATTGAGATTTTGGAGAACCTTTAAAGGAGTCTAGAGAGGGGTGGAAAGATTAAGGAAATTATCAAAGGGTTTTTAGTAGTGAGTAATGGAATCTTGGGTTGGTTTATATAGGAAAATATAGGGGACTTCTTTATTATTTCTCAATCTTCGGTTTTGAGCACTATATAATAAAGAAATCAAAACCAAAAACCTCACAATGTTTTTCCCATGGTTTCTACCAAATAGGGATAGATTTAATTATTTTATATGTTAAAGGTCGAAAATTATTAAAATATTACCCTTGGTGATGTGTAAGTGAGTCATCCCCTTAAGGAAATGATTTTAAAACCCTAAAATATTTTATAGGTTTTTGAGGATTTATCAAGGAATTATAAAATTTAAAAAATAAAAATAAAATCATATTATTTTAAATGGTAAACATAGATTTTGTCTTGTATACCCATTATAACATTTATTAGATCAGTTTTGGTTCATTATGTTGTCATGATACACAACCTATATTTTTACTATATTTATTTTTTACCTAAAAATTCGACTATCTCAGAAAATGATGAAAAATTCACCATTGGAAAATTTTGAAATTATTATTAAATAAATAAAATTTATATTATATATATATTTTTTCAAAATATGTGATTTTTACTTTAAAAATAAGAATCACAATTTGAGAAATGCTGGGTTTTTTTGACCATAACAGTTTTTGAAACAATAGAAAATTTACATTTTAATTCATAAAAATTATAAGATCATTTAAATTTATTAAAAATTAGTTAATAATAGTTTTATATTAAAATATTATTTTCTTAGAAAATAATTTAATTCCAAAAAATTAATTCCTTAATTGAATTTGAATATTACCCAAAAATACAATTTGTGTTTTATTGTATCAAAATGAAAATCATTTATAATGTAAAAATATGATAAAAATATATTCATTATTCTATATAATATACATATTCATAATATTAGGTTCTTGATACATATCCATTTATTACACCAGAAAACTATTTAAGGGTTAGGTGCATGGCAGTGAGACTTTTATGGGGTGGTTCGGTGTACATGGTTTAAACCATGATCTCGATGGACATGAACTTATCCCATAAATGGTTTCACTAAGGATTTAGTTATTTGATATAATATTGGGATTGGAAAAGGTAAAATCATAGTGATTATATATTCCTCAGAAGCTCTAATAAATTTGAATCAATGGGTAAGATCCAACTAGGTGAGCCCAACACTTCCTTTTTCTATGTTAATTGGATTGGTTAAAACCTTATATTTATACTAATCATATGATCACAATTAAATGTATATTTTAAAAATGGTTATGATACTTAATAATATTTTAAATCCAAAAGGATATAATAAAATAAATAAAGTGAATGAGTTTTCTATAACCATAATATATAATAAGACATTTAATTTAATGACTAGGTAAATTTTATTTATAAAAGTTTGGGTCGTTACAATATTCCCACCTTTAGAAATTTAACCATCAATATTTTTATTTCATTAAATAAAATAAATGAGGGTAATTTTGTTTCTTCACCTCCTATGTTTCCCACATTACATCTTTAACTTTTTGGTTTCTTTATAGTACATTAAACATGTTCATTTTTTTATTTCATAGAAATTTGTCTCTATGATCTAATATCTTCACCAACTACTCCTCATATGAGAGATCATTCTTTAATGGAACCAAATTTGGATTCAAAACATGCGAGGGTTTTGGTATGTAATTCCCCAAGAGTGATATATGGAACACAATATATACTTGAGATATGTTAGGTAGGAGAGCTAATCAATAGGCCACCACTCTGATGAAGTCAAGAATCTCAAAGTTATCAACGTATATTAGAATAATATGTCTCTTTTCCCAAATATAATGAAATTTTTCTAGGGATATATTCATAGAAATACCTTTTATCCAACATCAAACTCTGGGTCTCATCGGCAATTTTGGACATAGATCTTTTGTCGACTCTGAGAAGCCTTAATGTGTTGTTAGATAGTCTTGACCTTTTCTACCATTTCCTCGACCATTTTAGGACCTAGCCCATTAGGCTCCCCCACTCCATCCATTATGTGGGTTTTTAACCCCTTCTTATAAAGTGATTCATAGGAGGATATTTTGATTCTTGAGTGGAAACTATTATTGTATGATAACTAGACTTGAGGAATATGTTTATCCCATCCTCCTTTGAAGTTAATTTAATATTCTCTCAACATGTCCTCAATTTTTTGGATAGTACACTAATATAAACAATCAACTTGAGGGTTATTAGATATGATAAAGTTCAACATTGTATTTAGATCATGTTCGGGAATATTCTAGAACTTATAGGTAAATCTTGGGTCTTGATGAGATAAAATCGATAGTGGTGTTCCATGAAGCCTCACCACTTATCTAATGTATGTACATGAAATTTTATTAGGTGAGAATTCCTCTCAAATTCCAATGAAGTGAGGATAATTTATAAGACCATCTAAAAAAACCTATAAAGCATTATTTTATCTTGATGTCTTTGGAATACTGATGACAAAGTCCATGGTTACATTTTCCAATTTCCATTTAGGTATGGGTAATGGTTGTATCATCCCCTTGGTTTTTTCCTTTATACCTTCCTTTTTTGACATAAAATACACCTTGATGTATATTTTTGAGATATCATTATTTATATTGTCCCAAAAATTGTTCTCTTAGAGATCTCGATACATATTTTTGTTCCCTAGATAAATGGAGAAGGTTGAGCTATGTGCATCCTCAAATAGATCCTTCTTTAACTTAGGATTTTATGGTACACATAGTCATAACCTAAATCTTAAAACTCCTTAATTAAAATTTAACTAGAAGGATTTTAATTTCCTTATAGATTCTCCTTTCTTATGAATTCCAAGTTCATATATTTAAAAATCCATTATCCTCTCCAAAAGGGATGGTTGAGTATTCATTTGTGAAAGTATTGGTGACATTCCATCCTTTATAATTCCCACCTCCATCCTTTTCAGTAATAAGAATATTGGATCCTTATCAATTATCATAAATGATAAACTTTTTGGATACTTTCTACTTATAGAATCTACCACTTTTTTCTTTTTTTCAGTATTTTAGTGGTTTTAACAGTCATAGTCCTTAATCAACTCTTACTATCATCATTGGAACATATTCAATAGTTTTCGTGTGAATATGTACTTAAGGCTGGTGTGATCCATATATATTTCAAAATTCTCCCCAAATAGATAATACTACCAAATTTTTAATGGGAAGATAACTGAACCCATCTCTAGATCATGAATTGGGTAGTTTTATTAATTAAATTTCAGTTACCTTGAGGCATATGATATAACTGTTTCATTCGACATTAACACACAACCCAATACCTTGTTTAAATCATCATAGTATACCATGGAATGTTCTCTAATTGTTTTCATCATAATTACATGTGAAGTGAAAAATCTCATTTTTTAACTCCTTTAATCTCTCATAAAATTCATTATTAGAAAAAAAGACTCTTCTAAGTTAGCTTAGTTATAGGGTTTGAAAATCATGAAAAATTTCATAAAAATTGTCAATAATACCTAGCTAATCCACGAAAAGTATAGATTGTTGTCACATATATTGGCCTCATCCATCCTTCAATTTAATTTGTATTAGAAGGGTATATATATATCTCATCACTTATGATAATATTCCCTATTAATGATAATTCCTTCAAAAAAATCCACATTTCCTGTACTATTCAAAAAGTTATTTTTTTGGAAGTTATTTAACACAATTCTTAAATGCTCCTCATGATACTTCTTTATTTTAGAGTAGATCACAATATCATCTATAAAGATTACCAAAAATTTGTTTAGGTTATCTCTAAAGACTCCATTCATAAAGTCTATAAAGATTTCTAGAGCATTAATGAGTTCAAATTGCATTACTATGAACTCATAATGACCTTATCTTGTACGAAAAGTAGTCTTGGGGACATCATCCTTCTTCACCCTTGATAATATCATGAATAAAGATATTCCTTGGATAAGTATTTTGATCCACATATCTTATTTAATAAGTCACAAATCAATGGAATAGGATAGTTGTTCTTTATCGTGATCTTGTTTATCTCATGACAATAAATGTAAAGACACATTGATCCAAACTTCTTATTGATGAAGAGGACTGGTGCACCCCATGTGGAAACACTTGGGAATATGAACACTTTACCAATATTCTCATGTAGTTGTTTATTCATCTCCTTAAGTTCCACAACATCCATCCTATATATAGTCCTCGATAATGTAAAATCCCTAGGTATAAGCTTGATTTAAAATTCAACCTCTCAACTATTAGTAAGACCAAAAAATTATTTGGGAAACATTTGAGTGTATTCTTTCACAATGGTAATGTCTTCAAGGATAATATTTTTCTAAGATTGAATCATTTGATCTAGATTTTCTTTCTCATATGGTAATAATATCCATGCTTGAGATGTTGGTACAAAATAAGATTCATCATTGTCCTTCCATTTTTAGAAAATCTTAAGATAATTCATGATACAAAGAGTGATTTCCATATCAGAACAATTTATGTTGGATATATGTATAGAAATACAATATATACCAAGAATTGCCTAAAATTATACTAATTAGATTATCTTAAGGTTTTCTAGGATATCCAGACCAAAAATTTTGATAGGGGAGGAGTTATATACTTGGGATGCTGTAATTTCCCCATTTTTGTATTTTCACCAACATATATAATTACATGATTTGTGGTGGTGTTTGAATAGTTCTACTAAACTTGCATGATATAAAGTAATGTGTAGAACCAGAATAAAAAAGTATATCCATGATTTAGGGATGAATAACTAGAATACCTATCACTATATCTTTACCGAGGTCCACCTCAATAGTTGTGAGGTGAAAAGATCGCCCTTGCTTCTTTAGAGGTTGTTGGTTTTCTCTAAAAACCCTTGTCTTAGTGCATTGGTCTAAAAAGTTACATCATTCCTAGCAGTAGAAACTTTAAAAAATGCACTGAGGGTTTACTAGATAATTTCATTCCTCTATCAAAATAGTGGGTTTCTCCCATCAACTATAACAATCTAGGTGTCCTTCCTTCCTAAACCTAAATTATTTCCTTGTTCCACATAAGAAACTTTCAGGGATCTTATTTCTATACTTTTGGAAAGTGGTAAATTGAAATTTCATAGCACCATTAGATTTATCCATCCCACCACAAGACTTAAACTCCAATTTCCACTTATTATCCTCATGATACTCTTGAGATTCATTTATCATAATTTTTACTTTGAGGGCACATCAGTCAATTTCCTCATAGCACTCAAATTCTTGGATCTACAAGTATTTTCATAGACTAGGTTATAACCCTCCAAAGAAGAGGTCAACTTTTCACTCAGGGGTAATGAAAATCAGGAGGCATATCATGGAAGAATTGGGATTTTTTACTAATAATCCTTGATTGATTAATCATTTTTTCATTGAGGGAAAGAAAATTACATTCCATTTTAATCCAGAGAGTATAGGGAAAATCTTTAACAAAAAACACTTTCTAGAACTCCTTCTACCTTGGAATTTTGATTTCTTCCTCATGCTTCATATTCTTGATCAATGTCAACTAATTATCAAATTATCTTTCTATATGATAAACACCCACTATAAGCTTATCTTTCTTGGAACATTTAAGGATGTATATGAGATTTTTAATGGAGATGATCTATTGTTACATGATTATGTGATCATATTATTCATTTAATTTCAAAGGAATTGCTAGAATAAATGTCACAATTAAATATTTTTCTATATTATAGGTATCTAGGCGTTCCTCCTAATCTAGGTTTATATTCAAAATCTGAGTCATCTGAGAGAGTATCATCATATAGTTTTCAATTATTACTCCTCTCAGGTTGGGTATCTCATTTGAAAAGTCATCATATTTCCCTTCACATTGGTTGTTTACTCAGTTTCTCATATTTCCAACCATAGGATAGAATAAACTAAAAATTAGTTATGAGAACTTTTAAACTATTAAAAACATAAAATAGAATCCAATTATTTTAAATAGATGTCTTATAAAGTTAATTTATTCCTCAACTTATGAATTTATTGGTTTTAATATATGTTATCCAATATAAATTTGATAACATAGATACTTATGGGAATTTTATTCCCTTAATAATGGTTGGTAATGAGATTTTTATTTTACAAGATCATATCACCAAGGATTGTCAAAAAAGTTGTGCAACAAGGCCAATTTTCATGCACTGTTTCCTGATCAAGTGTATCTAAATGTAGTGTTTTTCGGGTTTACCTCTACGCACATCTGTTCCAAAGCCAAATCCACACGTAATATCTAGATAGGGATGTATTTTATTGGAAAAAACTTAATATATACTTTACCATAATCTAGGGAAATATTATCTTATTTAGTCTTATCTCTAAACATTTCTCTATAGTTTTTTAATCCTAATACCAAAATAATTGAACATTCCTTTGATACTAAAACTATGACAACCCATGTCTACATTAATTCATAATTTATTACAGAAGATCAAACATAATAAAAACTAGAATATCAAGAAATATATCATCTTTGATAATTGGATAAATTACATAAAAAATTAAAAAATGGATTAAATCACCAATATTAAAAACTTTTTTAACATGCTCAAATTATTCCATCGTACTTAAAATTGCATGGGATAACTTGGGGACATACATAAGAAAGGGGTGAGCTAAAAAGATCAATAAGGGAATAAACATGGAATAAAATGAATAAGTATTACATGGTATAAAATTTGAATATCAATGATACATAAAATGTGTGAGAATCATAAACATGAATAATGAGGCAAGATATATCATGATAACATAATGCAATATGGGAAATGTGGAAGCAACTTTAAACATGGAATCTTAAAAATTGGCCAAGGATAACCACAAGGAAATCATAGTGGGAAAATTCCAATGATGGATTGAGATTACTATCTAATCCCTTTCATGATGTCTCATGAGAATAAAACATTACCAAATGCATTGAAGCGATATATTATTATGGGTGCACCTGTTAGTTTCACTTAAGCTACATAGATTATACAAAATGGTATCATTTTTCATCAAATTTTATTACAATATTAAGGAGTGTGTAATAAATAAATGCAAGTGCCTAATAAAATAAGTATAAGTTAACAAATGTGAACATACTTGATAGGAAATTAGTATGGGTATTCAATACAAAATTTCTTGGCATCGAAAATCACCGTGAAATATTGGTAGCACAACGAGGGAATATAAATGTTAATGGGGGGGACTAATGAGAGAAAAATTGGTATATCATAATTAATAAATAATAGTCTATGTAAGGTTTATATGGTAGAAAATATCCAAATATTAGGAAATAGTGATAAAAGGCACAAGATAATGATGATGATTGAATAAAGAGGAGAAGTAGAGGATTATTTACCTTGAGAGTTTGATTCCAAAAGATTGAGAGAATATTTTTTTATAGATTTTCAGATCCGTAGGAGGACTCTAGATATGGGAGATAATCGTAAGGATTTTCTAAAATGTTGTTAGTGGATAAAAATGGAATCCTTGGTTGATTTATATAGGAAAAGATAGGGGAGATCTTTATTATTTCTCAAACTTAGCTTTTGGACTCTATATAATAAAGTAATAAAACCAAAAACTAAAAAAGGTTTGTTATCATGGTTTCTACCAAATAGGGGTGATTTTAATTATTTTATAATTAAAAGATCCAAAATCTTTAAAATATTACCCTTGGTGATGTATAAGTGAGTCATGTCCTTAAATAAATGATTTTAAAACCTTAAAATATATTATAGGTTTTGAAGGATTAATAAAAGATTTATAAAATTAATAAATAAAATTAAAAAAAATTATTTTAAATGGGAAAAAAATTTGGTCATGGATTTATTTCAATTTTGGGTCATTATTATTCCATAATACACATCGTATATTGATACCATATTTATTTTCTCCCAAAAATACGACTATCTCATAAAATTTTGAAAAACAGAGCATTGAATAATTTAGTTATTCCAATTCCAAAATTAATATTAATTTTATTTAAATAAATTTCTAAATATTTTATTTTTAACTTTTAAAATACTAATTGTCATTTGAGAAATGCTGGGTTTTGGATAATAATAGTTCTCAAAACATTATAAAAATTATATTAGACTTCATAAAAATTATACGATCATTTATATGTAATAAACTTTATTTAATAATAAAATTTTATGAAAATTTTATTTATTTCAAAAATCAATTAATTTACCAAGATAAATTCCTTAATTGAATTTGAATATTACCCGAAAATAAAATATATGTTAAATTATTTCAAAATCAAAATCATTTATGAAGTAAAAATAAGATAAAAATGTATTAATTATTAATTAAAATATATATATTCATATTATTAGGGCCTTGATACATATCAATTTTTTAAACCAAAAATTACCCATAGGTAAGGTTCATAGTGTTGATAATTTAATGGGGTGGTTCAGCGTATATGGTTTGGGTCATGATATCGATGAGCTTGTACTTATCCCATAAACAGTTTTGTTCATGCTTTTGTTATTAGATCTCAACTTGGGATTGGTCTAGGGAAAAATTCAGTGATGCTATCTCCCATAGAATCCCTAATAAAGGGGATTAATAGGGTATTATCCTACTATTTGAGGCCATAACTTCCTTTTTCCTTTTCAATTGGATTTGTTAAAATCCTATATTTATACTAATCATATGATCATTTTTCAATAACTATATTATTAATGATTATGATGTTTAAAAATCATTTGTATCCAAAAGTATATAATAAAACCAATTAATCTCATGATTTTTCTATAACCATAATAGATAATAAGACATTTAATTATATCCCAAGTGTGATTTTATTTATAAAAGTTTTGGTCGTTACACTACCAGTCTATCAATGCATCCCTATGTCTGTAACGAATCAGATGCTCTAAACTAGAATCACAGGGGGATCTCCCCCATGGAATCTTATGGCAATGTGTATCTATATCATCTAATAAATACTAGATAGTAACCACATTTCATCTTTCATTATGAAATCTTAGATCACTATGATGATGATAGTTCCAAGATATGGGGAAATAAAAATGAAGTTTCAAAACTAACCAATTAATAATAATCACATAACCTCACCCCACCCCTTTACACCTACCTATGTGAAACCCCAAGAAATAAAATTGATAACACAGAAATTGTAGAAGAATATAAGGGGACCCCACTGGGTTGCTACAGAATTAAGAAAATATCCAAAATTTGCCAATTGGGCTTTTGATTTGATAACTAGAAACATCTTACAAATCCCCTCTAAAAACCATTTCAAATTGAATATAATTTGAAATCCATTTAGAAATTATAAATGGGACATAGAGTCTTATTTTAAAAAGTAAAATTCATAAATTATTTTAGAAATATTATTTTAATGCCAAATATCTTCTTTAAATTTATTGAAAAACATATTGACGAAACACAACTCATGTAGGAAACACTTGAACAAATCATCAAGAAATAGAAAATAAGAATTGAAAATCCCAAATCACACATGAAAAGTATAGAACCCATAAGTAAAATCCATCCAAAACCAAAAAACCATAATAAAATAAGTATAAGAACACCCCAAGGGATTAATTCAAATCATCTGAAACATTTTAAAGTATAGAAAATAAATTTGATAACTCATTTATCAAAGAAAACAAAATTTTCTATTTATCAAATATCTAGCACGAACTATTTTATTTAAAAAAAATAAAAAAATATGCATTATAAAAAACTTTATAAATTTATTTTAAAGATTTTAACAACCATAATTTTGGGGAAACAAATTTTATAAACTCAGAACACATGGTGTGTATTAAAATGGAAAAGTAACAAAACCACTTTCCATGAATGAAGTGAGGTTGGAATGAAATTCTTGAATACTGGAAAATAATACCACGAGACATGATCCTCACATCCTAACATGAAAAATCACGACACATTTAATCAAAAAATTTATTTATAATTTAGATAATAAGAGACCAAAGAAAGTAGAAGAGAGAAAAAAAAGAAAAAGAAGAAAGTGAGGATGAAAGGTACTTACCCAAGAGAAATAATAATAACTGAAAGTGGAGGGAACTCAAAATCTACGGGAGAAAAAAATGGGAAGCACCTAGGGATCTATTTGGGCATCTCGATCGAGTGGAGGGGATAAGTGGATGATGGTGTCTTAATTTTTGGAGAGGTGTAATGGAAAAATAATGTTTTATGAAAACAAAGTAATTCACATAGTTTGGCCACATGATCTACTAAATCATGTTCCCCTCACTATACTCACTTAGAGGGATACAAAATTTATCAACATGGTTTATAAAACTATGCATCAACTATGAAAATCATGTTTATTAAAAACTAAAAACCTCTCACATGATTTTCACATGGTTTATTCTAAACATTCATATGGTGTATTCCAAAAAAATATCATGTAAAAGTCATATAAAAAGTTTCTACTAGAACCCCCATGGCCTCCCACAAACCTTACACTACCCATTAAGATTGAACCATCCACACACCAAAAGAATTAGAAACCCATCTCATATAAGGGTTACCACACAATTTATACTAAAACATGTATAATAAATCACGCACTAGAGGGATCCTTTATAAGGGTTATCCATAAAAGCTTCTAAACCTTATGGTAACTATAAAGTGGCCAGGAAATAGTAGAAAGTTATAAAAATTTAAACACTTAAGCCTAAAAAATATAGATAAAATTAAAAATAAATTAATAAGAAAATGTAAAATCAAATTTAGGGTGTTATATGGTTACTAAATATATTCATAGTACATACATTGGAAATATAGGATAATTCAATATCTAATTATCGTCTAGGTTACATGACATGTAATCTCTCGAAAAGGGAGAATATTATGAATATAATTTCTCAAGATCAAGTGCTAGAAATCAGTATCATATTCAAGGATATGCAGGGGAATTTCATATTTATTATGTTTAAATTATAAAAGATAAATATCAAACAAAACACAATTAATTACACAAACATGCAGTTAAAAGTATTCAATAGTACTGGATAAACTCGAACTGGACGAGTTATTAGTAAATTGATAAATATTAATACTAGTGTTTAAGGGGATATAACATTTTTTACTTAATATTATATTGATCTAGACTCATAGGAATGCTAAGGCAGTATGTAATAAAAAATTATTACAACTTATGGATGTCAGATCTATAATGAATGAGTATGTTGTGGATCCTAATATAACTTAAAAATCAGTTTAGAAAAAACATGTTTCAAATTTGGGTCATCCCAATAATAAAAATATTATTTTTATTTTGATAATCATTAACTATGGTATTGTCCAAGATGTAATGTTTTTGATAAGGAATAAAAAGGAGAATACTTTGGGATATCACTAATTGAGGGATTTTATCAAGTCATTAATAACACATTAAATAAATCATCCACAAAGATATATAGAAAGATCAACATCATCCATATAATCTGAAAGACCCATTTAATAAAGCATTATATCAGTATAATCATGAATATAATGTGAGAAATAGTGAACTAAAATTCACCAACAGTTGTCCCTAGTGTAAGTGGATGTCTGTTAGAGTTGGTTCCCTAAGAACATACTACTTTCAATAATAGATTACCAATATATTCAAAGTACTGAATATTAATAAATATCTTATCATATAGAGATTTTTATTCTATATAACATTAATATGATAATTTCCTAGAATATTTATCACATAGAAAGGACATAACACTTCCCCTTTATGATGAGATCATTTAAGTGCCATGAAAATATTCTTAAACACATATCCAATGGTCAGATAACATTATATGATATGACACAAACAATATTTAAATGTTAGTTTTTTAATAATTTTAAGTGGATAAGAGTTTGTCTCAGGAATTTTACCCTATTTAATATGCAATATAGGTGGTTATGAGAACATAATTGACTATAAGAATTTGATATTCCTTTATATGAATGTGTGTAATAATATACTTGAGATCATTATTAATGAACATCATGATTTATGTGATTTGATGTATTACCCAAAATCCTGTTGACCTATTCTTGTGGATATGTTGGTTATGTTGGTCACATCATGAGATACATGTCATTAATGAATATGTTAATATAGTATTTTTCCTTTATTTTTAACGAAGATGACATTTCATGCACTTTGATTGGAATAGAACCATAAAACGAAATCCTTGGCCATAAAGTATCCATAAGTTTATTTTATAAATTCAAAGAAATATAAATTGAGATGAGGGGTTGATGATAAAATTATTAAACATGGTTTATTAATTGATATTGAGATAAATATATTATATCAAATGGTAAGCATTCATATGTTGTTTTTGTCACAGTGACATTAAATTATTCTTATATGGGAACCTTTATATGTTTCTAGATCTTGAATTGGACTTTAGGAAAGCCTGTCTAATTCCATTGAGGAAGAGGTTTATAGGGTCAGACACTTAAAGTTTCCATTGATCTTAGTTAAATTATAAGTTTATTTAATAGTTGGAATAATTTTTAAGAATGAGAAATAAAATTGATACACTATTTATTGATAATAATTATTTAGTCACTAATGTGAGTTGAAAACATAAGTAAAAAATGATTCATAAGATCATTGAATAGAAAATTTATTTATATATTTCTTATTAATAAGTAAATAAAAGAATATTTATTATTCAAAGTATTTTGAATAAATTATTTAATATAAATATCTATTTATTTACATGAATAAAAAAGTAAATATTTATTCTCATGACCATGAATATAATAACTATTTATTTATTTAAAGAATAGTATATATTTAAATAAATATTTATTCAATGGTTTGATAAATGTCTAGGATTTTCTAGCCCAGAAGGAACTAATGATGATAGTAATATAAACATTAAATATGATTAAATAAAAACTAGTAAATTAATTTGAAAAAAATGAAATTTAAATGATGAGTGGATTAACAAAAGACATGATAAATAAAAATCTTTTTTTAAATGGATAATATAAGAATTTTATTATTGGATAAAGGTTATTTTATGAAATTATCTATATCAAAACCCTAGATCTATATATATTCATGACATAAATCATTTTCTAAGGTTAACCTCACATGAGATAAATTTTTTTACATGAAATTATCTTATCAAGAGAGTTTCCTCAAGAATGAATAACACATATAGATATTCTCTCAAGGATGTGAGAATTCATTAACATCTTTTATCTATCAATATAGAGAGACCGAGTGATGTTATCTTCAAGATCGAAGGAATTTTTTTTGATAATTATAAATAATGAAATATAATTGATACCTCAGTGCTAGAACCCATAGATATATTAGTGATATTTTTACATTAAGGATCATGTTTGTATAACTGATTGAGGGATTCTATTTTGGAGCCTCATAGAACAATGACAAAATAACATGAACAAGGTTTGAACGATCAATATCTTAACAAGATAAAGATCCCTAGACTAGTCTATTTTCTTATTATTAGTTTCATTATAAAGTTAATGTGAAAGATCTTATCTATATATTTTTCTATTCTTTCATCATGTTTATTTGAATATAATAACAACACATGTAGTTATTTATTATGTTCATAAGGTTTATTTATCTGAAATGATGAAACACCATCGATGAGCTCCTTCTTGGTTGGCTTCAATTATGCTCGAAACCACCAGGTTTGTCTGAAATATTTTGAATCCACAAGTCTAATAGTTCCCACCAAAAAATTCTATGAGAATATTCCATTTCCATAATCAACAACTATAACTCACTATGAAATATTAAAATACATTATTACAAAAAACTACAGGATTAATGAATATCATTTTAATCTTAACTGACTATACTAATAATCAAACATCAATCTATATCTCATGGTTTAACCATATGAAAAGGATAAAGATTTAAAAATTAATGAATTAGTCCTTGATAAGGATAAAAAAACCCACTCTATAATTTGGGATGAAAATCCAATTCATATTTCTTGCATCGAGCTAAAACTGATAACCCAAACTACATAATATCAAAAAATTCAAATAATAAGGAAAGAATATATAAAAACCCCAAAAATTGAATGAACTCATAAAAAAATAGAATATTAACCAAAAATTGAATAATCCAAGAGAACTCTCACAAAAACACCTTTTTATTTCCTTCCATAAAAAAATGAGTGATGAATCACAATTTAAGAAGAATTTATCTTTTATAAAAAAAGGATCCACTAAAATAACCATGTATATTATAACAAACATCTCTTTATAATTTAATAATTCAAATAAAACATGTATTAAAATAAATAAAAGATACTATTTTCCTTTATAAAAAATCATGTTATTTAAAAATCACTTAAAAACATATATTTTTCATAAAATTTCTTAACATTTAAAAATTATTTAAATTAGTAAATTGGTATACAAAGAGATTATAATAACTAGTCCCACATAATATTTCGTAAAATATAAAAAACCAATTTATAAATCATGTCAAACCTTATTTATAGATAAATAACATGATTTTATGAATATAGTATAATACAAAAATAACTAATTTAATCATTTTAATAAATCCAATATTTTTTCTAAAAAGGAATAAACACATTTAAAAATTATTTATTCCATCATATTCATTTAAAAACTAAACAAAATAATTCAAAATACTTTATTATATTCAAATATCATAATTCATTATTTGAAAATTAATTACAAACCCTTAGATATAAAAAACATAAAAACCTATAAAATGATATAAAGAAATTTATAAATTTCAGTTTTAAAGAAACAAACCATTTAACATAATTTATATAATGCTTTAAAAAATTAGTAAAGTGTTTATATAATTTTATAAGACCCATAAAATAAATTAAGGAATCAATAACTAGTCATCAAGACACTTTAATATATCAATAAAAACAAAATAATAATTAGAAACCAATAAGAACATCCCATCATCATCCATTTATAAAACACATGAAGGGAGAGTCTAACTAACTTATACAATGTCTAAAATTAAACTACATATCTTGATGATGTTGGAATAGTAATGTGACACTTAATAAATCAAAATCCAAAATATTCATCAATTCCATATATTTTAAAATTTAATAATCAACATAAATATGTAAAAAACATTGAACTGTGAAAAGACTATGAATATAAAAACAAAATTGTATGAAAAAATCACAAATACCACCTTGAACATCCCCAATATAACCATGTTATTTTAATAAGTTTATCTAAGATTTGGTAAAATGATCACTTTGAATCCATATATTCACTGAGAGAAATTAAAACTAAATGAGGAGGAGGATAAAAAATAGAGGAAACTCACCTTAGATATACTGAATAACCAAGAATAAATCATGTTTTCTTAGCCCCAAATCAAATGATAAACAAGAGAGGGCACACATGGATTATGATGAAAATAAAGAAAAGTGAAAAATAAAATAGGAAGAAAAAACCCTAATTTGAAAACACTCAACAAAAGTGACACTATAAGGGTATACTATTTCCAAAACTATGTGGCTAACCATTATAAACCCATTGTTTCATCCAGAGAAGGATACATGGTTTCCTAACCATGATATCAATCATTCTTAGCCATGTAACATCCATTTGAATTCTATTTACCACCTAAATTAAACCATAACATTAATATTTTAAAATAATACACTCAAAATGGTATTTTAGTAATATATTAACTTTGAAACTCATCCAAATAAAAATATAACTTATAAAAACCTAATGTGAAAGATCCTTTCAGAAAATCACCACATATATTTTTTTATTAAAATACAATTTAATTAACTTTTAAGACATGACATACTATAATATCTATACCATAAATACATTTCAACTTAAAGAATACGAATATAAATAAAATTACAAAGTAAAATTTGTTATATTTGGTTGTAAAACACTTGAAATAAACCTTTATATATTTATTTTTACACCTTTTCATCACTATATTTCCAAATTCTCTAAATTTTACCTTGGAACATGCTCCCCGCCATAAATCATAAATAGAAATATTTTTTCTCAGAAAAAAATACATTATAAACCTTATCTATCCAAATATGAATTTGTGGTTATCCCAAGAATAAGTATTCACTTAATATGTTATATCATCCAATAATACCATAATTGAACCTCAGGTAAAAAAATTCAAACATGAAACCACAATTATTAATCAAAACAATATTCAAAAATAAAATGAGTAATATCATCTATTTTCTAAAACCAATATGTAATGGTTCTATAACACCATTCACCAAAGTTAAAACCCTTTTCTCCAAATCATTTACACAACCCAAACCCAAATACAATTAGTTTTCCAAATCATTTATGTATCCTATAGTTTTTGAGTAAAATTCATCCCACTTGGGTTCTTCTATTACTCCCAAAAATTTAAAACAAATATACCTCCATATTTAAAATAAAAAAATATTTCTAAAAAAGTTACAAAACCTATAATTTCAAAACATTTTATTTATTTAAAATTTATATAATACAATGCCGCAGTAGCCATTTCAAGGATTACCAACTTATAAAATAGTTTTTGATCAACTAATATCACTATATAAGAGTTCAAATTTCAAAATATAATTATTTTTAAAATTTTAAAACCTCAAACTATTTTATTATACTTGAATATAATCACAAACATAAGAAATCAAACTCAAGAAAAATAACCTGAAATTCCACTAGTATGATCTATGAGTAAATGGAGAAAAAAGATCCTTGTTAATCCCTAGACCCACTTCCAAGGTCTTTGTCATCTCACATTGGTATTTCTAGACCAATTACTAACACATACATATATTTCTTATTTCTAAAATCAAACATCTCATAATAAATTTATTATCAACCATGGTCATGTTGGCTAAGAAATCTTGTAACCTAACTTCCAAGTCCTAATAATCTATATCTAACTCTAATTTAATCAATTTCCGAAATCATAATGCTTTTATATATATTTGTAATGCCCCAACATGAATACCTAACCCAATACCCAATCTATATCATCAAAATACCTCAAACATCCCTTCCCATATAAAAAAGGTTATTGATTCGGGGAAAGGGATAAATAATACACTTTGGAATATTATTATCTTAATACAAATCGAAACATAGTGGAAATAAAATATTGAAATGAATGTATCTATATAGGGAATCATTATATATTGAATGTAAATATTAATAAATGTTCTATTCTATATTGGTTAATATATAAATAATAACAAAATATAGACTAATCATGGACTCATACTCAACTTAATACAATACCCTAACATTATAACAACCTCGTTGAAACTGTTCACCATAAGCCATTGTACTATCTAGGTCATAACATAAACCAATAATAAATGCACAATTTATACCCATGTACACCATAAAACAAACCATATACATGGGTAGGGGCGATTTCCCCAACCTATTAGGATTTCCCCACTATACTCTACTCCCTTGAGTGAAAGTGATGAATTTATGTCAATAAATAATGTTTTTGGGTGTCACTTAGACTATCCAAGAGTAAATGGTAAGAAAAAATAAACACCATAGAACATAATACTGTAAAATCAAATAACAAAAAAGACATGAGAGTGATAAATAACTCATTAATCATAATAAATTCACACACCTTAAAATAGACAACAACAAATACCTAATTCCTAACCTAAATGGTCAAATCAAATGAAAAACCAAATTTACTATAAATTAATTAATAAAAAATAACACACTAGAGTTCTAATCCAAAATTACTATGATACGAAAGACAAAGGGAGAAGAAACAAAAGATGTTAATAAAGTGACAAACCCTAGTATAAACCACACCCATCCTATGACTATTACAACACCACCCTGATAAAATAATGATATATAAATGAAAATAAATTAGTATGATAATAAAAACCACCCTCTCTAACTCTAAGGAATCAGTCATTTCTCCCCTTATCAACCCCTGATTTTCTCCCCAAGTTCTCAAAAATCACAGTAAGCCTGAGGGTTATGGATTTATTCAATGGTGGGACTCAGGTTTCTTTATCAACATAAGAGTTTAAAAAAGTTTCAAGAATCATGGATATAAATTTTAAGGTTTCTTATACCATGGGTGGATGAATTTGACATGTTAGATTTTGGTACTTGGGGTTTACAAGAATTCATGACTCTTGGACACCTTGACAAACACCATATGTTGGTTCAGTTTCCCTCTGTGGAAGATTTGATTTTTTCATGGTCTTTTTCTCGCCGTAAATGCAATGGATGAATATTATACCTATTTTTATGTTCATATGGATTTTATATGAAATGATATTATCCCTTCATCATGATTGGGGTATGTTTCCTAAACTCCCATTTCCATTTCAAAACTCTTTAATTTTATGGATGTTGTGGAATCTAAAAGGATAGTTTTTATGTTCCAATAGTAGGATGCTATCTATCAGTCACTCTATTAATTTGTGGATATGCGTGTAAGTTGATGTATCGTGGACAACATTGGAGTGGGTTTGGATAGCGGCTGGGGAAGAATTTAGGTGCAAAAATGCTCCAGGCTTTGAATCATGGGTTTCTCATTGCGCATTGTGTATGCACCTAGGGAACATTTAATCCATTAAATTAGGGGATATAGAAATGGGGAAGCTAAAAAAATACTGAATAAAGATGACCACGTGTCCATGAATGATATGATGGAGTAGTTACTGAAAATTTCATATAGAAGGAGACACGATATTCAAACAATCCAAAAGTTTCAAACATTTTTCCTCAGATGTAGTGTGACAAAGAAGAGTGAACATTGATTGAGTAGGTCTCACCTAATCTAGGGATGACTAATATGATTCATGGTGTATAGGACCTGAGAATTAGGATGAATTCACCTCATTCAAAGGCACTAAAATTGAGAAGGGACCTATAACAAGAGGTGGCGATTATTGAGATAGTTGAGGGATAAAGTGGTGATAATTTGGACTGTTTGAAGTACGATACTCTGTAATGTCTCAGAAATTTCATGTATTATTTTTAAATATTTTATGAAATTATTTAGAGACCATACCTTTCAATGAAATGCGATTTCGAGGCCCAGAGTTCCTGGAATAAATGATTGAAATAAATTAAAATTTTAAACAGTGCGCATGAGTGGTTTTCCAGTGTAAGTGAATTATCTTTTAAATGGGTGACTAGATCAGAAATCAGAGGGCACCACTATGATTAGAGAAGATACTTTATCTTAGGTGAGTCTTAACATTGATCGGTGCAGGTCAGCTATGAGAGTTAGTTTTTGGACATTTAATGGAAATAAAAAAACAATAATTTATTTTATTTAAAAGTTTCCTTTTTGTGCAACGATTTAAGTCTTCACTTTTTGAATACCTACGTATGAAATGTTTACAGGGTTAGAATCATAATTCTACAAATTTAGAGAGAGGATCTTGGAGCTTTTGAGGATAACTCGTTGGTGGACGACGATAATGCATCTCAGAACCGACGAACCTCGCCGATGAACGTGACACAATGATCATTCTTCAACTGGATCAAGGTAGGTTTTGTTTTTTATTCTTCTTTACCCATTTTTGGATTTAACGATGAATGTAGATCAACCATAAACATGTTGATCCATGGATCATGCGTTCTTTTGGGAGGGTGTTATTTTTTCGGGTTTTGATTCGAGAATTTCAATTATGACCATTGTTCGGTTATCATTTTGATTCGCCTTGTTTAGTCCTTATAAAGGGAGCACATCAACATCGTGATAAACGATAGTGGAGGTTCATTTTTTCTTTTGGTGTGTTGGATTTTATTCCTCTTTTCTTCATGTTCTTTGTAGGGTGACGAACAATAGATCTTTTTGCATCCATTCCACGATGCATCCATCCAAATTGGAGATCCGACATCATGGAGACCTTGAGGAGGTGAGATGACGATGGTGGTGGATGAATCAACACTATTCAGTAATTATTGTTCTTTGACCTTTCATTGCACGAATTATCAAATCATGTTTTTAAGGCAGATCAGAGGCCTGAAACCGACAGAATCGACTTCGTGATGTTGGGGAAACCTAAACACTTGAGTTTCATGGAGATCAGATGACCAAATCGATGATTGGGGTAGCATGAGAGGTGCAAAAGTGGAGGTTCATGAATCTGGAAATTTCGGAAATACATGGTGTGTATCCTGATGAAGACGCCCTATGGTAACGGTAATGGAGGCTAGGGTTTCGGGGGTCAGACATGTATCAAAAGGCGTGTGACCCCGGTCACACGACGTGTTGGACTTTCCCTAATGCTCAGTGTGTATTCTGGGAAGTACATTGATACAAGATGGACTACACAGCTTCAGAACACAATGTTTAGATCCTATAAGACATGAGAGAGGTGACTACATAGTACTCGGCGTGTATCTCGGGTAATACACAGACATGGTATGGAGTACACATATGTGTACTCCACCATAATGCTAGACCAGGTCGGCTACACAGGTTACCCCATGTACCGGTTACACGGGATGACACACATGGGATAAAGCTGTGTACAGGCACACGACCATGTACACAGAGCCAACCCCAGCTACTTGGACACGATGAGTGATCAGTACTACACACCATGTACTAACTTTCCTACATGACCAGCCTTGTGACACGGGCCGTAGTACATGGGTACTACCCAGGTCCAGAAGACATGGCGTGTGGTACTTATACACTCCATGTACTTTTCAATACATGACTTGATCTTCTTGTCCACCATATCTTGGACATGCTTCATTTGGGTCAGTGCCCCTTTTTCTTGTTCCCCTAAAGGTCATATATCATTTCCTACTACTAGTGTATGATCCCTATAGAAGGAATTTCCTAGATAGAGTCAGGTATCCCTCCGAGAGGCCCATAGTGAGATCCTCTATCCATTTTTGACCTTAGGTGGAGTCAGGTATCGATGTGACCACTTCCATAGTGTGTCGATCCTATACCTAGTAGGTGAATTCAGGATGATTCACAGTATCTGACAAGTCCCTGGCAGTGATCCTCATCTGTGTATTGTGATCATTCCCAGTCAGGAGTGTGTTCTCCTGAAATGAGTGTATCTATCTCTTGTGACCTTTACCGATGGACAATACTTCTCAGAAGGATGTCATAAGAGCTATCTGACTCTTGGAGTGAGTTCTACCAGACGAGTGCTTCATGGAATCTTTGAACTGAAACCCTAGTGGGGGTATGCTGTTGCATGACTTGTCCCTAGACTACTGGTTTTGGATTTGAGGATATCTGGATATTTTTCGGTAACTCTTTCTATATGTTCAGTAGAAATATTTTTTAGGGATAACTGTGCCTTTACTTTTTTTATTTCTTTATGGTTTTTGGGGTCCTCTACTGATTATTGTTATACTCACCCCTGAATGAGCTTTTCCCACACTTGTCGTGTCTTGTGTAGACGAAAAACCTTTTGAAAGATTCCAGGGTGGACCAGGACAGGATCAAGCATTTTGAGTTCCATACAAGGTGGTGTTCCTATAGATATGAGAAGTAGTCCAAGTACTTATTTGTGTTTAAAGGTTGGAATTTTTAGTTTTCTGATTTTTGTTTTTGGTGAGCTTGTATTCTGGCCCAATTTACATTCAATACTTTACTTTCTGTCATGCTCTATTGGTTGGGTTTAGTTGTATGCATGCATTTTGTTCCCTAGTGGTTTTTTTACATTTCATCATTGTGGTACAGGAGATGTGTGCATGTGTTAAGGTACTTAGGAAATTCCTCCCATGTGAGTAATATGCCTACTCGGTTCTAGTCACCAGCCCTCGTCCTATTGGAGGCGGGCTTGAAGAGTCGCGGTGCGGGAACCACTAGGACAACTTTGACAGAGTGGTATCAGAGGAGGTAGGTTCTACCTTAGGACCACAAGTCTGTGAGGTTGGTTTCGGGCAACAATGTTAAGTGTTTCGAGCTCATATTTTAGGCTAGAAAATCCAGGGTTGGTGCGGATGACCGATGTATCCATATACCAGGACTCTGATAACCTGATTTTCAACTTGGCACCTAAAAACATAAGTTTTAGGGATATAAAATAATGGTACTGGAATCATATAATAATTGGTTGTGTTTACTATGTCCTTTGTGTCATCTATCCAGATATACTTGTTAACCAAGGCACATCTTGTTTCCTTACAAGATTCCTCCGCAATGCATACCTGCTAGGATTCAATAGCATGATCACAAGGATGACCCCCCTCAGCAATAAGGCTTCGATAAATGGACCAGTTCCCTAGGCGTTTCCACCAGGAGGTGAAACTACTATACCACAACCAGTGGAGCAACCCGTGGTACCTTTAGTACCGACTGATGAGGATTGCGGGCTGAGCGTGCTCCATGAATTACATAGACAGAGACCCCTTAGGTTCTGAGGTGAGCCCGACCCTCAGGCGGTATAGGAATGGCTTGAGGTAGTGAACAGAGTCTTCCATCTCATGAGGACACCAGCATACCAGATGTTGATCCAAGGAGCGAGCCTTCTTCATGGTTTGGCAAGAATATGGTGGAGTCTGACCACACAGACTCACGATGAGTAAACTCTTTCATGGACGAAGTTTGAGAAACTCCTCCGGGAGGAGTTCTCTCCGGTTACACTGACATCAGTGCGCATCCAGAAGATTCTTTAGCTCTAGTAGGTCAGTTTGATGGTAGCTGACTATTCATCGAGGTTCACCAGCCTCACCTGGTACTCTATGGATATGGTCAGGGATCAGTACTTCAGAGCTCGGACCATCGAGCAAGGTCTACGATGTGACATCCAAGCTAGTGTCGTAAATATATAAATTCTGACTTATACTGGAGTACTCGAGCAGTCCTTGGTGATTGAGAGCTTCTTGGCAGAGCGAAGACAACTGACGATAGTCAGTAGTAGGCAGATAGGTGTGGAGACCTCGGCAG
This sequence comes from Viscum album, assembly GCA_963277665.1. NCBI lineage: Eukaryota > Viridiplantae > Streptophyta > Magnoliopsida > Santalales > Viscaceae > Viscum > Viscum album. Next base: position 1,273,675,696 of record OY728137.1, on the reverse strand, counting down.
TAGGGAGCCGACGTCAAGAACAAGGATCAGGACATGAGAGACGTCATAGGAGGACCCAGGATAGGGGATCGACAGTCCATGGATCTCAGGATGGATCCGGTCAGCCTAGGGAGAGGCGGTGCTACTTCTATGATGGTAGGGTACATATCACTAGGGATTGTCCAACCCGTCGAGATGATGACAGGGAGGCAGTGGATGGACCACCGGGGAAGAGGCAGAGAGAGGAGCAGGTAGACCCGCCAGGCGGCGAATGTAGAAGAGGATTAGGGAGAGCTGTAGGTTATGGAAGATGCTTCTATTTATTTCTACCACCCCCCCAGGAGGTCCACACTAGGCCTAGGGAGTTGGGTGACAGGGGTGGGGACAACTGCATGCCGTCAAGGCATATGACCTAGGGACTCCAGGGATGACCTGAGATATGATTTGTGTCCTCTCTAACTTATCTTAGATGCTTATAGACAAAAGTTCCAATCATTCCATCATCGCCACATGTCTTGTGTGAAACCTTGATATTTTGGTAGAGTTTTTGACTTGATCCTTACGATTGGATACACATACAGGTGGAGACTCAATGATCACGCACCATTGCATACAGTGTGATCTTACCCTTAGAGGCATGAGTTTCGGTTGGAACCTCTTGGTGGTAGTGTCGAGGCCTTATGAAGTCATTTTCTGTATGGATCAGTTATCTTTGGTCCATGCCCAGATTGACTGTTTTAGGTGAAGAGTGTGATGTGTCTGTAGTGATGGGACTTAGTTTTTTTTGTCATAGAAAAGGAGACCTAGGCAGCACAGAATGGTCTCATGCATAAGAGGGTGAATTCAATCACTCATGAGTTGGCTATCCTTTACCTCAGATCAGTTGATGTTATGAGATCCTAGTTCCCAGCAGTAGTGGCGGAGTACGAGGACATATTTCTCAAAGATTTTCTAGAACTACCTCCCTACCAAGAAATTGACTTCTGTATTAACTTACATGCCAGGACGACACTGATTTCCTCACCTGCCTATCAGATGGCTCCCGCAGAGCTTCTCGAGATGAGGGTGCAGTTGGAGGATTTGCAGAGTAAGGGTTTCGTAAGACCCAAAATTTCATCCTAGGTGGCCCAGCCTTGTTTTCTAAGAAGTCATAGGGTAGTTTGAGGTTGTGCATGGATTACCAGTGCCTGAATTAGGTAATAGTGAAGAACAAGTATCCGCTTCCAAGAATCGGAAACCTCTTAGAATAGCTAAGAGGGGAACAATGGTTATCAAAGGTCGACCTTTGACCAGGTTATCACCAGTTATGAGTACGAGACGAGGATATACCTAAGATGGATTTACGATGTAGTTATGGTCACTATGAGTACTTGGTGATGACTTTCGGCATGAAAAATTGTCCCGCAGTGTTCATGGGATGGATGGACCGGATCTTCCAGCTATACTTGGACCAGTTCATCGAGTTCTTCGTTGATGACATCCTTGTGTACTCAGCGTCAGTGGAGGAGAATGTGAGACACATGCATACTGTTCTAGATGTACTCGAAGAGAACCATATTTATGGGAAGCTCTTGATGTTCCAGTTCTAAATTCAATAGTTCCACTTTCTAGGACATGTCATCTCAACTGATGGTGTAGATATGGACCCAGCCAAGGTGGAGGTAGTGTTTGCATGGGATCCACCTCGGAGCGTGACGAAGGTGCAAAGATTACTTGGGTTGGCATGATATTACCATATATTCATTACTGATTTCTCCTAAATATAAACACAGATGGTAGCCTTGATTAGGAAGTGATAACCCTTTATATGGGATGATAAGTTCAAGTAGGTTTTTGAGAATTTGAGATAAAGTTTGACGAGTTCCCTGATTTTGAGATTGCTGGAGTAGGGTGTTGAGTAGGTAGTTTTCTACAACGCATCTAAAACTGGGATTGGTTGTGTCCTAATGCATAGATAGTTAGTGATTGCTTATGGTTCGCGCCATCATAGGCTACATGAAAAGAACTATGCAACCCATGATCTCAAGTTGGCAGTGGTAGTCTTCACGTTGAATATGTGGCAACACTACCTTATGGGCGAGCGGTTCATTATCTACTCCAACCACAAGAGGCCGAAGTAAATTTTTATGCAGAAGGATCTAAATATGAGGTAGAGGTGTTGGATAGAGTTAATATAGGATTATGATTTCGATATCATATATACTCTTGGGATGGGGAACAAGGTGGTATATGCTCTTAGAAGAAGGTCGAGCTCTCATCCGTTGAGTGAGGTGACAGAGCAGTTAGCCACGTTGCATCTATCATTCATGGACAGTGAGGACGCATCTTACCTTCAGTCGATGGTTGTCATCCCTCCACTCTTACAGTGAGTTAGGGAGGCACATCTTGGAGATGTCGACTATGAGGTTTTAGGTGCTCAGTTATCCACATGACATTCCTCTGATGGATATTCTTAAGGTGGGGAGCACATACCTCTTCTCAGGGGAGGCACTATTGTACCAGTGGCACTATGGGAAGAGGTCATAAGGATGTTTCATACATTCCCTTTGGTGGTACATCATGGAGTGGCGAAGATGTACCAAGATCTCTGACGATAGTTCTGGTGGTCAGGCATGAAGAAGGTAGTAGCAGAGTCAATTTCTCAATGCCTTACATGCCAGCTGGTGAAGGCTGAGCACTAGGTTCCAGCAGGTTAGTTCACCCCTGGAAGTTCCAGAGTGGAAGTGGGATGGAATATCGATGGACTTCATGACATGATCACCACAGACATCCAAGGGGCATGATTTCATCTGGGTGATCATTGACCGAACCACCAATTTGTCCAACTTTCTAACTATTAGGGAACAGAGTTCTGTAAAGATATTGGGACGCCTCTAAATGTAGAAGATAGTTTGTCTTCATAGAGTCCCTTCGATAATAGTCTCGAATCGAGATTCCCACTTCACATCCCGATTGTAGAAGGTATCATAGGATGATTTTGGGACTCAGCTACACTTGAGCACAATGTTACATCCCCAGACCGATGGTTCGATGGAGAGGACTATCTTGGTTCTAGAGGATGTGTTGTGAGCCTGTATCTTGGACTTTGGTCATAGTTAAAAGGACCACCTACCACTAGTGGAGTTTGCGTACAAAAAAAGTTATGGGTCACCGCTGGTCACCTCTTTGCGGGACCGACCCCAGAGAGTCAGCAATCATGGGTCCAGTGTTGGTGTGAGATACCACAAAGAAGGTGCAGATCATTCGGGAGAAGATGAATACTGCACAAAGCTGGCAGAATTATTATGCTGACAGATGATGGAGACCTCTAGAGTTCGAGGAGGGAGACCACATATTTCTATGGGTCTCACCTCAATGAGGGTTTGAGAGATTTGGCTTGGGCGACAAGCTATCTATAAGGAATATCTGACCTTTACATATACAGTACAGAGTTGGTTAGGTGACGTACCACCTAGCTCTACCTTCACAGTTGCAACAGGTACATGATATCTTCCACGTGTCTTAGCTGAGGAGGTAAATTCATGACCCATCGCACGTTATCGACTGGGGAAAACTGGACATCGAGGATGTAGTGAAATTTTATGAGTATCTGATGGAGATTGAGGATCAGAAAGAGATGATCCTTCATGGGCGATCAATTCCCTTGGTGCGCGTTTGGTGGCACCACAAGAATCTACATGAGAGTAAGTGGGAGCAGAAGGTTTAGATTTGTGGCCAGTGCCAACATCTTAGTAGCCTTTGTTTTTAGCCTTTTGGGGACGCAAAGCCCCAAGGTGGGGAGAATGTAATGTCTTGGATTTTCTGTGTATTATTTTTATATATTATATGGAATTATTTTCAGACCAAACCTTTTGAAAACATTTGATTCCAAGGCCCGGAGTGCCGAGAATAAATGTTTGAAATAAATTAAATTTTTAAATAGTAGACGTGAGCTGTTTTCCTGTGAAAGTAGAATATATTTTAAATGGGTACTTGAATCAAAAATCTGAGGGCAACATTGAATTCATGTAAGCAAATTTACCTTAGAAGAGGCCTAACATCGATCAGTGTGGGTTATTTATGAGAGTTAGTTTTGGGATGTTTAATGTAAATGAAATAAAATAATAATTTATTTTATTTAAAATTTTCCTTCTTGTGAGATGACCTAATTCCTCCCTTTTTAAATAACAGATTATGGAAATTTCATAGGGTTAGCCTGATAAACCTGCGAATTGAGAGAGAGGCTCTTAGAGTTTCAGAGGAGAACCTGTTGGACGATGATGATGATACATCTCGGATCTGATAAACCTCACTGAATAATGCAATGCAATGATCGTTATTTAACCAGATCGAGGTATGCATTGTTTTTTATTCTTATTTACCCATTTTTGGATTTAACAATGAACACCGATCAACCACAAACATATTGATCTGTGGATCGTGAGTTCTTACAGGAGGGTGTTATTTTAATGGGGTTTGATTTGTTAATTTATATTGTGATAATGTTTGGGTTATCATTTCGTTTATCCTTGTTTAATCATTATAATGGGAGAGGATCAATGTTGTGACAAATAATGGCGGTGGTTCGTTCCTCCTTTTGGTGTGTTGGATTTTCTTCCTCTTTTCTTTGTGTTCTTCGTGGGGCAATGAACAACGGATCATTTTGCATCCATTTTATTATGAAACGAACCCAAATTGGAGATTTGATATTGTGGAAACATAGTGGAGGTGAGATGATGATGGCGGCGAATGAATCGACAGGGTTCAAGAATTATCATTTTTCGACTATTCTTCGCGCAGATGATCAAAATGAATTTTCAGGGCCGATCGGAGGCCCAAAACTGATGGAATTGACATCATGATGCCAGTGCGACCTAAACCCTTGAGTTTCATGGTGATAAGATGCCCAGATCGATGGATAGGTCAGCACGGGAGGTGTGACGGTAGAGGTTCATGATTCTGGAAATTTTTAAAATACACGACGTGTATCCTCATGAACACGCCATGTGGTAATGGCATTAACGACTAGGGTTTCAGGGGTCAGACAGGTATCACACGACGTGTGACCCCAATCACACGGAATTTTGGACCTTCTCTTAAGCTTGGCGTGTATTCTATGATGTACACGGACACATGATAGACTACATGTCTTCAGAACACGACGTTTAAAACCTACGCGTAATGGAAGAGGTGACTACGTAGGACTCTACATGTATCTTAGGCAATACACGAACATGGGATGGAGTACACATCCATGTACTCCACCACATAGAAAGACCAGGCTGGATACATGGGTTACCCCATGTACTGGTTACACGAGATGGCACACATGGGATAAAGCTGTGTACGGGCACACAAATACGTACATGGAGCTGACCCTAGCTACTCAGAAACATCGTGTGATCTGTACTACACACCGTGTACTAACTTTCATACATGACCAGCCTTGAGACAAGAGCCGTAGTACACGGGCAGTACAAGGGGTCAGAAGACAAGGTGTGTGACACTTCTACACGCCGTATATTTTTCAGTACATTGCTTGATCTTCTTGTCAACTGTATCTTGGACATGTTTCATTTGGGTTAGTTCCCCCTTTTCTCTTTCCCTTAAAGTTCATGTATTGATTCCTACTACAGGGGTATGATCCCTTTAATAAGGATTTCTGAGATAGAGTCAGGTATCCCTCCAAGAGGCTTGGAGCGAGATCCTCTATCCATTCTTGACCATAGGTGGAGTCAGGTATCGACGTGAACAATTCCATAGGGAACCAATCCTCTACCAGGAAGGTGAATTCCAAATGAATCATGGTATCCTCCATGGCCCTGGCAGTGATCCTAATCTGTGTATCATGATATTTCCCTCTCAGGAGTGTATTCTCTAGGAATGATTGTACCTATCTCTCGTGATCTTTCCCGGTGGACTGTAATTATCAGACGAACATCATCAGAGCTATCCAACTCGTGGAGTGAGTTCTCCCGAGTAAGTGTGTCATGGAATCTTAGAACTGAACCCCTAGTGGGGGTATGCTATTGCGTGACTTTTCCCGAGACTATGGGTTTGGGATTTGAGTATATCTGGATATTTTTCTTTTACTCTTTCTATATGTTCAGTAGAAATATTTTTTAGGGCTGACTATGCCTTTCCTTTTTTATTACTTTTGGATTTTAGGGTCCTCTACTGAGTATTTTTATACTCACCTCTGCACGGGCTTTTCCTGCACCTGTCACGTATTCTACAGACAACCATCCTTTTGATAGAGTCCAGGGTAGACCAGAACAAGAGCGAGATTTATGAGTTCCCTACAGGACGAGGTGTTCCTACGAATACGAGCAGCAGTCCCAGTACTTCTTTGTGTATACAGGTTGGACTTTGTAGTTTTCATACTTTTGTTTTTGGTAGGCTTGTATTCTGGCCCATTTTACTTTCAGTACTTTACTTTATGTCATACTCTGTTGGTTGGGTTTAGTCGTATTCATGCATTTTTTTCCCTAGTGGTTTTTTTACATTTCAGCATTGTGGGGTTAAATATGTGTGCGTGTATATAGGTACTTAGGTAATGCCTCCTATGTTAGTATTATTCCTACTCGGTGCTAGTCATCGGCCTTTGGCCTATTTGAGGTGGGCTTGGGGAGTCACGGCGTGGGCCATACTAGGATGGGTCATGACATACTCTAATGGATCTAGGACAAAAAAACAAATATACCCAGCCAAGCCAAATTTAGAATAGTGGAAACATCAAAATAAAGAATTTTTTTGAAGGTTTGGATAATGAGGGTTGAATCAATACTAGGGAGAGGCCCAAAAAGTAGAGAATGACATTGATGAAAAAATTTTAGATGGGGCAGTGTTCGATGATGAAATTAAGTAATATTTCTCTAAGGAAACTATAGGTAGAAGACCCATCAAATACCTTTACATATCAAGTAAGAAGAAGGGTAAGAATCCTAGCCCAGATTTAGGGAGTTTCAACTTGACAAAATTAATGAAAAATAATGGACGCAAGGACAACTCATACATTCCAAAACCAATAGAGACTAAGTCTATTAAAAAAACATAATACCAAAGGATATGGATCATGTGACTACTATTATTGATCATAAATATGTTAACTCTAAAGTAGAATATCCTGATACTGGTGAGGATATGATAGAGTGTGCCATAATTGACCAGCAAGGGAAGACAGTGGTAAAAGAGGTCACTGACGAGAATACATTGAAGTTTCTTGTAAAGTTTTATGTAGAAATGGGGGATTAGGCCCTCTTTATCTATATCACAACAAAGGCGGATTACAAGATGTTGGAAATAAAGATTACAATGGTCACTAATCATGAAAAGAGTGCATGGACTAATAAGAAAGACCTTATAATAATAACGAGATTCAATGAAGGGAAGATAAATAGAATGGAGTACATTAAATCTTGTGAGAAGATGAATGATCACTTTGAAGGCCTTATAAAGGAAGATCCAGAAACATTGTTATGCACTTTCTCCTGGAAGCTATTTAGAGAGAATTCCTCAAATAGGATCAGGTGAATTTTTAATGATTTTGTGATATCTTTTGATGTTAGTTTTGGAACCATGGTTGTTCTATGCAGTAATTGGAGTTTGGTTTCTGTTTGTTGTCAATCCTCAGTGGAAGTTCAAAATGTGTGCCAGTAAAGTGATCATACAGTTCAAGCGGAAAACAGCATTAAAGGTGGCACAGTTTCCCAGTGTTTGCCAAATTTTTGGGCCTCAAAATCTAAAAATAAAGACATGGATTGTTGGTAAAAGAAGGTGCGGGCAAAGAGGAATTGGTGTGCGAAAAAGGAGGGCTCTGCGCGAAATATCTGAGCTGGGTGCAAAAAACTGCGGGTCTGCGTGAAAAACAGCGTGGTGCACAAAATTGGGAAACAAGGTCTTTCACGCAAATAGTGTTTCGGAATCAAAACATTGAAAAATGGTAAAGTCATGGGCTGCGCGAAATATCAAGAGATGCGCGCGGAAAACGATACCTGTGTGAAAAATTACGCGCCAGATGAGAGGTTTTCGCGCCAAAAGGGAATTTGTGTGTGAGGGTCTCAGACGCCTTTAAATAAGAGGTGACCCCCCTCATTCCAGATGGCTGAATACTTAGAGAAGATTCAAGGTCTGATGCATGAAAAATGATCGCGTAAAGGGGCATGCACAAAATATTCTAGATTTCACGGAAAATTTTGGGATGCGCGAAAAAGGAAGAGCTGCACGTAAATATTGGGGTTGCGCGTAAAAGACTCAGTTGCGTGAAAATAGGTGTTGAGGCACGAAATATTTTTCTGCACGAAAACTTAAATATTTCGTGCAAAAAGAAGGTTTTTCATGCAAAGGGTTGGTGTTGCGCGCAATTGTCAGTGAAGATTGTTTGCACGTTCTGTTTATCCACTTCAGTGGTTCTGTGCGTTCTAGTGCATCAATTCTGGACTTGGATGCAAGAAGCGTCTCGTGCTAAGCAGAGACAATGAATTCAATGCAAATATATTGAAGATACCTTCACGTCTATAAACTGAGTATGACTTTATCAAGGGCAGTGAGCCAAGGGGAGTCAACAGGAGTGACCTGAGGGAAGCAGTGAGCTATAACTAACCTTTGAAAAGGCAGTGAGCCTGGGACAGAGTGACTATTCCCAAACCACTATAATCCACTACTAGTGAAGATTAGTGGAATTTGGTACGTCTGACAACTTTTCGACGTGTGCTCCTTGGACATAGCCCTTAGCGGTGCACCAAGTAAAAAATTGTTTTGTCATCTCTTTGCATGTGATTGTTTCATTGCTGATAATATTCATAATATAGGTTTAACCAGTTCCTACCAATGTGGGAACATGATCCTTGTTTTCAAAAGAAAATTTTGACACCTTGATTCACCCCTCCCCTCTCAGGGTGTCCCGGGGTCCTACAAGTTGTATCAGAGGGAGGTTACTTGTGTTGAATCTGTCCTTTTTCATCATGGAGAATGCAGTTAATGTCAGGGGAGTCCCTCTCTTTGATGGATGTAATTTTCAAATTTGGAAGAACAGAATTAGATCTCATTTAAGATCCCTTGGAATGGAAGTTTTGTTTTCCACTGTGCAAGGTATAAATGTCACTGATCCAACAGGGCTGGCTATGATTGAAGCAGACAAGAAAATTATTGATGCAAATGATATATCACAAAATGCACTCACCGCAACCCTTTCTAATCAGATCTATCTAAAGGTAATGAGTTTCAACTCAGATAAATCCATGTGGGATAAACTCGAAAATATTTATGAAGGAGACAGAAAAGTGAAGGAGTCTAAATTACAAGTCCTGCACAATCAGTTCAATGATCTGAAGATGCATCCAGATGAGAATGCAGACTCATTCTTCAATCGAATTACTGAAGTGGTTGGAGCAATTCGGGGTCACGACGAAGAAATCAAAGACATTGATATAGTAAATAAAACATTAAGAAGACTTCCACCCCTATACAATGAAAAGGTGTCAGATCTTAAGGAAAGAGATCTTTCCAAACTTTCTCTGGATGATCTACTAAGTAGCTTGGTAGCATATGAAATGAGATTCAAACCAGAATATTCTGCGACTCGTGTGAGCAAGGAAATGGCATTCAAGTCCATGGATAAAATGAAAATTTCAAAAAGATAGTAGCGGTGAATATGACTAAGACAAAGAAATTCTTTTCTCTCATTGCAAAGAAGTTTCAGAAGGGAAAAGGGAAATTTAAAGGGCAGTTACCTCTCACATTTTTTCGTTGTGGAAAAGTTGGGCACATTGCCTCTCAGTGTTTAAGAAAGATCAATGATAAAGATAGTTAATATGAGAACATTGAGAAGCCTCGAAAAAGATTTTTCAAAAAGTGAGACTTCAAATCTGGAATGAAAATACAGAGGAAGAGTTTTGTCTATGAAGAGGAAGATGAGGATACTGAATTTTGTGAAGAATAAGTACTCGAATTTAAAACGGGAAATCATGCTTCCATGATGGCTATGGTTGAAAAGTCAGAACCCTTGATGAATAAAGACAGAGATAATCAGATTTCTTCTAATGGTGATTCAAAGAATCAAATTAAGGATGCGTTTTCCAAGCTTCAGAATAAATGTAAGAGATGAAATAAGTGGAAGGAAATGGTGGAAAAATCATTAGAATATGTTGATGAGCTTGAAGCAAAGATTGAATGACTAGAAGAACTAGTGAGAGTTCAGTCTTCAATACTTGAAAGCACAGATGGTGTTATGGAACTAAATCTTAAAATTGAAGAACAAGGAAAGGTCATAAATGACCTTTCATCTAGAATGGAAGAGAAGTCCAAGACTGTTGAGGGACTTGAGGAAGAAGTTGTTACTCTTAGAAGTAAAATTGAATGTCAATCAATGAAAAATGAGGGCAAGAAGAAAATTCATTTCAGAAGATTCTTAGATGCAGAATTACTAGGAAGATACAAGTGTGGTTCAGATGGGGTTTGAAAAATCTAAAGTGATCAAAGACCCACTTGCATGGGAAAGAGTGGAATTGGCTGTGAAACTAGGACATCAACTACTGGAAGTAAAGAGAGCCCAAAGAAAGTCAATATAAAAGTTGGACATGCTAAAACATTACATGAAATTCTGAAAAATAAACTCTCAATCCAAACTAAAAGAAGAACTGAAAATTATCCTCAAACTTTCAGAAATGATAGGCAGTTCGACTATTCTCCCAAGGAAGAAGGCATGTGGAAAATTCAAGTGAAAATACATTTCCTCTCATGAAGTGTCAGTTCTATGGTTATCTAGGCCATACCTTGTCATACTGTGAAGAAGAAAGGAGATACTTGAATGGGGAAGATCTGGGAAGTCAACAAAGGAGACCGATTTCATATCCTCCATCATATAAAAGAAATAGCTTCTATGGTTACTTTTTTAACTGTTCTAACTTTGGACATAAAGATATGTATTGCAGACAGCGGTATGACAGGAGAAATTCATACAACACTCAAAGACGGTTTAGTTTTCATCCTCATGATGGTGTTGTTCTCACAAACAGTTTTCCCCTCTAGAAGAAGAATATGGGTATGAAGAATCATATTATGTGGAAGAAAGTATTAAAAGGCCATCCATATCTTATTCTCAATCAAATATGTCATGGAAAGAAAAGAAGAAGATCGAGAAATCCAATCTTGCAGAAGTAGCCCCCAAAGCTACAAAGAGCAGCAGCATCTGGATCCTTGATAGTAGATGCTCGTCCCATATGACGAGAAATACTGACCTTTTGAAGAACATTGAAAACAAGGTTGATGGAACAATACGGTATGGTAATGATGGTGCTTTGAAGATTAAAGGCAGTGGGAATACTTCTCTCGCCAATGGGGAGCTAAAGAAGACTGAAGTTCTTTATGTGGACGGTCTACGCCAGAATCTCCTCAGTGTATGTCAACTCTGTGACTCAGAGCTCATTGTAACCTTCAATCAAAAATCCTGCACTATAAAAGGAAAAACAAGGAATTCTCTTATTAAAGGCTGTAGAACAGATGGAAACTTATATCAGGTTGACAAAAAAGTGAACTCCTACTATTTGTCTGTTGAAGAAGAAAAAAATTTGTGGCATCGAAGGATGGGGTACATTAACCAAAAAGACATGGAAAAGATATCCAGGATGAAGATAGTCATGGATATTCCCATAACTTGAACGGGAAAAATCTTGAGATGCTTGTATTCGTGGGAAGTTGGTCTGTAGTTCATATCGGCCAAAGAAGAAATGGGAATCACATCTTCTTGATCTCATTCATACAGACGTATGTGGCCCAATAAATGTTGCTGGAACCCATGTAGAAAGGTACTTCGTCCCTTTCATTGATGATTTTAGTATAATGGCTTGTGAAATGGTGACTCACAGGAAGCGACAAGTACTTGATTGCATGAAAACTTATTTCTGGATTGTCGATAATGATATAGGATGGAAAATAAAAGTCCTGCGATCTGACAATGGAGGAGAATACACGTCCTTTGAGTTTGAAAATTACCTAGAAAAACATGGAATACAACATGAGGTAGCTGCTGTGAGAACTCCACAACAAAATGGAGTTGTTGAGCATTAGAATTGGCAAGTCAACAATATGGCCAAGACTATGCTGTCCGAGAGTGGTATCTCTCGCCATTACTGGAAGGAAGCAGTCGAAGCTATAGTGCACATTCAGAATCGAATAAGGCTTTATATGGGAGAAACAAAGGCACCATATGAATTGTGGCATGGAAGGAAGCCTTCATTGAAATACTTTCGTGTGTTTGGAAGTAAATGTTTCATTCGGAATAAAGAAGGAAATCATGGGAAGTTTGGTGACAATGCTGATGAAGGAATTTTTCTTGGGTATCCTGTGAACAACAAAGCCTACAAGTGTTTCAACAAGCGATTAGGAAGGATTGTTGTAAGCAGTTATGTTAAGATAATTGAAGAGAAAACCACAAGTTCTTTAGAGATGTCATATGCTGAGGTGATAGAGAGTGAGGAAGAAATTGAACGTAGATAAAATACAAATACAGAAATAGAGGAAGCTGTAAAAAACACTCAGCAGTCACATCATGATATTGACTCAGAAAAAGAATCTGAAGAAGAAACTATGGCTGGAGAGAATTCAATTGAACCACACAGGAGAAATCATAGAGCTGAGATTGATCTATATAACATAATTAGGGATATGAGTGCACCCACACAAACAAAGTGGATGAAGAATAACACGCAGTATGCATTTCTGTTAGTTGTGGAGCCATATTCATTCGAAGAAGCTACAAAGGCTGAATCATGGGTGAAAGCCATGAATGATGAGTTAGATCAGATTGAAAAGAATCAGACATGGGATCTTGTCCAGAGACCTGAAGGTCACAATGTTATTGGTACAAAATGGATCTTCAAGAACAAGTTTGATAAGCATGGAAGTTTTATTTGAAACAAGACTCGATTGGTATGTAAGGGATATTCCCAGATTGAAGGTGTTGATGTTGAAGAAACCTTTGCTCTAGTGGCTAGACTAGAGTCAATCAGGATTTTCCTTGATATGGCACTCCAAAGAGGATACAAAGTGTATCAAATGGATTTCAAGACTGCATTCTTGAATGGTGTACTCGATGAAAAAGTCTACATTGAACAACCAGTGGGTTTTGTTCTTGGTACTGATGAGACAAAAGTCTGCAAACTGAAGAAAGCTCTTTATGGTTTGAAGCAGGCACCATGTGCATGGTACTCCCGGCTGGACTTTTATCTCAAGAATCTGTAATTCAAAAGAGGAGGAGTAGATCACAATCTATATGTGAATAATTCTACAAAATATCAACACATGGTTCTTGTCTACGTTGATGATATCATATTTGGTGGCAACAGGCATAAATCTATGGATGAATTTTCCAATCACCTGAAATCATAATTTGAAATGTCTATGATTGGAGAGCTCACACATTTCTTGGGACTACAGGTGATTCAAAATAAGGATTACACTTACATTTCTCAGGAAACATATGCAAGAGATCTTCTAAAGAAGTTTAATATGCAAGACTTCAAACCAATGTTGACTCCGATTTCAATTGGAACTAAACTTGGAAAAAAAGAAGATGTGACTTATGTAGATCCCACCATGTATAGGAGGATCATTGGGATCCTACTGTACCTCACAGCGACACAGACAGATATTGTATTTGCCACATTTCTTGTGGCCCGCTTTCAGAGCAATCCAATGGAGGAACATATGGCGGTAGTAAAAATAATCATGAGGTACATTCAAGGTACACATAACTTTGGGTTATATTTTGCTGCTGGTGGGGATAGTGAATTATCATCATCTTCTGATGCTGATTGGGCTGGTGATGTAGTAGACAGAAATTCCACCAGTGGTGGAGCCTTCTACATTGGGCGGAAATGTGTTGGCTACTTGAGTAAGAAACACGAAAGTACTTCTCTTAGTGCTACTGAAGCTGAATATATATCCTCCATAAAGTCATGTACTCAACTGCTATGGATGAAGTGACAAATAACGGATATTGGTGATGAGGTGAAGCACCCAATGGTAAATTACTCTGATAATAAGAGCAAAATTGATCTTATAAATAATCCTGTACATCATTCTCGTACAAAACATATTGAAATAAAGTATCACTTTATCAATGAAAAAGTTGAGCAAGGCTTGATTCGAATGGATCATGTGGGAACTGATGAGCAAGTAGCTGATATACTGACCAAGCCACTATCAGCGGCGGTGTTTGAGAAGCATCGGTTGAACCTCGGTGTTCGACCACCTCCCAGTGCATAAGGAGGTTAGGAAATTCCCCTCTCCCTGATTATGATAACTGTTTTTATCTGTTTATGAATCTGATGCAGGTTTCTGGGGGAGATTCTATCCAGGGGGAGTATGGATTGAGCTGAAAAATGAACAAATTACCAGTCTTTGGGTTTGTTGACAATGGGGGAGAAAAGAATAAATTCAGGATTATCAGTGGACATGTAATGCTTCTGTAACACGATGATAATTCTGTGTCTGTGATAGGATGAGAAGGAATTCATTGGACATGTAATGCTTCTAAGACACTGTAAGAAAATTTCATGGGTGTCATTGAGAATTCCAAAACATGGGAACTCAATTCAAGCTTCCTCTCTTGTTTTATACACCAATCATTTCTCACGTATACTTAGAGTGTTGTCTAAGTTGATCCTTTCATTTTTTAGATTTCATGTGGATGGTGATCTTTTGAATTTATTTGGTGATTGCCAACAAACCTAAAGGGGGAGATTGATGGAACCATGGCTGTTCTATGCAGGAATTGTAGTTTGGTTTGTGTTTGTTGTCAATCCATAGTGGAAGTTCAGAATGTGTGCCAGAAAAGTGATCATACAGTTCAAGAAGACAACAATATTGAAGGTGGCGGAGTTTCCAAGTGTTTTCCAAATTTTTGGGCCTCAAAATCTAAAAATGAAGACATGGATTGTTGGAAAAAGGAGTTTCGGGAAAAGAAGAAGTGGTGCGTGAAAAAGGAGGGTTGTGCGCAAAATATCTGAGCTTGGCGCAAAAAACTGCAGGTCTGCGCGAAAAACAGCGTGGTGCGTGAAATTGGGAAACAAGGTTTTTCGCGCAAATAGTGTTTCGGAATCAAAACTTCGAAAAATGGCAAAGGCATGGGCTGTGTGAAATATCTAGAGATGTGCGCGGAATATGATACCTGCGTGAAACATTACGCGCTAGATGAGAGGTTTTCGCGCCAAAGGGGATTTTGCGCGTGGGGGTCTCAGACACCTATAAATAAGAGTTGACCCCCATCATTCCGGACGGTTGATGACTTAGAGAAGATTCGAGGTCTGATGCGTGAAAAAGGATCACGTAAAGGGGCATGCGCAAAATATTCTGGATGGCGTGGAAAATTCCGGGAAGCGTGAAAAAGGAAGAGCTGCGCATAAATATTGGGGTTGCACGTAAAATATTCAGTTGCACGAAAACGAGTGTTGAGGCGCGAAATATTTTTCCACGTGAAAAAGTAAATTTTGTGTGCAAAAGGAAGGTTTTGCGCGCAAAGGGTTGGTGTTGCGCGCAATTGTCAGTGAAGCTTGTCTGCAAGTTCTGGTTATACAATTCAGTAGTTATGTGCGTTCTAGTACATCAATTCCGTACTTGGATGTAAGAAGAGTCCCATGCTAAGCAGAGACAAAGACTTCAATGTAAATCTGTTGAAGAGACCTTCACATCGATAAACTGAGTGTGACTTCACCAAGGTTAGTGAGCCAGGGGGAGTCAACAGGAGTGACCCGAGGGAAGCAGTGAGGTATCCCTAAACCTCTGTAAAGGTAGTGAGCTTGGGATAGAGTGATTGTCCCCAAACAATTGTAATCCACAACTAGTGAAGATTAGTGGAATTTGGTATGTCTGACAACTTGTCAGCGTATGCTCCTTGGATGTAGCCCTTAGTGGTGAACCAAGTAAAAAATTGTTGTGTCATCTCTTTTCATGTGAATGTTTCATTGCTGATAATATTCATCATATAGGTTTAACCAGTTCCTACCAATGTGGGAACAAGATCCTTGTTTTCAAAAGAAAAAGTTGACACCCTGATTCACCCCTCCCCTCTCTGGGTGTCCGAGGGTCCTACAGTTAGCCAAATGATTGAACCTATTTGGTTTCTCACTTTTCCTTAAACTTGTTTTGATAATAAAAATTATAATTTTCATTCATGTGACGTATAACCTAATTAACCAAAAAACCTTCCATGTGATCATAAGAATTTTTTTTCAAACTTACTTACTTAATACCCAATACTATATAATGTATCTCTAACCAAAACCCCAAAAAAGGTATAAAAAAGTAAAAATGATTAATATTAACCCATTAAATGTAAATTAATATGTAAAAAAACAAAGATAAAGATTAACTTTCATTTCATAATGAATACACACAAACATCTATTCCCAAACTAATGATAAATGTCAATTTATAAGGCCTAAAACACAATCATGATACCTCTTGAACTCAACAAATAAGTTCCCAAAAGTCATGAAATCTATTATAGTTCAAATATTATAAGTAAAAAACATATGATATATTAATTTTTAATGTTTTAAAAATCATTTGATATCTATAGGTCCATAGTTTAATGATTTTTATATTATTTATCTAACCATATACCACCAACAATCCTATAACATCATCCTATTTTTGAACATAACCTCTAAAACATATTAATCATCCTTAAAAAAGATTATTAAACTAAGGATGCAATTATAATGAATCACATTATAGACTAAAAACATGCTAAATATTCAAACCACATGAATCTATTTATTAACCTTAAACCATGTCTAAATAGGTCTAACACTGATTAACTTATCATGTTATTTCATTAATAGAGTTATAATAAGACCTATTTTTTTATAAAACACCCTATTAGTTATGGAATAATATTAAACCAAAATTTAGCTACATTAATGTTTTTTAATGAAAGGTTTATGTAAGGTTCCAAATTTCTCCATAAAGGTATGTTCTTGTTTTTGTTTCTATTTTAGTCCCCTTTTGTGATTAACTAAATGTTTTTCAAAGTGATTAAGAAGGATGGAGGGTGTTATGGGGGTTTGGGGCATGAAAAATGGGAAAAGGGGGTGTTTTGGGAAGTCCACACGGTTTGCGCATGGTTTGGGAAACCGTGTGAGGGGAGATCGTGTGAGCAGTGGAAATCCGCACGGCTTGCGCATGGTCTAGAAAATTATGGGAGAGAGTGGGTGTGCTGGTAGTAGCCACCGCACGATTTGCACACAATTTGGAAAACAATGTGGGTAAACCGTGTGACCAGGGAACTTGTAAAAATTTACAAAAATTCTATTTTGGGGGAAATAATGGACACTTAGGATTTTCCTCCCTTCTTCTTCCTCCATCCATAGTGACACCCTAAAATCTAAAAGAGCTTTCAAGGACCAATATCTCCAATCTTAGGCCTATTTTGAGTGCCGTTAGTTGTAGATTGAATATCCAGGTAAGGCTAATATCCCTCTTACATTTCTTTTTGGTTTAGAGGGTTCCATTCTTCTTATATCTCCATATAAGTATCTCAAACCATAAATTTTCAGTGATATTTATGTTAATTCTTAATGGGTTGGTTGTATTGATATCACATGCTTGCATTGAGAGGGTGTTCGCTAACAAATTCAGTGTAGGTGGTATACATGTAATATCCTTTGGGTTTTATATAGATTTTTGCATGTAGGGTTTTATTCATTCCCTCTTGTAATGAGTTCTTAGTTATTTTGAAATGAGGTGTTTCAGTGGGTGTCTAAATTGTTTATTTAACCCCACTTGATCCCCATGATATGAAAGGAGTATGATTCGACAAAATCAGGGACATTCGTAAGTTGTGTTGATATTTACCAGACGTAGAGTTAGATATGTAAGTACAAGTTCATGGTGCGAGAACTTATACCCCTTTATGAATATGTTAATATTCATAAAGTATATAAAATTTGGGTTTTATTAATACACATAGGTATGGTAATGGCCTAAGATGTTTTTTGGTTGGCATGAAAAAGGGGTTAAATGGATTAATGGGAAAATGATATGGGACTAGATTATACAAGAATATGCTTAGTAAGATAGACATGGGAATGTGAAATGGGGATAAAGGGTTAAGTAAAATAATTATGAATGTGTTAATGGATTGAGGAAATAATGTTAATTTATCCATTATTTATATTGTAGTGATGTTCTAAATGATATTGGCTATGGTTGATTGGGGTGAATGATAAATAAGTATGTGAACATGGCATGGTTGAACGGGGTATCAACTTGAGGTTATATTCACATGGGTTGATTTGGACCAAGGTTCTAGATCCGCCCCAAAATACACGGGTTAGAGAAGGGGACATAGTTCTATTCCCCTAACGGTTGCATTCCACCTCGACTGAGGCTTCGAGGTGAGGATTATGGGTTGTTATAATGTGATCCCTAGTGAGATATGAATTGATTTTATTCCCATATGATTGATATTATCAAAGGGTCATAATCCATTGAACACATGAAAATGTTGGATTAAATAATGAAATGCCTAAATAGTGAACACAAATTCAATGGTATTATAATTTAAATGAATGTAGTCTATAATGGCTCATTGATCTATTTACCTTTAATATTCATTATTTATCACTTTCATGAACTATCTACTTTGCTGTATATTTTGCAGACACTATCGGTGGTGGAATATAGAGTTATAGTTAGACCCTAATTAGGCTGTTGTTGGGTACCGAATCAGATTTCATGCTTGCAGGACCTAATAAGGGAAGGGGCCCTAGGCTAGGGAGTTGAGTTGAACATGTAACATGTTGAGTGTGGTTCTAGACTTAGATTCCCAAACATTTTGGGGATCCTTATATTTTTCTTCATTTTGGGTTTTGTTCACTTAACATTGTAGCATGGAATGACATATTTGTGGTTGTATTTTGTTGTACCCAGTTTGGGAATTGGTTGTTTATGCATGTTGTTGATTTTTCCCCACTCTTCCTATTATTTAAATTATTATCTATTAGAGATTACTCTGGTAATGAGGTTATAGTCCCTCCCATGAGACCTATTAGACCCTCGCTGCTAGTCGGAAACCTCTGCCGTACTGGGAGGCATGCTTGACGTCATGTAACTACCCAGATCGGGGCGCCGGTTTAGTGTATCCTAGGTTGGGGATGTTACAAAGTGGTATTAAAGGAATTATTTTATCTTTATTACTATTTAGGGATGGTAGAAAGGAGGTTTGGATGGTGTTAGGCCTTGGTAATGAGCTTGTTCTTGGGAATAACTAACCCATATATGGTGGAAAACCGAAGTCACCATGGGAGGGTATTGTTGTTTCTATTTTGTGATGTTATAATTGACGATATTTCACCAATGGTGATGCACTTATTGTGTGATTTTACAGTTTTGTGATATTTCTCTCCTGGACTAAAAGGTATGAGGTTGTGCGTTCATGCATCATTCTAGGAACCTATGTAGGTAAGTGGCATGCATCACGATAGGCACACACACGGGATGGGGGTGTGGTATACAAAGGTTAGGATGCATTTTTTTCCTAAAATTAATGGAAAAATTCTTCCAAATGAGATGGTATGAATGGGTAAAAAGGAATGTGAGAATTTCAAGTAGTAATTTAAAAATGGTATTTACTAATGTAGTGAATGTGGGTTAATGTGTTGTAAGAGTAAATTGGGATATGTAAATGATTTTTGGATGGGTGTAAAAGATAAGGCTCATAACCATTTGAATTAGGTACCTGTGTTATCCATAGTCTTAGGATAGATGGACAAGGGTAGTGATCTAGTTGTGGGTGGTCTTGTTTGGTTAGTTTATGCGAACTGGTTTGGTCATGAAAAGTGACAAGTTTGCCTATGTGTTCTTTTCCTTTCATAAAAGTGTTACAGTGGTGTTCTAAATCTCATGCCTGGCATTGTAGAGAAATGACACCTCGAAGATATGTTCCAGTTGGGGGACATGAGGACATTTTCAAGAATTCCCCTTCAGTAGTGGAGCAAGAGAACATGGTGATCCAGGAAAACAGGGAAGAGCGGATCCATGATAAATTTAGTCGTTTTAAGAAAATGATGGAACAAGACCTAAGGTGGGTTTCATTGAGTATGTTTGAGCAGACAATGGAGATTCAGTTATAGCACCCTCCTACCATTATTGGAGTGGTTGGGACAAAAGCTATAGAGTTTTAGATAGAGTCCATTCAAACTATTATCGACCATCTATATACTCCTCTTGAGAAGTGAGTAAGTTTAGCGAACTATATACTGATAGGTAAAGTAAATCATTGGTGGGAAATCATGGTTCAAACAAAGAAGGTTGAGGGAATGATGTGGAAGGATTTCAAGAAATTTTTCTTGAGAACTTCTATCCAGAAACCTTGAGACAGGAGAAGGCTGTAGATTTCAGGAGGTTGACTCAGGTGAAAATGTCGGTGATGGACTATGCTATTCGTTTCACTGATTTGAGATGCTTCATTACAACTTTGACAGGAGATGAGGCTGCCAGGGAAAAATGATTCTAGGATGGGTTGATACATGTGATAATATATTAGGAGAATATATTTCATCTGAAAAGGTTTGATGATGTGGTGGACTAAACCCTTATCACAGAGGGGAACATGAAGGTAGGTTCATGTGGTGAACTTGTGGTACTAGCTGGGTGAGAAAGTTGTGTGGCTTCTGATAGTAAGAAACACCACTTTGTAACCTTTCATTAGGGTGGAAGCACAAAGAGCAGTCAGAAGATAGGGCCCGATTCTCTAGGTGGAAACCAGGTCTTCTATTATCAGTGTGGAAGGCTGGGGAAAAAGTATGACCAGTGTCCTCACTCACCGGTCGAGTGCCGAGAATGCGCTAGGTTAGGCCACATGTAAAGGTTCTATTGGAACCTGTGGAAGTTATGAAATGTTGGAGGTTAGAAGAAAATGTATAGTGTAGGTATGGGGTATGTTACCTCATATCAGGAATGTCATGAATCGTCCCCCGAGGCCCATGCCATGACTACTCGAAGCCCACCTTCTATAGGCCAGGGCCTGGAGATTAGAACTAAAGGCGTAAATCCCTAAAATATTGAAGGCATTTCCATTATAAACTAGAAACACACAAAAAAGAGTAATCTGGAAGCAAAACACTAAGTAAAACTATATACAAAAGGAGTGATAAAAAGTAAAGGGGGCCAGAAATACAATTTTAACTGTAAAGTACAAGTACAACTAAAAAGGGACAAAACAACTAAAAGGTGAAGTGAAACTCCTGGATTGTCCACCATGGATCCTACCTGAAGGGTAGGTATAGATAGCCTCCACCGCACTCCGCGTCCATCCGTCTCCTCCGGGTACTGACTCATCATAAGGTCCATCTCCGGGTACAGTCCAATCCTGCTACGTACTCTGATCCTCCGTTAACATTGTCCGTCGTCTGCATCCAACCAAACGAGGTGTGGGCATAGCCCGTGTAGGGGTGAGTATAATGATACCTAGTAGGGACCCCGATACCCTCATGGTTGCTCAAAATCCACCAAGGATAATCCATAGAGTATGAAATCAATGGATAGACATTACATAGGTATATTACTATACATATACCTAAGTTATCAAGTACCCCATCTCAATCATGAGGAAAAAAACAGAATACACTGAATCAGCTCACACAGGTATACAACTTTTATAGAGAGATAGAGATGATCATATGTAGCCACTAAATCATCTATTCTTTTGAACTAACACATAATCTAGGAATAGAAGTCAAAACTGTTGGACCAACACATGATCCAGGAACAATCGTTAGAGCTGTCGGACCAACACTTGATCCAGGACTAGCTATTCTGTCGTACCAACACATGATCCAGGAACAAAAGTCAAAACGGTCGAACCAACACATGATCCAAGAATAGTCATCAGAGATTTCGGACTAGCACATGATCCCGGAACAGAAGTCCAAAATGTCAGACCAACACATGATCTAGGAACAGTCGTTAGAGCTGTCGTACCAACACATGATCTAGGACAAGCTATTCTATCGGACCAACACATGATCTAGGAACAGTCATTAGATCTGTCGGACCAACAAATGATCTTGTACTATCTATTCTGTTGGACCAACACATGATCCAGGAATAGAAGGTAAAACTGTTGGACCAACACATGATCTAGGAATAGTCAACAGTGCACAGCCAGCCACAGGGTTTCCACAAAGCACGCTTGATTCTGGGGGGGGGGGGGTCCGCTCTTCAAGCCACGTGTTAATACATCAATTTCCATGAAGTCCCACATTGATGTATTCCAGTGTTTCGTCTCATCAAAAGTAACACAACACGACAGACGATGCATAAATCAGACACCCGATATGAGAGTTATTTGCATTTCCATTCTGAGGTCCCTGTTGGATTTAGGATCAATGCAACCCAAATGTACCCCAACTACGTCCAAACCTCAACTAGGGTATTCCAAAATAATCCTCTCCCTCCATGATTTCTGTCGCCATAGATAGTTTTACAATCAGACACTCGTAGCCCAAGTTATGGGTGAAAAGGTGGAAACAAGCTAAAATGGGTCCGGGTCCGGTCCGACACAGTCGGACCGACGCGGCCCGACCCTGGTCCAGACTGGAGTCCGACTCGGTCTGCAGGTCTTACCCTATCCACGGGTCTGACCTGGCCCACAGTTCCTTCCCGGCCCGTCGGGGCGGCCCGGTCCACAGGGGCGGCCCGACTTGCGAAGGCGGCCCGGCCCGTGAGGGCAGCCCGACCTGCGCTGGGTCTGGCCTGCGCTAGGTCCGGCCCATGCTGGGTCCAGCCCGGTAGCATAGTGGCCCTTGAGGGTCTTTCCTAGATGCATCTAGTGGGGAGGCCATTCCCCTAGTTCCCGAACGGCTAGCCGTTCAGGTGGGTGGAACCAGCTCCAGGCTAGCGTCGGTGTGTCACGCGGGACACGCTGGCCCCGCACCTCTCGGCTAGCGGAGCAGCCAGCCACCTCCTCCAGTGTGGCGCTGGTTGCACCGTGCCTCCTCCTACACCCCAACGGCTCGGGCCGCCGGTCTTCATCGCGGCCGGGCTCAAGTCGGCCACTGCTACACCACTGCGACCATGGGCCGCGACCCTCCTTCGGTCCACCGCGTGGCACCGGTTGCGCCGCGGCTTCTCCGATGTCCTAGTGGCTCTGGCCGATGGGATCTTTTGTGGTCGGCCTTGTGTCGAATACCACTACACTACCACGGTCCATCGGTCATGAGTCACTCCATCCATCGGTGAGTTTTCTGCGGGTCACCGGACGAGTTTCGGTGGCCCGATTCTCATTCTAGAAGAAGTTTCACATTCCCCGGGTCAATTTCTTTTGATCTGCAACCATTTTTGATGAGTAATTCTCAACCCGGACTCATGCCACGTTGAGTGTCAAAATCTACAAAGTATTTAGATGGGTTGGCCCGTTTTTGTTCGGCCTGCACCTTCCCCGTTAGGGTGATAACAAGTGGCTTTGAATTCTAAACCACGATGGAAGACGAAGAACACACAACAATTAGCAAGCTTGAACCCCTACCTCAGTTCTTTTGTTCGTTGATGATGTCGCGGAAAGGCGGGTGTCGATTCGTTGACGTCAGAAAATAAAATGAAGAAGTCGAGGATGAAGTCTTCGACGTTCTTCGAAGACGGCGCTTCCCCTTGCCCTGGTTGAAGAACGTTCTTCGTTGGCGGAAGAAGTGTTCTTCGATGGAGAGTTCTTCTCCTCGCAAACTCCACCAAAAAGATAAATTCCCAACAAAACAATAGATTAATAAATCTTATTAAATTGTTGGCATAGAATTCAAAATGGTTTAAATTAATTAACTAAATGTGTTCTATTAATTAATTGAGAGGGTTGGCACCATAATTGGGGAGTTAAAGGGGGTTTCTCCCCCCTTAATGGGTGTCTAAGAAGTTATAACCTTAGGTGGTCCCCACAAAATTTAATTAAGAAGAGGTGTTTAGACCTCAGGTGGGCCCCACCACTATATCCTTTCATGGGAGGTTAATGTGTGGGGGTCCCTACCCCCAACTCCAAAGTGGAGGTTTTGACCAACTAAAAATAAAAATAAAGCTACTAATTTATTTTTATTTAATTTATTCATTAAAACCTAAAAACTATCCTTTATTCTCGACTAACTACCAGCATGGTGGATGTATTATTAAATAAATACTGGCACTGTGAGTTCAACAGTGCCCTGAGATTTCAATTTCGAGCACCGATTCAAAAGTTAAAAAATGCCGCTCATGTGTTTACTGAACGTACCCGAAAAAAAGTTCATAAAATTTTTATCTGTCACCCTCGACTCGCACTGGTTGAGGTTAGACTCTTATTAGGTGAAACAAACCCCAAAAAACCCAATGGTACTCTCTAATTTTCAATCTGAGTTACCGTTTAGAAGTTATGAATTTTAAAATAAAATAATTATCACTTAATTATTTTAATTGCGGCCAAAAACTATCTTTCTCTGGTGGCCTGCACCGGCCAAAGTCAGTATCTTCTTAAAGAAAGCATGCACACTCAAGTTCAGAGGTGGTATCATATTTCTAACACGAGTTACCATTTATGAGTTATATGCATTTTAATTTGTTTTAATTATTTTATTAACGATTATGCCATTTTTGGGTTTTCTCACAGGTGGCCCGTACCGACTAATCTTAAGTCGTTCCAAGGGTAAACCCGCCATCCTAAGCACAAAGGTGCCCTCATATTTCTGATCCGAGTTACAGTTTATGATTTATTCCAATTTTTCAGGAAAACTACTTAAGCGCATGAACTTAAGATTAACAAAAACTTTAACGGATCATTCCGGGAACCCCGGGCCTCAGAATCACGCGCCGTCAGATTTCACAGACCCATAAAATTTTCATTTAATAAAGAAAAATTGCATGGAAATTATGGGTCTTTAAATTCTCCCCACCTCAGGGCTTTATGTCCCTATAAGCTATAACTCGAACTAAGGGAACAAATGGGGTATTGAGCATGCATCTAAGTCTCCAGCTCCCATGTGATCTCCTGGAGGTTCCCGTGCTACCATCGAACATGTACTAGAGGTATCCACCATCCATTTATGTCCCTCTTCGGTCGATCCTCAGTCACCACTGGAACCTCCATAAATGTCTCCCCATCGTCAACATCCAGCTCGCTATGGTCGATTATGTGAGAATGGTCATGCGCGTATCTCCTCAGCTGTGATATGTGGAAGACGTCGTGCACCCGGTGCAACTGAGGTGGAAGAGCTAAGAGGAATTCCACCTTGCCAACTCTGTTGAGGACCTGAAAAGGTCCGATGAATCTCAAAGATAACTTACTTCCTCGGCCAAATCTCCATAGACCTCATCGAGTTGAGACCCGTAGAAAGATGTGATCACCATCCTCGAACTCCAGAGGTCTCCATATCTTATCAGCATATGACTTATGCCTTCTTTGTGTAGTCTTCATCTGCTCCTGGATGATCTGCACCTTCTCCGTGGTAGGTCGTACCATCTCTGATCCGCATGAAGTGATCCGACATGGTGAGTTGGTCAATAATTGCCAAAATAGAGTCATGTACCCTGGATGTACGTAGAAGACCCATCACGAAGTCCATGTATATCCCATCCCACTTCCACTTTGGGACCTCTAAAGGCTGAACCAAGACTACTGGTACCTGATGCTCTGCCTTCACTTGCTGACAAGTGAGGTATCGAGAGATAAACTCTACTACTACCTTCTTTATACCGGGACACCAGTGCTGTCATCGAAGGTCCTAGTACATCTTCATCACTTCTAGATGTACCGCTAGAGGGGATGTGTGAAAATCCCTCAACACTTCCTCCTGAAGTGACACTGACACCATAGTAAAACCTCTGAAGAAGATGACGTGCTCCCCACCTTCAGAAAATTCATCAGGTGCCTGTCTTGTGGATATCTGAGCACGACGTGTCTCGTAGTCAGCATCCCCACACTGCACCTCCCAGACTCACTGAAGAAGTGAGGGAGTGACGGTAAGAGACTGAAGGAAGGATGCTCCATATCTATCCTCAAAGGATATCTATAAAGATGTCAGTTTCTCTATCGCCTCACTTCGAAACTGTATACCAGATCTCCTACTAAGTGCATATCCTATAATGTTCCCCTTCCCAGGAGTATAGACTATCTCGAAGTCATAGTCCTTGAGGAACTCAAGCCAACGTCGCTGTCTCAAGTTCAGTTCCTTACGAGAGAAGATATAACTAAAACTCTTGCGATCATAGTATACGATACAATTTTCACCCATAAGATAGTGCCACCTAATCTTGAAGGAGAAGACCACTACTGCAAACTCCAGGTCAAGGGTAGTGTAGTTTTTCTCAAGTTGTCTCAGCTGACGAGAACCATATGCGATCACTGCTCGCTCCTACATCAGGACACATTTGAGTCTGGTCCTTGATGCATCGTAATAATCTACATACCCTATGCCATCCTATAGAAGACTCATGATTGGGGCACTAGTCAGCCTCTGCCTCATCTCATGAATGCTCTACTGGCATCTCTCCGACCACACAAAAGGATACCTTTTCTTCACCAAGGTTGATAGTGGTGATGTAACTCTGGAGAAGTCTAGCACAAAGATAAGACTAGCCGACTCATGAGTGACCAGATGCACCCTCTAAGGCATGAGTCCATCTTTTGCTTCCTGGGTTTTCTTTTTCATTTACCAAGGATAACCCCAACCCAACATTGTAGATAAACCACAACCTTTTTGACTAATACAATCAATCTGAGTGTGAACTGTGGATGTCATGTCCAAACCCAAACTAATTTCATAAGTCCTCAACGCTGCCACCAAGAGGTATAAACTGAAACTCTCACCTCTAGGGTCAGATCACACCATCGGTAAAAGTGTGATTATCGAGTCTCCACCCAAAGGTATCTCCAGACATGAGGGTCAAGTCAACGGTTTAACTGGAAACTCTAGGTCTTGGAAAAGATTCGTGGAAGGAAGGAATTATTGGTAAATATGTCTATTGTTATAGAATCTAGTAGTAGACACAGACCGTACCTCAAATCATTCCCAGATCCTTTGGGTCACACTCCTTGACTGCATGTAGCTACTCTATTCCTCTATCCTCTAGCTCCCTGAGCCTGGCGGGTTCCACATAAGGGGTGGTTGTAACATGTCAAAATGTACACCACTTCTTGCTACTCTCATATCTCTCCATCCATGTATAATGCCATATAGATTAATTTGTCCTTAACAATTCATCTTCCTGAAACATTTTTACATGCTCAAGTCTCTAAGACTGGAACCAGTTTCCTACTTTCCCACTACTAACATTCACTGGCTGTATCAACTCAGCCAAAGAACATTCAACCACAAAGGATCCCTCTAGCACTCTAACTTAAGTAGAAATACTTATAAGAATTGTGCTGGCTCAAATTTCTTTTAAACAAACCTCACTCGGAAGCTCGATCCTTGAAGCACTGATCATACCGTATTCATCGAGTACTAGGAAAAATCGGTATGCCTTGATGAATACTCAGCTACCGACACGTTGTCCTGCCGAAGCTGTAGAAGTTATAGGGAACTCATAGCCACCTCCACAAGATAGTCCTCAGCTGCCTGTGAGTCAGGCTCACCTCGGAACCTTAGGGGTATCTGATGCTGAAACACATGTAAGGAACTAAGCCTACAAGTGTCCTCTACTGGTACCACCAGTTGCAATTGCTGACCAACAGGCAGCGATATAGCTGACACACTACCCAGAGGTACTATCTTGGGTAATGGTCCACGTATCGAGGCCTCATCACTATGAGGACCATCCTCATGGTCACTCACTGAAAAATTCTAGTATCTAAGATCACCATATGCTCTACGGGTGTCTCAAATTGGTGGAAAAATCTAGAAATCACCTCCAGCCAGCCCTCAGCAACGTGGGAATCTGTCTCGCCTGAAAACCTTAGAGGCCTCTACTACTGGAACTCATACGATCGAACTCTGTCAGGATGCATCGTATGCCAGTGCGACTGGTGGTATCTGCCACCATACAAGTGGGGGTTCTTCTAGTACACCACCCAATGGTGCCAACATAGTAAGAGGGCCCTCCACCAGAGCCTCGTCACTCGGTGGGCCATCATCGTGTAATCTCTCAGGAACCCTAGATGGCTGCCTATGCAGTGGAATATTGATAAGGAACAGGTGCGCCATGGTCAATAATTTATACCTGGTGATCTGACTCAAAGAGTTCACAAAGAAGACTCATAAAAACACACTCACAATCAGTGTTTTCATGCACTAAGCTAGAAATTAGAAGTCAAGTTTCTAGTGTTTGGATACGTGGGCCACCGCACCAAAACTGGACTCCCTGGACTAAAAACCACACTCAGTACTCTTAATACTATTGATTCACAGAAAAGAAATATTAGAGTCCTAAGTTATTCGGTAGAACTGACTGCTCTGATACCAATTTGCCCCGACCCGTCCCCAGGGGCCCGTGCCGTGACTATCCCAAGCCCGCCTTCCATAGGCCAGGGGCTAGCGACTAGCACCAAAGGGGTAAATCCCTAAAATAGGGAATACATTGAATTTAAAAACTAGAAACAGACACAAAAGAGTAAGTTGGAAGCAAAAAACTAAGTAAAAATGTATACAAAAGGAGTACTGAAAAGTAAAGGGGGCCAAAAATACAAGCCCAACTATTAAGTACAAGTAAAACTAAAAATAGAAAAAACAACTAAAAGGTGAAGAGAAGCTCAAGGATCATCCACCACAGATCCTACCTAAAGGGTAGGTATAGATAGACTCCACAACACTCCACGTCTGTTCTTCCCCTCCGGGTACCGACTCGTCATAAGGTCCACCTTCAGGTACCGTCCAGTCCTGCTACTCTGATCCTATGTCAACGCTATCCATTGTCTGCATCCAACACAACGAGGTGCGAGCATAGCTCGTGCAGGGGTGATTATAATGATAATTAGTAAGGACCCCGAGACCCTCAAGGTCTCTCAAAATACACCAAGGATAAACCAAAAAGTATGAAATCAACGAATAGACATTACTTAGGTATATGCCCATACATATACCAAAGTTATCAAGTAACCCATCTCAATTATAATGGAAAAAATTGAATACATTGACTCATCTCACACAATTATAAAAATTTTATAGAGATATATAGATGATCAAATGTAGCCACTAAATAATCTATTCTTTCGGACCAACACATGATCTAGGAACATAAGTCAAAACTGTCAGACTAACACATGATCCTAGAACAGTCATTAGAGCTGTTAGACTAATACATGATCCAGGACTAGCTATTCTGTCGAACCAACATATGATCTAGGAATAGAATTCAAAATTGTCAGACCAACACATGATCCAGGAATAGTCTTCAGAGCTGCCGGACCTACACATTATCTAGGGCCAGTTATTCTGTTGGACCAAGACATGATCCAGGAATAGAAGTCAGAACTGTCGGATGAACACATGATCCAAGAATAGTCGTTAGAGGTGTCTGACCAACACATGATCCAGAACCAGCTATTCTATCGGACCAACACATTATCTAGGAATAGAAGTCAAAAATGTCATACGAACACATGATCCAGGAACAATCAACAGTGCACATCCAGCGATAGGGTTTCCAAAAAGCATGCCTGATTCTGGGAGGGTATGCTCTTGAAGCCATGTTTCGATAAATCAACTACAAAAAATCCCATATTGATGTATCCCGAAGTTCTGTCTCGTCAAAATGAACACAAGGAGACAGACGGTGCGACAATCAGACGCCCGATTTGAGAGTTATTAGTATTTCCGTTCCGAGGGCCCGGTTAGATTTATGTGCAGTCCAACCTGACCATACCCCAACTACATCCAAACCTCAAGTGTGGTATGATAAAAAATTTCCTCACTCTAATCTTTCCATCTCCACTGACGGTTCGTCAATCGAACACTCATAGCCCATGTTATGGGTGAAAAGGTGGAAACAGGCCAAAATGGGTCCGGGTCTGGTCCGACCCGGTCCATGGGTCCGACTCGGCCTGCGTTTCTGCCCTGGACTATGGGGGGGCCCGGTCCACGGGGGCGGCCCAACCTGCGAAGGCAGCCCCGACCAGCAAGGGCAGCCCGTCCTACACTAGGTCCGACCTACGCTAGGTCTGGCCCATGCTAGGTCTGGCCCAGCG
This sequence comes from Viscum album, assembly GCA_963277665.1. Taxonomy (NCBI): domain Eukaryota; kingdom Viridiplantae; phylum Streptophyta; class Magnoliopsida; order Santalales; family Viscaceae; genus Viscum; species Viscum album. The sequence continues at coordinate 1,273,645,596 of OY728137.1, read as the reverse complement.
GCCCACAGTGGTTCACCCTAGCTACGTCCATGGGGGCAGCCATACCCCCTAGTTCCCGAATGGATTACCTGTTTGGGTGGGAGGAAGTGGCGCCAGACTGGCACCGGTGTGTCATGCGGGACCCGTTCCTCTCGTACATCCACCTCTTTCCGCAAGGCGCCGGTTGCGCTGTGCCACCTCCTTTGACCCAGTGACTCAGGCCTCTAGTCTTCATCATGGAAGGGCTCGATCCGGCCGCTTCTTCACCGCCATAGCCCTCCTTTGGTCCACCACGTGACACAGGTTGTACTGCGCCTTCTCCAGTATCTTGGCGGCTCGGGCCACCAGCTTCTTTCACGACCGACCTTTCGCCGGCCACCACTGCACCACCACGCTCCATCGGTCACTGGTCACTCCTCCAGTGGCAGAGTTACACTTCCTCCACCCCGTGGTGATGTTTTTTTCTCCATCCGTTGGCGAGTTTTTCGCAGGTCACCGGATGAGTTTCGGTGGCCCAATTCTTGTTCTGGAAGAAGTCACACATTCCTCAGGTTATCTACTTCGATCTGCAACCATTGTTGACAAGTAAATCACAACTCAGATTCATGCTGCATTGAGTTTCAAAATCCACAAAGAATGCGGTGCGGTCAGGCCGCGTTTGTTCATCCCGGGCCCTCCACATTAGGGTGATAACAAGCGACTTCGAATTCTAAACCATGGTGGAAGAAGAAGAACACACAACAATTAGCAAGCTTGAACCCCTACCTCAGTTTCGTTGTTCTTTGACGATGCCACGAAAAGGCGAACGTCGATTCGTTGGCATCAGAAAAGAAAATGAATAAGTTGAGGATGACATCATCGGGGTTATTCAAGGACAGAGCTTCCCCCCTTGCCATGGTTAAAGATCGTTCTTCATTGGCAGAAGAAGTGGTCTTCATTGGAGAGTTATTCTCCTCCCAAGCTCCACCAAAAAGACAAATGCCCAACAAAACAATAGATCAAGACATATTATTAAATTGTTGTCATAGAATTCAAAAGGGTTTAAATTAATTAATTTAATGTGTTTAATTAATTAATTGAGAGGGTTGGCACCATAAGTGGGTTGTTCAAGGGGGTTTCTCCCCACTTAATGGGGGTCCAAGAGGTTATAACCTTGGGTGGACCCAACCAAATTTAATTAATAAGAGGTTCTTAGAACATGGGAGGGCCCTAGAACCATAAACTCTAATGGGAGGTTAAGGTGTGGTGATCCCCACCCCCAACTCCCAAGTGGAGGTTTTAACCAACTAAAAATAAAAATAAAGCAACTACATTATTTTTAATTAATTTATTCATTAAAACCCAAAAACTATACTTTATTATTGACTAACTGTCATCAAGGTGGAAGTCTCATTAAACGAATACTGTCACAACGAGCTCAATGGTGCCCTCAGATTTCAATTCCGAGCACCAGGTCAAAAGTTACAAAACGCCGCTCACGCGTTTTCTGAACGTACCTGAAAAAATGTTCGTAAAATTATTATCAGTCACCCTCAACTTGCGCCGGTCATTATTAGGATTCTCTTAGGTGAAATATGCCCCAACTAACCCAATGGTACTCTCATATTTTCAATCCGAGTTACCGTTTAGATGTTATGAATTTTACAATAAAATAATTGTCACTTAATTATTTTATTTTCTGCCAAAAACTAACATTTTCTTGGGGCCCGTGGCAGCCAAAGTTAGTATCTTCATAAAGAAAGCATGCACTCACAAGTTCAGTGGTGGTATCTGATTTTTAATCTGAGTTACTGTTTGTGAGTTATAAGCATTTGAAAAATAAAATAATTTATTTAATTATTTTATTTATGATTTTACCATTTTTGGGGTTTCTCACAGGAGGCCCACACCGACCAATATTATGTCACGCCAAGGGTAAACCCAGCATTTTGAGCGCAATGATGCCCTCAGATTTCTGATCTCAGTTACCGTTTAAGAGTTATTCCACTTTTTTCGGGAAAACTTCTTACGCGCGTTATCTTCAGTATAACAAAAACTTTGAAGGATCATTTCGGGAACTCCAGGCCTCGGAATCGCATGCTGTCAGATTTCAAAGACTCATAAAATTCCTATTTAATTAAAAAAAATTACATGGAAATTATGGTTCTTTACAAGGAAGGTAGTTGGAGCTCCATGAGCCGTACTGGTAGGGGTAGTGGATGCAGAACTCTTGGGCGAGATCATCCTTACCAACAAAGAAGTGTAGTGCAGGGCACTCAGGTTGGAGCCCAGAGAAAAGGGAAAGGTCATCTCTATGCAGTTTAGGCTACACCTGAGGGGGGTGAGGCAAGATCATTTACTATATGAGGTACGATTCTTGTAGTTCCATGCCTGATAGTGCTTTATTTGATATAGGTGTTACACATTCCTTTATTTCTGATTAGTTGGTAGTTGTGTAGCGATTAACCATGGAGACTACATGTGGGGTAATGTAGGTTGATACTCTGCTAGGGATATGGGTCAAAGACATCACACACTATAAGGGTTCTTCTATGGAGGTTGGTGGGTATCATTTTCTACAGGACCTGTTTTTCCTCAAAATGTCTGGGTTTGACCTAATATTGGGGATGGATTGGTTTTTATTATATCAAGCGCACATCGACTATTATCAACAACAGGTAACATTCAAATCTCTCGATGGGAGTACTTATGTTCTTCATGGTGAGTGGGATAATCGAGCGGGCCGTGTAGGGCCACTACACCAACAGTTGGGAGAACTCACAGCCCATGTGGCAAGGATTATGTTAGATGATGGGGAGAAGGGAAAACCAGTCTTCCCTTTTGTTTTGGACTAGTTTTAGGATGTGTTTCCCATGTATTTCTCAGGGTTACCACCCAAGAGATATGTTGAGTTTACGATCAAATTGTATCCTAGAGTGGAGCCAGTTTCCATTCCACCTTACCAAATGGTGCCGGAATAGCTCCAAGAACTAAAGGTTCAGTTAGAGGAATTGGAGCGTAAGGAGTTTATACGTCCTAGTAAATCACCTTGGGGATATCAAGAGCTATTTTATAATAAGGATGATGGATCACTGAGGCTATGTGTAAATTATTAGAATCTTAACATGATGAAAGTTAAGAACCGATACCCTCTTCCTAGAATCAATGAACTCTTTGATCAAATCATAGGTTCCTCTGTGTTTTCCAAGATCAATTTGAGATCGGGATACCATAAGTTGAGAGTGAGACCCTCTGAAATAATTCAGAAACATTTTTGAAGTAGGTATGAGTTGTATTATTTTTTGGTGATTCCATTTGGATTGACGAATGAACCAGCAGTGTTCATGGACTTGATTAACTGGATATTCCACCCCTATCTGGATCAATTTGTATTTGTATTCATTGACAACATCTTAGTGTACTCCTGAACTCATGAAGATCATGCCAAACATATTGACATCATCTTAAGTACACTAAGAGAGCATAAGATTTATGCCAAGCTATCAAAATTATAGTTTCAGATTGATGAGGTTCACTTTTTGGGACACATCATTTTTGAGTTAGGTGTATCGGTGGATCCAAAATAAGTGCAGGTTGTGGTGTCTTGGGAGAATCCCAAGAAAGTCTCTTATATTTTGTGTTTTCTAGGTTTGGATGGTTACTACCGATGGTTTATTAGAGATTTCTCTCATTTGGAAGTGCTGTTCATAGGCATAACCAAAAAGTGGGTAAAATTTGATTGGTCAGAGGATTATGAGAATTATTTCCAGGAGCTAAAGAAGTGGTTGACTACTACACCAATTTTTGGTCTTACCCGAACCATGTATTAAGTACACCTTGTTCTATGATGCATCTGGTGTTGGACTTGGGGAAGTGTTGATGTAGGACGATCAGGTTGTAGCTTATTGGTCGAGATAGTTGAGACCGCATGAAAGGAATTATCCTACTCATGACAAGGATCTTTCTTCCATGGTTCATTCCTTAAAGTGTTGGAGGAATTACTTGCTGGGAGAACCCTGTACAGTTTTACCAACCATAATAGTCTCAAATACATATTATCTCCGTGGGATTTGAATCTTCGACAGTGATGTTGGGTCATGTACTTGAAGTTATAAAGGTGGTGAGTCACCTCCAAGTTGGAACTTCACTACCGATGTAGTTTATTTTGTTCATGGTCGTGTTGTGGTGCAAGAATATGTACAATAAGAGTTTATGTGAGAGTTCCAGGCATCAAAGTGGGAAGTAAATCCAAGTTTTATTAAGATGTACCATGATCCTCAAAGGTAGTTTTGGAGACTGGGAATGAAGAAAGAAGTTGCTGGTTTTGTGGCACGATGCCTTACCTGTTAGCAGGTGAAGGCTGAAAATCAACATCCATGTGGGTTGTTACATTCATTTCCTATTCCATAGTGGAAGTGTAATGAAATCACTATGGTCTTTGTGGTGGGTCTTCCGAGGACACCTCATAAGAATGATGAAATTTGGGTGGTGGTAGATCAGCTGACCAAAGTGGCCCATTTATTTTTGATTTAGGAGACCTATATAGTCGAATAACTGGGGGAATTGTATGTTCGTGAAATAGTTCAGTTTCATGAAAACTGAAAACCATAGTTTCAGATCATAATCTTCGTTTCACCTCCCACTTTTGGAAGGGACTACAGAAGCCCCTTGGTACCAAGGTGTTTTTGATTATGGATTACCACATGCAGACCAATGAGAAATCAGAGCGTACAACTCAGGTGTTAGAAGACAGGTTGAGGACATGTGTTCAAGGTTTTGATGGTTCATGGGAAAAACAGTTGTTGCTTGTTGAGTTTTATTATAACAATAGTTTTCCGGATACTATACGAATGATACCTTTTTAGGAACTTTATGGGAGACCATATAGATCTCCATTATGTTAGTTAGAGGCTAGGGATTCTAAGATGTTAGGACCAACTCTTATTTAGGATACCTCAGAGAAGGTTCATTTTATTCAAAAACATATGGAAACAAATCAGAGTAGGAAGACGTCTTATTCAGATCAGATTCGTAGACCTCTTGAGTTTATGGTGGGAGATAGTGTGTTTCTTTGAGTGTTTCCAAGGTTGGGTCACCATCAAATTCAGAAGCAGGGCTAGTTGGAACCTAAATTTATGGGGCCATTTGAGAATGTGGGGAGGGTTGGAACAATGGCATACTGATTGGATCTTCTGTAGTTTTATAGTGGGATGTATGGCGTCTTACCTGTTTCATAACACTGATATTATCACCCTAATTTATCTCATGTGATAAATAATGATGATGTCGAGATTGAGGCTAATGCGTCTTATGAGGAGCACCTGATTCTTATTGTGGATCATAGTGAGAATGTTTTGTGGGGAATAGTCGTGACTTTAGTTCTTGTTTTATGGAAGATTTGAAACATTCAGGAGGCATCTCGGGATAAAGAGTTTGATATACAGACCCAGTGGCCCATCCTCTTTGATTCAGAAACCTGATAATGTATGGAAAGAGCGTCTCGAGGATGAGCCGTTATAATGCGGGGAGGTTGTAAGGTCCTAGATTTCTATATAAAGGTATGTTTTGTTTTATGTTTTAGTTTTAATACCCATTTTTTTATTAATTAAATATTTTTTTATGTCCTTAATAAGGTTTGGGAGGTGTTCTAGGGGTTCAGGGCATGAAAATGGGAAATGGGTGTTTTGGGTTGTCCTCACGGTTTGGAAAACTGTGCGAGGGGTGACTGTGATGGTAGTGTCAATCTAAACAATTTGGGTATGGTCTAGAAAACCATGTTAGAGAGAGGGCATGTAGGCAGTAGCCACCGTATGGTTTGTGCATGGTTTGGAAAACCTTGTGTTAAACCGTGCGGTTTGGGAACTTCGAAAAATTTATAAAAATTCCATTACAGTGGAAATAAGTTGCACTTGGGATTTTCCTCCCTTCTTCCTCCTCCAGCCCAAGTGACTCCCCAAAAGCTCTAAGATATTCCAAGGACCAATCTCCCTCATCTTAGGGCCTATTGTTGTGTTGTCAGTTGTGGATTGAAGATTTGGGTAGAGCTAATCTCCATCTTTCTTTTTATTTTGGTTTAGGGTTTTCATTCTTCTTATATCTCCATATGAGTCCCTAAAAACCTACTTTTTAGGGAGATTTAGGGTAATGATTCAAGGTTTGGTTGAATCGATATCTAAGGCTTCAATTGATAGGGTGTTCGCCAACAGATTCTAGGTATGTGGTCTACAAGTTATATTCCTTGGGTTTTGTGTAGATTCATCCATGTAGGGTTTTATTATTGTCATATTTTGATGATTTATTGGAGATTTTGACATTAGGAGGTGTAGTGGGTGTCTAAATGGTTAATTTAACCCCTCTTGATCCCCATGGGATGCAAGAAGGATGAATCGACCTAATTAGGGCCACCCATGAGGTGTGCCGATATTTCCCGGACTTAGAGTTAGCTAAGTAAGTGCAAGGTCATTGTGTGAGAATGTAGATCCCATGTTGAATATGTTAATATGCTTAATGGATATGAAATTGGGGTTTTAATAATACACTTCAGTTTGGTAATGGCCTAATAAGTTGTTTGGTTGGCATGAAAAAGGGGTTAAATGGATTAATGGGAACATGCTAGGGGACTAGCTTATACTTGAATATGATTAGGGTGATAGGAATGGGAATGGGAAATAGAAATAAAGGGTTAAGTAAAATAATGATGAGTGTGTTAATGGATTGAGGAAAAAATGTCAATTTCCCATTTATTGATATTTTTGTGAGGTTGTAAATGACGTTGTCTATGGTTGATTGTGGTGAATGATAAATAAGCATGTGCACAAGGCTTGGTTGAGTTGGGTATCAACTTGAGGTTCTATACCCACAGTTTGAGTTTGACTGAGGTTCTAGATCCTCCCTTAAATGAACATGTTAGGGAAGGAGACATAGTTTTATTCCCCAAACAGTTGCATTCCACCAGATTGAGGCTTCTAGGTGAGGAGTATGGGTTATTATAATGTGATTATTAGTGATATAGGACTTGATTTTATTCCCATATGCTTGATAATATCTAAGGTTCCTAAACTATTAAACACATGTAAATAGTAGATTAAATCATTAAATTCTTAAGTAGTGAACCTGGAATCAATGGTAGTATAACTTAAATGAACATATTTTAGAATATATCATTGAACTATTTATCTTTACTTGTCATTATTTATCACTTACATGCACTATCTACTTTTCTGGATATTTTGTAGACACTATTGGTGGTATCCTACTGCGTTATAATCACACCCTTCTCGGGTTGTCATTTGGTACCCGAGAAGATTTCATGCCTGCAGGTCAGGACAAGGGCCCTAGGATAGGGAGTTGATTTGGACATGGGACAAGTTGGGTGAAGTTATAGACTGGGAGTCCAAACCATTTTGGGTATCCTACTATTTTTTTTCTTTTGGGGGTTTGTTCACTTAACACTGTAGAATGGAATTTTATAATTATAGTTGTATTTGGTTATAACCAGTTTGGGAATTGGTTTTTTATGTATGTTGTCGATTGATGCATATTGTTCCTGTTATTTAAATTATTATCTGTAGCAACTTAATCTGGTAGTGAGGGTATAGTCCCTCAAAGAGACCTATTAGACATTGACCACTAGTTGAAAACCTCTAGAGTATAGGGAGGCATTCTTGAGTTCATGTAACTACCCGACTCAGTGCACCTATTTAGTGGCTCCTAGGTCAGGGATGTTATAGTTTATATCTTAAATATCATGTAATATATTGTTAAATTAGATCTAAGGGATAATAAAATAAATTTTCTTAGTTATTCTTATACTTATAAATCCTATTGTGTTTGTAATAAAAATAAAAGGATATTCGAAGAATCAATTCATGTGATATGTGATTAAAGTGACTCATTTTATCATAAAAAACAACATTTTTGACCTTGGTGATTCTATGTATAACATGAGACTTGATACTCTAATCAATACTAAAAAAGTAATGATGATTAACATGTTCATGTAAAAAATAGTTCTAAAAAGATATAAACTATTGAAATCTAGAGTGTGATTCATATATAATGTATAAACTTAAAGCATTATCCCTTAGAAACATTTTTTGGTGGTTTAGATGATGGTTCTAGAATTATAATAAGCGAAAAAAATATTTTTGAATATTCTATTTTAATTTATCATATTAAAACTAAAACAATAAAAAATCCTTGAATGATAAAATATGGGTTTTAGAAATGAAAGAATAGTGAAAATAGTTTAAGTGAAACTAGTTTAATTGAAACATGGTATGATAATTAGTTTATAGACCCACTAATTATCTAGTTATAGTCACTAAATGGGTTTATAGGAATAAGAAAGAAAATCAAGGGGAGATCACTTGGAATAAGGATAGATTATTGGAGAATGGATACCATCAATAAAAAAGTATAAATTATAATGAAACCATTACATATATACCTATTTCATAATTCATTATAATTCTATTATATTATTCATCACAAAATAATCTAAACCTTTTCTATATGAATGTTAAATTTTCTTTTTTTAAAATTATTTTATTGTGGTGGATGATTATATTGAAGAACCATTAGGCTTTCAAAATCTTGTTTTTCCAATATATGCCTTCAAACATACAAAATATATATGTGGTCTTAAATAGGAACCTAGATCTTAGAATGAGAGGTATAGACTATTTCTTTTTTCAAATAGTTTTTCTATAGGAATGGAATATCCTATAATATTTAATAAAACTTCATCTATAGATATTTTTCATGGTTAAATATATGTTGATAAGGTGTTTTTTAGTTCAAATAACCAAAAATTATAAAATTAATTTTCTAAAATCACGTAATAAGAGTTTTAAATGAGAATAATGGGCGAGTTTCATTTTTTAATAGTTTTAAAATATATTATAAATACTTTGGGAATTTGTTAAATAAAATCATGTACATATATAAATTACTAAAAATGTTCAGACTTGAATAAGGTAAAACATATTAAAATAATATGATTTGAAATATTAAATTTTATATAAATAAATATTAAAAAAACAATGGACAATAATTTATATAGAGGAATTATAGGGATATTTTTATATCTAACTTGCAGTAAACAAGACAACAGTTTTTTCATAATCCTATGTGTGATATTTTAATAAAATCCTAAGGAATTTCATATAAAATATTCCTAAATGAGTTTATGTTATTTAAAAGTTTATATATATATATATATATTTGTCATTTAATAAAACTGTTGGATTTGATTTAATCTCATTTTCTGATGCTGACTTTGGTAGTCAAAAACTATATTGGAAGAGTACCTAAAAAAATACTACTTCTTAGGAAGATATTTAGTTTTTTGGTCTAGTTAAAAACACAATTTTGTTTCTATATCCACAATGAATGTTGAGTAGGATACATCTGGTAGTAGTTATGTTGAATTTTTTTAGAAGAAACATACTTTATAGAAATTTGATTTTAATTTTGAAAATCTCCAAATAAAAGGTGATATCACAAGTGTCATCAACATTTAAAGAAAATCCAATAATATATTCAAGAAATAATAATATTGATTTAAGGATACATTTATAGAGATATCATATACAAAATTTTCTATTTATATTGAATTTATTGATAATAAAAATTAGTTAGAATATATTTTTACTAAGCCCATTTCGTTTGATTGTTTTAATTTTATTAACATTGAGTTGTTTTTTTAATTTAAATGAGTTTGATTTGTTTTTATTAGTTTTATTATATTTTATGTTTTTTTGCATATTTTTTTTTATATTTTTCTTATTAAATATTTTATTTAACACATTGATATATATATTTTTTATTTATGATCTTACAAATCATACATAGCTGAACATGCAATAATGTTTTTTATACATAATATTTATCTTATAGTATATAATATTTATATTTTTATAGTATTTACTCTGTGATATGTAATATAATATTAGTGTTGGATAATTATTTTATCTTAAATTTTTAATATTTTGTTTTTATATTCTAATGACGTGTTAGGTTATTAAATTCCTTCCTATTTTAATTTTTTTAAAAATTTAATAATTTGTATTGGAAGAAACTAAATTTGATTTCAAACCTTATATTTTTTCTCTCAATTTTAATCCCTAAACCATGAACCTTAGACCCATATTTTATAATGTTAAAATCATAGAGTAACAGGTTTGGATCATCATAATTAAGAAGAGAGAAAATGCTTAAAAGAGAATGATTTTACCTGGTATATATGTCATTTATATTGGCTTAATCCAATGGATATACTACTTAATAGAGTTTTTATTTTTTAAGGATGTGAGTATGTGTTTGATGTAAAATATACTAAGTAGTTTTTGAAAAATAAGTTGGATATTTCTATATTAACACACAGTTTTGGTTTGTAATGGTAAAATACTATATTAAGAAAAATATAAAAAGAAAGGACATTTGTTTTATATATTCTAAAATTAATGAGATTTTTCACTATCCACATGAAGGAAATTTCATGTTCAGTTTGACAGTGGATATTTTTAATTAAACAAATATTGTGGACATAATTTTATTTCTATTTGAAACAAAAAATATATAGAAGAATATGTAAAAGTAGTTGAAGTCTCAAAATTAAATACTTTCTTTGGTTTTTAAGCTATAATTTCCCATTGGTCACAGGAGTCTATGAAATTTATTTTTCAATAAATTTAATTATTATATATATTGTTTAATGAGAATAAAATCAATTTTTCAAGGTAAATTATGATATAAATGAATCATTATGATCAAGGGAGGGAAAAAAATTAAATTTCTCTCATAATGGAAGACTACAAACTCTTTTATTTTATTATAATGAAAATTTATTTGAATGTACTAGAATACATTAAGTTTCCTCAACACAATAGCATGTGATATAGAGTTATCAATAAGGTTGGAATTTTTTGGAGTGTATACTTGATCATAATAGATCTAATTAACAAAGGTGTTGTAGAGAAAGCATAATTATAAAAGCTTAATAAAATAAATAGTTCGCTATTACTATTATAGTGGAGCTTCAAGATAGTATATGGAGAATTGAGTTTGACTCTATGGATAAATATTTCCTTGATTCACTAGAAGAATAATTAGCTTAGAAAGTAGGAAAAAAAGATATTTCAATTGAAGTGAAACATGAAAAGGTTTAGGTGAATGAAACTATAAATGTCGATCACATTTATATTTCAGAAAATGATACTGGTTTTGAGTTTATTTTTGAAGAAATTGTTATAAATGAATCTGATTAAAATACAGATGATTTTTTAAGATACTCATTTAGACAATGAGAGAATATAAAAAAATTGAATAAGTAAATAAAGAAATACCTACTGAATATACTATACTACTAAATGTTTATAATTCTAGTTAAGAGAATGAACATATGAATTTTAAAATACTAGATTTTAGAAAGATATTTCATTTTTCTAAAGTAATAAAGTGGTGTTAGATGAATAAATTTTAGTCACCAACTACATAAGAAGATGACCATATATTTTATGGAAATATAAATCACATTATAATTGGAATATTTTATGAATTTCAACATCATCAGGATAAAATTTATAATTTGAAGACTGGTTTAAAATATTCTTGAGAATAATTGAAATTTTGAAAATAAAATTTTGTTTCAAAATCACATTCTGAGGAATTAAAATAAAATATTCTTTCATGAAAATATTTTTTTTGAGATAAAGGAGTTATTGAAAAATCAAACTGAAGTGAAAAATAATTATCAACCTTTCTTGATAGTTATAGATGAAGAATTCAAAAATAACCAGATAAATTTTAGGAAATATTACTAAAACTCACGAAAAGAAGTGAATCTATCTAGATTGTGTTGGATGATGATTTAAGAAATGAGATTATCAAAATTATGAAATCATAAACTACATTATTAAATGGAATGGAATCTATTTAGATATATTTTTGAATCTATTTTGGAGTAATTATATTGAATTAAATTATAGTTCGCAGTGAACTATGAAAAAACCTGATCGGGGGGGGGGGGGGGTCCTATCATGTGTCGCTTTTTACTGATTTGAATATTATTATTAGATTATGCACTATTCACTCTTGAACCATTATCTCATTTCATAGGTATGAATAATTTTTCTGTGAATGTGACCCTCACCTTAGTATGTAATACAGGGATAGAAAAGAATAGAAAAACACAAGGTTTTTAAAAGCTTTCAACCCTCTCTAAAACTTGAATGACATTTTCAGGTACACAAATTTTATTATCACATCAATGTAAATTGATTACAACTTCAGTACAATTCATACATAATTTTTGTTATGGAATCATCAAATTCTCTCAGTGTGTATTTTTTCAAAAGGTTGTGGCCAAATCCAAAATTTATTATTTAAAGAAAATACCTCTTTAGTGTGGGTAGAGGGAGACCCATTACATAGCCCGAAAGCCCAAGTCCAAGTGTGCTGAATACAAGGCTTGAAAGCCCATTTTTTGGTGCAATGGACCCCTCGGTGAACAGTACTGCTACAGTACTCACACTGCTACAACACTGGCTATAGTACAACCGCTACAACAGTACCTGCTACAGTACATCCGCTGCAACAGTACCTGCTACAGTATAGCCGCCGCAATAGTGCCTGCTACAGTGCCTCCACCGCTGCAGTTTCACCACTACTATAGTCCGCCTCTACTACAATACTACTACGTACTAGAATTATGTCCCTTCCTAGATTTGATCCTAGGTCTTTTACATTTATTCCCACCATATGATCCAAAATTTCACCAAATTCATGGTGTAAGACACATATTAGTCTCTATTAAAGGAATAATGTTCTTTAATAGTCCCCCACATATCTTTAAATTGGTATTCAAATGATAGGATTATATTAAACCAACTTCATTCATGTTTTCCGTATTCTCCACTCAGTCTCATTATGATTTTGAAATCATATTTGATTTTCTATGTTCTGAGAGTCTTGATGCACAAGATGAACAGTAATAACCCTGTCGGTCTCTCTCTCTCTCTTCTCTTCATTCTTCAATGAACTATCTCTCCCATGAATGCATTGGGTTCTTTTTATTCAATACAAATTTTTTTTCTATTTAATGTAATATCAAATTCATTCCCAAATTTTATAAAATATATCTGTAGTGAAAAAAATCAAGAGTTCTTCACACACACTTTTTTGTTATCTTTCACTGATATATATTCATAATACAATGTGAATAGTTTCTATATGATTTGTGCACTTTGAATTCTCCTAAAAATCTATTATTTTGAAAAATATTTAAAATATATATAATATTCTATTTAATATCTCTTGATTAATCATATGATTATCTCCGCATGGTATTGGAATTATCATGACTCATTATCATATACAAATCCCACATAAATTATCATTATTTAAATCCCAATTCATTTTGAGATTTATAAATATCAATGATATTTAAATATTTCATCTCATCTTCTCCACTAATCCAGTGACCTCAAAATCTTTGACGTATGAATTAATAAGATGCAACACCATGGAATATCCTGTGGTGTAGCACTCCCTGTGTCGGGCTTTCAATGGTGAAGACTTCCCAAAACAATCACCATGAATGAACTATAGTGTGGTCAATTCTATTTTGATCGTTATTATTCCCTCAATTAAGACACCCCTAGAACCTCCACATCTTATTATTACTCAAACTTTCTCACAAGTGGATTAGATCTCACCAGAATCACCGAAACACCCATAAGTAATACACAACACCATGGCAACATCTTTATTTCACATCTCTCTATGACATAATATCCATTATTTTGTTTTGGTTCTCATATCAAACTTACCTTAAACATATACATACAAAGAACCATCTTTATTTTCATGATATTAGGGATTAATATCTAAATATAAACCTGGATAACCATTCATTTGAATAAAGTTGATGTTAATTTAGAGAAGATCATTACATGAATCATCATCTGATTAAAATTATTTTTTGTACTATATATTTAGAATAAGTATTTTTTTATTTAATATCCTTTACATAGTTCATGGTTATCCTAAATTTCATTTATCTAGTTTCCATGTACCTTTATACATATCATCAAACAAAAGTTAACATTACCTAGAAAATTCACAATACCCTTATACAAATAGTGAAATGTACCATTATATAGGTATTGCATTCTCCAAATGACAATTACACAATGCGTGTTATCCTTTATATAGGTCCAAAATTACATTTATGCATCTTTTTATTATAGTTATACCTTTATGTAGAGACTAAATTATCTTTATGCAGTCAAAAAATCCATAGATTACCATTATAAAAGGTTCAAACTACCATTATATAGGTAATACGCTTTAGGGTTTACCTTTACACAGCATGCATAAATAGAACTTTACCTTTACCAAATTGGAAAGTTCAACTCAAAATCATCTCATGTCACTCTCACTTAATTACATGGATTTTCAACATCTATAAAACATATTAGAAAATGTTTCATTACCCATAAAAAATTGTATATTTCTTGAATATTAGTGCATAAATCATCATAATACTATGTTTCTTAAATATATATTAACTTGATCTTTAAGAAACACCTATAATAAATTTTCTATTTATTATGGTAGTATCATCAATATCTTCTTCACCACAAACAACACATATTAACACCTACTAATATATAGTGTTTTTTTAATGGATTTTCCTGAAATTTATAACCTCACCAAAATCGAAAAATTCATCATAAAATTTAAAGTGCAATAGAATTTAATCACTATTTCTCTTACTAGACACATCAACCAACACTCACCCTTTATAAATATATTTTATTGAGTCAAAATAAGGGTGAAAATTTGGATTATAATACCTCAACCTTTAATTATCTATAGGGCTATATGGATTTCCATATTCAATGCTGGATGATATTTTTACTTATCATATTAATATTTTCTCCTCTTAAGGAATACACTCCTCATTAATTCATCATGGCAATGAACATGTTCTATGATGATAAATCATTTATTATTATCTTTGGTGATAACCTCATGAAACTCATACTTTTTTATAATTACTTCAATTCCTTCAATTTTAGTATATAAAGAATATAAAGAGAAAAAAGAGGGGAAAAAATTCATTTTATATTTAGTAAGATCAATTGGGTTGAGATTTTGATCTCAACACAGAAACATTATTTTTAGATCTAAAATATTTAGAGGTCTTCATGACTATTCTCCCTTAATTATTTCAATTATGAATTTCCTAGGGAAATATGGTTTTATTTTCATCCTCTATCTTTGATTTCTCTGGAATAAGCTAACTTATCTTTTCTACTAATGTACTTTGAGCTAATGATCACTCATTTTAGTTTCTATCTTCACAAAAATTTATTATTTTCCAAGTTATAGG
The DNA here is from genome assembly GCA_963277665.1 of Viscum album. NCBI lineage: Eukaryota > Viridiplantae > Streptophyta > Magnoliopsida > Santalales > Viscaceae > Viscum > Viscum album. The sequence continues at coordinate 1,273,630,238 of OY728137.1, read as the reverse complement.
GCCATGTAATTTAACACATTATGTACAACCTAATTTCATATTCCACAAAAATTCTTTTCAATAAATATTTGGTCATATTTGTCAGACAACCTCTCATGAAATTGAATTTCTTATTCTTTTGAGATAATCTACTTTCCTTTTTTTTTTGTAATTGATTGTGACCCCTCAATATATTTAGCCATTTTAAATTTCTCTAGTAGAAAAAATAGACACTTATTTATGATATACCTTAATTTATTAGAGTATACACTTGATTTATTCATCACTTTTGTGTCACCCGTTTTGGAAAACCCATGCTATTCATCTCTAGAGATCTTAATAATTAAACTAATTTTATTATCCCATTTTCGGTTTGATTCTATTTTTGAATTATTATTACTTAAATTGAATTTATATTACATTTCCTATTAAAAATATATTATGTTTTTATTTATATTACTATTGTAGAAACATCTAGCCTCAGTTTTAAAATCATTATCATCTTCTTTTTACACTTTTTGGTAGTATTTTTCTCATATTTCTTCATATACCTTTCTCCCAATGATGAAATTATTTTAAATTTATTTTTTTAATTTATTATTTTAATCTTCTATCCTCAATATCATATAATATGTGATTGGTTTTTTCATTACTATATTATTTTTAACACTAACCATATATATTTCAAGTCTCCAAGAAGTCATTTAGTCATTAAAATATGTTCTTGGTGGACAATTTTTTTCTTTTTCATAAATTATTTTTTGAATAGAAATAATTTTATTAAAATATAATATAATCCCCATGAATTATGGCCTTATATAATATTATTTTATTAACATTTTTTACCATTATTCAATTTCCTTATGTACTGACATCCAGTAATTCCAACAAAATATAATAAATATATTTCTTTTTCCAATACAATATGGCTAGATTTTGTCTCATGTTGGTCTTGGTAAACATTACCCTAATTTTGAGAGTTTCATGAAGATAAACTCTTCTTAGAAATTCTAATATCCACATTTAATGTGTTAGTGGGATTATTACTTTTTTATTCACCCAGATCTATCCAAATTTCAACTTTCAACCTGCATTGGAACGTAAAAGAGCATTAGTACAACCCTATTAACTAAAAAAGTGTATTGAATTTTTGAATGTCTTGAATTACATACTTATCTAGATGACATTAAATTCATTATTCCACTATTATGATTCTATTATTAAATATAACTCTCACTTATAGTTTGTATGGTTATATCGTTCCTTTCATCAATTTATGAAGTTAAAACTAGTGTCGATTTTCAATTTCACAATTCCACTTAACGTTCAAGAAACATTTTGTTAAAATAATATTTTTCAATATAAATTTATCCCAAATTAAATTCCCATTAATTTTTTATATTTTTAATGAAATATTCATGAATAATTTTTAACTATTATATAGAGTTGTCATGACCTTTAATTTACCATGCATTGATTCCAACTGTACATATTTTACATTAATGTGGGTTTTACATAACTTTTCAAATGCATGGATAACCTCTTAAAGAATAATTTTTTAACTTATTTATCATTGGAATGTTTTTTAAATTTTCTTTAATTAAGAAATTATTTTCATTTCATAGTGAAACATATTATTCTTTAGCTTTCATATGATATGTGAGAGCATTACACTCCAATATTTTCCTTCATAACACATCTTCCATTTCATCAAATTCATTTTATAGTTTTGATTTTTCATCAAGTATTCCCTAAAAAAATGTATATACGAATCCAATTTTCTAAGAACATTGTTAACATGACATTCAAATTTAGGGTAATATTCTTCAATTTTGTTAAAGAATCATGTTCTTAATACCCTTCATAGTTTGATCTTGTTTCTTCAAAATGACTATTTTGATCATTTTTAATATATTAACACTTACATATTTGATCAAATTCAAGTATTGTTTTATTTTTCTTATCTTTTTAGATTTTTCCCATTTCATTTTCCTCATTGTAATTTTTTTAAGATCATGGTTGAGACCTTTAATTTTGCTTTAACATGGATGGAAAATGAATTCTCTATATGAGGCTCTTCAAAATTTTCTACAAATACACTATTCAATAAATCTCGAAAAATCAACTAGGTGAAATATCGATGTATTTATAATTGAACCAATATTTTCTCTAATACCACATGTAGAGCCTAGTGGACCATGAAAAAAGTTGGGGTTAAATCCCATATCATTTTCTACAAAGTTTACTTTTATTCTTATGTTATCATCTCTTTACTCTCAAATACCTATCTTGTTTAAGATGTATGAATATTCGTAGTAAAAATGTGACCCTAACCTTGGTATGTAATGTTGGTTATACAAGATCAATAACACACAAGGTTTTTACAAGGCCCATATCCTCTAAAAAAACCTACTCCTTACCATGCTCAACTTTTTTATGGTATATAGATTTTATTATCACTTTAATTAAAAATGATTAAAAGTATTGTAAACAATAACACACAACGGTTTGGATGGTATCATACAATTCCATAGTTGAATATGACACCATTTCATATCCTCTAACTATATTTACATAGAATCCTACCATCCGATTTATAATCACACCTAATTGGCACTTCCTAGAACCTATCAATCTATATGACAAGGATAGAGTTCATTAAGGGCCCTCCAAATAAATTTAAACATATATTCAACTTCTAGGATATGATCAACACACCTTCACCCACATTTTCCTTGTTCTCCACTCGGTGTCAATGTGATTTAAAAATCACAATAGATCTTCTATATTTTGAGAGTTTTGATTGATATGATGAATAGAAACAACCACATCATTCTCTCCCTCTCCATATTACTCTCTCCTATCATTCTTATTAAATCTAAAAATACTCTCTTGAATGCATTGGGATATTTTTATTTGATGAAAACCAAATTCTCTCTTGAAAATAGTATCAGGTTCTATCTCAGTTTTAAAGAATATACCTTGAGTTACTGCATCAAAATTCATTTACACACAATATTTTTTTCTTCTCATACACTGGTATGTATTAACAATAAAATGTGAATATTTTCTACATAATTTTCTCAAATTAAATTCTTCTATAAATATGGTCATTTTAAAAACAACTAAAATAGATATTATATTTGATATAATATCTCCTAAATACATATATGATTATCTCTACACAGTATTATAATTACTACATATTATTATCCTTTATAAATCCTTTTGAAATAATCTATTTTTAAAAACTATTTATTTTTAGGATTTATAACTCCTTGAGATATTTAAATATAACATATCATATTCTCCACTAATCCTACAACCTTTAAATCTTTCATATCTGCATGAATAAGATGCAATACCATAACATAACCAATGGTGTAGCACTACCCATATTGGGATTTCAGTGTTGAGGACTTCTGAAAGATGGATACCATGAAGGAACTAAAACTGATCCATATTGCCTTGATCATTACTTCATTTTATCTAATTTTAGACACCATGAGTACCTAACCAATGTATTTTGACACACTGTTTCTCATGATTTTATTGAAATCCCACCAAGGCCACCATAACACCCACATAGAACACCGTACGACATGGGAGAGTGTTTATTTCACATATAATTGTAGAAAGGTATCCCTTCCTTTAGTGTGGTTCTCATCTAAAAATTTTATATAATTCCTAGTTACAAAGTAAAATCATTATTTTAATGATATGAAGGACTCTTATCTAAATATTTTATTGGATCATAGATTATTTTAAATACTGTGATGTTATTTGAATGAAAATGATTACATGAATCATTTTATGATTATTCTTATTTTATCATGTATTTATCCATAATAAAAATTATGAATTTTTAATTTTATTAGACTATATTCAGTCCTAAATTTCCTAAATTACCCTTACATGGTTTCCATGTAACTCCACATAGATCCATAGACAGATTCAAAGTTATATTTAAAAGAAAATTGCACACTACCCATACATAGAAAGTGTTTGTTCCTTTTATGAATGTATTTCAATATCCAAATAGCATTTACATAATTTAAGTTCAATTTTATATAGGTATCTAATAATATTTAAACACCTTATGTATTTTAGTGATAATTTTAAAAAAATCCTCAATCACCTTTATAAATATTTCAGATCCCTAGATTATCATCATGCAGGGTTCTGACAACATTTACACAAGGAGTGAACAACTTGTTTTACCATGAATCAACCTACATAAATTTTGAGTTACCTTTTTCAAATTATAAAATTCAACTAGAAATGATATATGGACATTATAAATCAATCCATATACCTTAAAACTTCCATAAAATATAGTTAGTATTTTTTCATCACCCATTAACACTTGTCTCTTAATGATCAGTGTAACAATCAACACCATATGAGGTTTCTTGAATCTTTCTTAGAAATATCTTCAAGAGACACCTCCAATAACTTCTCCTTTTGTTAAGGAAGTATCTTTAACATCTTCTATTCTACCAAAACACATATTAAAACCTTCTCATTATAAATTTAGTCATATTTATTTACAAAAAAAATACAATTCCAATAAGGGAGATTCATAAAGAAAAGCTAGATACAATTCGTTCCTGACCTAATTTGGTTCTGGTAAATACAATACTTTCTGTAATATAGTGTGAAACTATCACATTAAAAATATTTCATGAAATTAAATAGGATTTAATAATAGAAAATATATAATTCATAAATAAAAATTTAAATATTGAGGAAACTGTATGTATTCTAGGAAGTGCGTTTGAGAATGTGAAATATAAAAGTCATGTCCATCAACAAATTGATAAATCTAATAAGGATATAAAATACTAACAAAATTCATAAATAATTTAACCACAAAATTTAAAAAAAAACAACATTAAAGGATTATTTAATGAAAATCACAAAGAGTCACAAACTATAAATATTTTAAAATAGTGGGAAAAAAATTTAAATTCAAATTTTAAACTTTTAGAAGGTGGTAAACCAAAGATTCTTGATAATCTTGGAGATCTTTTTTATTCAAAATCTATGTATTATAAAGATTCTAATTCATTCATATTTTAAAATGAAGAAATATCAAGAAATAAAAGATTTTAATAAAATCATGTAAAAAATCATTATCATATTTCATTTATACAATGAATCATTATAATGAAAAGAGTTTGGGTAAACTAATTAAAAATATTACAAATTAGTAGGAATAGAAAATATAACACTTCTATGTGTATTACATTATAATGGATGACATAAATGACATACAGACCACATATGTATATTTTATATGAAACAGATATGACACTATAATAGACTACATAAAGGAAGATATTTTCATTAATATTAGAGGCTTTTGTAAAAGTTTTGTATGAGATGACATAAAAGAATCATATATTTGTTCTACTTGATAGATTGGATACTTCTAAAACTGAGTTTTAAAACTTATTTAGACCCTAAAATTTATTTCAAGAGAGATCCATGGTGGACCTAAATATTAGTGGGAAATGGATATGGTAGAAACCATACATCCTCTAAAACCTCATGACGAATTACTAGTAATGTTTCAAAAGAAACATCAGTCCATGATTAGAATTCATCTCAATATAAGAATATTTTGTTAGGGAAATCTAAGTATACATAAAATTAAATTTAGTAAGGAGATAATATTAGTGTTTGAATTCCTAAAATAGTGTTATGGACCACAGATAGACTTTAAGGTATTGGAGTTCTTGGACACAAATCAAGCTCTTCCTCAATTGAAACTCTAACTTTTTACAAAGCCTTAGTGACTTCAAAAGATTAAAAAAATCATACTTTTACACATAATAAACTCTCTTATTATAAGAAATAAAATACAAAATAAAACTTATTGATGTTTTAATACTCTTTAGTTATTTATTTACTAATTTATTTCATTTAAATATAAATAGAAGTCACTTCTATATTCAAAATATCTTTATTGTTATATTTTATCTATTTTGTATTTTAGTGTGTAATATTAATTGTGTTATAGCCTCTGATTAGATTTATACTTCATATTTTTAAAATGGGGAATAAATAATTATTGAGAAAAAATGTTATTAATAATTCCACTAACCCATTTTTTAAACAAGCTGGTGTCCAACCACTTTTTATTAAAAAAAGAAAGGAAAGCAACATTTTTTCTGAGATGAGAGGGAACCCAAATCATGATTAATATGTCTAAAGGCATGAAGGACTTAGAAAATGATTGAAACAAAGGACCAGTAGACCTAAGGATAAATATATGGTTACCCCTTTTATTTGAAGCCTACACCATGTTATCCCACTTGTCAAACCATGTTTATCCCTGTCCAAAGACATTACACCCATGCTACCAGGTATGAGTGATTCACCCCCCCTCCAAAACCATTACATCAATCTGTATTGATACATTGGTATAGGGAACCCTTACATAAAAAAATGTGTGTGGGAGGAAGGAAAAATTATCATAACCCCGTCCCCACATGGTGTACCCAACCTAGCCTGAAAGTGGGAGAAAAGAGATAGTGACACCCTAGTACCACCTCTAGTAGGCCCTAATCTAGTGACTAGCACCGAGGGTATAGTAAAAAATGAATAAGATCTATCCACCACAAGCAGTGGGTAAAGGAAATTATATTAATAAATAACCTGGCTGTTAAAAATACAATATATTCAAATAAGCATCCATATTTCATAACAATAGGTAATCATGGTTTCAACACGTTTCATTGCCTCTAGTGTCCTACCCAACCTCCACGTGAATATACTGATGTATCTATCCACTCCAAGCATAAAATGATTCCACCAAAACTGGGCCTTCTTACCCCACATACCACAAAAACCCTCCACGCTCATCTATCCCAGGCTCATATCACAAGTAGTAGGAAAAAACAAAGAAACATGGATCTTGGCCCTAATACAAGGCATCTGACCTTACACAAAATAAGATCTCATGGATCCAAAGAACATGTCCCTTGTAATTTACTAAAAATGAGGTAAACTTAAACCCTACATGGAATTATATTTTGTCACACAATGATTTTTGTACATCTTGAATTTACCAATTCATTATTTATAGGTTCCAACTATGGGAATCCTAAGCTGTAAGCTATGACGAGTTTTTAAAAATCAATTAAAAAATTAATTTAACACACCTTTAATTATTTTATCAAAAAAATAATCATTATTTATGATTATTAACCATTTAAATTAAAAATTATTTCTTGAATTAGTTTTGTTAACATCAAATTAAAAAACAACCAGGTACATTAAACATGCCTCTTAAATATTTTTGAAAATTAATTATCAATAAATTATGTATTTAAGTTTTGTACCAATTTGACATGCTAAAACAAGAACAAAAAGGGTTTCATAGATTTCACTCTATCTATAAAATCAAGAGGTAACCCATTATCATGGTACAAATAATAACATCGCCAAGTGATCAATACCAATTCATTAATCCAGTTCAAGTAATTTATTAGAATAATTAAAATATAATTGAAGGGTATAAATAATGGTAACTCTAAAATTACATGTAAATAAATAGGGATATAATAAATCCCCATCCTCAAAAGCGTTACAACATTCTTCACATGAGACTAGACCAATGATGTGGCTCCCGATCGCCTATCCTAATGGAACTGCATCTATCCAAGGATCTCGTACCACAACTGTTCTAATAAAAAACCAACATAAATTCATTAGAAACATAGATATTGAGTGTTACATATTTATAATAGTAATGGGAGAAAAAAATTGAATAGATCACAAGAAAGGAGGTAGAATATACCTTTAATTGAATATGGATCAAAGGAGGGAAGCTGGTCATCAAACCTTGACAAAGGAATCCCTAAAACATCAAAGAGGTGGTCACCTAGAATGAGAGAGAAGGGTGATTCAATCATAGGTTTCGAAAACTTGAGTATCTAGAAATTTTTAAAACATAAAACATTAGGGACTTACACGACGTTTAATTACTTTTCATGTCATGTAATCCTCAGGATTTGGTTTTCTCTAAAAAATGCATCTCCTTTTCATTTTATTATTTTTTATAACCCTAATTCATTGCACATCATGAAACCTGCATTCAAATTTTGTAAAAGGTTTACATGGTGTGAAATCTCTCTAATTATATCTTTTTTTATATGAACTTATCCATACTTATTTCAAGCCTCCTCCGAGCACCTCGATCTTCATAAACATGCAAAGGGTTGATCCCCATGGATCCAAGCCCTTACATTAGATACCTATCAAAACATTTTCATCCTCAAGAATTCAAAACCTAACAAGAGATTAAACATAAAATGGTTATCCAAATAGCCAACCTGTGAGATACCTCTCAAGTCTCTAATCACCACAGGATCTCAACCACCTCACCCAAGAACAAGGAGATCAACACGGTGAGTAGATAAACTACTCATAGAGTATGTACCACATATATCTAGAGAGTAGGTTCATCAAACCACAGAAATATACACATGGAAAGCACATGGAATACCCCGCACATCTTCTCCTCCCATCGTAAGAGAGTAAACTGCAATAAGAAACAAGATAAATACAACTCATATTCCAATAATAGTTACAACTAAAAAACAAAAAACATTATAAGAGAAGAGTTAAACATCAAAAATCTTGGGGTACTGATCATGTATCTATGAATCGGGTTCCTAGGTACTCTCCTCCATTATATCGTGCTGCCTTAGGACATGAACCAAGGGGATAACACTCCCACACAACACCATCCACTCACAGTCCTTGATTTCTACATGGCACTTCTCTCAGTTCGTATCATAAAAAACATTGATATTTCCCTAATTGATGATATGATATTCATCATATGGATAAAAAATGTTACGAAACACATGAAAAACATCGTGTATCTAGATCTCTTGTGGGGGGAAGTGCTATCTCATATTCCTTGACTCTAACACATTCCAACACCTTGAAAGGCCTAAAAACCACGGAGAAATCTTACTCACATGACCAAAATTCACTGCCCATGATGGGGGGTCACCTTCAGGAACACATGATCCACAAAACCAAACACTAAAGGTCTCCTCCTATGACTGAAATAGAATTTTAAACAATCCTACACTACTTTAATCCTTTCAGGGATCAATTGAATCATATCTGTAATATTCTGTACTAGTTCTAGTCCAATAATTTTTGACACTCCAACCACAATCCAGCATAATGAAGAACAGAAAGGTCATCCATACACGGATTCACATAGATCCATATTGATAGAGTTAAAACTATTTTTGTAATTGAACTCTACCAAAGGATAGTGCCTCACCCACAAACCTCAAAAATCTCGGACACTAGAGAACAACATGTACTCAAGATTCTGGATGGTTCACTCTATCTCACTAAATGTATGTGGATGAAAAGAAGTTCTAAGGGATAGATAAAAAACAAAATTATGCTGGAGGCCTCTCCACAAACTGGAGGTAAAATGAGGATCTGGATCAGAAATGATCATCCTCATCACACCATGGAGTCTCACTACATCCTCCAGATACTACCTTAAAAAACCTCCACTGAGCTTGACTCCTTGATCACTCTAATGTGGGTTGATTTACTCAAAAAAATCCATTATCACCAATATAGTGTCATAGCCTCCATGAGATTGAGGTCAAATCATTACAAATTACATCAGTATGCCTTCCCACTTCTATAAAGGAAAATCTAATCGATAGATTAAACCACCTAGAACATAGTGCTCAACCGTCACCTTTTGGCAGACCAAACATTGAGACACAGACCATACAATTGCATGCTTCAACCCAAGACACCAAAAGTGACCTCTAAAAAATCAGTACATCTTTTTCCTGCCAGGATATACTACTAAAAGTGAACTATGGAACTATTTGAGAACCATAAAACTCATATATAATGGAATAAAAAGCATTCCCCAAAACAATATTCAGTGCTATTAATCCTTAGACCAACCATCAGGGGCCTCTCCATAAATAAATCAGTCTCTCCAGACCTCCACCTTAAGATCCTACAACTGGGATTCCTCCAGCTGATTCACCATAGATGAATTCACCATCATTTAGAAAATAAAACCTCTAACATGACTTCTCCCATATCTAGATGAAATGCTAAAATTGCTTCCATCTCTCTCAAAGAATCACAAGATTCCAGCACTGCATCACTACGTGACTTCCTGCTTAGCGCATCAATGACAATAGTCCCCTTTTCAGCTGTATAAAAAATCATAAAGTCCCAATCTTAGAATAACTCAATCCACCGATGTTGTTACCAGTTCAATTACCATTGGTAGAAAACATACCTCGGGCTATTATGATCAGTGAAGACCACAAACCGCTCACCAATGAGGCATTGTCTCCATAAATTTATGGTAAACACCAACATCACCAACTTGAGACTGTGGGTGGTATAGCTACGATAATGGGGATGTAACTTCAAATACCCATAAGAAATTACCAATCCCTGATGCATCATAACACAACCCAACCTAAGATGCAAAGCATCAAAAAAAATTCAAACTAAACTTTTTCTGCTAGAATAAAAAGAACAGGAGCACTGACCAACTTCTCTTTCAAGTACTAAAACACTATCTTACACTAATCAGTCTACAAGAATGTCTGATCCCTTCAGGTCAACACTATAAGAGGTGTCACATTCCAAGAGAAATCAGCTATGAACCTCCTATAACATCTTAAAAGACCATGGAAACAACACATATCTACCACTATCTTGAGGGATTCTCAACACACAACTGCTTATACCTTTTATGGATCCAATACTACTCCTTGATGGTATATAACATACACCCAGAAATTTACTTCTCAATCCAAAAACTCAAACATCAAAAACTTCCCAAACAACTTCTCATAACAAAGAACTCCCAAAATGGCATGCACATTATTTGCATGATCCTCTTTAGACGTTGAGTAAACATGGTTTTCATTGATGAAAATCACTATGAACTTATCCAAGAACTCATAGAACATAGTTTTCATTAACCCCATAAACACAACTGGAGCATTAATTCGTCACACCAAACATCATAACAACGAATTCATAATTCCCATGACGACAAAAAAAATAGTCTTCAGGACTTCCTCATCCTTCACATCAACATGAAGATATACTAAAAAAAAATCAATCTTAAAGAACCAAATATTACCCATAATTTGATTGAATAAATCATCAATCCTTGTAAGAGGGTTGTGATTCTTCACCATCACTTGGTTTAAGTGATGATAATCGATAAACAAGCACAAAATACCATCATCATTGTTTATGAACAAAACTAGTGCACCCCACAATGATAAACTCAACCGAACAAAACCACAACTCAATAGACAATCGAGCTATATAATAATCTCTCACAACTCATAAGTTTACATCTTATATGGATACATTGAGATGGAAGAAATTCCAAGATATAGTTTGATCCAAAACATGATTCCACATCGAGAGGGTAATGCTACAACATCCTATGAAAATAGATCAAGGTAATCTTATACAACCATGGGAAACACCAACTGATGATCCTTTGAAAAACTCATAATTAGTTCATCTATCATGGATGATAAGGATTAAACACGTATTAGACCCATAGGAGGGTCTCGCTCGCAAACAAACACTATTATCTCTCCATATGAATCAATAAACACAAACATAATCCAAAATGAATCCATGATAGCCTATGATGAATATAACTAATCCATTCCAAGGATGATATCATATGGTTGTTTCCATAAACATAGGAAATATCCCCAAGAGTGGTGATTCCCTAACACAAGCTCACATTTTATAAATACATCAAACAAGTCAGTTTGACCTCCAACTGGCATAGTCAATGCCAAGGGAACTGGATGTATCCCTACCTCAAGTACCTAAGCATGTAAAAGGGTAGGTGATACAAAGGAGTGTTTCACTCTTGTATTAAATAAGGAATTCACCCAATTAGAAAACAAGAAAAGGGTACCTAAAACGATATCTGGATTTCTTGGCACTGGAAACGCTAAAGCATGAAATTGACTACAACCTACTCCATATCCTCTCCAACCCTATTGATGACCACCTCCATAGCTGCACTATGATATTTTTGTATAGGTCTAATTATTGGGATGTCCTTTTCCTACCTTATATATTCTATGTTGATCCCAAAATGGAGAAACCTTCTACTACTGCCTCGGATGGAACAACCTCAGTGGAGGAACCTGAAGGGGAACAATTGGTGAATAATGACTTCCCATAAAGGTTAGTAACTCCTTACACTAATGAAATCTCCCTCAATAAGAAAAAATGCCTATTATCCTTTGGAATATTCATTAGATCAACCACATATGGAGAAAAAAATACATCGAGGGATGATACCTACCCCCAGCCGATTGGAAGCTATTCTGTCCTGAAAACTAAGAACCCTAGACCATATATATACTTCATGGTGAATCCAAAAACTCCCATTTTATGATGACATGGTTCTGGATAACATTCCTTCAATGAAAAATTATATCAACAAAGCCTTGAGATACAACCATAGCGAAAAAGGTGTGACCTGGTGAAGGATCTCTAGATGCAAAGCCTCCATGGAATTCCTTTCCCTGGCCTCCTCACATGGAAATAATTATGAAGCGTATAATAGAAGGTTACTAAAATAGATCCTAAAATATTGAAAACTAGAGCTCACCTGCTGAAGGGTAAGAAGATACTTGAGACTGACCACCTTCATAGTCTAAGAAAGAAACTCGCCTCTTGAATAGTATTGAAACTCCTTCTATGAGAATGTCAACTTGTCATGATCCTTGAGGAACAAGACCTACCACTGCCTTTCTTCCCCATGAAACATAATCACAAAAAATGATACCTAATTTCCCTTATGAGAATGGATCGATCTGAAGGCTATCTCAATATAAAAAAACCCATATTTTGTGTCTGTATCTAAAAATTATCCCTCATACTTCTGTAGACTCTAATGCTGAAACACTTGGAGTGTCCTCCTCCATGTTTTGTCGTCGTCAACCTCCACTCTACAGTGATCTGTTGGAAAAACCTTCTGAACATATTATACGCGAACTTGACCATGACGTCGACCTAGAACCATGATTTCAAATAAAAAAATTGTTATAGATCATAATCCTAGAATATAGAAGACTTTAAAATTAATAAAATTTTCCTTTTTTTATTTTAGGTTAACCTATCAAATGGTATAACCTTTCAAACAATATAGTAAGAAGAATGATGCATGATATTTCCCTAGGTGTCTACCCTAAAACTAGTTTCACCTAATTTAGTAGCCAATTTAAGGTTAAAGGTCCTTGAATTAGATCACAAGGGTCCCTAAATACCCATTTCTAAGATGGTTTCCTATGTTTATAGTTCTTGGTAAACTTAACTTAAACAATTTTCCAACCATCCCATGCAACCTCACTTATGAATAACTCCAAACTATATCCTATCCACAAATAGACCTCTAATACCAATCTTTTATGACCCCTCCCCACAAGGTGTACCCCTTCTAGGCCGAAAATAGGAGAAGATAGATAGTGAAACCTAAGACCCACCTCTAGTAGGCCCTAGGTTGGTGACAAGCACCGAGAGTATAATAAAAAACCATGCACATCCACCTGCCTCAAGGAGTGGGGAAATGAAAGAAGATAAACAAACAACCTAGGAACCAACCAAACAATAGATTCAAAAAAGAATCTAGATTTCATAAAAATTGGTAATCCAAGATTTGACCAATTTAATTACCTCTAGTTTCCTCTCTAACACCCTCATTCATATACTAATGCATCTTACCACTCCATCCATCAACTACTACCACAATAACCAGGCCTCCCTACCCCACATTCCACAACAACCCTTCACAATTAGCCAAAATAGGATCACATCACAAGTGGAAAGAAATAAAATAAGTTATTAGGATCAAAAACCTAAAAAAGGAATCCAATATTCATTCACAACTAGCTCCCACAACTCTAAAGAAAAATGAACATGGATTTTATAAGAAAGAGGTAAAATCAGACCCTATAATGAATTTTCCATAATCATACAACTGATTTCTATTCCATATTGAATTAAATGATTCATTATTTATAGGTTCCAACTATGAGAAACCTAAGCCAAAAGCTATTATAATCTATCAAAAATTAATTAAACAATTAATTCAATATGAATGTAATTATTTTATTAACAAACATCAACTTGCTTCATGTTCCTTAACCAATTCAATAAAACATGCATACTTGCATCAATTTTATTATCATAAAATTAGAAAAAAAACTAGATTCATTAAACATGACTCTTTAATATTTTAACCAATTAATTATCAATTAATTCCCACTTTACATTCTTTACCAATTTCTGATGTTAAACCAAGAACAATAAGAACTACATAGATATCACACTATCTAGAAAATACAAAGGCAACCCATTGTCACTGTAAAAACAATAACATTACCAAGCTATTGGTACCAATTATTTAATTTGGTTCAAGTTATTAATTAGGTTAATTTAATTGTGTTTTAAGGGGATAAATCATGATAAATATATGATTTAACATAAAAAAATTGTGAATAAATGAATCCACTGCCTAAAAAGGGAGTCATAGTTCTTCACATGTGAAAGGAACAATAATGTGGCTCCTGGTCGCCTCTACCTAAAGAACTACATCCACTAGGGGACACCACACAAAAACCACACCAACGAAAAAACTAACATAAATCTATTAAAAAAATGGAGAAAACGTGAGATTACATGGAAAAGAGGAAAGAGATAACACATATTGAAGAAACTATTATAAAGGATGTAGAACATTACTTGGATCGAAGATGGACTGAATAAGGTAAGCTAAGGATCTATCCTTGATAAAAGAATCCCAAATTTATCAATGAGGGGATCACTGGGTTTCCTAGAATGAGAGAGAAGGGTCCTGCATCCATAGGGTTTGAAACCCTAAGGGGACTCTATACATTTAAAATATACAACGTCATGGATTTACATGACGTGTAATCCTATTTCACATTGTGTAATCCTCAGGGTTCAATTTCCGCTGAAAAAATGTTTCCTTTTTATTTTATTATTTTGTTATAATCCCGATTAATTATACATTGTGAAACCTACTTTTACATTGTGAAAAAGGTTTACACGACATGATATCACCCTAATTATAGCTTTTATTAGTCGAACTCCTCCAAAATTACTCTGAGACTCCTTCGAGAACCTTGGTCTTGGTAAATATGAAAATGTTAAATCCACATGGATCCATGCCCTTACATAAATGATAGGTGTTAGTGAACCCATATCTCTTTCAAGATACCCACAAAATGATGATTTAATGACAACCCAAAACATTTCCAACCTATTTATCTACATCATCAACCTAGTCTTACTATAAAAGAATCATATAAAAGGGAAACCATCCATCCCATAATAGTGGAAGTATGGATAGGTTATAGCTTTTAGAAAATCCATCCCTATTTTGATCCCCCAATAATTATACCAAGATGGTCTCTATGCTTGTGATACCTACCAAATGCATTGGGCAGTGACCTAGTCATACTATGGGCCTAAATTACATATTAATGATAGTCTATAGGCCTAAATTTACCAAAGGACCACAAGGCCTAAAATCCCTATGTTGTTTCATCTATCTCAACATATAATAATATCCACTACTAGCCAATGATCCGTCGATTGAATGATATCCAACCTCCACCCTTGCATCTTCACTCCATATGTCTACATCACTAGGCCAAGATACAATATAACATAGGGAGGAAGGTCAAAGTAGGGTTGGTGGAAATACAAAGTGGGGGTATCCATGTAATACTGACATGAGGAGCACCAGTAGAATATGGATTATGAAGATTTATAATTTTCCTTTTATATAAAATGTTTATTAAATATTAAATATTATATATTTTGTTGAAATTGTAATAAATATTATGTTTCATGTTTTTATTGGTATATGAACTTGGTTATTAGTGTATGATATTATTAATTAAATGAAATATATAATGTGCTAAAGGGAAGATATTAAAATTTAAGGAAATATTGTATATAATGATGTTGAGTATTATTATTATGATTCAAAGGTATAATATCTATATTATGGTATCTATATTGAATAAAATGTTATGTATAAAGTAAAAAATAAAAATTCAAATATTTCCTTGGATAATTGATCATTTTTATTTTTAAAGAAAATATTTTTCAACTATGAAATAGATATTTTTCTATTATTATTGATTTTAAGAAGATTTTGACTATGTTTATTTTGAGATTTTATTTATAAAAAGAAGTTCAGCACTGATTAAAGTAATTTATATTTTAATAGATAAGATTTTGGATTATTTGAATCAATTTACTTACGAATATTATATGTTTTAAATATTGATAGAATATAAAATATAAAATATATACACATATGAAAAAAATATTAAAGTTCAATCCTTTGAAAAAATGATTCAAAATTTCACATGAATATATATATTCTTTTTATTGATCAATTTGGTATTTTATAATGAAAGTACCAGAATTCTAGATTAGTTTTGTAATTGAAATTTAGGAAGAAAAAAAAGACAATTCTACTGATATTGTGTACTATATTGTACATCATGTTATCAAGGTAAATTTAATTATATATACACTTTGGATACATATCTATTCTCTAAAGAGTATTTAATAATTTTTTATCACAGAATATAACCATGTTCTAAATTATTCTTCAAATTATATCTCTTTTATATTCTATTGTATGTGATTTTTTTTCACTAACTGTAATATAGAAGAATTGTAAAATACATTAAATAAATATGAATTTAAAGTGCCTAATTATGACCAATTTACTTAAAGGGTTAGCTTATTTCACTCAAATGTGAGATCCCTTTGAAAAGAATCTGGAATAAAATCACATTACATAGGTTGGGTGTCGGTGGAGCTAATGAGGGGAAGTTATTTTTAAAACCAATCTATTATAAAAATATCTAACAGAGTTATATTTTAATTTTAATTATTTATAATTAATATATAATTAAAAATAGAAGGAAAAATCTAAAATATTTATTAATGGAAATTTTTTATTAGTTTAAATTTTTAAGAGATGAAATTATAGAACTCAAGTCTCTCCCCACATGGGTTGTTGTTACAATAGAGTTGGAAAAAATGACATTTTTCAAAATACATAAGTGTTGGGTAGGAGTACTATAGATGTTATAAAACTAGAGAGATATAATTGTTTAGTCAGTTATAAAGGTGACACATTATTATTAGAATTTTTTATCCTACAAGGAAGCAATAAACAACTTAGATGTTGTAAAATGGAAAAATGATATGAATTCTAAGATGGATTAAATGTACTAAAATAAAGTTTGGGTTTTGGTAGATCCTCAATTTGATATAAATCCCATTGGGTGGAAATCAAATATTCAAGAAGAAACTACACATAAATGGTAATTTGTTAACCAATAAGGAATAATTGGTTACAAAAGGTTTTAAACAATGTCAATTCATTGACTATGATGAAACATTTTGACATGTAATTATGAAAAAATATATTAGAATTACTCTTTCCATAATAGATTACCATTATTATAAATTTTTGGAAAATGGATGTGAAGATATTCTTCCCAAATTGGAATATTTTAGAAGATATCTACGTGATATAATCTAAATGGTCTATAATACCAAAGAATGAAAATAAGATATGGAAATTACAAAGATCCATTTATGGGTTGAAGCAATAATCAAGATCATGAAATATTTTTTTGATTAATCCCTTAGAGTAATTAACTTTATTTATAATTAATGCGAGTCATGTGTCTACATGAGATTTAGTATAAGTGAAATTATTTTCCTAGGGATATATATTGATGATAATTACTGATGAGAAATGAGATACCATTCATCTAGTTAGTTTAGATATGGTCAAATAAATGCATCTTCTTGAAAGGATTAAGGGAATAAACCTATATTATATGTATTAGAATCTATAAATATAGATATAAAAGGTTACTTGGACAATTTTAAGGTACATGTATCCATAAATTATCGAAAAGATACTGTATAGAACAATCTATGAAAGGAGTTTTTCTAGTTTCATATGGTATTCACCTCGTTAAGAAAATATTTACTAAAAAATAGAATGGTTGGGTATAATCACTTACACATCAATGATTAGATCTATAATATATTCCCTTCTATGTGCTATTATTGATATTTAATACACCTTGAGAGTGGATGGACAATATCAAAAAGACATAACAGTTCTATGTTGGTCAATTATAAAAAATATCTTAAATTACCTTATGCATAAAAAAGATATGTTTCTTGTTTTTGGAGGAGGTGAGGAACTCTTTATGAGGGGATACCCAAATTATAGTTTCTATACTGATAAAAATTACATGAAATCAAAGTCAAGATATATGTATTTACACAATGTGGGAGCTGTGAGCAAGGAATATTTTAATTTTCCATGGTCATTGATTCTACAACATTATATTAGTATATCGTAGCTTTGGATATTTCTAAATATATATTTTGGATATATAGATTTATCATGTATTTGTATATAGAATAAAAAATCCCATTACTCTATATTTTGAAAATACTGCGGTGGTGATTTTAAACAAAGATCCCTAAACACATTAATAGATAAAGCATATACTTTCAAAGTATCACTTATTGAGAAATTTTAGTTAATGGGGGAAAAAGCACAGTTAGTAGAGTAACCATAGAGAAACACCTGGAAAATCTATAAACTAAATCGACAAATCAATAGAAGCATGGATTTCATATTATATTTTATAGGTTTAAATTTTATATTTGTTTTACCTAGTGTAATTGCGAGTCTATTAGAGAAGGTTCCTTAGAAACAACTAATTTATAAATTTGATAATCTTGAATAAAAATATACATCCTATTACATAATGATGGTTATTTTTCATAACTTTAATGTGAAAATGTATATAAAGAATTTATTTCATTTTAAGGGTCATAATAGTTCCCTACTATTACAGAAAACTTAGATTCTATGACAATATTCTTAAATAAACTTGTTTTATAGTCTATATAAAACAATTGGATTAGACAAAAAATGATATATGCCTATCAAGTACTGTAGCCTCATATTACATTGAGATATATCCTTATGAATTCACACTTAGTGATATACAAGAAAAGATATCACGAGGATAGACCAACCAAAATGGATTTCATATGTTTTATGTGTCATTGGATATGCCTATCTTTGACCACGTATACTGGTCCTTAGACTTGATAATACTCTTTATGGGTATCAATAATTTTATACTTTGAGTTATTTATAAATGTCTTTAAGAAATATTCTCATAGTGAGGTAGCATAAATTGGGTGGATCATAATCAATATTCAATTAATTTAATAAGTCAAGAAATAATTTTTCCCTTAAATATAAATGGAAGAATATATCTCCCACCCCTTTGATTCAAATGAATGTGTTTAATGAAATACATAGACCTGGTAGTTTAAAAAAATTATGTTTTATAAGGTAAAATAAAGATAAATCAAGTATATAGGTTGATGAGCCAAGTATGCATCCTTCTTGGTGAGATATAAGAAGAAAAAGGGAATGTATTATGTAATAGAATTCATAGGGAGGTTGTTTTAATTGATACATTAATTTGTTTCTCTGTGGGTACCATAACATGTTACTAGATATTATACTTCAAATTTAGGTAAGTTCATATATTTTCACTTGAGAAAAAAACCGATAGGGTCACACACTAAGTGTATCCATAATTTCATTAAAACATATATAATTTATTATTAAGAATAAATTTATTCACAGTTTTTAAAAAAGTATCTATTCAAGTAAAGTTGATCATATAAATTCAATAATGAGACATCCCATTTAATAATATTTGAGTTGAATTTTATTTCTTATTTAATTATTCATATATTATTAACAAATAAATATTTGTTCACCATTTTAGAGAATGTATTAAAATAAATATTTATTCAGGTTATGTGAATATATAAATAAATGTTTATTAACAAGTTTAGTAAATTTAATATTTTATGGGAGGAAATGGACCGAGTTTAACGATTTGATGGAAAATATATAATATATTTAGTATCATTTAAATAATTTTTTTATTTATTCAAAAGAAGGAATTATTATAGATGAATTTCATGATATATAATAGAAATATTATTATAATTATATATTCACATGGAGAATAACATCCATTAGATAATAGATAACAAATTTTGTGAAATTATCATTATTCAACCCTAAGTATATATTTTAAATTATATCACTTGCATGTGATTTGTGTTGACATTAAAAAGACATATCATATTGAATTATATTAAACCACATAGAGAAAAATATATTTCCTTACTCTCAGGAATCTAAATAGAGAATAAGAAATCATTATTATGATAAAAAATGAGTGGAATAAATGAATTTATTTCAACACTAACACATGAATATTCAAGAAAATTATTTCATGATTTGTGGATAATGAATGTATAAATATATTAGAATACGTTCTATGATTATCCCCCATAATGATAGTGGTATAAGAGTAGAAATAGAATTTAATTGGGGATATTACAAAGAATGTGGTAATTATATATTTAAATTAGTTATAAATTAAAATTTAATGATCCTATATAGATATTTAAAGGTGGATTCATTTTTTTATTTGGATATTAATCATTTATATTGATGAAAAACCCAAAATTGGGCACCTAACTGATACTTATAATATTCTTGATAACCTTCATTATATATATATATAATATAATTTATTACACTGATCATTAATCTTATACACTAAAATCTATCAGGGAAAAAATTATTATTGAAATATAGGGAATAATTGATGGATGGGTGACACAAATAACATCAAATTTTTTATAAATGAAAATAATTATTATAAAATTGGAATGTAGGCTTACTTGATAAACTAGGGTAATGAATATGAGGATTTTATGGAATAAATAATGAAAATTCTTGAATTTTATCTTGATACTTATTGATAATTATTTTATTAAATATGTTTTGAATTATAATGTAATAAATATACTATAATTATCAATAGGTAACAATATGTTTTACCACATTTTAGCTTAAAATATTACCGATAAAATATTATAGATTCTTCAAGTTACATATCCTAGAATAGATAAATTTAAATAGATAAAGAATAAAATATATATAGTTTAATATCAAGAGTTTGGGATGATTGAGAAAGATACTATTGATAAGATATATATTTGGTTAACCATGAGTATAAATTACATTATTAGACTATGATAAACCATAGATAATTCAGTAATTATTGAAATGAATTTTAGATTCTTTTTAAATAAATGTGACTCCAAGAAGGTATTGAAGAATGAAATAAAATAATAATTAAATATTCATTATATGAGTTGGATGATTCAAAATTTAGATAAGAACACAAGTTGAAGGAAATCAGTGAAGAAGATAATACAATGAGAAAGTGTGTGACATTTAAATCATCAAAAAACTAATCTACTAGATCTTATGAATTTTTTGAAATACATGTGTATAAAGAAGAGATTACGAAGATTTATAAAAAATGATGACTCTATTCAAGAATAAGAATTATTTGTAAAAGCGGGTAGTATGGAATGATAGGAGGAAGGATATGAACGGAAACACATATAACTATACTTTTTAATTATTTTAATGTAAATAATTATGAATTAAGAACCAAAGGTAGCATTAAATTCGATTATACAAAACTAAAAAATGAGTGAAAAGAGAATAACATTATGAGGAATGAATATAAGTCCATGAAATATTTATAGAGTTTTTGTGTGTATAACACATCATGTGAATAATCTGTGTTAGAGAAGGAATGAATTTTTTTTTATCCCAAATGGTTGGAGTAGACAATGTTTGTTCTTTTAGGACTAATTATGAATCTCTAAACCCTTACAAAAAATATATTAATAAAATTTATGTTAATAATCATGAATAAGTATATCATTTTATAGAACTATATAATTAGTAAAATAATAACCAAGAAACAATAGTGGATGATCATAAGAAGTTAAATAGATAAAATTATTATATATGTACTGTTTCCTCATCAATTAAATATGTGGAACTGAATATGATTGGGAATCTCAAAATTTATAAAAAAATTTAAACTATCCTTTTAAAAATTCAGAAAAAGGAAAAATGAACTAGGATAATATATTGACATTTAAACCTCCTATGAAAAGATAGAATGTAATTGGATAGTGTATATTAGACACTCAATTGTATATATATTTATTTATTAAAAACACCATTATAAGTATTTCACATATGAATTATATTACTTGTGTCATGAGAGGCCATTATTATAATGACCTTTCATTGAGATATTATAAATATTTAGTACATACAATACTTTAATTTCTAAACATATTTTATATAAGATATGACTTATTTTTTTTTTCTAAATAAAAATGGGTACCAAAAGGTTTTTAAACTAATCTAGTTATACCCAAAGGTGTATGTGTACCACAAATATCATAAATTTTATCATTGTAGGGTATATTAATTAAAACTATCAATATTTAATTGTGTTCTATGGAAATTTAGTGCATAATCCTCATTTCAAGTGACCCATAAGAAATTAAAATGTTCAAAAAGTATGAAACAAGCTATTTTACATTTGAAGACTATTTTAAAGGAAATGTAAATCAATTTGCAGAGGTGGTAATTTATAATCAAAATATAATAAAAAGGGCACAATATGATTATGGTTTGGTAATTAACCTTATTAGGTCTCTAATTTATGTGATGATTAAATAATAACTAAATATGAGAATAATGATATTGAATTTTGTACCACCATTATATAGAAAAATGTTTATATTATAAATTTAAAATAGGTTTCATTAAAAAATATTAAAATTAAAAACTATTTATATACTTATTTTTATCTCTAGAATAGATGTTCTAGTTATTGATATATGAAATTAAAATATATAATTTATAAGAATAATATTTCTTTCGAAATAATGGTTCGGAAAGTAGATTGAAATATAATTTGTGAACCCCATTTTAAAGATAAAATATAATAAAGAGTATATCTAATTTAATAAATAAATCTACTACTTCTCGACACTTATAACTTTTACATGTATATTTTAGACCAAATCATGTATCTTTTATATGTATAAAATCTAAAACATTATTATAATTGAAAATTATACCAATTTTATATGGTTTTATTTATTGTCTCATGAGAATGAATTTTTTTTTAAATTTTAAACCAATTAAAATTTGGTACAAAATGAGAAAAAATTATCATTTTTTTATAATAAATGATAACGAGGGGGGGGGGGGGGGGATTCTAGAACCATAAATGTGAATGATTATATAATAACTTATAATAAACACATAATGTTTCTACTCCCAAAACCTCATAGTGGAATGTAGTGGAAGAAAATAGAAACATGACCATTCAAGAGATGAAATTAAATATTCTTATTGTGTATAAAATTTTTAAGTATTTTTTGGAATTTATTTCAGCATGTAATAGTATTTTATTAATATAATAGCAAGAATATTTTTGTATAAAAAAGTCTACCTATGAATTGTAGATAATAATAAAAACAAATCTTAGATATTTTATAATGTTTTGGTGTAATGTATTTATCATGAAAATAAAAAATAGTTTGAAAAATTTTGATTCTAAAGTTGATGAAGAATTATTATAGGTTTATTTAACAAATAATAAATCTTATATATTATATAGAAAGATAAATATAGTTATTTAAGAGTTGGTACATGTTAATTTTTATGAGAATAACCCTTTTGAAAAATCATTTATCTTAAAAAACTAAATATGATTTTAGGGATTTAAACATGAATGATTATATAATTATTGAGAGAGTTGATAATAAATAAGTTTCTCAAATAGATAGTGTTTCTAATATATCTCATCCCCGATTATGTAAAACTTTGGAAAAATTATCCCATTGATAAATTAATTAAATACATAACCACTTGAACAAAAAAACTAAAGTAAACGTGCGAAAATATTTCTTTCATATACCGGATAATATCAGTGGATATAAATAAATCCTCAAAATATCCATGTTGGGTAATTTCATTTTCATTGGAGCTAAACCAAATTTCAAAGAATATGGTAAAAGGTCTCGTAAGTCCTCAAGATATCAAATCAAAAAAGTATTGGAAAAAATTATATTCAAAAATAAATTAAATGAATCTTGATATATTAAAAGGGAAAAAAGTTTTTTAGTGAAAATATATTGTTATGAAGATGGAATATACTATGGATAAACCTTCTACCTTGTTTTTAGTATATATACCATTGAATTTAATTAATCTTATGGTACTCATAATAATTCTACAGTCTAATAAATTTATGTAAAAAAGTGATTATTTAAATTTATTTTTTTAAATATCCCCCCAGTTTCAAAATAGATAAGTTATCTAATAATATCACTAAATTAACAAAATATTTATATATTCTAAAACAACCCACTAAGGCTTGGTATTAAATTATATCTATTTTTAAAATTTTAAATAATTTTTTAATGTGAAAATAATGTCCCAATTTATCAATAAATTTTTTTTAAAGGATATTATAGTTTTATAGGTAAATATTTATGATATTATCTATTGTTCCAAAAAAAATTCTACAAAATGAGTTTTAATAAATAATATAAAATTAATTTGAAATGATTCTTATAAGGGGACTCAAATTATTCAATGGTTTTAAATTATTTCAAAGAAAATATGTCATTTTTATTATTTAAATAAAATATTCCAAGGAGTTATTTAATAGGTTTAGATTAGATTTTAGCAATTTTATGAAAAATCCTGTGAGTAATGCATGGAATTTTGATAATAAATTTATAATAAATCCATTGGATCAAACGTCTTATAAATGTGTTAAAGGAATCCTATTGTATCTAATTTCGAAAATGATATATATTATTTTTAGTGTTTTATTTTGTACAAGGTTTTAGGATACTCAAAAGGAATATCATTATTTTATTATAAAGAGAATAGTAACTTATATAAAAGTTATTGTAAACCATTACTTTTTTTATGAATGATACACTTTATTTTAGATTATTAGAAATAATGATTCAGATATTAGAGGGTGCAAGATTGAGAAAAAAAGGAATAATGGAATGTGAAAATTTATAATAAATAATTGGTTTCATTAATCTCAAATAAGAATCATTTCTTTTCTTTATTTCTATATAAGAAAAATATAAGGTTTTGACAATTTTTTATTTTTAAACTCTTTAGATATGGTTGGAACTAAGTAATTTTGATATACATTATGTGTGAATAGTGAAAATATTTGATAATTCATCTTTCATAACCATCTATAATAATTATCTATATTATTAAATGATGAAGAACTTAGATGTTAGAAACAATTTCATCTAAAAAACATTTTCAAAAATAAGATATTAGTTTTAAATTTTTGATAAGATTTTTTTTTCAAAAAAACATCTTTACTAAACCAAAAGAAATTCATAATTTTGATAGAATTAATCTTACTCTAGTTACTATGGAGTTATTATAAAAATGTTATGATATATTTCAAAATAGAATGAATTTTAATATCAAAAGAGAAGGAAAAATATATATATTATATATAAATGATAATGATAAATTGATTATAATTGGGATAAAAAAAGAAAAAATTCCATTGATACTAGATACATTAGGATATAGAGGTTAGTTAATATTGATAATACAAAAGTCAGAAACATTGTAGAGGATTTTATTCAATATATTTTTTCTAAGCTTAGGTTTTCCAAAAGAGAACTGAATATTGACAAGTCAACAACATTGGCTAATCTTTTAATAAAAGAACTATCATGGTCATTATGATGTAAAATGTTTATAATAGAAGAAGCATAAAATTTGAACATTCATCCCATTCTAATATCACAAAGAGAATTAATATTACTAAATTTTATAATGTAAAAACACAAGGAGTTGATGAAAATGTACTATAAATGAGAAATTTTCTATATAAATTTATCATATTTGTATTTTTAAGGGCCACTTTTAGGGGTTTAATGGGAACCCTTAAAATCATGAAACAAAAATTAAATGAGATTAAAGTATAAAAGAAGTCATTAATCAATTAAAAAAACCTAAAATATTAGAACCATGATACCCATCACGAAAATAATTATGGTGAAAGTTATCCCACTTTGGATGTTAATGGATGAGATCTTCAAATATTAAATCAATCCTTTACTAGATCATAAGATACTCCTCTATATTTATCTTAACTTCATGAATTCCATGTCAAATAATAAAATCTTGAGTTTTAATCCCATCCATATTTTTTAAGGATAATTTCTTGAATAATTATTTCAAATATTCTATTGAAATTTTTCTTCCACCATATCCTTAGATTGACGAATAAATTTTGTTGAGGTTTAATTATTTTCTCTCTAAAAAAATCCAATTTCTATTTGTTATTGATATTATGTGGCCTTAAAAACTTACATTTTCCCCTCATTCTAATTTGACAATTGCTGATTATCCTTATGTTTATGTTCCTTGATTTTGGGACTAAGCACCTTGAAGACAACATAATTTATTACATATATTATTACCATGGGTTTAGTTAAATAAGAATAATCATTCAACCATCTATATTTATTCACTATAGTCACTAAATAAAATCCCACATAAAGGATTCGTTTCTTCCCTTTTATCATTAATGCTTGGTATTTCACTCCATCATGAAATTACCCTTCGTACTCTGATGAAACTAGTGAGGAAGTGTCAACACATATACCATCCATGATAGAGGATTACACTATATAATGGTCCTCATATTGTTGGACTATCATTGAGCTTGTATGTTGAGTAGTTTTCTTTTTCTTCTTATCACCAACATTTCATTCCCCATTTTTTCCAAAATGAATCTCTTTTAGCTCCTAAAACCAATTTTAAGAATAGGTTTAGAGTGGTAAGTCTTCTTGGAGACAAAATAACTTCTATGTGCTTCCCTACCATCCATATTATCCATTTGGGATATAAAAAATTCATTATTCTACTATAGTAAAATAGGCTTTTCATGACTCGTCCCCCACGACCTGTGCTGTGACTACCCCAAGCCCACCTTCCATAGTCCAGGGGCTAACGACTAGCATTGAAAGGCGTATTCCCTAAAACAGGAAGGCATTGCCTTTAATCCTATAAAAACACATGGTTCAAGAACACAAAAAGAGGAAACTGTGAAGTAACAGCTGTGGTAAAAGAGTGTTGATAGAAAAGGGGACAGAATACAATCCCAACTGGAAAAGTAAAAGTACAACTGAAACGTTAAAAATAGATGAAATGAGAAATGTATCTTCTGGATCATCCACCACAGATCCTACCTGAAGGGTAGGTACAGATCATGATTAGTAGTCCCTATGTCACGTCACACCAAACGTTCCACCTTAGATTCTTCCTGAAGGGTAGGTACAGATCGCCTCCTCAGCACTCCACGTCCTTCCATCTCCTCCGCGTACCACTAGGTCCTGACTCCCTCAAAACTCAGCCCAGCTGCTCGTCCTCTTCACAATACACAACAAGGTGTGGTTGAAGCCCGTGCAGTGGTGAGTATAATGATTCTTAGTGGGGACTCCGATACCTCAAAGGTGTCTTAGAATTCACCAATGAAAAAACCACATGGTAACACCACGAAGGTAATGTAACACACATGTAAAGTACCACAGAGCATATATTCAATCACAAGCACTATGTAAAGACAGCTCACACCTGGATGTATTATAGGGGTAGAAGGGTTATCACATCCTCAAAATCCTCAGTTGCTGGAGAAATCCTCCTCTATCGAGTATAGTGGGCCTACTGGGTCACACAGAGCCACTTCCCACTAACCTTGAACTGCTGGGGTACCCATCCTTGATGGGTACCGCGGGCATGCATGGTCACACATAGCCGCTTCAAACAGTGGGCATGTCAGGTCACACAGATCCACTTTTCACCATGGCTGAACTGAGGTACTCCTCCTATTGAGCACCGTGGGTCTGCCAGGTAACACAGAGCTGCTCCCCACCATGGGCCTACTAGGTCATAGAGAGACGCTTCCCACCGGGCCAATTATCAAGCAGTATTCAGGTCTCATCCAACCGCATGGTTCCATACATAGTCTACTTAGAAGAACCACTCCTAAATCCACTTGCTGTATCTTAATTTCATTGGAAATCCCCACAATGTATATTCTAGGGTAGTAACCATATCTTCGTCAGTCACAAACCTCTAACTCCTCAGTTGTTAGAGAACTCTTCCTTTATCGAGTACAATAGTCTTGCCGGGTCACACAGAGCCACTTCCCAATAACCTTGAACTGCTATTGTACTCATCCTTTGATGGGTACCATGGGAATTCCGGGTCCCACATAGTCACTTTCCACCGTGGGCCTGGTGGGTCACACAAAGCTGCTTCCCACCTTAGCCATCATCAAGCAGTCTTCAGGTCTCAGCAAGCTGCAGGGTTCCGTACGTAGCACGCTTGGGAGAACCACTACTTAAGACACAAGTCATATAAAATTTGGTATAAAGTCTCACAAGGATGTAACCTGATGATCTTCCTATCATAAAGGTTCCAAAACAACAGATGGGGCGTCAATCTGACCCTCAGTTTGTGGGTTATTGGCATTTCAGTGCCGAGGGCCTGGTTGGATTTAGGTGCAACCCAACCCGAACGTATTCCAAGTTTCTCCAAAAAATCACATGGAGTAGGTCAAAAATATATAATCACTTCAAGGATCACAATGCTATAGACGGTTCATCAAACGAACGTTCGGTTCTGAAGATAAAGTCCTTTTTGTGTACCTGGGCAGTACTGGGTCCGGGTCTAGTCCGCCTCAGTCCGTCGGCCTGACCTGGGTCGACCCGGCCAAACTTGGGTCTGAACTGACTCAGACATCCCAGACCAATCAGCCCGGCCCGACCCATATGGGCCATGGGTCCGACCACTGGGCTGCTGGTCAGTCGGATGAGCGTCGGTTCGATCCGCTGGACCCACCTTCCAGTGCCACCCACCTGGCGGCATGGGCCGCCATGGACACCCAGACATGACACTTCCGGGTAAGGCTGGCATGGCACAAATCCACATCAGTAGGTGAACCCGTGTGGGTTGACCCCAATGCGGCGCCACGGGACGCCATTGGCACACACCCCGTCCACCAGCCGCCAGTCGATCCGGCGGCCCATTGCTCCCTCCACGACCAACACGGGTCGCGGCAATGCGGCCTCCTGAGCGGCCCACCGGTGGCACTACCCACTTCTACTTCGCCAACTCCATCATGGCCTCCCATCATCTCGGCCAACCACTCCTCCGGTTCCCGTAGCTGACGAGCCACATCCCTCCTTTTTCATCAGCAGCGCATGACAGTGCGACACGCCTCCTCCATGACCGACCAGTTTCGGATGCTCGGACGACCACCGCAGCTTTGTGTCACGACCTCCTATTATGGAGTGCATTGACATGCTATCCACCACATAGCCAATTGGTGTCATCATGCTATCGATATTCCACGGAGGCACAAGGATGTAACAAATATAGAAGAGGGTTCAGCCCGGGTTCGTTAGGCCCTCACCCTCCGCATTAGCTTGTAACACGAGGGGGTTAATGATTTAATAACTGTTGAATTAAAAAACAAGATAAACCCCCACAAGATTCCCTTCAATGACCTCCCATAATGATGAATGATTCGTGGGTCAACCCATTTGCCAGTTGACCCGCATTCTTCATGTTATTCAAGGACAGGGAAGAGGAAATCAATTAAAATCATAAATGAATAAAACCCTACCTCATGTTCATTGAAGAGTTTTTGTGTTTGAGAAAGTGCCGGCATTCGTTGTCCCCCAACAATCCCCCAATGATGACAGTTAGTCATCATTCTTTGGTTCATGGTTTGGGGTCACTCGTCACAACCCACAGGAACCAGCTCCATCCTCCAAGTGTTGGGCATCACGACACTTTACCAGAGCTTCGTCTCTTGGTGAAGACCTTCCAATTCCTCCCCCAAGCTATATATAAATAGTAGAGGGGCAGGGTAAGTAATGATAGTGGAATTTTTGAAGTTTCATTTAATAGTAACCTTAATAAATTCCAATGACACTGTTACTTAGTATTTGAAAGGTCAAGCCATTTAATGGCCTGACTCGCCACTGGTCCCACACTTCTGCTTGTTCGTTGGTGGGAAGGAAATAGAATAGTGAGATTATTTTATTTCATTTCCATTTAAATGTCACAAAAAATAACTTCTTATCTGGACCTACTATGGTCAATCTAATTCCTCCCTTAACCGAATCCCAACACTACGGATTCAATAGTGGTCTCATATTTTTAATTTGAGCACCAGTTCAAAAGTTAGAAAATACCGCTCATGCGTTTAGTGAATGTACTCAATTTTTTTTGTATAATTAATTACAGTCACCCTAGACCTACACCGGTTGAGTTTAGGATCGACCAAAGTGAAACCCGCCCCAAGGAACCTAACAGTACTCTCGGATTTACAGTCTGAGTTACCGTTTAAAAGTTATGTATTTTGAAATAAAATAATTGTCACTTAATTATTTTATTTACGGCCAAAAACAAACATTCACTGGTGTCATGTGCCAGCCAAAGTAAGTATCTTTCTAAATAAATCATACCCTCAGAATTTTAGCGGTGGTCTCAAATTTTTAATCCACATTACCATTTGTAAGTTATAAGCATTAGAAAAATAAAATATTTTATTTAATTATTTTTTTTACGATTATGAAATTTTTGGGTTTTTTCATTGGAGGACCGCGATTACTAAATTTAAGTCGCACCTAGGGTAAACTCCCCATCATGAGCACATCGGTTCCCTATAATTTCTGATCCAATCAACTTTTAAGAGTTATTCCAATTTTTAGGAAAAATGATTACGTGCGCTATTTAAAGTTTAACAAAACATTGACGGATCATTCTGGACACTCTGGGCCATGGAATCACGCACTGTCAGATTTCACAGTCTGTAAATAATTCAAAATAATTAAAAAAAAATATACGGAAATTCCTGGACATTATAGTCTCCCCACCATAGGGATTTTCATCCCTAATGTGAAAACACAGACTAAAGAAACAAATGGGGGTAATGGGAATGAATCTGAGCCTCCCGCTCCCATGTGTTCTCCTCAAGGTTCTTGTACTGCCAGTGAATGCGCACCAGAGGTATCGACCACCCAAAAAGGACCCACTCCTGTCAATTCTCAAACTCCACCAAGAACTGCATAAAATTCACCCCATCATAAAAGTAAAACTCTCCCTAGTTGATAATGTGTGATGGATCATTCCCACATCCTCTCTGATACAACATATGGAAAACATTATGTACCCGGTGTATCTGTGGGGAATGTGATAAATAGTAAACCACCTCACCCACTCTGCTAATGATCTAGAGAGGTCAGATAAACCTCGGTGATAACATGCCTCCCTGACCAAATATCTACAAACCTCAACGAGGCGAGACCCGTAAAAAGA
The DNA here is from genome assembly GCA_963277665.1 of Viscum album. Lineage (NCBI taxonomy): Eukaryota > Viridiplantae > Streptophyta > Magnoliopsida > Santalales > Viscaceae > Viscum > Viscum album. Next base: position 1,273,598,713 of record OY728137.1, on the reverse strand, counting down.
CATGGCCTCCCTCACCCTGTCGGTATAAGACGTATGCCAGCTCTATGCAGTTTTCACTTGCAAACAAGTGAGGCATCATGATACAAACATGACACTATTCCTTCATCCAGGGCCATCAGTACTGACGCCATAGGTCCTGAGATATCTTCTCCACTCCATGATGTATTGTTAAAGGGTTTGTATGGATCTCACTCAACACATACTTATGATCTGTTACTAGTACCATGGTGCATCCTTTGAATAGGATGACGTGCTCTCCACCTTCATAAAATACTTCAGGAGACCGTCCTGAGGATATCTGAGCAAATCGGGACTTGCAGTCAATGTCTCAAGCTGTGCCCCCCGAATTTGCTAATGAAATGGGGGAGTGACAACCATAAACTATAGGTAGCTGCTCCATCTTTATCTTTGAAGGATATCCACAAAAAAACTATCTACTATGACGCATCACTCAGTAGTTGTAGACCATACCTTATGCAGAGTGTGTCTGGTACCATGTTCCCATTCCCAGGAGTATAGAATATCTCAAGGTCATATTCCTCGATGAATCTAGACATCATCGACATCTCAGGGTTAAGCCCTTCTATGAGAAGATACACCAGATATAATTGTGATCAGTGTAAACAGTAAACCGTTCACCCATCAGGTAGTGCCACCACATCTTTAGTGCAAAGACCACAACAGATAACTCAAGGACATGGGTAGCATAGTTATACTTGTCAGTATTTGTATCAGCTACTAAAATATCTTCTAACACTTCTATGTCTGCAGGAAAGGTTCCCTCTTTTTTGTCAAAGATGACAAGGGTGCCGCTACCCTGGAGAAGTTGGGTACAAATAACTGGTTATACTAAGATAAAGAATAGGCCCCTCTCCCTTCAGGAAGATAATCCTAGAAACATCTGTTGAAAAGATTTCACCATGCTCTTCCACTCTTGTTTGGAATTGAAAACTCAAAAACACATGATACCCTAAGGGTAGGTCTAGCCGACTCAAGAGTGATTGGCTGCACCCTCCTATACATGAGTTTATCTTGTGCTGCCTGGGTTTCCTTTTTCCCTGACCAAGGAAAACCCCATTCCCACATTTTAGAGAAAACACAACCTTTTTTTCCAAATATAGTCAATATAAGTATTAACTATGGATGCCCAGTCCATACCCAAACTAACATCATAAGGCCTCAATGCTTCCACCAAGAGGTTCCAACCGAAACTCTCACCTCAAGGGCCAGATCACGCCATCGGCGTAAGTGTGATTATCGAGTCTCCTCCAAATGGTGTATCTAGATGTGAGGGTCAAGTAAATGGTTTAACCAGAAAATCTTGGTCTTGGACAAGATTTATGGAAGGAAGGAATGATTGATACCTATGTTTATTGATATGACAACTAGTAGTAGACCCAAACTGTACCTCAAATCATTCTTAGATCCCTTGGGTCACACTCCTTGACCGCATGTAGCTATTACCTTCCCCTTTCCTCCATCTCCCTGAGCCTGGTGAGGACCACATTTAGGTGGTGGTTGTAACATGTAAAAATATATACCACCTCATGCTCCTCTCCTTGCACCACATTCTTGTCTACTGCCCTGCTAATTCATCTGTCCCTATCACTTTCTCTTCCCAAAACATTTTTACATGCCCAAGTCTCCAAGACTGGAATCAGTTTCATGATTTCATACAACTAACATTCAATGGTTGTATTCACTCAGCCAAAGAACATTCAACCACATAGGTTCTCTCTAGATCCCTAACATAATTAGGAATGTATGGAGGAATAGTGTTGGCTCAGATGTCCCTAAACACACCCCGCTCGGAGTTCCAAGCCCTAAAACACCGACCATACTATATTTATCGAGTACCTAGGATAGTAAGTATGCCTTGATGAATACTCACCTACTGACATGTTGTCCTTCCAAAGTTGTAGAAGCTCTAGGGAACTCTCATCCCTTAGCTCTGTATGGTAAGAGACCCCCTTCTCTAAGGATGTTTCTCAAGCTTATCCACATAAAAAGTCACCTCTTCACAAGATTAGGGTAATCTAAATGCTGCCATCATCCTACTGAGCCACATAGAAGGATCTCTACTAGGACTACTATTTGATTGAATGGTTACCTAGAAAGATGGAAACTCAGCTACTTCTTCAAGATAGCCCTTAGCCACCTGTGAGTTGGGATTACCTCAGAACCAGAGAGGTATTTGATGTCGAAACACATGTAGGGCAGTAAGCCTACATGTTTCCTCTATTGGTACTGCCGATTGTAACTGCTGACAAACGGGAAATGATATAGCTAAAACACAACCCAAAGGCCCTATATCGGGCAAAAATCCACATACCGAAGCCTCGTCACTATGTGGACCATCCTCATGGTCACTCACTAGATAAGACTAGAAGCTAAGATCACTATCTGCTCTGATGGTGTCTCAACTAGGAGAAAAACACTAGACACAACCTCCAGCTAGTCCTAAACTGCGTGTGAGTCCGTCTCACCTCCGAACCTCAGAGGCCTCTGCTGCTCGAACTCGTGCAACATGCTCATTCAATGAGCACCCTCTACTGGTGGGGCTGGTGGAAATGACTGTCCAATGGTTAGTGGTGCTACTAGTACACTATCACAAGGTTCCAATGCCGTAAGGGGTCCCTCCACCGAGGCCTCATCACTTAGTGGGATGTCATCGCGTATTATCTCAAGAATCCTAACTATCTATCTATGCAGCATCATATTGATAAGTAAAATGTGCTCCATGTTCATTAAGTTATACATGGTGAGCTGGCTCCTAGGATTCAAAATAAAAACTTTTCAAAAACACACACAATCAGTATTTTCGTGCATTGAGTTGGAAATCAGAACTTTGGGTCCTAGTGTATGGATACATCGACCGCTGCACCAACACTAGACTCCCCAAACGGAAAATCACACTTATAACACATAACACTATTTCCATATAGAAAATATCAGAGTACTTGTTCTTCGGTAGAACCAAACTCCCCTGATACCAATTTTTCATGACCTATCCCTCGGGGCCCATGCCATTACAACCCTAAGACCACCTTCTATAGGCCATGGGCTAAAGACTAGCACCAAAAGGTGTATTCCCTAAAATAGGAAGGCATTTCATTCAAACCTGAAAAAACATACAATCTAAGAACACAACAAGAAGAATCTTTGAAATAAATACTGTGGTAAAAGGGTGCTGAAAGAAAAGGGGCCAGAATACAAACCCAACTAAAAAAGTACAAGTACAACTAAAAAGTACAAAACAACTAAAAGGTGAAAAGAAGCTTCTGGATCATCTACCACAGATCCTACCAGAAGGGTGGGTACAACTCACTATCAGTAGTCCTTGTGTCACATCACACCAAACGGTCCACCCGAATCCTATTTGAAGGGTAGGTACAAATCACCTCCTCAATACTCCACATCTGTCTGTCTCCTCCATGTACCACCAGGTCCTAGATTTCCCAAACCTCATCCCAGATATTCATCATCTGCACAAGACACAAAAAGATGTGGGTAAAGCTCGTATAGGGGTGAGTAAAATGATACTCAGTAGGGACCCCGGGACCTTGATGGTTTCTTAGAATTCCACAAAAAAAACCACAGGGTAACACCACAAAAGAAAAAGTACCACACAGTTAAAGTACCACATAGCATAACCTCAATCACAAGCCCAAAGAAAAGACATCTCACACCAGGATTTATTTTCGGGGTAGAAGTGTTATCACATCTTCGAACTCCTCAGCTGCTAGAGAACTACTCCTCTATCAAGTACAGTGGGCATGTCGGGTCACACATAGCCGCTTCCCACTAACCATGAACCACACTGGTACTCATCTTTAATGGGTACCATGGGACTACTGGGTCACACAGAGCCACCTCCCACCATGGGAATGCCTGGTCACACAGAGATGCTTCACACCATGGTTGAACTGAGGTACTCCTCTTATCTATCACCGTGGGTCTACCGGATTACACAGAGCCGCTCCCCACCGTGGGCCTACTGGGTCACATAGAGCTTCTTCCCACTGGGCTAATCCTCAAGCAGTCTTCAGTTCTCAACCAACCACAGTGTTCCATACGTAGTATGCTTGGAAGAATTGTTCCTCAAGCTACTTACTACATCCTGATATCCATGGAAGTCACCAAAATGTATATTCTTGGGTAGTAACAGTATCATCATCTATCACAAACATCTAACTCCCCATATTCTGGAGAACTCCTCCTCTATTGAGTATAGTGGGACTGCCATGTCACACAAATCCACTTTCCTATAACCTTGAACTACTGTGGTACTAATCCCTGATGGGTACCATGGGCATGCCAGGTCACACAGAGCTACTTCCCACTGTGGGCCTACAAGGTCACACAGAGATGCTTCCCACCTTAGCCATTGTCAAGCAGTCTTCAGGTCTAAGACAACCGTAGGGTTTTGTATGTAGCACGCTTGGGAGAACTGCTCCTCAAGCCATCAGTAGTATTAAAACTGGTACAAAGTCTCACAAGGAAGTAACCCGATGATTTTCCATGTCATAAGGGTTCCAACACAATAATCGATGCATCAATCGGATGCTTAGTCTATGCATTATTGGAATTTTTGTGTAGAGGACCCGATTGGATTCGAGTGCGATCCAAACTGACCGTACTCCATGTTTCTCCAAAAATCTCCTGGTGTAGGTTAAAAGGACTGTCACACTCCATGGATCCCAACTCCATAGATGGTTCATCAAATAGACGTTAGGTTCTCAAGATTAGGTCCCTTTTGTGTTCCTGTGTAGACTGGGTTCAGGTCCGGTCCGCCTCGGTCGGAACGGTCCGACTCGGGTCCGACCTGACTTGGGTCAACATAGACTGACTTGGGTCCGACCCGAATTGGGTCTACCTGGCCCTTTGGGCCTAGCCCGACCCGGTTGGGCTGCTAGTCGGCCCACTGAGCAGCGGGCCAGTCCGCTGGACCCACCTGGCTGTGCCACCTGCCTGGCAGCACGAGCCACCAGGGATACCCGGACACGGCGCGTTCGAGTAGGGATGGCGTGGTGCGAAGCCATGTCCTCAGGTCAACCAGTAGGGGTTGACCCCAATGCAGTGCCATGGGGCACCATGGGTCCTCCGTGCTGCGGCTTTTCTGCCGGGCACGCCGCTGGCGCGGACCCCGTCCACAGGCTGCCGGTTGATCTGGCGGCCCTTTGCTTCTGCTGCAACCAACACGAGTCGCAACCTTGATGCCATGTGGGTGCGCCACTGGTGGCGTTCCCCACCTCTGCTCTGATGGATCCATCGTGGCCAACCAGCCTATCAGCCGACCTCTCCTCCAATTAGCGCAGCTGACGAGCCACAAGCCTCCTTGTCCTTCGGTAGCACATTACAGCACGCCGTGCCTCCTCTGCGGCTGGCCAGGGCCGACCGCTCCGACGACTGCCGCATCTTTTTTCCGCGATATCCTCTTGCGGGGTGTGTTAAAGCCCTATCCACCACATAGCCAATCAGTTTTATCGCACTGTCTGTATTCTATGGAGGCAAAATGATGTAACAAATATAGGGGGGGTGGTTCAGGACGGGTTCATTGGGCCCTCTCCCTCTACATTAGCTCGTAACACGAGGGGGTTAAGGGTTTAATAAAAATTGAATTAAAAATCTAGATAAACCCCACAGGATTCCCCAAAATGACCTCCTACAAAGACCAATGATTCTTGGGTCAAACAGTTAGTCGGTTGACCAGTGTTCTTCATGTTATTCATGAATGGGGTAGAGGAAATCATTTAAAAGCATAAACGAATAAACCCCCTACCTCAAGTTCATTAGAGAGTATCCACATTTGGGGATGTGTCAGCATTAATAATCCCCTGAAAAGACTCCAACGACGCCACTCTAACATCATTCTTCAGTTCCTGGTTTGTGGTCGCTCGTCACCACCCACTAGAATCAGCTACATCCTCCAAGTGTTGGTCATATCAACACTTAACAGAGCTTTGTCACATGGTGAAGCCATGCCAATTCCTCCCCTAAACTCTATATAAATATGAGAGGGGCAGGGTAAGTAACGATCGTGGAATTTCTGAAGGTTCATTTAATATGAAACTTCCTAAATTCCAATGACACTATTACATAGTATTTGAAAGGCCAATCCATATAATGGATTGACTCGCCACTGATCCCACACTACCTCTTATCCGTTGGTGGAAAAGAAATAAAATATTGAGATTATTTTATTTCATTTCCATTTAAAAGTCACAGAAAATAACTTTTCTCTGATCCTATTGTGGTCAATGTAAAGCCTTCCTTAAGTGAATCCTAACACATTGGATTCAATGGTGCCCTCATATTTTTAAATCTGAAAACCGATTCAAACATTAGAAAATGACACTCACGTGTTTACTGAACATACTGGATACAAAAGTTCATAAAATTAATAAAAGTCACCCTTGACCGACTCAGGTCAAGGTTAGGCTATGACTAAGTGAATCACACCCTAAGTAACACAAAAGTACTGTCAAATTTCCAATCTAAGTTATTGTTTAAAAGTTATGGATTTTACAATAAATATAATTTTCACTTAATTATTTTATTTATAGCCAAAAACTAAATTTCACTGGTGGCCTGCGCCGGTCAATTTTAGTATCTTCCTAAAAAAGAATACCCTAACAAGTTCTGCGGTGGTCTCATATTTTTAATCCGAGTTACCATTTGTAAGTTATAAGAATTTGAAAAATAAAATAATTTATTTAATTATTTTATTTACGATTATTACATTTTTGGATTTTCTCACAGGAGGCACATGCCGACTAAACTTAAGCCGCGCATAGGGTAAACTCACCATCTTGAGCACAACAGTGCCCTCAGATTTTTGATCTGGGCAACCGTTTATGAGTTATTCTACTTTTTCATAAAAACTGCTTATGCGTGCTATTTAAAGTTTAACAAAACATCGATGGATCATTCTGGGAACTCCAGGCCTCAGAATCACACACAGTTATATTTTGTGGTCTCAGAATAAATCCATATAATTAAAAAAAATTATACGGAAATTCCAGGACATTACATGGTTATAGATTATAATCCATTATAAGATTAAGGGTAGATGAAGTAGAACATGACCCACCAAATAAGGATAGAAATGTGAGTTTATCTTTTATTTTATTTCTAAGAATCCCCAGTGAATATAAAAGAATAAATATTTTTTTCTAATGTATCATTAAAAAATACTTTAAATAGTAGTTGATCATACCATTATATATCATCTAGTTTGAGTTGTGACCCAACTCCATAGACATGTAGTTCAACACTCACCCATAGACTCCAAAGGGAGGCTAATAAAGGTCTCACTGCATTATTATATGTTGTCTAATACCCTATATCACCTATATAAAAACCTATAGGGATAATAATCCTACTTTTCCCATTATCACCTACCATCATCGATGATCCTACCATTGAGGATGTAGTATCCCTGATAACCTGGGGATTCTATCTTATAATTAGACTAGAGGATGATAGAAATTATATAGTAATTAAACTATCTCTAATTCCATCATGATCAGTATTAATCACCGTATGCTAAATAGATTTAGTAGACATAAAAAACCTCATAGTACCATGATGAAAAACCTAATATAGGTTTCCTAGATGATTATAATAAGGGTAATAATCACAACAAGACTCAAAGGGATGTAACTGATAAACCCGATATTCACAATAAATCTCAATCCATATAGATTTTATTGGGGGATTCAATAATTTTTTTTTAACAAAAATACATGGAGGGTTGGGGTGAAATTAGGCTTTGATCCTACTCTCTAAATAAAATAATTACCCTATAATATTTCATTACAATTTGAGGATATATGAATTATATAAAATATTGGAAAAAATAGGTAAACAAACCCAAATATCTATGGTTGGGAGGTCCTAATTGATGTGAAAATTATAGGACCATATATAAAGGAAAAAACGAATGGTATTGATTAAAAACATGGATTTGGACTTGGATAAGGCAAAGTCTTCTTCGATCATGAAATGGATTAGTATGTGTTAAGAATATAGTAGAACAATAGTCATGTTCTACTTTAGTATGTGTTGAAAACATCTCAATGTATTGGATTATAATAAATCAAAAGCACATTATCTTAACCATAAGTTTTATTAATTGAAATATATTTTTTATCAGATATTTAAATTCTTCATGAAATCCTTAATCATACTTTCATAGGGTCTACACATTCTATTTTAATTAAAGCATAATTATTTTAATTTAAGAGGAGAGGTCTTATTTGTTTAAGTTGATTAACATAAATTATTTATGGGACTCACTAATATAATTAACATTTAATCATTTTACTCTTTTCTTCTAATGAGATATCCTATGAAAGGATAAAGCTACCATTACTCATTAAATAATTTAAAATAATAAAAAAAATCATCCTAATCACATATGGTTAAAAGGAATGAATAGATAATATTAAAAACAACCACGAAGAAAAAGTCTCTATCATTTTTATATTCCTTTCAAAATAATTTGGAACTATAAACTATGAGAGTGGAATACAATGATAAATGGGATAAGGGATTTATCATGTATAAAACGATGTTGAATGGTTAATAGTTAAATGAATTTGAGATTTAACTTATATATATTATAATATTTTTTAATTAGATCATGTTATTTTTATGAATAGATAATGTATTTATTTCTGATAGTTATTTTAATGATTTTTTTTCTTCAAATTTTCAATTTCAAAGTAATTCAAATCATGAATTTCTTTGTCATAAATTAGTTGATATTGAGATTAAATTATCTTCTTTTGAAATTTTTATAATATTAAAAATATAATATATTTAAATGATAGAATTAAAACCAAGTTTTACTTGAATAAATAATAGATACTTCAGATGTTAAACTGAAATTATTGACTGTAACTACTATAATTGAAATGGAAAGGATATATAAATTGAATGATCAATATATTTTCACTGATAAATTTATTCATTCAAACATATTTCCAAGACATTTAGTTTATTAATGTGTAAATATTTGGGATATTTATATTCTTAACTACATGTTATTAAGATATTGTATAATTTTGTAAATTTTATGTTCTGAATAATTATGTTCATTATTACCAAATAAGGAATAGAAAGTAGGGATTTAGTTTATAGAATATTTTTCTATTGAATTCTATAAAAGACAAAGATTATGGTTAATGAGAAAAAATAGAATATTCTTATGTAATAATATTTAATTAGGGAAATGATAACTTATACTCATGAAAATATCATGTAATACATGGATAAAGTATTATATTGATGAATTTAGTAATTTTTTTATAAATTAAAACATAATATGTAATCCTAAACCTCTTGAATATAAATTGAAACCAATCTTATTTTATAGTATGGGTAATTTTTTTGTTATACTATCATCACCTCAGAAGGAAGGATCGATTAATAAAAAGTATAAAGAGCATTAAATTGATGAAAAATTACTCTTAAATATTAGTTTTATTGAAATATGTCATAGGTCAATTCTACCCATTGAGAGGAAGTTAAGTAGATAAAGTAAGAAGTTGATTCTTTTATTGGTGAGATAAGGAATTACTCAAGGAATATGGAAAGTAAATATATTGTATCTTGAATATAATTATGTATTGTAATGAAGCCAAGTTTAAGTATTTTTCCTTGATGATGAAAGTTATCAACAAAATTTGGAATTAAATTAATTTGTAATCTAATATTGGTGACATAAAATCAAAAATAGTTCTCCCTTGATTTTTTATAAAGTAATATATTTAAAACCTTAAGAAGATAATAAATCTTCACATATAAAGATACCGCAGTTAGTCAAATTGATTAAATAAGTGTAGACCTTCTAAAAAAACAAGAAGGACCTTTTTATAAAAATAAATAAGTATATAATTGAATTAAAGAAGGATAATAGAGTTGAAAAAACTCTATCCTTTATAAAAGGGTCATGTTGAAATAATAAATGAACTGGGTTGATGCTTTCAATGTGAAATAAAATATTCAGTGTATACCATGTTATTATTAAGATGTTTAAATAAATTATTTTTTATTATTTTAATGGAAAGTGGTAAAAATATTATTTTTGAGAAAGGTTAGTTGTATTATTGGGTAAAATATGTAAGCATACCTTGATTGTTCATTTCTTAAACTAGTTTCTTATTTATAAATGGGTGTATGGTCCATAGACTATTCATATCAACAGTGAACCGTTCTAAAACCTTATGTATGTTTTTATTTTAATTCAGAACCCTTTAGTTTGAATATTTTTATTATCACGATTCTCTTAGAAAATTTAATAAGTGAGTATTATTATATAAAGAATGATTAATTATTTAAACTAAAAATTATAAATTATTTAATGTTTTAAAATAATGGGAAATTAAAAATGTATTTTTTTATTAAACGTGTCTGGGAAGTATGATTATATTTGGTACTGTATCCACATGTGTAATGATTCATTGTAAACTCTCTCTATCTCTATATATATATTTGGGTTATAAATTAATGTATAAGGAGGAGTAAACATGGGTTTATAGGGTGCGATCATTGTGGTTTGGGTATGGAATATATGAAATTGGTTTCCTAATGGATGCACAACATGGAAAACATGGAGACAAATCATTTGAGATGAACACATGAAAAAAGTGAATCTTGAACACCTTTATTTTGGATGAAAATTATATTGGTAGTAAAAAATAAAATTTTCAAGTTGTAAATTATATAGTTGGATTAAGATTAAAGTACCCAATGGTGTTTGGTATTATTTTTTATCAATAAGTTTCAATATGTACGTCAAATATACATGTGATGATGTGATAAGCCACCCATAAAAGTGGATGAAGATGGTACCCTTGTATTTATGTAATAATGTAAAGGAAAAATCAAATGATTGTGGTAAGATTATTTGTATACCAAAGGCAAGTTTTGAATGTTGGGGAACTATCTATAATAGTTATAATATGTTTTAAGAAGTTGGAAGAAGATCTGATAGCTGAATCTATAATTGAAATATTTTAGAGATATTATTAAAATCATTGAACAATTACAATGTGTGGATGATAATAGAATGAAACATTATAGAACCTATCCAAATTTTATCAAGATTTAATGTTTTTAAAATCAGTTAATAAAATCACCTATATGAACATTGAAATGAATATGATATATTGAAGAAGTGAGGGGTAACAAGAATAATAATTTTTGAGTGTATATTCTGCAAGAGACTTTGAAATTGAGTTGATACACTTTGGAATTAACATAAAAATGAAAAACATTATTTGAAGTCTTTTGATGTTTATTTTGAATTATTGGATAAGGATTGGGAATATTTGAAGCCCCTCTAGTCTCAATTGAAAAATATATATAATTTTTAGTTATTTAAGTATGATTATCTAAAGGCCATGGAAGAATGAATATGTCCAATATATAAGGATAATTCATAATGTAAGTAAAGATAATGTTTCTACCTAAACACAACCCTTTTATTTACATAAGGATCCTTGTCTACATAAACATCACTTGCCTATGTGTAATCATGTATTCTCTATTTATAAAGATGAACTAGGTTATACAAAAAACACCATCTATATAGGCATTAATATGAATAAAGATCATTTTCTGATCTGCATAATAACGAAGAAGTATCTACATAAGGATGACTATCACATAAGTATCATCAGATCTATTCAAGGATTGAAAATTAGTTATTTTTTATGAAATATGTAGATAAAATAATATAATTTAAAAAATTTATATTTTGATGTGAAATTCAGTGTTCTAAATATTACAATGTTAGTATGGATTCAAGGATGAAGATGAAGAAGAAGTGGGATGAGGTGCATTATTTATGTTATATATCTTAATATGAATTGATTAAATTTCATGGTATTCTATTATGCAATGTGATGAAATGTCTAAAACGAAAATTATAACATTTTATTCTTAATAAATACATAGTAGAATGATTTTATTTGTGGACTTTGTGGGAATATTGATTAAAAAAAAGAAACCCAACCCTACTATAAAAAAAATGAATATATTTTCAATAAAGAGGAAAAATAAATAAATGGAATTGTTGTAATATCATATGAATTTAAGAAAAAAATAGACACTGAGAAATCTAAATCATTAGGGATGTTCCATAAACATGAAACTATCTATTTTCAATTAAGAAATAAAAAATATTTACATTTATGGAAATAAAAAATATCCCACCAGAAATTCTGTGTCCACCTATATAGAAAAAGAAGAAATATAATAAATAAACAAAAAGATTCTAAAGTGTGAGAAGAAAAAAATATTGTTTAAGTCGAGGGTAGGAGAAAATCTCAATTAGGTTGTAGTGATTCCCTATATAACAAGCACTATTTATTAAGAATAAAAATATTTACCAAACTAGTGTTGAAGTAGAAATATATACAGGGTCTCAAAGATAGAAAATAAGTAGAGGAAGATAACCATGTTTATCCATGCATAACCACTGATTATAGAGGTATTTTAGGGAAATATAATAAACTTAAAAATATAATACCTCATCATAAACTTTTCACCTACTAGATAATTTTACATGAATAGTTTTTTAGGGTTCATGTTCCTGAGATTTCAATTTGAGAGTTTCTAGAAATCCAATTCTGTTAGAACAAGAAAGATAACCATAAATATAGAGACCTAGTTTCCAGTGATGTGATTAGGATATTTGATGTATGTTTTAGACTTAATTTTTATAAATCATATCATTTTTTTTGTAATTTGTTGACATCGTAGAAATACTCAATGATTTAATTCAATAAAAAGAATGAAATCTAAAAAGAACATCTATTATAATTCCATATAGAAGAAGTTTTGTGGGATTAACCATATGTTTACCAAAATAATTTAGTAAATCCACACCCATGTAATAAAACATGACTCAATTTTTTGATAATAATTTTAAAAACACCAGACGTATGGTTAATTTAGTTTTAGTGTATAATTTGTGACTTGTACATCACAAGAACCACAAGGAGTAGGATTCTCAAGAGGGGATGAACCTTATAAAAACACACATTCCAAAATTTAATTTCATCATTGAATTTTATATAGGTTTATGTTAGATTATGGGTGAAAAAATCTAATAGTCTTAATTGCAATCAAAGGATCAAGTCCAAAAGGGTTAAATGGTTTAAAGAATACATGTAATTTAGTAAAAATTTAAAAAAACTCGACTCAACCCACACTTAGGCATGTTTTCACCATTAATAGGTAACTAATAATTGGTATCATAGATAAGGTTCCTCCTAATTGGGTCTATTGTTCTATCAAAACTAGAAGTAGATAACAATGTTTTTTTTATCAAAAAGTACTTATGATTTTTTCCCTAAAGTATTTTCATTGGAATTAAATGAAGCTAAAATTTGAATTTATTGAAGAAGATCATCTATATAATAATTTTTTTCCATCTATGCCATGAATTATTTATAGGTTTTTGCTAATAATTTCAAAATATAAAGATTAAATAGGCTAGAAGTAGATAAATACCTAACACAAGAATGAGGAAATACCATTATCTTAAGGTAATCACAATTATGAATGTTTTTCTATAAAATTTATTGATTATTTTTTCTCTGATGGTAATATTTCAACATGTGATGAAAATTAATTCAATGAGTTACTTAGTAACCTCTATTCGGAAATTAAATATTACTAGACGAAATTCCTCATTGAGGAACAGGCACAAATATTTGATTGTATAAAGTGGATGATTCATGAAAAGTCACAACTAAAAAAATATATAACCTTATTTAATATGTAGTAGAAAATAATATGTGATACAATAACACTCTTATAAAGACAATGAAAGTGAATGAAGAAATTTTCACACTTTTGAAATAAAATAATTTTAGTTGAAGATGAATAATTACAAAGAGATTATTATGAGAAATAATTATTTCAAATTGTCTTAAAGGATGTGGTCCATGCTTTTGAGAAATTTCATAAAGTCTCGATGGATGTCATGATTTCCTAGATTGAAGCTAAAGTATAAATGGTGAGAGAATAGAAATTTCAATAATTTAGATAATTAAAATTCATGGGGATCAAATTCAATAGATTAAGAATGTTTGGGAAGATTGTATGAGTTTAGTTGAGGTTATTAAGTACACTTTAAACATAAAGTTCTTTGTGTTGGAAGTTATATTAAAAAATATAGAATCTATATAACTTTTAATTTTTCAACAAGATGAGATAATAAGTGCTACCAATGGTACCTCTGAGATGAGTCTCTTATCATAAAATACTCAAAATGGTTCAAAAAATGAACTTGATATCATCTATATGGTTATTCACCTCAATCTCATCGAACAAGGTATCACATTTTTTAGTTAGATATATTTATACTAAATATTTTTGGTAAAATTAAATGGAAAAAATAAAAAATTAAATGAGTGTGGATGGTTAAAAATATTAACAAATTAAGTATAGTATTAAGGGTGGACGTAGAAATTTCCAAGAAAATAATTCCCCCAAATTTATCCCAAAAATGTGGTGTTTGAATAAAAAATAGAAAGGTACTCAAAATGGATAAAAACTACCTAAATAGATAAGGAAGAAGTTTGTATGATACTATTGGTGTTTTCAAATTATTGGATACATAAACATTTAATTATGGAAAAATATATTTCTATGTAGAAAGAGTATAGGGCCCAATGTTAGTGGATCATAAATATGGAAAGGTGAAAACCTACTGTACTAAAGAAGACTTCATATAATAATAAATGTTTTCTGTATATAGTATATTTTAATGATTGGATATATTCTATGACTTTTTTTCAATTGAATTGTACATTGTTATGAAGCATTATATTATCTTCCAAAGAAAGTCATATACTGATGTGTATAAATTACCACAACCTAAAAGGATGTCGGTGATGGAATATAATCAATCATCCTTGATGTGTAAATAAGATAAGCATTATGATGATTGAAAAACTCCAAATAATTCATTGATGAATGTTGAAAAGTGTGTAATAGTATAGAGGAGAATATTATTTTATTATGGGAAGAGAGGTCACATCAAGAAACATTAAAAAAAATTCATGATCATTACAAAATTAAAAGGTAGAAATTTGGATGTTATAAGAGAGTCAATTCATGAGAGAGATAATATAATTAGTTTACTTGTTAACACACCTGATAATGTAGTTAGGATGCTATCCAAAAAGGGTATCTTGAAGGTTGATAAAGAGTTTCATGGATGGTCAAAATTGGTAGGCCGTAAGACTGTTATATATATGACTTTGTTTCCTAGACAAAGGAGAAATAGAGGGAAATAACCAATTACCTATATTTATAAAAAAATTTCCACTAAAAAGGAATCAACACTCCAAAATAATAATGTACATGTTTATAAATATTTTCTAACAAAATTTTCAGATTAGCTAGAAAAGGCCAGAGATAAGGTGTAATAGGAATTAATGGAATGTTATCTACTTAAAATACTCAATAAGGCCATTCCAACTATGAATACATATTAAACCAATATGAAAATCACACTTCCAAAATAAGAAAAAACTAAGAAAATCAAGTGGGAAACATGAATGAATATGTTTAATAGCTTTATAGATGAATGAAAAAGAGTTTTTAGGGTGTGAAATCTATATCAACCATATTTCTCTCATTAAAGAGTTTATGGAGACCCAACATATTCTCAAATTTGTAAATTGAATCAAAATTTTATTAGAGATTGAATTTGAAGAAGAATAGATATCATCCCTATAGTGGGGATCTTTTAAATCATGTGAAGTTATCAGAGATTTTGGAATTTATGTTAAGTATGGAATTCCAGAAAACCCCTTCATAAATGAAGATTAATGTATGATTATCACTCTCACATATTTTTTTTGGTTTATATTTAATATAATTATGAAGTGGTAGGTGTTATTTAATAAAATTGGAAGAAAATACCTTGCACATGAATTTTTTTAATTAATTTATTCAAGGGAGTTGAGGTTTATTGTTTTTTGGAAGGTCTATCTATACGAGCCCTTGGAAGTGAATTTTCGTTTTTGTGTCACAATGTAAATATGTAATTGATATATTTGTTGTCTCAATCAGTCACAATTTTTTTCTATAAATTATTATAACGTTTATTCATAGAGTTGATTATTTTATAGTGCATTGGTAATTATCTAGTTATACCACTCTTCTCTTTTGTGTGGATTTAATTTAATCCCTAAAAGGGAAGAAGAAGATTCCTAAATTTAAAAGTGTTAGTTGGAGAGGAGTTCCTACCTTATATTTATGATGATTAATAAAGGTAGAAAAAATTAATTTCAAACCCACACTATAGTGTTATTCTGGGAGAATAACCTTCCTCCCTTGAAATTTATTGGTAATAATAGGGACAATACATATTGACGTACATTGGATTTTAAAGAAGTTTGGTATTGATAGTGATCATAAAGTGAGAGATTTATGTACCCAAAGGAGTTTGGTATTATTTATTATCAATAAGTGTTTATATATATATATAAATCAAAGATATTGGTGATGTAGTGATAATCTATCCATAAATGCTAATGAATAGAAAACCCATGTAATAGTATAATTGAAAATGGAAACATAAGATAATTGGTGAGATGGATTGTATAATACAGAAAAGTGATGATGGTTATAGAACTATCTAAAATAGTTAAAAGAAGTTGGAATAAGATAAAAGATGAGCTAGATGCTAAAGTTATAATGGATAACTAGAAGAGTAATAATTAAAATCTTAAACTGGTTCAAATTATAGAGGATACATGTGTGAAATATTATAAAACATATCCAAGGAATGTTTATATGGAATGTCACAGAAACATATTTAATAAAATCAATCTGATGAAGGGTGAAATAAATCCAGTATATTTATTTGGTGAAGGGTCCTAATAATACTCAATGTTGTGTTTGTATTCTGTAGTAGAAATTTAAATTGAGATAAAGTATTTATTAAGTATTCTAATGATCTCTAATTTCATTTGATTTCATTTGAAGTTGATTTAGAATGGAGAGAGTGTGCCTCAAGAAATTTGAAGTTCCTCTAGTATTAATTGAAAGATGCATTGAATTTAAAGTTGTGTAATGGTGATACATTTAAGCTGCATATGCCTGAATCTAGCCACTATATAAGGATTATTGATGTTCCCTATATGTGCATACTTAATCAAACATTATATTGAGTATAAAACACGGTTTCACCAGTTTATTATTATTTTATTGATAAAATGATTTAATTCAGTTCTTATGTATGATTTTTATGAGTTTCTAATGACATCCCACATTGAGGAGGAATCATATACAAAACTGAATGCACATAACATTTAATTAATAGTCACACACCATGTACTTTTGAAAGATTCACAACTCAACCAACTTGAGTACATGCCCATGTCATAGATCAGAACCTACCCACCATGAAATTTAATGAACATTCCTTATATTAGTATAATAAAATTTATTGGTGAATGGAAGTGTGGATACACACCATGTATATCTATACCACACAATGTGTACTTCAACCAACTAACTGTTGATGCAAAAAATTAAATGGGTGGAACAGTTAGTGATAATCTCAATTAATATATATTTTGGATGCATTTATTGATGATCTATTTATGGTTTTTATAAAAACACATTGTTTTTTAATTGGTTTTTGTATGAAATAAGTCTTTATTTATAGAAATAAGAGATAATGTAAAAACAATAATTTTAGATTTTAAACATCATGAAACATGTTCATGACAAGTTTTCCTAGAGCATTAATTCCCTATGAGCTAAATTCCATCACATGAAACCTTTAAAAGTCAGGAACTATTACTTTATATGAATATATTACATGTCATAAAATCTTTGAAAAATAAAAATTGACCATGATAATTGATGTTTACACTTTATATGATGTGGAATATTTGAAGTTAGAGACCATTGAAGATTCAGGTCATGAAATATGGAATAAATGATATTTTTAGAGTCTTTTTGGGATTTCATTATACAAAGGGTATTCTAGAACACATCATGAAAGTACTAAAATATAATTCACTTAAATTAGTTTCAATATGTGAAGCATTTACATGTCATGAATTCAGTGGGCCCATATATATTTCAAAAATGATGGTCATGTCACAAATGACTACACATCTTCCTTTTATTCTTCTCTTTCTTTATCTACATGTTCCAAGCCTAGTTTTTTTTTCATTTTATTCATGATATTAAATTACTCTATTACGTCACATAAGCTCTACATTTTTTTATTGTTCATTTCTATTCTGATTTCTCAGGCTCAAGTTCCAATTATCATTTTTAATTCCAATTGTTTCATTCTTTCTGGTCCCTATATACAAAAAAAGTAAATTTATTGATCTTACATTTTTTTAATTGTGAATTTTCATATTCAGAATTGTTAAATTATTATTCCAGGCGTGTTTTATATTTATTTCTCATTTAAATCCATTATTTTAATGTACGAATAATCTTATAGGGTTAGGGGTCAAGAGTATATGAGTTTTTAATATAATGAATATCAAAAATAAAATACGGGCAACCCACTAGTTAGTAATTAGGTTAAAGAATAGTCATTTATCACAAAATATTATACAAAAATTATCTGGGGAATTTTAATAGAAGGATAATGACCTAGTTGGAGTTGATCAATCTAGGACCAATAGCCTATGACATGTTCTCAATCTAATTCAAGCCTTATGCATCTTTTTCGTTGACTACCTATATATGAAAGATTTTTTTCCCACTTGGTTAGATCCAATTGGTTGGAAAAAAAATCAATTTGTGACCTTTTCACTACATTGTAGCCTAATACATAGGGCTTTCTCAATGTAGATTTAGGATTACCCTGTACCTAATCTGCACAATTGACCCTGATTCCTCCCTTTATCATTAATTAAAACTAAAATACAAAAGTCTTAGAAAACCAAAACTTATGAGAGTTATGTGAGGAATCCTTGTACATAGTTATAATTTCTAGGTTACCAGCTTTCCATTTTGTCCCTATTGGTTCAAAACCACACTAATACTATGTTATGAATTTGTATCTAGTGTAGTTTGAGTATTTAAAAATTTATAATCTAATCCATACCCCCAAAAAATCAACAATACTACATGGTCTAATAAAATTTTGGTGCCATTTCTGGGGATCTAACTATTTATTAGGAACATTGACATTCAATATGAACCTAAAATTATCTCCCACCCAATTGTCTCTTTTAAATTTATTTTTATAGTTTTCCCACATGTACTTGTTCCGTCATCCACCTTTTAGCCTAGTGTATGTGTTAGGGCCATTTGAATCTTTCAAGGTGTCTTGATGCTACTCAAGAACTTATTTATTTCGATCTTGAGATTGAAATATACTTGTATACACACCATCATTCTAATACGAATGATCGAAACAATCTTGCACCACTGAACCCTCTAAATTTTAAATACATGCCATCAAATTGAAAGGGAGAATGGATATTGCTATAGGAGAACACCATCATGGAGTATAACTTTCTATCCATTAGTAGTGCAACACCCAACATCTTCCATCCTCTGATTCAAGATCTATTTAAAATTAAACCTAGAATCATTCAAATGATCTAGAATCAGGAACAATTTAGTCGAATTTCGAGTGAAGATCTACATGAGCATATTTCTAGTTTCCTATAAGTTTTTGATAACTTATGATGTCAAGGAGTGTCTTATGAAAATATTACAGTAAGAGTGTTCCCTTTATCCTATAATGAAATTTTAAAGGATTGGCTCAAAATCCATGCTCATGAGTCTATTATGACATGGTAATATTTAAAAAAAATTTATTAGATAAATATTTCCCACCCATATAGAACTGGAACCTCTCAAATAATATCCTAAACATCATCTAGGACTATAAAGACATAGCTTAAGAATCATAGGATAGTTTTAATAAACTCACTCATAAGTTCCCACATCATGAACTTGATGTGTGACTATATCTTCAAATGTTCTACCAAGTATTGAAGCCAGCTACACACACTATATTCAATTCCACCATAGATGGAAAACTAATGCCCAATATTCCAAAATCTAGAAGAGAACTTTTGTATTAAATTTTATATAATTCTAGTTTTTGGTACAGTGATCAAGGACTACCACAATGAGTAATTCATTAGGTGGAAGAGGATAACCACCTTACATCCTAGATAGAGGACCATACAAGGAAGCTCTATAGATTTTAACTACATTCTCCACCACTTCCACCTCCTGATCCAATTATGTAAATCCAATCCTATGAAATACATGGAGGCCCACACCCATACCCAGAATAAAGGTTAGTAAGTGAAGAGCCTCAAAATTATAATTTCAATTATGTAAATTACAAAACAAAATCAATAATATTATTAGTTGTATTATCAACAGAGGTTAGATTAGTAACCATAGTAAAAAAATCAAGGGTACTACCAAAAGTGGATAGTAAAAATAACCACCATGAATGTAAATACCACCTAAGTACCCACCATAAAATTCAACCCCTTGACCTCTACCTAAATTTCCATAATAACCTTTCCCCCTAGAGCATAGTAATTTCAACCTTAGAAATAATTTTAGCAAAATCCACCGAGGAAGCCACAAAAAGACATGCATAAAAAATAAAACATTAACAACCTTATCATAGTTATTTTTAAAAATAAATATCATATAATGATTACTTGAGAAAATGAGATTCATAATCAGAGGGATTCCCTTTGATTTCATGAGAATCAAGTGGAAAAAATCAAGAAAACTCTATCAGACCAATTACTAGGTATGTTTACTTGTAATATGTGACACATCTAAGAAAGTAGGATAAATATGTTGTCATTATGAGTGGAAATGCACTAAATTTTCAACATCCATTATTATTTTAGGAAATTAGGATAGAATAACCAAAAATACACGTCACAACCATTAAGGAAGATAGTAATGATATCAAACAAAAAGATGGCCAGAAACAATATATAGAATCCGAACCAACTAAAAAAGATCCCATATAAGAGAATCCAGAAAAGGAAGATGTTATGTGGAAATTCCAATATAAACCTCCTCCAACCTTTCTATAGAGGATGATACATATAAAAATAGGGGGATAGTATAACAAGTTTTTAAAGATTTTTAAAAAATTACACATTGATATCCCCTTTGTAGATCCCATACCCTAGATGCATGATTCTGAAAAATTATTAAATTAATTTCACTGAAATAAAATGAGAATGGATTTTCTAGGAGTCATGTCCTTGAATGAATAGTGTTATGCAATCATTCAGTGGAAGTTACCACTAATGATGTGAGGATATATAAGATTCTCGATTCCCAAAACATTCAAAATGTGTGAATTCAGAAAAGACTTATATGAACCCAGTTTGAGTATCTATATCATTATTATGAGTGCATTACCAAATTTAGGTCTCTAATAATTGAAAACAAGAAGATTTTCAATTCATCTATCAGAATTTTCAGTCAGGTAACCTTAAAGGATTCTCGAGGATGTTTTAGTAAAGGTTGGTAAATTCATTTTTCCCAAGGATTTACTTATATTTGATATGGAAGATGGAAAAGAGGTACACATATTTCTAGGTAGACAATTTCTCACCACTGGGAGGAATTAATTAATTTTAATCAAGGGAGGATGATTTTCATAGTCGGTGATGAGCAAGTAGTGTTCAATTTAGTGAAATCTTCTAGAAAAAGAGAATATTCATATGATTGTCAGACCATCTTTCTAACCAAAGTTAAAGATGATTACATGACTATTGGGGATAGAAGGGAGATTATATCTCTTGATGGAGATGAATTAATTGATTATGAGGATGTATATTACATTGTACTTTTGATAAGGGATACCTTTCCACCATTCATACTATTATTCATATAGCTATTTATGTTAGAGTTGAAGCCTTTATAAACACCTTGAAGTACACATTCTTAGAAACTGAAGAAACAATTAATGTTATGATCAACATTAATTTGAATCCGGTGAAAGAGAATAAACTAATTAAATTCCAAAAAATTTAAAAGTATACAATTTGTTAGGGTTTTCTGATGTTAAGGGGATCAATCCCACTATTTTCACCCACAAAATCACATTGGAGGAAGGTGATAAAAAATCAACACCGAAGGAAAATCAATCCACTGATGAAAGAATTAGTTAATAAAGAAGAAATATATATTCTAGAAATTTCTATAATATTTTTTTCTCTAATAGAATGTGGGTGAGTCTGTTACAAGTCATCCCAATGAAATTTTTCTTGACTGTTGTTAAAAACAATGAAGTTGATTTAATCTCAACTCAATCCACTACTATATGGTGTGTTTGTTTTTATTATTGAAATATAAACTTGAAGATATGAAAAGATAATTTTATACTCCCATTATTGTACTAGATATTGAATATAAAAATTGGTCATTAATTATACTATTTCATTGATGGATTTTCCTGATATAATAAATTACATTAAAATTAATATATTTTTCAAAAACCACATTCATATATTCCTTCAATACCTTGTCCCACTGAATAATATAATTTGGAATGTGTAAAACACTAAAAAAAATTCAATGGTACGTGATACACATTTTCTATGATATGGAGGAGGAGTTTCTAAATTTTTTTATGGATTATTTCTCCACATATATATGCACTTTCGATGTTTTCCTAAGTAATCTGGACCAAGATCTACAGTTTTTTAAAAATAATTACCAAGAATTAAACTACATATAATGTAATTTGATTGTCTAAAGAGGAATGGTACTCGGACATAAAATTTCTAATCATGTCAAGAATGTTGATTCTTTAAAGATCAAGGTGATTAAATATTTACCCGAACCCACAACAATAAAGGTTATAAGGAGTTCTCTGGGAAATGCCTGATTTAATCACCATTTCATTCAATTGTTTTCAAGAATATGCTTCGCAATAACAAAAAAAATATCTATGGACACCCCCTTAATTTTAACTAAAGATTTCCATATAGAATTCAACACTCTGAAACATATCATGGTGTCCACTCCTATTATAGCTTCATCCAACTAGTATACGGATTTAGAATTGATGTGCAACAATAGTGATTTTTCTATGGGATCTATATTTGGATAGTGAGTTAGAAACATCTTATTCCACATATATTATGACTACTATACATTTAATAAATATTAGGTCAATTATACAAAGATATAAAAGGATATTCTAGTTGTGGTATTTTCATTTAAAAAGATTCTCTCAAACCTCATTCATCTTAAATGGTGGTGTATGCAGATCATGCAACACAAAAATACATGTTGAGAAAAAAGGATGGAAAATTATGACTAATATAGTAGATTTTGTTAATTAAAGAATTTGATATGGTCATCAAAGATACAAAAGGGAATGAAAATGTTATTGCAGACCACTTATCTAGATATCCATGGCTGAGTCATATGGATGAAAAAATATGAGTATTGATGATGATTTTATTATTGAAACATTTTCCAATATAATTACCCAATCACAAACATAGTTTTATGATATTCAAAGTGATCATTCCATAGTATTGATGTACCCACACTTCTTCTATCATTAGAAAAATAATTTCATGGTCGATGCATCTCGCTATTACTGGGATGAGATGCAATTATTTATGAAATATGCAGATGGATTGATGCGATGTTGTAACCTAGAGGATTAAGTTCAAATCATTCTCATAATGTGTCACACATCGCAAGATAGAAGAAATCATGAGCATAATTCACTATGGATAAGATTATATAGAGTGGATTATTTTGGCCCATCCTCCATTAGGATGTGAGGAGATTTGTACAGATTTGTGATCGATGCCTGTAGATAAGCACCATTAGAATGAGAAATTAAAGCCCCCATAAACATATATTTTAATAAGAAATAGTTCACAAATGGGGAATTGATTTTATAATAAAATTACCTAGTTATTATGGGAAACATTGTATCCTGGTCAATGTGGACTATATCTCAAAGTGGGTAGAAGCCGAATCCGGCACCCACAATACATACAAGTTGGTTATATAAATTTTTATAGAAAAAAATATTCCCTAGATTTGGATTTCCATGATTACTTATTAGTGATCACAAAAGACAATTTACAAATTCTACTATTAAATTCCTAGTATAAAAATATTGAATTTGATAAAATAGTACAACTTCCTACCACCTATAGACTCGTAGGAAAGTTTAATTGTTTAATAGAGAGATCAACTAAAATTTAAAGAAAATAGCGAGTACATGTAGAAATTATTGGAGTATTAAATTGGATGATGCACTTTGGGAATATCACATAGTGTATAAAACACCCATATAGACTACTCCATTCCATCTTTTTTAATTTTATTAAAGATACCAACTAGTGTAATTAGATAATTTCCATTATTTTGAAAAAAAAATAAACTTGGATGCTCAAAAATTTGAGAAACAATTATTACTAAAAATGGATGATATATAAGATATGATAATGTTTGATTATGAAAATTCACAAATTTATAAAGAAAAACCAATGAAATTGAGTGACTAATACATTTCATGATGAATATTTACACTAGGGGACAAGGTTTTACTCTTTAATTCTCATCTAAATTTATTCTCTGAGAAACTGAAATCCTAATGGTTGGGGTTGTTTGATATTTTCAACGTTACCCCTTATGGTATTATTGAAATAAAAAGAGTAGAAGGACCACCATTTATATTTAATGGTCAATGATTTAAAATTTATCAAAAACAATTTCATGAAGGGTGTGTTGTTTTTTATAATTCATCTGATTCTAAGCCTATCTAGCTCTCATCATTAAATGAATTATTGGCTAGGAGGTAACCCAAATTAGATTAGACTATATTTTCAAAAGATTATGAAGGTTTAGTAAAATTAGATATGGTAAGAGGTTTTTGTAACAATTAAGCACAAATGAAATAATTCACATCATGTAAACATTACTTAAATGTGAAAATTTTAGGGTCATAAAAAATTAAATTTAATAATGTGCACATATATAATTACATGATGATAAAAACTCATGAAAGCTTTATAATCCATGAGTTTATGGCTCATGAGCTTCTCCCCTCTACTCTTACTTTCCATTATCCCTCCAACTGTCGATATACACTCTCTGAGATGCTCTTCCCCTATCTTGAATGTCCTTCCTCCTAATTTTCCCCTATTCTAGTGGATCATCCAAAAAATTATATAAATCCAATGATATATACCTCCCTTGAATCATGGACTATACCAAAACCATCACCACATCATCCTCCAAATGTAGAGACCAACATGAAGATCCTCCTCCACCCAATCGGATGATGTTGGATCCCCCACCACCATTCATAGATCCCTCAACCTCACTATTTGTATTTGGTTTTCCACTCCCTAAACCTCCGATGAGTTGTAGTATTCTTCTAGCTAGTCATAGAGTGTTTCCTATCACCCACACCAGAACCCCTACCTCTAATTCTCTATACCCAAGAATGAGGTATTCTTGGTCAATATATACTCTAATCCTATGAGGTCCAACAAAACTATGTACATGGATGTTCTTGAGAATATACATGTTATGTATAAGGTCCTCAATCTCATTGTATTGAATCACCTCTCTAGAATCAATGAGGTACATGGGGAGAGATACTAGGAGATGTTCTTGGATTTTTTTTCCATATTTGAGGTGGTCATCATGGATGTAGCCTTTAGATTAGAATGCCATCAATGGGAACTCATTCTAAGTGAGTTTGTAGTTGGATTATGAATATATTCATCATAAATTGTGTATTATATAGTCATTCCAACCATGAGTGTAGACCTGAGTAAGGAAGATATGTAAAAGTGTTAGGAATGGATTACCCAGGACCCCTAAATATTCTCTGATCTGTGTAGAGATAAGAGCACATAATTATTGGTTTTTTATCTATGTATATTACATTAGCTTCTAAACCATGCCTAGTTATCCAAATAAGATTATTCATGGGAGAATCTTTCAAATTGAGATAATAATTCTATCCTCTACCATGGGTGAACCGTGTATCAATATGGCCAAATAGTTCACACTTTACTTTGAGGCCTAGGTGATGAGGGCTCATGGTACCTTTATGGGAGGCAACTGTTGAAATAGTGGGTGCCCTAGACCCAAATATTCAGTTGTTTTGATTACCCTATCGTGTATACAGTAACTATGCATGATTTAATCTTACCATTATAGTGTATACTTTTCTGCATCCACTATTTAAATGGTAATGTCCAAAGATTAATTGTCATATCGAAAGGTTATAGAAGTTCCCTGTCTATAATGAGAATCTCTAGATACTATGAAATTAATCTTAAATATATGTTCTATGGTCTAGATACATCTTACTAACTGGACATAGTAGATGTTTGACCATCAGGTGCTGGGGGCTCATAAGCATTGATACTTCTTCTCATGAAGTTCACACATGGTGATCTCTAGTAGTGAGATCATGAGAACTGACCCACCAATAAGAACACCACATGTTTCATGTGTCATTGGATGTCCCTATCTATGATCATGTGTAATGGTCTCCTGACTTGAGATCATCACCAATGTATGTCATTTGATTGCGTACATTGATGCAAGACGAAAACCATGGCAATGAAGTCATGGCGAGGTAGTTTGTGTGGGGTGCGTCATTGGTGTCATGACATTGGTTGAATGGTCAAGACAAGATTTGTCGCTTCCAGGTTATGGAAGTAATATATCTCTGGCCATGTTGATATGGATGACCATACCTTTATAAGACCATGGCCATGGAAGTCAAGGGTAAATCCTTCCAGTTACATCAACAAATAGTAAAGCAATAAAAGGGCGATGACACGAGAGTGTGTCCTGCTTTATGAGATATTACAGACAAAGAGATTATATTACACAGTGCATGTTCATAGGTTGGTTGTCACTGCTATGGCAATCCTTATTTCTTCAGGGGCCATGATGGGTTGCTAGATCCCGCTCTTGGTCTGTGAATACTATTCACGGCTGTCGAAATAAGGGCCTAGAGGGTCACACACAATAGCGTATTCAAGAATCTCCCCCATTCCGTTGAATAGGGAAATTGGACATAGTGGGCCTTTCCACAAGGGTCCGGGAATTGTCCAAAGTTAAACGATCACCAATGAAATAAATAAATTCATATTATTCAACTTTAGAATAATGATTATTGAATTTATTTATTAAATGTATTTACGAGTTTTAAGTAAATACATGAAAAAATATTAATTGATGAATATTAAATTATTCAAGGATTCAATTAATATTTATGGGAGCGATGAGTCAAGTTAATGACTCAATTATTATCATGTAATGTATTTTGATATATTAAATGTAAATGATAATAATATTTATGACTCAGTGTAGTAGTCATAAATGTCGTTGATAGTGCGTTAAGTATTCGGGGGCCGGCGAGGTGATACCGAGTATTTTAATTGTACATTATAAATAGAAGAGGAGGGGCATTTGAAAAATACTATTCATGGAGCTTATCTATCCTCTCCTCTCTCCCAAATTCTAGAGATAGATTCTTTGGATCCACGGAGCTCGGATGGAGCTCTCTCTCGGGCATCGCTAGCGATGCGATGAGGTGGTCGTTGGAGCGTCGAAGTCATCGTCACAAATCTACGATAGCACCCTGATTATGATGAATGGCGCTCCCGCGGATTCCTTGAAGCGCGTGTGGGCGATCTAAGAGAATTCAACATCAGATTCATCGAGCAGTGATCACCAACGATGAGCAGACGTCGTGCACGACTTCAGATTGAAACCAGGTATTTTATGGTTTATTTTTGTGCTTAAAATCCTCCACGTGTGGTCCTCGGCTTTGACCGGGCTGCTCTTCACCGACGTCGGAAAGTTTACGTCGAACAAAGGTGGAATTTTTTTAAAAACCCACCTGTTTGGGGCTTCCGTTGCATGCCCAGTTCCAACAACAAGTTCATCATCCATCTTTTCTATCAACTTGGTGTATTTGACATCACTCATCTTCTTTACTCTCATGTGACGTTGGAGTTTATTGATATTCTCATGATCCCTAATATTGGGCAATTGAAGAAGATTCTGGGTTCTTCAATTGTGTCCTTGAGTACATCAATGATACTGATGTGGTCCTAAATCATTGTTATGTATCCATTCCTACTCATGCTCATGAGGCCCCAACTTATAATGACTTTTCCCTGACCCATGATTCCCCCATCGCTCCACCACCCACCACTGCACCTTCCACCACTGCACCGATGCCACCATATCCCTCCAATATTTAGTATGTTCTCCAATGTATTCTGGAGAACTAGATACAAATTTTCCTCCATTTCATCATTCCTTTCAATAATAAATCACATTTCACCACCCCTACCCCACCACTAGCCCCTATTTCTATTGACCAAGCACCTCCTACTATAGAACATGAACCTACCATTCCCACCCAATAATCCACCCCTTTCAACCTTCCCTTATTGATTACAAACCTCGCTTCCCAATAATAATTTTTAGTAAGAAGGCTCGACGGTGCAAGGACAATGAATTAATAACCCCATTTGAGGTTCAATTAATTTATCGAGCTTCTAGATGTTCAACCCTCAAATGGGTTGGTATTTCACATTCACCTACTATGACTTATCCAACTACCAGCACCATAAAACCTTATATGATATTCTATCCACCTTTACTAACATCTATATCTATGGTTGACATGGAAAATATGATTCATACACCCACTATTATGGGGGGGACATCTAATTCTCATAAAGGTGATTCATCCCACACTTTGTATTCATGTCCATGTATACCCATCCCATTATTTACTCAATCTTGGGTGTATTTTAGTAATTTAAATATCTCCCATTATTGGTTGTAACATTAATTTTATATAATGGATGGGATACAATTTTTGATTATAGGGATTTATATTTCTCATTATTACTCATATATTCATTTAGATATGTCTCACTCTACTACATCTTTCATGGTTATTGATGGGACTGTTAGACTACCATATAGCCTCCCATATGAGGTATTTCCTTGGCTAGCTAACATACATGGAGGATTCCCGGAGCTTTATCTTTATACCATATAGGGGTCCCTTCCATGGCCTCTTTGGATGCTATAACTACCACATGAGATATTTAATAGACCCATTCCAAAGGTGGGGAACCCAAAAAAGCACCCACATGAGCTAGATAATACAACTACAAGTTCCTATAAGTTTTGGAGAATAAATGATCTGATGAACCCATACTCTTTATCCTTTTCTATCTATTTTGATGAAAAAGTATTATTATCCATTTATGTGAGAATTCCATACTTTTTTTGATGGGTGGTTTGGATTTTACATTTATTTTACATATTTTTGTTCACAGTTCCATTATTTTTTTGTCATACTCTAATGACCTCACTATGATATGAACTGCCCTTTATTTCCAACTAATGTGTGCTCCTTTTATCTTAATACATGAATTTTGGTCATATCCTATATCCTAATGGTTTATTTATTGCAAGTATTTAGTTTCTAATATTTTTTTAGGTTCATAGATTCACTTTACCTTCCACACTTTCTACTATGGAATGAATTTCACTATCTGGAGATCTTGATTCCCTATTTTAAATTTATAATTTTCCCTTCGAATATGTCTCTGATATTATTTATTTATCCCCCACATAAAATCCTAAAACACTACAATCAATGTTTAATTTTATGTGTGGGGGAGACATTATTTAGATTTTTTCTTTGTACACCATGATTATTTGTTATTTTCATTAGTTTAGGGGATATTTTTAACTAAATCATGATTTAATTTGAAATATCATTTTATCCATTTAAATAAAATAAAAAGTTTTGATAGATAATATTGAAATCTAGTTTTATTCTTACTTAGTATTTTATCCTGATTGATGAGTTATGTAATTTAATTTTGATTCTTGAATCTTGAAAATGATTTTGATTGACCAAATACTATTTTTATACCCTGAATGATTTCACTATTTTTATATTTACATTCCCATAAGGATTTTGGACCTACATTGTAATATCCTTTTCTGTGCATATTAATTAAGAGATACATGGGGTATGAGAACCTATCCAAACTTTCATTATATTCTTATTGAGACTATGATTGAATAAATACACAGTTAAAAAGAATGAGGAAATCGTTTTTGATCAATTTATACTAGATCCTCATGCACATTTATCCTTCTTAAGTCCATAAAATAAATGAATGACATTTTTAGGGTTGAGTAGTGGTACAAGACCATTTTATACCTACTTTACATAAACTTCATATAATTTAATGATTTTCTTCTGAATAAATGTGGGGATATTTTAAATAATAATTCATTCATGATGATTTCTACTATGAAGATATATAGTGAATATTTCAAAATAATCTATAGAAATTGTCCATTGTTCTTTTGATGCACTGTTCATGATTATACTATTAATACATATAAAATAAAATAATGTGGGTTTTGTATTAGGATGGTCATAAATAACCATTACTAGAATGATGGATCATATTTTTTAGGTGATGGATGTGACATATAGACTAGACATAACTTTGGAAAAATAAAAATATTAAACAATATACATTCATTAAACTTTTATGACACATCCATGGACCTACCCTAAGATTTTAGAAGTGTGTCTAAGACACATTATAGAGTATAGTTTTCACTACATTATTCCTAATGATCATGTATTATATTGTATAGTTTACACTCATTTTTGAGATTTATTTTCATTATCTACCCACCTACCCTCATCCAAAATGTCATTTGAAACTTATTGACGAATCCTTCTTGATTAATTGTGTTTTTGTCTTTATGGAGTGGAGATACTAGAACCAATGAAATATTATGGTTTTGAACATGTATTCAAGGTATTATCAGAAAACCATTTTATTTTACCTTGAGTTATGAGATAATATTCATGGTGAGGTAAATTAAAATATGGGTATATATTCTAAGGAATAATTGATAAATTGTAATTAAATAACAAACAATTCGAATAATGAACTTGACCATGAATAATTAATAATATTATCTATATGAGTGATTATGGGGTACTTTATTTTCAAACTATCATATATTTTTTCTCTTGGTTGTAATGTATGTTTCTTGTTTTAAAATTATTTGACTTGGAATCCCAATTGAGAGTATTTTCTCTTTATGAAAAGAAATTGTTCAACTATGGAGAAAATTGATAGGATAAATTCATATATATATATATATTGGATGTATTTTTTATGATATATTCATGATTTTTAGGACAATTCACTAGAATTTGGTTAATTTTTTAGAAAATATAAGCTTAATTATCAAAATAGGTTATTATATAACACAAAAATTTAATATTTTACACATCATGGAACCTGTTCATGATGTGTATTCCATGAGGAAAGAACCCCTATGAGCTGAAGGTCATCCCTGAATCCTTTATAATACGTGGACTAATAAAAGATGTGAATATATTACATGACATGAATTCTTTTAAAGATAAGGACTAATGAATATAAATGAGGAGAACACTAGACACGATGTGGAACAATTGAAGTATGATCCCACTAAAGATTGAAGACATGAAATTTATAAGAAATCTAGAAGATACAATATAATCACAATCTTTTTTGGATCAGAGTACATGATCTGTATTCTATTACATGTTATGAATGTCCTAAAGGAGAAGGTACTTGAATCAGTTTCACAACATGCAACATTTATATGTTGTTAATTTTATGGCCTATATATATTTTAGTGTCGACAAACTTTTAAAATATGTCCACACTTATTCTATTACTCTCAAATTTCATTATCTACACATTCCGTACCTATGTTTCTCCATTTCTTTTCCTACTTTTTCAATATACTCCACACCAGTTTGATGTTTTTGGATTGTTCATTTATATTATGTTTGGATGTGTTCATGTTCCAATTTTCGTTTTCAATTACAATTATTGTGTTCTTTCATATTCATATATTCAGGTAAGTAAATTGATTGATCTTACATTATTTAAATTGTATTAATTTATTCTAAACTATTTAATAATTATTCTAAGAATCTTGCTGAAATCTTTCTCATTTAAATCCATTTTTAGCATGAAAATATCATCAAATAGGGTTAGGGGTTGACTGGTGAGATGTTTTTAATCTAAAAAATATCTAAATTAAAACCAAGGTAACCTTGTGGATATTAATTAGGTTAAAGAAAAATTGTTAATAAAATTATCTTGTCCATCCCTGATTTAGGGATTACAATTGAATTACCCAATCCTTATTGGATTTGAGCATGTTAGGCTCAATTTCCCATGACTCTTTCTTCCTTGAAGCCATTACTTATGAATCTATGTTGTTTAATTCCTCTATACCAAAGAGTAGTTTCAAGAATGGGTAGATAAAATTGGTTAGACCAAAATTAATTGGTGACCTTTGAACTGTTTCATACACTATGACATAGAACTATACCAAGATAAATTTTGGATGACCTTCTACCTAATTTCCAAAATTAATCCCAACCCCTCCATATATCTTGAATTAAAACCAAACTTCCTAATTCATAGAAAACCCAAACTCATGAGTGTTATATGAGGAATACTGGTGCAAGTTTCTAATCACTAGGTACTAGCTTTCCATATTTTCCCTATGCATTTGACCCCTCACTACCAAAATGAAAATTCATTGTATCTAGTGTAGTTTAGGCTTTTATAAATTTCTAATATCATCCATTCTAGTGTGTAATAAATGGTGTTGTATGGTCTAATCATTTGGCCACCTACTATATGGGAAAACCTAGAAAAAGTTGATTAATTGGAGTACATTCCATGTAAGCTTCTAATAGATGTTTTGTATTACAATTTCTATAAATACAAGAAAAGACAACCAAATTAGGTGTTGGTTATTCCAAAGGGAGGTATTTTTGCTCTGTCAACATGATCCTTCCCCAAATCTAGTAGGAATTTCTTTTCATTTGTTCCTATTTTAGTGTCATTCATATTTTCTTCACAATCCTCTTTTATCGAGGGTAGTGGTTGAGTTTCTACTCAATCCTCACACTATGAACACAATTATAAGAGGTTAATTACCATGTGTTTGGGTTTTGATAAGAGTATGGGTGCATTGTAATTGATTTTCTATTGTGTTCTCTCTTATTGTGATTTTTTGCTTTATAAGTCCTTTAATGATATATTTTAAAAATACACCCATTGTGTCATATTAGACTAAGATTAACACAACTAGTGAAAAATAAATGGGTCAAAATAGTAAAACCAATGACCATTAGGTAATGCTTTGGACATCATTTTAAGTGTATTGATTTGGAATATGTTTTTTTGAAACCATTCTCCAGACTAAGGGATTGACCTTTTAAATAAATAATTATTTGTTTTCGGACCAAGAAAAAATAATTTATCCGATTACACATGGTAAACTATTTCATAAATGATTATTAATAAAAATAAATGGGTTTTATAATTAAACATAATCTAATTGTAACCCTAACACATCAATTTTTTTTGTTTTCATCATTTTTCCTTCCTTAAATGGTTTTAAAATTTTGATACATAATATTTGTTCCCTTGTAATCATTTGATTGTTTTGATAATGGGATGGGGCTCAAAAAATTGTGTCTATTTTCTTATCCATTAATTTTATGTGGGATCGATGCCTACTTGAAATATCTACATTGTAAGTTGGTTTGGGGAACTAATTTGGTAGATCTCATGATGGTCTTGCCAAATTCTTGCGTCATTTTTGGGGAAACATCAAAAAGTAGATGTGTGAGTATGAGTCTAGGTTGGATAACCTAGTATATTATTTTGAATTATTTACTTCTTTTATTGGGAACCTTGATCTCACATCTAAATAGATGTGTATTCAACTATAGGTTGGTATCATTCACCTGGAAATGATATTTATCTATACAATCAAGTGTTTTTGTACTATAATCCAGAAGAATTCTACCCTTAAATTGATGGATGGTTCCAATATGAGGCATACCCATGCACATTATACTCCACACCATCATATTTTTTTAGAACCATCATTGGATAACCCTAATAAATCTTCATAAATGATGGAATCCTTTACAACCCAATATTTGGACCAGATCAAAATGATGGGATGACTTGGAAATTTGGAAGAGAATTTTTTTGATATAATTAATAATATGGATGATTTAATTGATTGTGAAGTCAGGTTTTTGTATTATTATTTGATTAATGTAGTATGTAATGACTTAAACCCAATTTTTTTGAATTAAATGTCTCTCAAAATGGCTTTTCAAACACTAAACTTGAAAATGAGACTACATAATTCCTTGCATGGATACAATTTAATCAATTCCAAATTTATAATATCATAGTTGACATATTAACTTCTAAAAAGTATTTTTGATAATATTTTTAGGTTTTTATCATTTCAAAGAAAGAACCCAAGGAGGTAGATGTTGTACAAGATCTAACCAATGTGCAAGTCCACCTTTGGAATCCAATTACCATAGAGCAAGATTAGTACAAGCCGCTTCCTAGACCACCTGAATGTTATGTATTTTTTTTTGAAAAAGTAGGGTTTCAGACACATGTGGTCTTTTTCATGATATAAGACCCATACTCCTTCAGATAATAGGAAGGTTCACTTAATTAGGTCAAGAAAAGGCTTAAAAAAGATCTTTATGGGAGGAAACTCAGACATTTCTTGTCCTAAATTCTTTTATCATCTATAAATACAATATGTTTACTTTTTATTTACACACTGTGTAATATCATTTTCTACTTTTCCCAATATTTCCATGAAACTACTATTTATGTGTTAATAAAATGGTACTACTTATCATGTATCTATAATAGACGGTGTTTATTTTTTATGTTTTTTGTATAGTATAATAATACATTTCATATAAATAAATATTTATTTAGTAAATAAATAGGAATAAGACTATGCTGATGGAATGGTCGCTTGAGGTTATCCAATTAATTTCTAGTTAGAATCCCTTAAAACCCTCCTTTGGTATATGAGTCATTATTTTGGTCATGTTCTTTGATAAATGGAATGTGTAATGTTTTCATTATTGATAAAATAATTGTAAAAAAATTCAAAGATGAGTCAAATTGGCTAGTAGTGTCAAAACCTAGGGTCCAAAAGACTCAGTTGTGTGTCAATCCAACTGACTCAATTCCATCAGGTTTCAATGAAATAAAAACACCCAGTTGGTATTTTCATAGATGGAATGTGTCGTATATATTTAATTTCTATAAATTAAATAAAACTCATTTAAAAATAAGAATACACTTGAAGTGTATGTTGGGTTTATTAGGAGATTCATAACATATGGTCTAAAAGAATCAAGTTTGAATTTGGCTAATCTCCTCACATCATCCAAATTTTTAAAAACAAAACCACACATTGTGATTTATTTCTTTCACTGTGGCTGTGTTTAAACTATTAATAAAATTTCAAAAAGATAACAAAACTATTGTAACTATGAAATTTTCTCTAATGGTTGAGGAAACCAACCTATATGTAACCATTCATTAGATTGAACCTCACTCCGAGCATTGGAATGGAGTTTGTAATTATCTTCTCCCATTTTTAGTTCACATGATGTGTATTTTTCAATACACTATGTGTGTATGTGTATTTTTGTATATATTAATATTTTTTATTATATATTTATATAATTATTAAATAGTTCATAATAATTATTAAAATAACTAAAAAATATAAATAAATAAAGAAAGAAATATAAATATATATAAAATGTAAAATAAATACATAAATGGACATAATTACATACTATGTAACACCATTTTAAAATCTAGAAACCATAACTTGGGCAGTACCCTTGCTGATCCCCCCTACTTGTGTTGTTCCACAGACACCAACCCTCATATCCATTTCGAATCATTTGATCCATGGAGTTTTAGAACCCCAAATCACTTTAATTCTTTTATTGGGAAAATGTAAGTTCTCAATACACATTTATTCTAGTGATTTACATGATTTTTAGGAAAATTAATTATTCTGGGTGGTGTTCAGTTGAAAACTCACAGATACACAGGCAGACAAAAAGAACTCACTCAATATCCATCCAGTGCACGAATAAACATTTTTATTGCACAAAATTTAAAAGTACAGGTAATGTGTGTTTGATACACACCATATACACATGCCTTTTCCCCACTTAGAAAGTGGTTTTGTCATGACACACATACAGCCTAATGAATTATTTCCAAACACATGATGTGTGAATTCTTTACACTCCTTGTATATAGTTGTGGATAAAAATGTGGAACATGGGGGGTTCATTTACTAGTCACATGGTCATAATCATGATCAAAATATATAATTTTTTCCCTGGAAAAATAAATCATGTAATTATAAAAGAAAATACTTTCTTGAGTTTTCTTTTCTTCACTTGATTTCTTCTTCTTTTTCTCTCTAAAGATCATGTAAAATGGAGATAGATCTTGTGGGAGAAATCCCATGATCATTGCCGATTAATATCAGTGTAATTCATGGAGAGAAAATTCAAGATCATTTTGCATTGGATATATTGATTTCTTAGCCATTGACTTTGGTGATCGTACCATCATTTCTACCATCTGCACCATCCTCTATAATAGATCCCAATCACAAGACCAATAAAGAAACACCACAACCAGCTAACACACCCTCATAACCTTCCACTCTTATAAACCACAATGTCCAACTCAAATAGATTGATTAACTAAACCCCATTCATGTATCATTTCTAGTAAGAGACTCCAGATAGGGATAGACTGTTCCATATTTCCCATGGTATGATTCATCTAATCCATTGGATTCTAAAAATGAGTATCCTAGAGTATTTTGGAATAATCGAGGATGTATTAAGACACACTCATTTGATCTCAATTTTCTAGGTCAGTACTCTTATATTTAGTGATCGATTTTTAGAGTTTTCTGTGACTTTTGAGTTTAATGGAGTGACATATTAGTAGATTCCTTGTAACATAACAACGTTGACCTGATTCCAATTAATATTTTAATTATTATCTTAGATTATTTCATATTTTATCCAAGGGTGTAGATTATACCCTTATCCATCCACCCCTCCCTTTGTTTCCACCATTTTAGGACCTGATAGATCATACCTACTCACTAGGTCGTAGAAGGTTGTTAGACCCGATGTTTGGTACACTCCCACCTCACAGAAGTGCAAAATTATCATCTCCCTACCACTTTATTTCATCCACTACAACTCTAGTTATATAATATTTACAATCCATGAGGATGAGGGTGTTGTGTTTGACCATGATATAGATATTTTTACGTATATTTTCTGGCACAACTATCCCAACCACCCATATATTATTATATTCAAATTTTATGCCATGTTTAACAGCCATCAAGGTAACTTAAATGATGTGTTCTATGCCTCTAGTTTGGAACACTACATAGGGGTTTTTAATCCCTATCTCCTTGATCATCATTTAGGTTCTCCTAAGTAAATGGACTATCTCATGATTATTTGCGTGATAATGATCTAGAATAATAGAAGCACCAACTTTCTCATACATGACCAACTGACACTAGCTGTAGTGAGAGAGGGCCCACCTTCCCTAGAAGGTGATACTACTCTTATACTGCAACCACCCTGGTAAAAAATTTCATCAATTATTTTTAATACTATTATTTTTAATAATTAACACTAATTTAATTACAACCCTAACACATCTATCTCTAGTTTTCTTCCTCCTTTTTGGATTTAATTGTTTCAAAAAATTTATTTCATTCAATTTATTATATTAGAATAATTTTATTATTTAGAAAATAAGATGATGATCACTAAATTTCATATACTTTTTTTCTCCATTCATTCTCTATGGGATTAACCCCCACATCTACTAGACACCCTGTTAGTTGTTTTTGGGAGCTAATTTGGTGAGTCTCGTGATGGGTGTGAAAATTATTCTGAAAGTGTGTAAGAATCATGTGGTTATGTAAATATAATATTTTCATTTGTCTAAGTTCCCCTTTTTGTGTAAATATTATTTTCATCTACATAATTATAAATTCTATATTCATAATGATAAATTGTAACTCTATAAGAATCATCTATATAAGAATCAATTTGTGTAAGGATCACTTTTTTACTTTGTGTAAGAATAGACTGATATCTACTTAAGGATAACTATTTCAAAAGAATCAAGGGATAATTGTACAGATCATTTATTATAGAAAATTTTAGAAATATGAAAACTATAAAATGGGGAATATATAATTTTATATTCTAAAATATAAAAAAAATTATGTCAACGATGATGCTGATCTCCGGTTTCTTAAATATCAAAAATCTGTTGTGATTCAAGAATGAGAATGAAGAATAAGTGGGATGGGATACATTATATGATTTAGATATCTCACACTAATGTCCTTCTCTTTCATAAAATGATCTCATTACATGATAGAAGAGGTCTAAACTATAGATACTTATATTGTATTCTTATTATAACTACAAAATAATGATTTTATTTGTAGATATAGTGGTAATATTTTGTGAAAAAGGAAACCTTAACCTGTAATATAAATCTAGAGATTTTTTTTCTAAGAGGAAAAAAATAAGGGGCATTTTTATAATACTCGTTTAGTTGATGGAAAAAGTGACATGGATATATATAAATCATGGGGGATGAATTATGCATATAAAATTATCGATTTTGATTTGAATGCTATCTATTAAATATTTCAATGTATGGAAATGAAAAAGACTCCACTAGAAATCATGAAGCCTATATTATATGAAAATAAGAAAATAAAGAAAGGAAAATAAAGATAAGACTGAATGAGAAGATAAAAATACTGTGTAAGTTGAGTGTAGGAGAATATTTAAATTAAGTAGTAGTGATTTCTAGGAGAATAATATCATCTATGTTTCAAGAAGAATAATTTTCGAACTAGTACTGAAGGAGAAACACCTACCAGGTTTTAAAGAAAAAAAGTTAAAAGGGGAATCCAACCAGGTCTAGCTGTGTAAAAATAGGGAGTTTTGATGTAGTCTAAGGATGAAGAATAATTTGAGAAAGATTATACCCAATATTTCATTGTTCATCTAATAGACTATTTTCAAGGAAGAGTTTTTATAGGGCTGTATTATTGAGATTCTGAGTCATGAGTTTCCAACAGTCAGATAATTTACAACTGGAAATATAGGAAGAAATACCAAGACTGAAGTGAAAGTGTTGTGATATAACATATAAGGGAAGTTAAAGATTCCTTTTTTTGGGAAAAAAGATCATTTTTTGTGTTTCATTGACATATTAGATAGAAATGGTGATCTATTTCAATAATAAGAAGGAATTTTTAGAATAATAACATGTGGGATTCCAAAATGAAGATATTTTATGGGATGTGTCATTTATTAATAATATTAATATAGAAAAACAACACATTTTTAATATCGTGTGACTCAATTTAAAGATAACACCTGGAAAAAATACACTTGTATTGGTGATTAAATTTTTGTAGAAAATCTATGAAATGGAAATATCAAGAAAAATAAGGAGTAACATTCTTGGAATAGGACAGACCTTGTAAAAGAACTTTTGAAAAAATTTAATATCGTAACTTAATTGAAAATAGGTGTATGTTAGTTTCTAGAAGAAAAGATCCCATAGTCTTAATTGGAATTAGATGTTTAAATCCAATGTTCTTTTAAAGGTTTAAAACATATTTGGAATTTAGTAAAAATTTGAAAACAACAAATTTACTCGTCAAATTGGTTCTTGTATCCTTCCTGAGGCTCTAATAAAGCTTCTTGAAATAACACATTATGCTAAAAATATTAGGGTACGTATATTGTGTAGATAAAAATTGGAGGTAGGGTGTGATTTAAAATAGTGTGGGCCCACTAAGAGTATGTTTTTTTATTATTTTCACTCTTTCAATTCTTACTAGTTATTGATGGTTTGTTTTTTATTTATATAGTAGTAGTTATTGTTTTTGTTGTTGTTATGGTTCTTTATATTATTATTATTGAAATAATAATACCATTTTTATTATAATTAGTAGTATTATTTTTATTGGTTATTTTTTTCTGAGGAGAAAATTAAACTATTTCATCATTATTATGTAATGGATGGCTAGGAGAAAATAGGTAAAACCTTATCCCCTCCCGTCCGTCATCCTTCTTCCATCATATTTTACTTTTCTTCAATGGGTTATCAAAGATAGAGAATAGTAACATTTTCCAACTTTTTCTCCTTAATTGATTATTTTTACTTCATAACATTTACTATAATTTAGTTTTATTTTATATTATATATTTCGATTTGGGGTTTCATGGTGGAATGAAGAAACACTCTTTTTCATTTGTGTATTTCCCTTAAGAAAGATAGTGAAGGAACTAGTGATGTGTTATCATGTCATTTTGAGTTGTTGTGACATTTCATATTCCATAAGAGAGTATTTATATCTATTTATTCAATTTATAGATTATATAGACCAAGATTTCAAAAATTAAACTAGTTCATTTTTTGTGGTTATAGTTTTTCCCTAGGGGGATTTTCCATACCATTAGCATCAAATTTGACAGTGTACCTTTTCCCAATGTGTATATTAATTATAAAGGATTGAAAACACACATTTATTTATTTAAATAAATTATAAAAGAGTTAATTTATGATTTATTTGATGGAAATTATCAATTTTTTTTAGTAGTGTTAAATTTTTTGCACGAAACATTGATATAGGTAGTTTTTTTACCTCTTCCATATTATGGTATAACTTCAAATTCCTATGTTTTTATTCCATTTTGCTCTAAAAAACAATATTTTTTAATAGTTATAAATAATTTTGATAAAAAATTACTTATCATTGTAAAAAATATTTATTCCTTGATGGTTTTTAAATTTTTTGGTTTTCTTAAAACCAATCACATATATTAATAGAAATTATTTTATCCAAAAAGTAGATATTTTTATTGATTAAATTTTGGTTTTATATTTCAAATATTGAAATGGTTCTTTGTTGATATTTTATATATTATCAATGCATGTAAACCATTTTTTAATGATAAATTCATTCTTGGGTGGAAATAAACTTGTGTTTTCATGAAATAAATGTGCCTTGATACCTTGAGTATTGAAATGAATTGATTATTTTAATAGTGGGTTTAAAATTATTTTAAAACATTATTTATTAATTTTTTTTTCAGTTGGTAGAAATATTTTTATTAGGTTTTATGCCATGTGATTTGTTCTTCCATGATTAATCATTGATGATATTAGAAATTTGATTTATTTGAATTATGGAATGTCTGATTATAGATTCACTGGGTCTATTTTTTTGAGATGCATAAATTGTGAATCTATATGATTTTTTATAAAAATTTATCTTTATTCATCGGTGAAAAAAATTCATAGGGACATGTGGCTTCTTGTTATTAATCATATTGACAAGTGATCATCTTTTTATGATAATATAGTGTGTTCTTATTGGGTTACCCCTGACTATACCAAGATAGTGCAAGTTAGGTTTTTAAGTAGGATCATGTTTCAATAAATAAGGTTATTACATTGAGACAATTTATATAATATTAACCTAGGTCCTATTATCCCATGATGAGTTTTTAGTTATTTTATAAAGAGGAATGTATTTCCTTAAAGTTATTAGTATATTCATGGTTTACAAATAAGTTTTGAAACTTATTCTCTTTATTATAGAAATTCATTATTTAAAAATATAAGAATTATTATATTTTGTGTTTAAAAAATTATGATTGGTTTATATTTTGAATTTAATTGTATTAGAAATCATTTTGGGAGTGTCTAAAAACTCCTTGTATTTTTATTATAGTTCACATGCATCAATGTTTTATTATTTTGGATCTCATGTGTGTTGATGGATATTCTTATTCATGTCAATCTATGATGGGATACTATTACCACTAGGAGATTGGTGGGTAGTGATCACCCATTATGATGTTTTCCACATAGTCCCTTCCTTATTTTTTATTTATGTAGTGAATAATTATTTGTGTATTTTTTTTATAAATTTATCTTAAATAATATTTATTTTATTATGTTTTATTAATTAAATTATTAATGTGATCTATTTATTTAATGTTAATAAAACTTTATTTTTTAGGTTTTATTGGTCTAACATATGAATATATCAAGTCATAAAATTGAACAAAGTCATATAATTTATTTTATGTATTTTAAAATGTTGAACTCACTTACCCCTCATATTATTTATTCCCCTGGAATTTATATAATCCTATGATGATAGGAGACAAGCTTTAGACCTTTTATCATGTCTGTTTAGGTATTTATTTAAAATATCCTAATCAAAATATTACACTTAGAATATAAATACTTTAATCAAATGAGGAATAATAAGATCTAACTTAAATCCAAAATGTTCTTATACCTACTGTAATAATGTCAACATTGAAATTGAAATAAATAATTCCACCAACTAAATCTTCTATTATTATACTACCTTAAATAAAAAAGTCAGTTCCACGTATTATACTAATTTGATAGATTACACCATCTCTAGTTTAATGCATGTAACATTTAATGGGAAAAGTTATGAAAATTTCATATGTTGAGAAATATTACCTTTCTTATTCAAAAGAAAAATAAAAAAACATGGAAGGATTTTAAAAAACACTAATCCATGTTTTTTACTCTATGTTTTTGAACCATTTATTATGAAACCACCATATTTTATTTGTATAATGCTAAAATTTAATTTTCCATTTATACCAAAAATGATGATTTTAATTTTTTAATTTGGAAAATATGTTTTCATTAATGATTTTAGTGGATTTAATTACTTTATTTATAATAATTTTCAAGGGGGATAATGGAGCATGAATTAAGTCTGATTCTGATTCTTTCAGGTATTTTGATTTTTTTGGATATTATATATTCTTCCTATTTATTTTTTTGAATTTTTTTCAAATTTTTTTTTATTTTTTTTAATATTTGTTATTTTTTGGGTTGTATTTATAAAATAATGATAAAATATTGTATCCATGATTCCTATTTTCTTGTTTAGGTATAATAAGTTTTTAGTTTTTTTAAATTTATTTTAAATTATATTTTTTTTTGTGGGTTGGAATGTTCTATGTGATGAATGATCTATGAATTATAACCTATGAAAAAATTTAAATTACCGTACAAATTATATGGCGTTTAATTTCTATGTATGATGCAAAAAATATAAATAATATGACATTATTTCTTCCATAATACATAGTTTTCTAATATTATTTTTTGGATTTTGATTTATGTTATTGTATGTACTGTGACCTTATTTTATTCATAATTATTTTATTAATTAAAATACGAATAATCATTATAAAAATAAATCATTGTAGAAACCCTTATGTTTGAAATATGAAAAAACAAGATGAAGGTAAATAGTGTTTTTGCAAGACAGCATCATGATAATTGAACAATGAAATGTATCAGTATACATGTCATCTTATTTTCACCTTATTATTAAAAAGTAAAAATAAACCATGGGAAACATCACATAATTGACATTGTATAATTAATTAATCCAAATAATAAGAACACAACATAGTGTATTAAATTAGATGTGAAAAACATAATATATATAATATTGTACATGGGATTAATAAGAAGATGATGTAGTGGGGATATGGTATTTGTTTATCTAATAAATGAAAAATGTAATATTGATAAAATTATACAATGACTTGAAACAAGAAACACAATAAGGATGATTCCATATAACTTTTGGATATGAGTTTTTAACTTTATATCATATATCAACAATAATTTCATATCATGTAAACCACATACTATAATGATAATGGTCAAATGAGTAACTTTATACTTAGAAACACTAGAGGGGATTTCTTTTTAGACTATTTTTATAATATAAATAGAATAAATAAGTATTGGATTCCCAAAATAAACCAATTCATATATGCTATTAATTATTCACAATTATACTTCACTGGAAACATGGAAACAAATGTATTGATACAATCTTCTAATTTTTTTTAATTTTTTTAATTATTTCAATTTTAATATTTTCTGTTATACTTGTTTTAATTATATCATTTCCATTATAAAAAATTGTTTAATATAAAGGTTGTTCCTCCTCTAAAGGAAATTTTATAATTGTTTATGCATATATATCAAAAGCCACAGGGGTGTAGTGGATGTGTTGGATGAAGGTGAAATATTGGGTTTTAATTAAAATAAAAAGATAAATAAAAATAACTATACAAACAACCCAATAATTTCATAAATAGGACAACAAAAATTTAATTTATAATTAATTTAAATGAATAATTACTTCGACTATGGTATTTTATTTGAGAAAATTTCAGTTTCTACTCTTGTTTGTATTCATTATGATAGAGAATCCAAATGAGGATCCCACAATATGTATACATAGATGATCTATTAATATATAAATGAAGTTATTAATATTCTATGACCTAACTCAAAAGAATCAAGTGCTTCATATCATTCATCATTGATCACAATAAGGATCTATTATGTTCTATATTTGTTCAGGAGAGGGTTAATGAGTGAATTATTTTTAAGGACTAATAGAACAATAGATGATGTTCTATAGCTAAAAAATTAAAATAATTTTTAATATTATTTAAGGATAATTTGATTTTATTTCATGTTAAAATTCCATACATACATTTAGTTTTACATATTTCTCCGTTTTAGATATAGAAATTTTGAAAAAA
Source organism: Viscum album (assembly GCA_963277665.1). Lineage (NCBI taxonomy): Eukaryota > Viridiplantae > Streptophyta > Magnoliopsida > Santalales > Viscaceae > Viscum > Viscum album. The sequence goes on along the minus strand of OY728137.1, from coordinate 1,273,553,973 downwards.
CCACTATAATGATTAATTTTGGTAATTTTTTGATCACATGTGAAAATTCATTTTTTAAAATACTCATTCCATAATTGGATACATTTTTTGATGATTTTGATCTTGTATTATTTGTGCTATATGATTATTAATTAATTAATTAAGTTATTTGTTTCATTATTCTTTGTATATGAAATTTGGACTAACTTCTTTAATTCTGTATTTATATGGTTGAGACTATGTTTGGGAACCTACAAAGCCTCATGAAATCATTAAAAATTTCATTCCCTAGCCAATGTATTCTTGCATCACAATGTGAGAAGGCATCACCACACCAAAAAATCTTAATCTGGACCCTTTTGGAGAATTACACATGGAAAATGTAGTCCCTCATGAATAGAATAAATCTCATGTAATAAGATCTTGTGAATCAAGTGGGTTATGTAATAGTGACTTAATGCTACATCATGTCCTAGAGATTATATTTGCAAACCAAGTTACCCCTATAGAGTAAAGTTAGGTTATATCAACTTGAAAACAAGGTCTCAACCCCCAATTCACATTAAGTTTTCCCTCCAATGCTCACCATGTTATTAGGCTCTATATTTTTGGTATTTCTACTATCATAGTGAGGTATCCTAGGGAAAAATGTAGTCTCATGTATATACCAAAAATTATGTTGGGTAATTAATGGAATCTGTATAGATCATCAATTTATTATATATTCCCAAAATCATCATCCAAGGCCTATTAATGCTTCTGTGAAAACTCTTGAAGGGATAAGTGTAATGGTAGAAAATTAATTTGATCAATAGAAAAGGAATAAACCCAAAATAAATTGATTATGAACACTTAAAAAGTAAAATACTTGCACAATATAGAGAGAAAAAATGAATATTACCTAAAATAATGAAACAAAAAACTGTAAAGGCCCTAAAAAACTAGACACATGCCAATTGATCCCATAAAGAGGAGGAATTGAGATATCATTGGGAATGACATTGAAATTAATAGAAGAATGAGACCACTATACATGTGGAAGGAACTATTGAATATTCAAATTCCATGTGGTAGTGATCTACGCAACTAAGGAAAAATCACAAAGGGGGTACCTAATTAATGAAGAAGAAGGAATATAGAAGTGGAATTTAGATATGAATATATTAAATCCAACAGGATAGAAGATGTTCATATGGGATAGATGAGGATTGATTATAATAGAGGATACTTTTAGGAGTGATCATAGATGATAGAGAAAATAATCAGTCAAAGGAGATATGAAAATTATACACGATCACTGATATTTCTTATCCTGAGTTTTTTACTTTTTTATTTGATTCTATATGTCTTAAAATATTTGTAATTAATATGTGGTTTTCTTTTATATTGATTTGTCTTTTTTCATATACTATGAATAAATCTTGTAATATTTTTCCCAATTTCACTATGCCTTCTTAGATGTAATTTACATAAGTACCCTATGAGTGTAAGTAAAGTAGAGGGAGTGAAATATCACAATCTTAGTTTTGCATCTATATAATTGTGGTTAGGTAGAGTTTTATAAACTGTGGGATAAATATGACAGTTGAAACTATTCTATTCACATTAAAAAAATATTTTTAATCTTAGCTAGGGTATTATATGGAGTGAGACCCACACATATGTTATTGCAAAACACACTAGTAGAATCCTGAAAAACCAAAAATAAACTAAAATTGTGGGAGATAGTGGAAAAATAAAACCATGGAACTGAAAAATCATTTATTTTAGTGAGAAGAGTAGGGAAACCTCACTTAGACAAACATTATCATTAGAGAGGCTCAGAGAACATCTTAATCTACGTGTCACTAGGTAGTCTATGGTGGTTTCTATATACATTTTCATACCCATTAGGTAAGAATAAATTATTTTAGTTGATTTTATCTACCATTGTTTGAAATTACCAATTCACTAATGGTGAAACACGCAGTTTTGAACACTTGGTTGGATCCCCTCCTTTTCTATCCATTTATCTCCACATACATTACTTTAAACACTTTTTTAATTATTTAGATTAAATATCCCAATATAGATAAGTGGATCACCTATCCCAAAGTTCAACTGAGACCCCTAGTGTAATTAATATTTATTCCTAATATATTTTAATTTTCAAATTGGAGTCACTGTTGGTTTTGGTTTTTTGCTAGTGTTTTTTTGGACAATATTGCACTAACATATGAAAAACCTTGATACTATCAAAATAATAAAGAAGGATAAAAATATATAAGAATAACTCTTCCATATATTGGAATCACATATTTTTTTATTAATCCTTTTTTATTTATTATTTCATTGTATTTCACCCAATTGTAATTCGTTATAAAAATCTATTTTTTAGGAATTATGAATAAGTTATGGTGGAGTGACCATGAAGATATTACCTATGACATATATGAGTAATTTGGATGTCCATTTTGGATATACAGTGGATTGAGGAATATCTAATTCCCACCCATAGAGTAGGAACACAATGATATTGATTCCAACAAGTTTGTTCTTAAAGGGGTGATGATAATATACAAGAGGGGGTTGGATCATAATTAATAAAAATTAATCACAGTTTAAAATTTATATTTAGAAAGTGAACGATTATAATACTAAACAATTAAAATACACTGACATAAAAAAACAATAGAAAATAAAATTCATGATTTAACGGTTTAAAAAGGTAATTTTACAATGATTCATATCTAAATGATCCTACATTACTCTTCTACCCTCTCCCAAACAAAGATAGATGATACCTAGTATGCTATAAAACATTTAAAAGAGAGTGAAAACACTTCACATCCTCTTTTATTACACTTTTAGTCTCAAACCAAATCCATTTCAATTTATGAGTTCATAAAATAAACCAAATTTTTATAGGAGAAGACCAAACCTATACTTTTATAGGTTCAATCCAAACCACTTTTATTATTGGAGTTTAGATTGAACCTGGTCTTTTATGGGTGTGAACCAAACCCAGTCTTTTATAGATGTATACCCAACCTATAATTTCATAGGTTTAGTCCTAACATATTCTAGGTTATGGGTCAAGAGTAAATTGAGCTTCTAAGGGGATAAACCAAACCAAAACATAAATTTTTAGGGTAGTATAACCCTACTCAATACAATCCAAGTTATAATAGAACCTAGAAAATTATAGGACAATAAAAGAATAAAATATTTTAATCTATTGATTGATTGTTGATAAAAATACTAAAGATTGAATCAGGCGATTCCTTGGAATTTTAAGATGTTGAAACCTTTAAAATCAAGCATCCAATATTTTACATTAGTTAGAAGATGAAAAAAGAAGCTCAATGACTCAATTTTGAACAACACCGCTTGAATGAGTAAATGTAGAGTCACATCGCTATCTCTTCATTGAATTCCATTTCCTTTTATATAGACATCATCAATATCTATTTCTAAATCTTTAGAATCCTATATACTTGTTTATAAATTTCAAGGTCAGAATCTTCACATGGAGGTATAATTTAATTAGTTTCAATGAACTGTAAAAATAGAAATATTATGAATAAATAATGTCCTTTTTAAAATAAAAGATTAAAACAATAATTAACATATCTACACATTTTGATAATAAATTCCTTGGAATACTCCCATAAGTCATACGAGAATAACTCTTTATATTCCATATTCAAATCTAAACTTCACTCATGATTATTTTTTCGGGAATTGATTCAAGTGTATATTTTTTATAAACTATAGATAATTAATATCAATGGAACGAAAAATTGATATAAGATCAATACTATAGTTAATAATAAATATTAATATTCTTGAATTTTTTTTAAAAATATTCAGTAGAAAATATATATTTTGAAACCCATTTGAATTTTAACTTGAGTTCAAAAATTTTGACACATGTATTCATACACACTCAATCTCATATGAATCTCAATTAATATTTCCTAAAACAATTTAAAACCCATATACATGACTTTTGAATAATTAATGAGTTATTTTAGAACAAAAAAAATATTATAAATATTCATAATAAACATGATGAAAATTGAAAAGTTAATTATTACATAAAATAAAGAATATTTCTTAGTTATACAATAACATGTATACATTTATAGAACCATATAGGAAAATCCACGTAGGGGATTTTAGAATAGATATTTTTCACTATGTAGTATAATATATATATATTTGAATATATATAAGATAATTCCTATACCCATTTTACATATCTAATTTCATTTAATTAAAATCACATATGAATTTCATGTATCCAATTCTAGAAATTTTAAAATAGCTTGACTTAAATCGAAAACCACAAAAAAAACCATTAAAATAAAAAAATCATTTTTAAAACTAGTTGAATTTTATATAAATAATTTCATAAAAGTTTTATAGAATTAGAAATCAACTCATACAAACTTCTATTTATAATGTTATCATTAAACTATAGTAGAAAATTAATTCTAAAAATTCTATAATTCAGACTGAAATCATATAGTAAATTCTAACAAAATTGAGTACAAGAAAATGCTCAATTTAGAAAATTAACTATTCTAATAAAATTTAGATAATTTATATATTTATGATATAATAATAATCACTAATTTTGGAGTTTTTAGCCTATTTTATGGTCAAAATACATATGATAACCAATTATATAAAATATTATACATGAATAACCTACACTGGATACTTTCTATGTGAGTCTACGACCTGAATTAGACCTGTGGAATAATTGGATACATGAATCGGCTATACCTGAATAATAAATAAACACCTAAAATGACATTTTAAGGCCCCAAAGAACTTATTTGGACAAGGAACACTATATAAAAATTTTATAACATGTTATAACTAGTCAAAAAATTAAATTTAAAGATATTTATAGAAACTAAATATTAATATTTAATCAAAGTTAAGAATTATTTAACAAACACAGAATATAAAAAAATAAATACCAACTAAATTTTATAAGAATCAAAGAAAATTTTTCCTTAATCAATTTATAATTTAAAAACCTAAAGATAACACTTAATTATGAATTCGGTTAAAGAGAATAAAATAAGTAAAGATATGAAGGTATTAAGACTAATATATAATAAAAATAATAACCAACTAAAGGAAACACTAAATAAATTTATGAAAATTATTATTAATCATGATATTATATATTTTAATTATTAAAATATGAAGTTGTTCAAGGACCCACTCAACATTCTACACATTTTTAATTATAGAATCATTTATAATTTTAAAAAAATCTTCCCCCTTTTGAAATTATCAAAAAGATAAACTTTTCAAACATGCATAAATATTGTATGAAGAAATATATCTCCCTTTAAAATGAATATAAATAATATATTAAATGTTCTTAAACTTTTATGAAAACACATTTCAATGAACCAATATAAATCCTTCCTTTTTTTTTAAAAAAAAGTTCCAAGGAGCCATGATACAATGAGCAAATTTTAAATGTATTTTGTAAAAAATAGTGAATGAATCATCATAAAAAAATAGTGCATAAAAACAAATTATTTAAATAATAATAAAAAACAAACTTGTATGTATGATAATACATTAAATAGTAATAAAATGAAGAAAATTATAAATAAAATTAAATTTAGTAATATGAAAAACATATTCAATATTTTACAAATTTCATGGAAATATAAAAATATCACCATAAAAATAAACTAAAAATATGCCTAAATCTATGAATTAAATAAGACTCTCTAAGATTATAATAAAATAAAAATTCTTATATATAATAAAACATTTTTTTGAATATACAATCAAAATTTAAGAAAAAAATCTATAAGTTTTTTAAAACCATGATAGTTCATGATTACAATATTTAAAAACATAAATTATAAAATGAAAAGTTCATACATTAATCATGAATAACTAATTATAATAAAAAAAACAAAATTAATTTTAATTTACCATGATATTTTATAAAGTACATATTTAAAAATTTCAGAATACCCAATAAAAAAATACAAATCAGATTACAACATATTAAAACAGAATACTTTTCCAGGGAAAACATTAGAAATGAAATAATGTTATCTCCCTGTTAATTAATGAAATATGAAAAATATTAATTTTAAATTGTAACACTCCACATCAATTTTTTTCTTAAATTTTTTCTAACAAAAAAATTAGTCATATATATAAATTAAATCCCAACATAGATAGACTAGAGAAGAAAGAATTTAAGTTAACAGATAAAAGAAATTAATTAAAAATATGTATTTGAACATTATAAAAAAATCATAAGGAATAAATTAAAAATAAGAACCCAAAATTTATTCACACATTAAATTTATCTTCATTATTTCTTAAAAATTAAAACAAATTCATGTATATCAAAATTAAAAAAATTGAAATGTTTATGTTTAAAATATACTAATGTTTTGAAAACTACACATATTAAACTATGTATAACATGTTTCAATAACTAAAATTATCATGATGAATTCAGAATTAATACCAAGAAAAACTCCCCATAAATTAATACTTTCTTTAAAAAATTACAATATCAAAATAGTAAAAAAAGAATTTTAATTACAATAGTGAACACTTCTCCAAAAAACAAAAATTAATGTCCCAATGATCTAAGAAACATGTTATAAAGAAAATAAAATAATTATAAAAATAAAAAATGATAATATTATAAAAGTAAACAAGAATTTAAAACTCAAATAACATATTCATTAGATATATGAAAATTAAAATTCAATATAATGACATATAAACACAATTTTACTCATGTTTACTTACCAAAGAAAAGTTAAATATTTAATTACATGGTAGCATCCTAAAATGATACAATATATTAAATTTTAGGCAAAATTATATTGCAAATATTATAATTATTATGAAACCATTCCATTAATTATACTATACTTATATGCATTCTGAACCCAAAAAGCATGAATTAACAATTACATAGGTATATATAATGGATTAATTTTACATGAATTAGAATACATAAATTTAGGTACCCAAGCATTATATGGTTGGGATAGTTAGGTCTTGAAATCAATGTTTGACATAAAATTCCTTTTACGACAAAAATATTGGGTGAACTTGAAAGTAAAATAAAAATTATAATGACTATAATACCCACATTTAAAGAAATTAACCAAATAAATTTTAGAAGAGTTTCCTTTCAATTTTTTTTAAACATAATAGGAAAAAAAGAATAATAACCAAGTCCATTCCTTTTACAAATACATTTGTTTAAAGAAGTACTCCTGATAGTATTAACTGTTGAAGCACATTCATTTTGAATTGAACTTTAAAAAAATATTCACATCTAAATTAATCTAATTCACTCGTTATAATTTCATTTTTCTTTTGAATAAAATAAAAAACATCACAAAAATTTTCATGTGTGGATAAGTCCATGTTTCTAAACACTTCATTTGACATCTCATTTTATTCATTAATATATAAAACTTTTTAACAAACATTATTTAATTTAAGAGATAAATTATTTTTATTTTCACGAACACTTATATATTTTTATTTGAGTAAAATATGTATATAAGTCATTTAATTTTTATGATCTTCATACGAATCACATATTTCCTTCAGATCTTCAATTAAAGGATCATTATTTACAAAATTGATAGATGTATGAGAATAAAAACTAAAATTATCATCATTAGTTAGACATATAACACATATATTTCAAAAATATTGATGGATATGAACAAATATCACTTAAAAAAGAATGTGGAGGTTAAAATTTTACTTTAGAAAATTTTTCCATAACTTCATCATTACTAGTTCGTTTTGAAATTTTCACTTTATTGATTGATCTTTAAAAATCACTCTATGAAGTCATATATTTATTTTCATTCCTCTTGACCTACCTTTGAATTTATTATCATTAGAAAATTTGGTTTAATATTTACGCTCTTCCTTCTTCAATAATAAATAATATTTGAAAAATATAAAAACAAATGTGAATTACCATGAGTGATATATCCATTAGTAAAATGAGGTTTTATATTTTTATTTTAATCTTCTGATCCAAATATAGTTGCCTAATGGTTTTTAAAAATTTCATGGGTAGTGAAACATATACAGATTTTATGAAATATATTTCAAGAAAGAGTAAAATATAGAATATTCATGACCTTATAATTATGATCAAATTTAAAATAATATTCTCATTTCAAATAATCTAAATCATATTTATGTAAAATATAATTTTTAATCACAATGAACCAAAATATATTATCAATTTTATCTTCATAAGATTCCATCAGGATCATCTATTGAGTATACTTACTACTATTGAAATGTGGGGTAAATTTCAACATCAAACCCATTTTTATTCCTTAAGTTAAACATCATTGAAAAATATCTTTCACTTTATCTTTTTAAGGACATGGATAAATATTTAGTCCAATTAATATAAAAAATAGAATTAATCGCAATATATCAATAAGATAACCATGTAATGATTATAATTCCGAGGTATCAAATAAAAGGACATAATAACTTATCCTCAAAGGGTCTGGGTCTAATACCAATTGTTCAATTCGAAATGGGTGATGGAAATGGACATGTGAGGGTGAATCTAGTTTCATTAAAATTTATTTATATTAGAAACATTATGAGTGGAAAGTGATTGGTTTAAATATTAAACAAATTAAACAGACCAATATTATAAAAAATATAGAAAATAAAAATCATTAAATTTAAGGTTGAAACCAATAATTTTATATTGGTTCATATCTAAATGATCTCACTCCACTCTTCACCCCTATCAAGAACAAAGAGATATGACACCCACTATGGTATATAACATTTGATGTATAGTGAAAACTCATTACATTATCCCTTTCCACACATGGTGGCTAAACTCAATTCCCTTTTACTTTACAAGTCAAGACAATAACCAAGGATTTTATAGGATAATAGATGACATATACTTTTATAGGATCAATACTAACCTCTTTCCTTTTCGAGATTAAATGTAAACCAATATTTTATGGGGGAAAATAAAACACATTCAATTATAGGTTCAGATCCAACATAGACATTAATAGGATCATTCCTAACCTCTTATATGTTACAGGACATGAGGATCCAGTCTTCTAAGGGGGCAAAATAAACCCATACATACATTTTTTAGGGTAATATAACTCTGTTCAAGATGCACTTTGTGAGAATACAAACTGAGATAATTACAATACAATACATGAATAAAAAAAGAACCCATTTATTGATTATCAATGAAGATTCATTTACCTGAATTTTGTAGTTGTAAAGACCTACAAGATGCCAAAATAGTGAAGCCTAGGGATCAAACGTTTTTATTCTACAAGTATAAGAATAATGATGCTCCAAGTCTTTGCTGTGAACAATAAATCAAAAATGGGAAAAAGAAGAGTCACACCACTATATCTTCATTGCATTCCACCATCCTTATATATATAAAATTAAAATAAATAGTTTTTAAACAATATAGGATACCATAATCATTTATAAATTCAAATGTTAAAATATTCACATGGAGTTATATTTCAATTAGCTTCGACCAATGGTAAAATAAATAACATTTGGTACAAATAGTTTTGTTAGAATAACAAAAAATTTAAATAAAGATGAATATATCCATAAAATTTGACTGTAAATTCCTTATAATACTTCCATAAATCATATGAGACAAACTCTTCATGTTCAAAATTTAAATTTGAACATCTCTAATGCTTATTTTCAAAATAAATGATTCATGTGTAGTTTTTAGAAAATATAGATAATTAATATACATTTGATCAATCACTTTATATTATATCAATAAAATAGTTAATAATAAATATTAATATTCTTTAAAAACTCCCTAAGAATATTCTAGGGTAAATATATATAACCCAACTGGTTTTAATTTTAATATCTAATGTTTTAAAATTTCAACATGAATATTTATAGACTTCTAATCCCATATGAATATCATTAATCCTTCATTAAAAAAAATTAAACCTATTATCATGGATTATAAAAAATTAATAATTAATTTTAGAAGAAATAAAAAATTAAACAAATTCATAAAAAACTTTCATAAAATTGAGATGTAATCTAACACCCCAAGATTTTATAGTACGTTATCTCTTCAAAGTAATTCAATAACATGCATTACACACAAATCCGTGTTTGAGTTACCAAACTAGATGTTCAAAAAGTAGTTATGAATAGTATTAACTGTATTTTGAATTTTATATATACTCTATATAATTTTAGAATCCATATAATGTGTTTCTTAGACATAATATAAGAACAAATTCATTTTTCCAGATAAAAGAAGTATTTTTCAAAAAAAAAATTCAATTTTACCATCTTTTATTGGAGAACTCTTTTTAAAACCAATATTTCACACTTTATTATATTAAATTTAAAGAAATTAAATTCTTCTCTAGAAGCGGGACATAAAAATTATGATTGGATAAACTTTTGGTACTTTTCTGATAACTTTCATATTTTGATGAATAATGGAAAATACAACATTTTAATTGAAAACAACTTTTTTAATCGAAATAATTTATAGTGAAAAATTATGAATTTAAATGGATTGGAAGTATAGTTAGATTATATTTTTATAATTTTATACAATTTATGTCATTATATGTAATTTTACATTTTAATTTGACATAAACACATGCCAATATTTTGATAGTTTTTACTTTTTAAAAACCCACTTTTTGGTATTGAAAATAGGAATTAATTATAAATTAATTAATGAAACTTATATGTTTTTAATTTGATGAAATATAATTCATTTTTTAATTCTTAATATCAAAATTATCTTAGTGTGATGTTTTGGTATTTTTCTGAAAACTTTCAATTTTTGATTAATAGTGAAAAACATTAAGTTATTGTTTAAAACTTACTTTTTTTTTAATTTTTATATTTTAAGTCAAAATATATATATAATAAATATATTAGTTCAATTTAATTCATTAGTGTTATTTTATAATAAAATTAGATGTATAAACTGATATTGAACTTTTTAACGTCGTTTACCCACCTTCTAGGCACATTTTCAAATTTGCATAAAATGAAATTTTAGTGATTATGTGAATTGAAATTCAAAAATAAAAGAGAAAAAGTTGAAATCAGTAAGTAAAATGTGGTTCAATAATATGAAAAATATTTTTTTTGTGAATAGTAATTTTTGAATTTTATTTACCACGGTTAAAAGTAAATAGGGTAATTAAAGGTAAAAATTATATTATAATTACCCCAAAACATGTTGAAATTATAATGGATAACTTTATTTCGACCAAAACCAACCTTAGGAATAAAATATTATCCTTTTGGTCGAATTGGATTAGATTAGGGCTTTTATTATTATTTTATTTAAAGAAGAGTTAAAAGTGTTAAATTAAAATATTAATAAATAAACCATTTTTAATATAGGGTTATACATAGGACAAATTCAACTATAAATATTAATTAAAAAGATAAAAATATTTCATACATAATTAAATTTTATTTAAAATTTTTTGAGATTAAATAAAAAAATTTATTTATGTCAGAATGATGATTCAGTAATTACTTTTTCAATGAAATATTATAATAATTGATATTATAAATATGAAAATAAATTTAAATTGAGTCTTTTGATGCCATACACGAATTTTCTAGATTAAAATGACCTGTTAGGGTTGATTTAATGATTTTTTTAAATTAATCATGCTCTTATGACTTTCACTGAAACCAAATACTAAATAGTGTCAAAATTGACATTAATGATTTTTTTAAAAAAATACAATATTATTAAATGATATAATATTTTTAAAAATACATGTATTGTCCAATGGACTTATATAATGATTAAAATGTCATTAATGAACCTCGTGGGGTTCTCTTGGATTTTTTAGTATGTTTATTAACCATTTATTATAATAATAAAAGAGGACAAGGTAAAAGTTAAACTATATAACTAAGAGTTAAATATAAAAGATAGGGTTAATATGGTGTCCTAAACTTTCCTAAAACCTATTGGATGAGAATATTTAGACACATCCCCACCTTAGATTCGAAATAAATCAATTTTTAGCCATTACAGACTAAAAATGATTTTATAATAAAATAATATTTCAAACGTTTCCTCAAGTGACCATCACCTCTCTTATAAAAGGGCACTTCCCCTTCTCTCAAAATCACACCACCAAAGCCATTTGGATAGGCCAAACACTACCCAAATCTCCAACCTACTTCTCTCACCTAAACCTAGTGGACTTACCCCGAACATAAAGCCAACCTAAGGATCCATTTTTTTCAAATAAAAAAGAAACACACAAAGAAGAGGTAATTATTTTATCACCTCTTTCAAAGCCCTTTTCTTCTTCCACATTATTTTTCATTGTTATTTTCATACAAAAATAATAAATCTAGTACATTTTGCACACTGTTATTTTATTATAAATATGGTAGAACCATATTCATTATTCGATCCATCCTATGAATGATAATGTCACCATGCATGCGTACGTACGACTTACCATCTCCAGGCCGCGATGTAATTGGTTATTTGACACTATGTTTTTTGGATGGATATAATGATGAGTAAAATGTATATAAATAATGAAAATAACATTCTAATTTATCTGTAAAATTAATATTCCATCCAATTCCACACCTTTTAATCATTATGGAAATTATATCGTCGCTCGGGTGTACGTACGACTTACCATCTCCATGGCACGATGAGATTCATTTCCACGCTCACAATTCAACGATGATTATAAAAATATATATTATTAATAAGTATGTAATATATGACATAATAATTATACTAGATATATGTATATATATTTACTTACATATATCTTATTCACTTTATTCAGTTTAATAGGATATGAAAACAGAAACAACATTTATGCGTACATATGACCTACCGTCTCCATAAACGGTGTTTTCTATTTCATATATCTATCCATTATAAATATTTATATTCTAAATATATATGATAAATAAATCATGTTTTATATCATAAAAGTATTTAAGTCATTATCTAAATGATACAATTTGGAATAACAAGTCAAATCACGTATGATAAAGAATGCGATTATTACATGAAATGTTAATTTAACATGGAAATTATTATTAAATGGGTAGTATAGAGTCATAAATGGATCATGTATGATATAATAAATATTATTATTATTATGTTTTAAATTAATAGTATACTATTCTCATTATATAAGAGATTAATCATACCCTCGACCAAAGGATAGAATAAGGTAATGGTTAATTCCTAAATCTCATTATTATTTGAGATTGTTTATGAGTAAGTATTTTATGGGAAATGTTTATCATCAATGTCCATTTTTTATAAAATACATTTCAAAATGATTTTTTTAAGTAAAAATTAACTAAAACATCATTTTAAAAGTTTTATATATTTATTCTTTTAAATATTTCTCATTAATGTCCATGTTATCGAAATGGTTTTAAGGAATTATTTATATGGAAAATAATTATTTGAAATGTTAATTACATTAAAAAGTATAAAAGTGGTATGGGACACTTTTATAAAAAAATATCTTTTAAATTTCATCCTTTATAAATTACATGACTTTTAAATGATTTCATGAAAAAAGGGTATTTCACTTAAAATTATTTACTGATAATTTTCAACTATATCATCATCATTAACTTGATATTATTCTTGATTGAGATTGATTTATTATAATACATTCGTCCATATTTTATTGAATGAGTTATGATATGATTTAATATTGATGTAATATTTTTATACCATTCATGCTTTGTGGGTAATGTATTGACATTTTGTAAGATAGTTTTCATACAAATGTTTATGTTATGTTTCAACAATTTCATAAGAGGAATTTAGTGGACTTAGTAAGTGACGGGTGGATCCCGCTATAGCTCTTCGATGCATCGGTAGGTCTCATGAGACAAATTAGTGTTTTGGAACAATGTCTTAACAAAAATATTATTGTTAGTATTGGCACAAGTCCTTGACATTATGGTAATGATGTCTGACATTAGGCATTCCCTCATTATGAAATTAAGTATTACATGTGATTATTCGACAAGTAGAATATCCTTGTTCATGTTTATATGATAATGTTTGATGTATTTTATCCATAATATGTTCAAGTTTATGTTTAAAAGGTGGTTGTTTTTATTACACATCTTGACTTAAAAGTTTAGAGCTTCTTCTATATTATTTACCCTTATTGAGCATCTGAGCTCACCCCTTTCTTATGTTTTGTTTTCCCTGGATTCGAAATAGTGTATTATGTTTGATATGCAGGGTTAGGATAGGGGAATTATGGAGTTCTCAATGGAATATTTATGTTGTGTTTTATGTGTCAATGTTTAATGCAATGTTAATGTATGTAATCTATTTTCAATGATTGCTAAAATGATCTGTCCTTTGGGATTTGATTCCTTATAATCACACCAATGTATTAAAATAACGAACCTACTCTGGGTAACTTGGGTCAGGGCGTTACATGTAAGGTATTATGTAAAAAATTATATTTCTCTATTTTAGAAAATCCTATTGAAAATTATTTAACCACATAGGAAAATCCATGAAGGGGATTTTCATGTACTTGATTTTAAAAATTTGAAAACTTCTTGAAATAAAAAAATTTCCTCCCTAAAATAGATGTTCAAAATTAAAGAAACATATTTATCTTCCATTTTTTAATTAAGATAATTTAATTATATTTCCTTAAAATCATGAATCACCTTAATTGGAATTTTATATCTCATGTTAAAATCAAAAATACTAAAAAAATAGTTCTAGAAAACTGTAGAATTTATATTGTAAACATGCAGTAAATTATAACCTAATTTAGTACATGATAATGATAACTTTATAATTTTATGTCTTCTTGTTAAATGTATATACTTTTTTATCTTTCAAACAAAAAAAATAGTAACTTAATTTTGAGTTTTTATCCCAATTTATGGTCTAAATAATGAATGTTACCAATCTTCAAAAACCTGCTACATGAATCAGCTACATGGGAGAATCAGCTACATGAATTTTCTATGTGGAACAATTGGTTATGTGAATCAACTATAATGTAATATAAAAAAATCATAGAAATGATATTTTAAGGTCCCAAATAACTTCTTTGTACAAGGAACTCTATATGAAACATATAGAATATGTTATGACCATTCAAAACCTAAAATTTAAATATATTTAATGTAATGAAGTATTTTGAACTAATAAACTTTAATTATAGTTTAAAAAAACATAAAAAAGACAGACTAAATTATATAAAAATCAATCTAAAGTCAACCTTAATCAATATAGGACTTAAAATATATTATATAAAACTTAATTAAGGCATATGTTAAATAGAAAAAAAATGTATAATTATCACTGTATTATGGCCCAAAAATAATACAAAGAATAAAAAAATACAATAATTAGTAAATTTATAAAAATTTATCAAATCATGATATGATATTTCATAATTGTCTAAATAAGATGTGTTTCAAGGGAACAGTCAACATAAAAAACAAAAAAATATATCAGAAAAAATCTAGGTAATAAAGGAAGACCAAGCTAGAGGGTAGGAAAACTTGTAGAACATTTCCCCATCATATTGGAAAAAAGGGAAGAAACACTTGTGGATAAATAAATTTAAATCCCTGAGCTATAAGATAATTTTTGGATACTAACATAACAAAGATATGAGAAGGAGAAATAACCTGAATTAATCGATCTTATATAGCATGCACTGCATTTTGATGGGGGTGTATAGAATGAAGAAGAAGACAAGAAGTAAAATAGTAAATGGCCCAAATCTATACACAATATAATAAACCCAAGTAGAACACCCCCCAAAATAAAAAAATCCTCCATGATCATAATTTATATTTCCTATATATTAGATTATGTTCGGTTTATACTACACATTACTAAAAAAGGGGATCTCCAATGGACATTTGTATCATTTCATGGGAGGGACAACTTCATAGTGACCCCAAAGGATAAAGTATTCATTATCATCATGAGGAGTAGATGATAACATCACTAATAGTGATTCTTTTTTATGAAGTCACATCCACATATTTAACTATATTATTTCCAAAATAAATCCTAGATAAGGGGATTTAAATCGAAGTGATGGTTGAGAGGTAACGTAAAAAATTTACGGAGTTATCTATCTTTACTTTTATTCTATAATTTCAAGTAATATTATTGTTTTTAATAAATAAATTCCATTATTTTAATCCCTAAATCATTTTATTGGTACCCAAAGTCTCTTTGGAGCTAAATAAGAATCCCAACCCATGACTAGAGTTGGAGAAAAATCACATGAGGAGAGTATCTGACTTACCCTTAATTTTTTTATAGCTTATATGTTATTAATTTCAATATTTGGAAACTTTATAAATTAATTTAGCAATGATTTTAATAACCACATCCTATGATAATTTTTTTGTGTATGGGGGGGATTGGAAGAATGTGTAACCCACTTAGGCTTTGTACATGATTGGAATAGGAGATATATTTCTTAGGATAAACATGATCCCCATAATTATGTTTCTTATTCCTAGATAATTAAGTGAAATAAGTATGGGTGTATTCGTCTAATGGTCTAGATAATCATAAATTTATTTTTCACCCTATCCTAGAAATCCCTCAATCCCATAGTAATATAAGAAAAATAATTAAAAAAAAATTATATGAGATTTATAATAAAAACCATATAATTGTTTCTCTTTATAGAAACACTAATAAATAAAAGGAATACAATGAATTTAAGGGTTCTAAAAAAATACTACAATTCATTAATATTAAAATATATTTCATATTTATTTACCTATATGTTCATTCATGTACTTATGATGATTGAGATAAAAATTTATTTATAGGCATCTTTGTAACAAACTCCACTAGCCAGATTCAGAAAAACTAAGAGTCAGTTGTAACTATATCAAAAATAGATTTTCCATCTATAGATTTTCTCAACATGATTATTAATCTTCTAAGGACTTAAATTAGAATCAATATAGCGATTCTATATATTATGTATATAATCTATAATTAAGCTTTATATCATCATTAATTTTAAAATATTTTCTGTTTTATGGCATTACAATTATCGAAATACTATTCTACATAAGAATAAAAGAAGAAGAAAAAAATTAAGTTAATTTTTTTTTATATAATGCGTATTGTTTTTAATAAAAATAAATAAAGTGGGATATTGAGTAAAAAATAATACCCTTTTTTAAAAACACAAGTTAGACAAGAAAATTTCCAAAGAATAGATAAAATTAAAAAGAATTCTCTTTATAGTCTCTAGGATAGTGAATCCCTCCCTTTATTTTGAAACCAAAATTATAAAAATATTATTAAAAGAAAAAATAGACTTACTTCCACTTTTAAATTTGTTAATCAATAATTAAATAGGTGAATTTACAAGATAAATAATAAGATAAACAATATACAAAAAAATATTTAATCAATTCCTCCCCTTTTTATTTTCCAAAAATATAAAAGAAATAAAGAATACAATAATAATTTAAAAATTGAATTATTTTTAAGAATTTTTTTATTATATGTTTTGGTACATTCTGGAACATCCTAAGCTCTTTAGATCTTCTATAAAAATACTTTTATTATTGTTTATGTAATCTAATATTTCTACATCAATTACATTTCAACCCCACTTTCATATCTAATAAGATGTTATAATAATGTTAGTTCAAGTTGAACATTACTTTCCTTTATATTTAGGAATATTCATATAATCAACCACATGATTTATCAATATTAGACTACGAACATCACCTTGTTCACCAATGACCAGAGAGAGTGCTTCAGCTACAACTGATGCTCTTGCAATTTTGGAAGGAAAAACATTATGCTTTAAGGATGGTCTTATGATATTCTTTAGATGAACACTTATGAAGTTACATAAAATGAGAAACATTTTCATCATAGAAAAGTGAAGATATATAAAATAAATATGAAAAATAATTGATATTTTTGTATTTATATATATTTTTATGATTTATATCATCCAAGAAATTTCTCTTTGATGTATGAGTGGTTCTAAAAGAACATCACAAAAATGAAAGGACAAAACATATATATAATCCATATTATTTGAATAATTATATATAAAATCTATTTGAATGGTAAAAGAAAAATTTACCTTTTAAAGAAGTAAGAAAAACTCACCCAATAAGAATTAATTTATAAAATTAATTAATTTAGAATATTCCCCATATAATAAATAATAATAACAAGGAAATAGTAAAATAGATATTTAAAAATATCAACCTATCTTGAATTTATCTTCTAAAAATAAGTTATGATCTTCATATTATAGAATCTAGTAAACTATAAATATTGAAAAATTGATAATTTTGAAAAAATGTTACATTTGAAAAATCAATAATGTTGAAAAACTGAAATTTTTTGTAAATTAATAATTTTAAAAATATTATATGTTTACAAAAACATTTAAAAGAGAAATTTTATCATCTATTTTTTACAAGAAGAGTTTTTAATGTAAGAATATTGATGAAAAAAGAAAATAATTTAATATCACTTAAGGTTTATCAATCCCAAATTATATTTAATAAATCATAATCTATCAGATGTAGGAGGTTTTAAAAAAATATTATGAAGATAATTTTTTCCATTCTGAAATAGTCAAGAATAATATATCTTTATTATATATAATTAGAAAGTAAATGGTGCATAAGATATATGTACATTACACCTGAGATATGTGTTGGGTTCCTAGACAAGTAAATAACACTAGTGTTTTCATAAATAATTATAGTTTGAGTATAGATAAATCCCAAATATTTGATTGTTTTTTTCACCCAAAACATATTAGGACAAAAAATTTTGACATCTAAATATTCTAATTTAGAAAACTAAGTACTTATTTGAAATTATATAATTAAAACCACACATTTAAACTAATGTTTATAGTGGATATATAGATTAGATCCAAGAGAGTCAAAATATTAAATCTACCATAAGGTATACCCAATTTTATACCAATTAGATGGTCTATATTCTGATCATGGGAATCCTATAGATAATCCTATCAATAAAAACTCAATTCCATACTCTATAAGTACTTGATACATGTCTTCTTAGAAAAAAAATACCTTGATATAGATGATTTAAAATTTATTTTTCTTCCCATCCCAGGAAGAACTCGATCATGTAAGATTGAAAGTAGAAAAAATACAATGAAAATTCCTTTGATATTTATAATGAATACTCTAAAATTATTACACTTACCCGAAACAATCCTATGGAATAATATTACATTAATTATAAGTGTTCAAAATATTAAGAAATTTCAATGCTTTGAAATGTATTAAAACTTTAAAAATAGAGAATCTATATGTTCATTTATGTAATTGGGATGACCAAGATGCAAATTTATTTATATGAATCATTGTAAAAAACACCAATGATAGGATTCCACAAAATAAGAAGTAAGTCTGAACTGCATCCACATAATATTATTCATCTACCAATTAACTTACCATGTCGATTCATCTACAAATGAGTTAAATCGGTATTGACACAGTTCTTCTAAATTTGATGGATGCAATATATCATGGAACTTTATGTCAATATATTTTAATAAAATATTTTTATTTCTCCTATATTTCAGTTAATAGATGTTAATTTGGAATAAGCGTAACAACGTAAGTAAAAACTCTAGTGAAATAATTTTCATTTATGTGTATTATAATTTCAAATATAAAGAAATGAGGTCAGTTATTTACCCCCCAATATATCCCTTTTGAAAAAATACATGTAAGAAAATTTTAAAGAAGAACTAAAATTCAAAATTAATCTCAATATAGTTTTTATAATTGGGAATTTCCCACTTTGCTTTTAAAATAGAAATTACAAAAACATCATTTGATGATAAATTAAATGTACTCCATTTTTGAAAAATATTTATTAGAAATAAGATAGATATATACCCAAGATAAAAAAAGATAAAAAATATTGTTTTTTAATTCATCACCCATTATGATATACAAAAAAATACAGACCAATGAAATATAAAATCTGAAATTATAAATTTAATTCTGCTTCATAATTGTCTGGTCATTTGTTTTGGATGTTTCTGAAACTTCTATAGATCTTAAATAAAAATACATTAAACATTGTTGATATAATAAAATTTTATTACATCAATTCCATTTTGATGATTCTTTCCTATCGAACAAGATATTTTGATAAAGTGATTTCAAGATGAAGTTCACATTCTCTAACATTCTTAATGATATTATTAAAAATAACCATATAAATGAAAGATATAATTTTACATTATTATACTTTGATCCTCACCTTATTTACTATTGATCAGAGTGAGTGATTTATCTATATATGATTCTTTTACTATTTTGGAAAGAAGAAAACTAAGCTCCATGGGTGATCATCTAAGTTTCTTCAGATAAACTCTTATAAAGATTCATTATTTAAGAAATATTTCTTCATAGAAAAGAGAATATAGAAAAACTAAATATGAGAAAATCCATTAGATTGTGGTCCTTATATAAGAATTTAATATTTCAATAATTAAAGAGGTTTTCCTTTGATTTATGTGTGTTTTAAAAAAGTATTTCACAAAAATAAAAGGCTAAAACATATATATCATACAGATTCTTGTGAGAATAAAATTTAAAATTTCTCTAAATGGAAATGGAATGATTAACTTTCTAGGCAGCAATAAAACCCA
The DNA here is from genome assembly GCA_963277665.1 of Viscum album. Taxonomy (NCBI): domain Eukaryota; kingdom Viridiplantae; phylum Streptophyta; class Magnoliopsida; order Santalales; family Viscaceae; genus Viscum; species Viscum album. Next base: position 1,273,533,223 of record OY728137.1, on the reverse strand, counting down.
CTATATAAATTAATTAAATTTTTTTATTAAAATTTAATATATCAACTTATGTTAAAAAATAATATAAAGGAAATAGTAAAAATACATATTTGAAATGATTAAACCTTCTTGAATATATCTTCCAAAAAATAATGGATAATCATCCACTTTCAAGAAAGTTTCATAATTTTTTTGAAAAAATTATACAACTTTTATAGAAACTAATAAACCGTTAAGATTTAAAACAAAAAATATTGAAAACCCATTAAGATTGAAAAATTGAAACAATACAATATTTTATGGTATGTTATCTTCAACAGATTGCATTACAAGAAACACCAAATTGGCTTGTGTAAAATGCAAGATTGAGTTTCTACGAAATAATATATTATTAACATATCCATAAAATATAGTAATGTAAATAGTAATAAATAAAATTTAAATATTATTTGTAACTTTTTGGGCTAAATAAAACATATTTATAATGAAATTTATAAGTTTTGGTAATACAGTCATATGTTTAGAAATACTATTTTCTTAAAGGCATTACTTTTTATGTCCTTTTGCAAACAATAATAAAATTAATTTTAGGCACTCATATAAATTTAATTTCATAAAATAGACTACATTTTTTAATTCAAAATATAAAAATTATCTTGGGGTAATGTTTTGGTAATTTTATGAAAACAATCCCTTTTTGATGAATAATGAAAAAACACTCTATTGTTAAAAACAAAAATTTTCATTTAGATAATTATTTTACATTAAATTTATTATAAAGTTAAAATAGATAAATAATACATATATTAAACAAATTTTAGTCATTGGAATTATTTTTATAATTGAAATAGATATAAAATTTTATTGAGTTTTTAATATCTTTTTACCCGCCTTCTATCTATATTTGTAGATTAGCATTAAATATAATTTTTCTGCTTCTATGAATTGAATTTCAAAAATGTGACTTACATGGTTGTAATCTTTATGAAAAATGTGGTCTAATAGGATGGAAATATTTTTTTCTTAATATTACCTTTTGAATTTAATTTACCACTATTATAGAAAAATAGGGTAATTAAAGGTAAAAATAATATTATAATAATATAAAATTTCCCAAACCATGTCCTAATATAATCGAACGATTATTTTTTGACCAAAATCAACCATAGATAGAAAATATGATCTTTTTAAGCCACTTTTATTAGATTAAGACATTTATTATAGTCTATTTTAAAAAGAGTTAAAAGTGTCATATTCAAATTTTAATGAGTAAATCATTTTTAATATAGGGTTATACATAAGATAAATTCATCTGTAAATATTAATTTGAAATATAAGAAATTTTTATACATCATGAAAATTTAATTATAATTTTTAGAAAATAAATAATCAAATTTAATTATGACACAATGATGAGGCTGTAATTGATTTATTAAAGATAGAATCAATGAAAGGATAATAAAAATATTATAATAAATATAATTTTAACTTAAATAATGACATCAACTAATTTTATAGATTCATTAGACATGTTATAGACATGTTTTAAATATTTCCTATAAGTTATCATGTTTGTTTGATATTTTTAAAAATTAAAAATTTTAATAGTAATAAAATTGACATAAATGATATTTTAATATAAATTCCATTTTATTAAATGATTCAAAATTCATAAAAAACTAATGTTTGAAAGGATTTCATGAATAATGTAAAATATTTCATAAATGATCCAATTGGGATTCATTTTTCATTTTATAGTAACAATATAAACCATATAGTGTAAATATACAAGCAGACATGATAAGAGTTAAACTGCTCAACTAAGGGTTAAATCCAAATGATAATAGTAATTTTATAACCTAAACATGTATAAAATTAGTTTTTTGAGACAATAACGACCCCTAATCATATTATAATGTAAATAAATCACTTTTGAGATATTTGAAAATGAAAATGAATTTATAATAAATTAATATTTTAAAATCATCCAAAAGTGCCCCTCACCTCTCTTATAAAATAGATCTTATTATTCTCTTTAATTCACAACCCAAATGCCCTTTTTCTTGGCCAAAACCAGCAAATTTATTCTCAAAACATACCTCAATAAATCCTTGAGGTCAAACATTGGATATAAATCCATCATAAGAAGTAATTTTGTGCAAATTAAATGGAGACCCTCAAAGAAGAGGTAATTATTATATCAATTTAATTCATTTTATTTTATTCTTATACTTATTGTTCATGTTTTGTTTCAATCCTTTAATTAATAAATATAACATATAATATATTCTAAGATTTTATTATTTTTATTGGGCAATAATATTTATCCTTTTACCCATCCTGCTTATGTACAGTTTACCATCTCTATGTTGTGGTGTAAACTATTTTTCATGTACACTTTATTTATATGGGTATAAAGATGAATATAAAGGAGGTAAATATTAAATATAACATAATATTATTTTTGAAAAATTAATATTCTATCTAATTCCATACAACATAACCATTAAGAAAATGATAACTTTGCTCGTGTGTACAGACGACTTACCATCTCCACGACGTGATGAGATTCATCTTCCATGTTCACCATCAAATAATGATTATAAAAATATATATTATGAATAATTATGAAATATATGACATAATAATTCTACTGGATATATATATGTACATATATTTGATACACTTACATCCATTCAATAAGATAATAAAACAGAAACAATGTTCATGCTTACGTACAACCTAACGCCTCCATGAATGATGTATTCAAATTCATATATCTATAAATTATACATATTTATATTCTGAATACATGTGATATATAAATCATGTTTAACATTATTGAAGAGAGTAAATCATTATCTATGTAAAACGATCAAGAATAACATGTTAAAACAAGTGTGATAAAGAAAGCGATTATTACCCGAAATGTTGTTTTAACATGGAAATTATTAATAAATGAGTAATAAAAAGTGATAAATGAATCATATTTTATATCATAAATATTACTAAAATTCTAGTTGAAGTTAATAATATATTAAAAACCATTATACATGAGTTTAAAACATGTACAGAGAGTATCATACCTAAGGTAATGGAATTCCTTCTCACTTAATTTTCTTGTGATATAAGCCATGTTGACAAACCATTTTTTTGTGTAGTGTATGAACTGACCTTATTATGTTTGATATCATAAATACATTTATCTTCATGGTATTTAAATATTTATTTTATAATATTGGGATTATATTTAAATATTCAAAGTGGGTTGGGACAGTTATAATATGTAAAGAATTAATCCTTTCTCCATTTCAATGATCATTATATTATCATACATATTTATTTATATTAATATAAATAATAATAAAGAAAATTTATGGATATTTTTAATTTAATCAAAATTATTGAAAAATAAATTTTTTATGGTTTTATGTTAGGGACTCTTGAACTGAAAAATAATTTTAAATGTTTTAAAGTATTATTCTTCTAAATCTTTATAATGAATGTCAATGTTTTCAAAATAGTTTTAAAGATTTATTTATATAGACATTAATGCATTAAAATGTTAATTCCTTTTAAAAGATTAAAAATTCTATGAGATAATTTTATTCAAAAATCTCTTTCCAAATTAATCTTTTGTAAATTACATTACTTTTATATGAATTTCAAAGAAAAAAGGTATATTTCTCTCAATGAGTTTTAATGATTTTATTAGATTATTTTGATCTACGTCAACATCCTTTGTTATATTTTTTACTTAATTGAGGATGATTTGTTATGATAAAATCTACCATATTATACTTAAGGGTTTAGGATTTGTTTGACTGTATATTTTCTATTTTGATGTCAATCATGGTTTAGGTTTAATGAATTAACATTTTGTATTATATTTTTTTATACGAATGTTTATGTTGGTTATGTTTTACCCCTTTTCATAAGAGGAATGCATTAGACTAAGTATGTTATGGGTGGGGCCCACTATAGCCCCTTGATGAATCAATAGGTCTCATGAGACAAAATAGTGTCTTGGTATGAGGCCTTGATAGTGTGGTTATGTGTGGTCTTGACATGAGGCCTTGATAGTATAGTTAAAATGTCTAACATTTTGTATTCCATCATTATGAGAACAATTATTCTTATTGCATCTGATTATTCGACTAGTAGAACATCTATGTGAATGATTAAATGGAATTATTTGATTTATTAATTCTATATTATGGTGAATATTATGTTTATATTTCTTTTGTTTCAGTTTTATACTTTTCTTAAAAGTTTATTATTATTTATGAAATCTTTTGTTGTATTGTGTAACCATTATCAGCATCTGATCTCACCCCTTTCTTATGTTTTATTTTACCAGGATAAAAAGAAGTGTTTTATGACTGATATGAAGGGTTATGGTTGGATAATAATGGTGTTATCATCAAATTACCCATGTTGTTTTTTAGGGTTTGAATTATAATATAAGGTTCAGGTATGTAATATATTTTACCAGACTACTAAACTGATTAACCCTTCTAGATTTGATTCCTTGTAATCATTCCAATGTATTGAAATTGTGCATTAACTCTGGGATTCTAGGGTTGGGGAATTATAGTTGGTATAAATGTAAGATTAATAATATCCTTGAAAACTATATTTAGAAGATATAGACTAGGGATCATTACCCCAAGATATAATTAGAGGATATGTATAGAGGACATCCTAAAATTTTAGTAATATAGAGATTATGTGGTTATTCCTAGAAAATACATTCTTGTTTGGAAACTAAAAGTGGATGTGGTTCTTGAACAAATGTACCTAGGAGTCATAAATCTGATAATGTGTTTCAGGCTTAAATCAGGGTAACCTGGTTCAAGACAACATGACTTACTACACACCTGGGTTTTCACTCCTGGGGGATATGCTTAGGATAATTCCCATATTCTTTATAATCCATAATGAATGATTTCAATATAAAATGCGAAGGAATAACCTTGGTGAAACCTAAGGTGTTTTATATTGAAAACAAGCATTCATGACATTAATTAAATGATTTTATGACTATTTCTACTCACACTCGAATTTTTAGTTTTAGTTAATGGCTAGATCCCAAAGAAGTTATATTAACATTGAACATGATAGAAAAGATGGAAAAGATGGTAGTTATCAGAAAATAAATGGAATTCTAATAGAAATGAAAGATATCATGTTTAAGACTAATCTATTTTACAAAAATTTGATTAACAACATATACATTAACAGACCCCCAAACTCACCAATGAAGAGAAAGGTTGAGCAAGCTAACAGATTCTGTGGTGGAGACCATAGAAAAAAGAAATCCCAATTTCTATCATGTAGGAAATGTGTAAGGAGACACTCATGAATTTTTTTCAATGGAACAAATAAATTATTTATGTATAGGAGATAAGGACATTAAATAAAGTAATGTTGATAAAAAATTAAGAGTACAATGGAAGAAAATTAAACCGATCATAAGAATCCATTTACAGTCATTTTCATAAATATAGGTGACTTGGTAATTACCTAAGACAATTACCTATTCTATAGGATAACCACTAGGCCATGGAAGGACCTATATGGAAATAAATGAATGATTAAATATTTAAATGTATTTATGGTCTTTTGATGATGAGATTAGTTTTGGAGACATCATTTTAGTTTATGTATCCATGATGTTTATTATGTGAGAGTGTTATTTACGGAAGAAATTTTCTTTTCATGTGTGTAAATTATTATAAATTATAAATAACCCTTTTTAATTTATATTATTTGGAGTTAATTATGATATATTACATTTTGTATTGAATAACTAAAGGCATGAGATAAAAGTTGAGATTAAAAATTGTTATGGTTCTTTTTTAAATTTTATCTCAATTTTAGAATATTATAAAATTATATAATTTTAGAAAAACAACAACCTACACGAAGGGTGAAAACATGTAACCTCCATCATGGTTGTGGATCTAGAACCCACAACTGAAGGGTAATAAGGGTGAAACACATACAAAGGGCCGACGTGAAGTCTAAAGTTAGTATGAATTTTTATTTCTAGTTAAACGATATGTTGGAATAAGAATAAGTTTATTTTGGGAACTTATGTTTTATAAAATTTATATCCTTAGTATGGGAAAATGATTTTAGAATTAAGATTTAAATATTATTTTGAAATATTTTTACTATTTTGGAACTTTATATGTTTAAGGTAAATATAATACTATTGTATTCTATTTGAAGAGTAATGGTTGATTTTTTTTGGAAGAAACTATGATATTTTTGTGGAATTGTAGTGATTTGGGTTATTAATCAAAATGAATAACCTATCTTGGAGAATATTTAATTAGGTTAATTAATTTTTTTGTATGATACATTGAGAGTGATTTTTTTATTTAGAGATAAATGTTAAAATTTATCCTAGAAGACTGTGTGGTCAAATCTTTCTTAATTTTGGGTTTCAATCTTAGTCTAGAATATTTTTTATGATGGTTAGTTATTTTTTTAATGATATTTGATGAAATTTTGGGTTTTACTATAGAATTTTAATATTATTTTTGGAAAATATATTATCTTGTACTAATTTTTTTGTTAATGACTAAATATAATAGAAAAATATATTTCATATTTTGAGAATTATGAGAGTATCTAAAAATTGAATCTAGTTCTTTAAGTGTAAAAAAATTCATCTTAAACACTCATCATTTGGAGAAAAATATGATTTTTTGTGGTAATTGATTAATGGAGGAAACTCTACTCATTAACTATGTATATTTCATTATGTTCTTAGACAATGAAGTAAATTAATTCTTAAACTCTAGGGGAAAATCATAAAACCAATTTTTTTCCAGTACATTCATTTGTGATGAATTGAATGTTTCCTTGGTTTATTGTATATTTATAGCTTCATGGTTGTTAGCATTCTCCAAGTAAAATTCTCTATCACACCCAATCAGAACATGGTGGTAAAATTTTATTTCATGTCTATTTTTTCCTTTTTGGAATCCTAGTATGTGTTATCTCTCGTGAACGTCATACTTCCCTTTATTTATTTTAAAATGGTGATCTCATGAAGCCATTCTCCGTTTTGGGATTACAATAATGATATTTCGAAAATTCTATCCCATAATTTTGTTTCCTATTTAAAATTGAGAGGATGCAGTTTATTGAATGATTAAAGAATATAACACCCCAATATTTCATAGTACATTATATTCAATATCTTGCATTGCACATAACACTGAATTAGATTGTGTAACACACAAGATTGAGTTTCTAAGAAACAATACTTAAGTGTTGTGATTATTGAGATGAAATATTTATTACTTATTCATTAAATATAGTTATATAAATAGTAATAAATAATTTATAAATTTTATTTAAAACGTTTTCACGTAAATAAAACATATTTATAAAGAAATGTAATGGTTTAGGTAAAATAGTTATATGTTTAGAAATACTATTTTCTTAAAGGAACTACTTTTTTATGTCCTTATGTAAACAATAATAAAATTTATTTTAGAAAATCATATAAATTTAATTTGGTAAAATAGAATTCATTTTTGAATTCATAATATCAAAATTATCTTAGGGTGAATAATTTTCATTTTTCTGAAAACTTTAAATTTTTGAAAATTAGTGAAAACACTGCATTATTGTTAAAAAATGACTTTTTCATTTAGAAAGTTATTTTAATTGAAATTGATTTTAATTTCAGAATATATTAATAACAAATAAATTAATCTAATTTAGTCCATTATAATAAATTTTATAATATAGTTAGATATGAAAATTTATTGAACATTTTTTAACATCTTTTTACTCACCTTCTAGCCACATGTGCAGATTAGCAAAAATCACAATTTTATAGCTTTAGTAAATTTAATTTTGAAAATTTTACATACATGTTTTTAATCAATAGGAAAAATGTGGTCTAATAGGATCAAAATATTTTTTTTGTGTATATTAACTTTTGAATTTTATTTACCTTGGGTAAAGTTTAATAGGGTAGTTAATGGTAAAAATAATTTTATGATAAAATAAAATTACCCTAACACTTGTCATAATTTCGTTGGATAATTATGTTTCAATCAAAATCATCCTTAGGTCAAAAAATTTATCTTTTGTTAAGTGAATTGTATTAGATTAACACATTTAATATAGTTTATTTAATGAAGAGTTAGAAGTGTCATATTCAAATTTTTATAACTAAATTAATTTTAATATGGGATTAACATATGATAAATTTGGCTATAAATATTAATTATAAATTGATGAAATTTATCTGTATCATGATAATTTATTTATAATTTTTAGACATTAAATTATTAAATTTAATTGTGACACAATGATGATGAAGAATTGATTTATTAAAGGAAGAATCAATTAAAATATATTAATAATATTAGAATAAATATATTTTGACCAAATTAGTGACATAAACTAATTTTAAAGATAAAATAAAAATTTTAGTGACATATTTGAATTATTGGTTAGAAGTTATCATGTAAGTTTTATATTTTTAAAAATAAAAATATTGAATAGTATTAAAATAGACATAAATGATATTATAAAGTAAATACACTTTTATTAAATGATATAAAATTCATAAAAATATAATGTTTGAAAAATTATCATGGATAAAGTAAAAAATTTAATAATTGATCTAATTGGGGTTATTTTGGAATTTTAGAGTTAATATATTAACCATATTGTATAAAAATACAAGAATACACTGTAAGAGTTAAATAGTTTAACTGATGGTTAAATCCAAAAGATAAGGTAAATTTTATGAATTAAACATGTCTAAAATTTATTGGTTGAAATCATTTAGACCCATACTAATCTTATAATATTATTTAATAACTTTAGATCTATTTTAACCAAAAAATATATATAATAAATTAATATTTTAAGATATTCCAAAAGTGCCTCTCACCTCTCTTATAAAAGGGATCTTATCCTTTTATTTAATTGAAATATCCAAATCCCTTTGGATTGGTCAAAACCAACCACATTACAATACCAAATTCAATGAATACATCATATAGGCCATTACTTTAGCATAAATCCATCTTAAGGAGTCATTTTGTGAAAATCAAATGGAGACAATCAAAGAAGATGAAATTGTTTTACAAATTCAATTTTTTCCTTCTACTTCTCTTCCTTTTTTGTTTCAATACTAAAGTAATAAATAAATAATCTAATATATTCTGAGATTTTATTATTATTATGTCACAATCATATTCTTTATTTTACCCATCCTATAAGAAATATCACCATACGTGCATATATACGACTTACTATCTCCACACTATGGCGTGATAATTTTTTTTCATGTATTCTTTACTTCTATGGGTATAACGATGAATATAAAGGATTTAAATAATAAATATAACATGAAATTGTTTCTTTAAAATTCATTTTCCATCCAATTATATACCATTTATCCATTAAAGAAATAATACCTTCGTTCGTGCATACGTACGGCTTACCGTCTCCACGGCATGATGCGACTCATCTTCCACATTCACCATCAAAGAATGATTATAAAAATATATATTATGAATAAGTATGAAATATATGAAATAATAATTCTACTGAAATAATATATATATATATATATGTATGTATGTATGTATATATGTATGTATGTATGTATGTACAAATATTCCATTCACTTACTTCCATTCAATACGATAAAAAATTGAAAACAAAGTTCATTGGTACGTATGACCTACCATATCCATGAACTGTGTATTACATTTCATATATCTATATATTATATATATTTATATTCTGAATATATATGATTTAGAAACCATGTTATACATTCTATAATTAATTACATAATGATCTAAGTCATATGATCAAGAATAACATGTCAAAACATTGGCGATAACGAAACCTATTATTATATGAAATGTTGTTTTAAGATGGAAATTATTAATAAAAAGGTAATATAAAGTCACAAATGAATCATATATGACATCAAAAATATTTTTATTATTCTGTTAGGAGTTAATAATAATTTTTAAAACAATTATACCAGAGTTTCATGCATAGAGGGAGAGTATCAGACCTAAGGTAAGGGAATTCCGTCTCACTTTTAATTTGCATGTGATATAAACCAAGTTCACCACCAGTTTCTTGTGTGTGGTGTATTAACTACCCCTATTATATTTTATATCATCAAAATATTTATGAAGAATATGGAAGAGCAGGAGAGGGAGCCTCCGTCGATGCACCCTTTAGTTTCATCTGCCCTAACTCACACACGCAGTGTCAATCTTCACTCGTTTTATGCATTTAGACTAGAAAATCAGATTAGTCTGGATCCAAAGGAAAAAATAAAGACCATGAAGTGCTGAATAACCATTCCTCTTTCAAGGGATTCTCGGGGGATCCTTCATTCCTCTTGAAAATCATGTTCGCCATCAAATAATTCTAAAAGGGTCAACAACGTGTGTTTCAACCTCTGAGGATGCAATATCAGATATGATTGATATGTGAACACATTCATTTATTGTTCACATATCCTTAATGAAAGGTATGAAACCTTGGTGGAATTTAGATATCATCTCTCTATTGGATGATATTTGGTGATTCAATGAATTCAAATGTGTGTCCCTTGGTCGAGGACTTTTTCATATATTGTTTCCTTCGGTGGAGCTCAAAGAGAGGGCATGGAGTATCGGTTCCATCAATCTCATGCCATGTACACTTAGAATTCATGAATTAAAATTTATCTTCAATTTTATTGATTTTAAAGATACTTTTGTGAAACTATGGATAAAAATGCATGGTCTCAACTAGGTATTGTGGAATATTGAGATTTTGTTCGATATTACATCTGTTATTGGGATTATTATTAGAATAGATCATGTTACCGAATCAATAAGTTATGGTAAATTTTCTTAGGACCTAGTAGAGGTTGACCTTAGTACTACTATAGTAGATATGGTGATTTTATCTACTCAACAAGATTATATTTGTCATCTAATTGAATATGAAAGGACTCCTAATTTTTGTGTTTCTTGTTAAGTAATTGGGCATAAAGAACCTACAAGTAGAAGAAATGTTATTTGTGGCAACATTAAAATTAAAGGTCATGACCTACAACACTGTAGGAATCCACATAAATAAGGAATGGAACAAAACACTGATCAATGTAACACTACTACTATAATTGGTCCTGATCTTATAAGGTACTCTGAGAGAAAGACTATTGAGTCTTCTAAAAAATATCAAAGGTCTCTTGATGAAGATCCCAATTCCAAAAAGGGATGTTCTGAAGAACCTATCAAGACCATCTCTTCTATAAGAGAGTTCTCTTATCTATGGAAGATCTTGGCGATGATATTCATAAATCCTTATATGAAAATTCTGATATGACTGGTATGAATGGAGCCTCATTCAAAGAAATATTGACAAGGGGTCTCAAAAATGATGAAGATGTTGAATCAATTGATAGTCTAGATGATTTAGAAACTACTACTAAAGAATATGCATAATCTTTTCTAAGACAAGAACAAATTTTGATCAATTCCAGAAGCAGAAGAGGCAAGGAAAATATGGATCTTCTTGTCTCAAGGAAATCTAAAGAAAGGAAAGAGGTGACCGATCTTTGTAGCTATACTTTGGCAAAGGAAAATAAAAAAGTACAAACCCTCAGTAAATATTAATCTTCAAAAGGAAAAGACTATTTTTGGTTTACAACGGATAGAGAAACAACCTATATTTCTATAGTTCCTAATGCCACTAATATGGAGGTCTCCCACTTATATGGTACTCCTAGATCCCATGTTAAGTCCAATTTATTTCATGGGTTTTCAGCTAAGGTTTGTTTTTGTAATTTATCACTTACACTTGATAAATATGGTAGGGATATATTTTCTGTTCCTGCATCTTTACCTCTTAATATGACTATTACACAAGATGTTATGAATACTCGTAGCTTCCACTATAAACCCACCCCAACTGGGTAGCATGAACAGACATGTCCCTTGAAGGAATCTGTCCAAGCCTCTTCTCCTGATGTGCTTGTAAACCTCCCTAGTTTTGAGGGAATAAAAAATGACAAAGTGACAGGATCATCCTAGCCTCCACCATGTTGTGGCACCCATAAATCTGAGATTCATAATGTTATAAAAAATGTGAGTACCTATAAATTGTTTTAATTCCTTTCATCTTCCAATAGTTATGAAGATGGAAAAACAGCAGAAGATCAGGATGGAGTTAAGTGTGCGAACATTGCAATTTTGGATAATGGTGGAGGTCCTTGGATGCAGGTAAGGATGGGTGGTGGTGGAGACATCCAAGTGGAAAGGGGGCTCACATATATCATCATAGTATGAACACTCGTTTGTGAGTGTGCTGATGTCATTTTTATAGACCTACATTGTTGTATTTACTCCTCTATCTTTACTTCTTGTATGACATTATATTTTAATAATAAGGGCCTTTGCACCTCAACCTTATTAAAAAAATTGAATACATTTATCTTCATGGTATTTTAATATTCATTTTAAGAGACTGAGACTATATTTAAATGTTCAAAGTGGTATGGGACACTTTGAATGTTTGAATAGTTATTCTTTCTCCATTTCAATATTCCTGATATTACCATACTTGTTTATTTATATGTATTTAAAGGATTATAAAAAATATTTTATAAATATTTTTAATTTTATTCAAATGGTTTCAAAAATTATATTTATAAGGATTAATGTAAGGAACTCTTTAATGAAAACAATGTTTTAAATGTTTTAAGGATTTATTCCTCTAAATATTTTTAATTAATTTCCTTGTTTTGAAAATTGTTTACGAATTTATTTTTATGGATATGATTGTTTTAAAATGTTAATTCATTTCAAAATTTTAAAAGATGTATGGGATAACTTGATTCAAAAATGTCTTTCAAATTTCTTATTTTATAAACTGTAATACTTTTAAATTATTTTCAATGTAAAAAGGGATATTTCTCTCAAGGAGGTTTATTGATTTTATTAGATTATTTTCATATATGTCAACATCCATTGTTGGATTTTATGTCTAATTGATGTTGATATGTTTTGATAAAACCTAACATATTATATTTAATGTTTTATGATATTTTTGACTATAGATGAGATATTTTGATACAATTTATGGTTTATGGTTTATGTATTAACATTTCATATGCTAATATTTAATATGAATGTTTATGCTGGTTATGTTTTACACCTTTCATAAGAGTAATGTATCAGACTATGTAAGTGATGGTTGGGGCCCTCTATATTCCACTGATGCATCAATAGGTCTCATGAGACAAAGTAGTGACTTAGCACAAGTCCTTGACAATGTGGTTATATATGTTCTTGGCATCTGTCCCTGATAGTGTAGTTAAGATTTCCAACATTATATATTACCTCATTATGATATTAGTTATTAATATTAAATGAGATTATTCGACTAGTAGAATATCCCTGTGAATAATTAAATGGATTTATTTGATTTATTCTTTCCATAGAATGCTGAAGATTATGTTAACAAGTCTTGTGTTTCAGTTTTACACTTTCCTTAAAAGTTTATGATTATTTATGAAAGATTTTTTTGTATTGTTTAACTTTACTGTGCATCTGTGCTCACCCCTTTATTATTCTTTATTTTCTGAGGAAGTGAAGAATTGTTTTATGATTGATATGTTGGATTAATCTATAATAATAATCTTGTTATGAACAAACTATTCATGTTTAATTTTACTTTTTTTAATTTTAATGTAATGTTTAGGTATGTAAACTTTTTTCCAAGACTACTAATCTAATTTGGTCATTCTGGATTTGATTCCTTGTAAAAATACCATTGTATAAAGATAATATACTAACATCAAGTTTCTAGGGTTGGGGCATTACAGTTGGTATCAAAGGAAGTTTAAAAAAACCTGGGAAACAAGATTTAGAAAACATCGATTAGGGATCATGAACCATAGATAGACTTTGGGGATTAGTCTAGAACATCCATAAATTTTGGTAAAATAGAGATTATGTGGGTATTCTTAGAAAATAAATCCTCGTATAGATACTACAAGTGGATTTGGTTTTGGAATATATGTACCTAGGAGTAATTACTCCAAAACAGTGATCCGAGTTTGACTCAGGGTAAATTAGTACACAACAATGGGCTTTACTGTGCAATTGGTCTGAAACTCTTGGGGGATATAATTAGAATAAATTACATTTTTTTACCAACCAACGTGAAATATTTTATTATAAGATGCGAATGGACAACCTTGGTTAATACTTAGTTTTTTTTATATTGAAATTATGGTGTCATGATATTATTTAAATGATTTTAAAACTGTTGTCACTCACACTCCGCGTTATGGTTTTAGTTAATGGATAAATTCCAAAGAAGTAATATTAACATCGAACATGATGGAGAAGATGGCAAAGGTGGTGGATATGAGAAACCAAATGGAATATTGATGGGCATGAAATATATCATGTTTATGCCTAATCAGTTTTCCAAAAAAATTAATAACAACATATAGATTAAAAAACTCCCGAACTCACCAATTAAGAGAAATGGGGAGCATGATAAGAGCTCTAGTGTTGGAGACCATGTAGAAAAGAAAGATCAATTTTCATCATGCATGAAATGTGGAAGGAGACACCATGGAAAGTGTCTTAACATAATAAATAAATTCTTTTTGTGTGGGAAATAAGGATCTAATGCAAGGTATTGATGGGAAAAAAATGAAGAGTAAAATGGAAGAAAATAAAAATGATTCAAAGAATCCATATATAGTCATTTTTCACAAATGTAGCGGACATGGGCATTACCCGAGTCAATGCCCTATTCTATTAGATAAAAACATGGCCAAGGAAGGTCCTATATGGAAATATATGAATTATGAAACGTTTAAAAGTATTAATGGTATTTTGATGATTGGATTGCATAGAAATGATTTCATTTTGTTTGTGCATCGATGATGTTTGTTGGGTGAAAGTGTTATTTGAAGAAAAAATTGTCTTTTCTTGTGTGGACATAATTATAAAGGTAAAAATAATATTTAGGATTTATATTATTTGGAGTTAATTATGGGATATTACATTTTGTATTAAAAAATTAAAGGCATGAGATAGACTTTTATATTTAAAAATTTTATGGTTATTTTTTTAAATTTTATCTCATTTTCCAAATTTTATAAAAATTATAATGTTTTTGAAAATGGGCAACATGCATGAAGGGTGAAAACCCGTCACATAAAGAATAGCTATCGGTCATGAACCCACATCCAAAGGGAGACAAAGGTGAAACACATACCACTAGCCTACGTGAATCCCAATGTTAGTATGAATATTTATTTTTCGTTAAATTATTTTTTAGAATAAGAATTGGTTGATTTTGGGAACTTATGTTTTATCAAATGGATATCCCTTGTATTGGAAAATGATTTGGGAATTAAGTGGTAAATATTATTCTGAAAAACATTCAATATTTTGGGTACATTATATGATTAAGGTAAATAGAATAATATAGGATTTTATTTTAGGAGTAATGGTTGAATATTATTCTGGAAGAACTAATGATTTCTTGTGGACATATAGCAATTTGGGTTATTTATTTAAATTATTAACCTTTCTGGAAGAGTATTTAATTAGATTAATTACTTTCGGTATGAGACATTAAGATTTATTATGTTATTTAAGGGTACATGTTAACATTTATCCTGAAATACTATTTAGTCAAATCCTTCTGAATTTTGGATTTTAATCATAGTCTAGAATATTTTTGGGGAAGGTTTGTTATTTGATGAATGATCTATGATGAACTTTTTGGTTTTATAGTAGGTTTTTTGAGAATATTTTTGGAATTTATATTTTCTTGTACTAACATTTTTATTGACTAAAGATAGTAGAAAAAGATAGTTAATATTTTGTGAATTATGAGATTATTTAAAAATTGAATGTAGTGCTTTGAGTGTAGAAAACCTTCCTCTTGAACACTCATCAATTGGAGAAAAATATGAGTCTGTGGTGGAAATTGATTAACAGAGGAAACTCTACTCATTAAGTAAGTAAGTATGTTTCATTATGTTCTATGTATTTGAAGTAAATGAATTATTAAAATACAGGGGAAAGACCAAAAAACTAAAAATGTCATTGTAGAAAATTAATATGTGATGAATCAAATGGTCCCTTGGATCATCACATATTTATTGCTTTTTGGTTGTTAACATTCTTCAAATAATGTTCTATTTCAGTCTTCATCAGAACTTAATGGTCATATTTTCTTCATGTCCATGTTTTCCTATATGGAACTCTAGTATGTGTTATCTTTGGTGACATTCTTACATCTCTTTCATTACTTTAAAATGGTGGTCTCATTAATTCATTTTCCAATGTGGTATTTTAATAAAGATATTATGAGAAGTCGATCCCATATATTTTGTTTCTGTGTTTAAATTAAGTGGATGAAATTTATTGAAGGAGAGGAGAATTTAACACGCCAATATTTCACGGTACATTGTAACATCCTAGACCCGGGTGCCACACAACGGGTGCCCCGAACCCGGTTCGCCACGTGACCTGAAGCGCATTTCTCCAAATGCCAGAGGCTGCCGACTAGCAGCAAGGGCCCATGTCTGGTAGTGGGGAAACTATGCCCTCATTTGTCAAAGTGCAGCGCATCAGAATTGATATAAAACAGACAACAACCAGCGGAAGCAGTAAACCATATACAACTAAAATAATAACCAGTATATATATAGTGACGCTACATATCTCAAGTACAATGAAAATAGCCAGATCATGTTATAAATCAATACAGTACATCAGAAAGCAAAGTACAACAAAACAAAGCAAGCAGCTGGCAGCGGCATCGCGAGCCTAGGCTCGGCCCCATGCCCTCCTACTCCTCAGAAGCAGCCAAGTACCTATATAAGGACTCTTTCCCCTATCTACAGCTGCAGAAACGTAATCTGTTTGGGCCGAAAAGCATGACCCAAACAGGGTGTGATAAATATATCTCAGTAGGAACCCACCAAAGGCACATGCCCAACTGCGTGCTAACATGAAACAATAGTGTGCAGTGTTAAAATGAAGAAAAGTAAGTAGTACAACAAAGTAACTAACTTAATAGTTAAATTTCCATTTAATTATTCATTTAATACATTTTATATAAGAAATCACCACAGTGCATTTCTAAGTAAACAACTAGTGTCCTCAGACATGTAAACTCCTACCCTCGGGTAATGAGTATCCAACACAAGAATATGCCCTCAGGCATAACAGAGTTTTCCCTCAGGCGTAGGTAGTGTCGCCCACAGGCACATAGTAAGCTGCCCACAGGCACAGAGTCAGCTGCCCACAGGCGCTGAAGAAGTTTCCCGCAGGACGAAATAACTACGACCCACATGCTAAATAGTGCAGTACCCATAGGCTAATCATAAAAATTCCCTCAGGCTAAACACGTATCCGGGCCATACCAACATGTCAAATACAGTAAAAAAGAAATTCCTCTCAAGGAAATTCTACGATTACTATATTAAAGGCATACACTCGGGTGTCCTGGCCAAACGGCTAAACAGTGAAACACACCCCCAGGGTGGTTCCGGATCCAAGAAATGATCCCAACAAGCAATTTATTATCACAATTTAATCACCTATGCAATTCTAGGGATTAAATATAGAAACGACCTCAACCACACGACACTCCAACATGGGTTCGTGGCACGAAAACACACAAAAATGCATGACAGTTGGAAATTTACACCAAGACACCTACCTTATACGCCAACGAGTGTTATACCCGAACGCCGATCCAAGAAACTCCCAAGAACAATGTAGATCTGATGAAGAACAAAACCCGTTCAAACGTAAATAACTTATGTTAGGGAAAAAATTGGTAAGAACTATACCAGGAGAGCAGAGGGATTACCCGTGCAGTTCCAACAAGGTCATCTGAAGCCGAATCGGATTCCAGACGAATACTCGGTGGATCTTTAAAGGTTCGGCCATCTCCTATGGCTCCAAAACTGCTCAAATTCCTCCTCTGCCAAATGAGGAGGCTACTGCCTATTTTAATCAGAAAAAACAAAGTACACGGCGTGTACTTCCTTCATTTAATTGTTCCTCTGGTGGCACCGCCACACTATTCATCCATCGAAACGAGTACACAACATGTACTTCCGAGTACACGGCATGTACTGTTGCCCAGCTGGCGGCTATATCACCGCCTAACTGTTTAGGATTGTCGACTGACTACACGACGTGTAAAGTTCCACTACACGACGTGTAGTCAGTTCCTACACCCCTCATCGCCGACAAGGCTACACGCCCTGTGCACCCATCCCACACGGCCAAAAGTACACGGCGTGTAGTTCCAAAATTTTGGATTTTTCCCCATTTTCCATTTTTTTTCAGAAACACTTAAGGAAAAGGAAAAATAAGAAGCCCGTACCTCAAAAATAAGAACCGCTTTCTTACAAACTTCCCCCCTTATAGTAATTCATCCCCGAATTTCTCTTCCATGGGTGTTGAAGAAAAAGATCAGAACATCTCTGGCCACTGATCACGTACGTCAGCCTCCTACTCCAAGATCTCGTCCTACACTGTCCCATGCTGCCATAGCACCTGTACGAGAGAAACTGACCGGCCTCGGAGAACCTTCGCGCTCCTGTCAATGATACAAATCAGATTCTCCTCAAAGGATGCATCTTCCTCCAGCTCAACATCCTCAGGCTGAAAAATGTGAGACGAGTCTGAATGATAGCGGCGCAACTGAGACATGTGGAAGACGTCGTGCATGGCTCGGTATCTCTACGGTAACTACAACCGATAGGCAACCAGCCCGACTCTCTCTAGAATCTCGAATGGCCCCACATACCTCGGTGAAATCTTACCCTGTCTCCTGATCCCCTTGTGTCCCAACCTCGAAGAAACATGCAAGAAAACCTTATCCCCGACCACGAACCCCAAAGGTCATCTGTGGCGATCAGCATATGACTTCTGTCGAGACTGCGCGGTAGCCGTCCGCTTCCGAATCAACTGGACCTGCTCAGATGTCTCCTGCACGAGCTGTGGTCCCACTAAAGCTACCTCACCTACCTCTAACCAGAACTAAGGTGATCGGCATGGCCTACCATATAAGGCCTCGTAAGGTTCCATCTCGATAGTTTCCTGAAAACTATTGTTATAAGAAAACTATAATAGGGGTATATGCTTCTCTAAAGATCCCCCAAAGTCTAGGACGCATGCACACAGCATGTCCTCTAGAAAATGTATCATACGTTCTGACTGGCCATCTCTCTGGGGGTGGTATGTTGTACTCAGAAGCACCTGTGTACCCAGTGCCCTCTGAAGACTCTACCAGAAACGAGACGTAAAGTGGGTGTCCCTATCTGAAACGATAGAATGAGGGACCCCATGAAGACGTACGATATCTCAGATATACAGCCTTCCGAGATTTTCTACTCTGAAGGTCTCCTTGATCTGCCAAACATGAGCTACCTTCATGAGTATGTCCATAAAAACCCACACGACGTAATTGCCACGAGGTGACATCGGCAATCCCATCACAAAATCCATCACGACATCATCCCATTTCCACTATGGAATGGGTAACTGCTATAACAGCCCAGCTGGTCCCTAATGCTCTGCCTTCACCTACTGACAGGTGGAATATCTCGTAACAAAATCAGCTATCTCTCTCTTCATACCCAGACACCAGTACTGACGTCTCAAGTCACGGTACATCTTGGTAACCCCGGGATGAACTGGCCAAGCTGAAGCATGAAACTCCCGCATCATCTCCTCGAGTATATCCCCTTAAACCCAAACTCATCCATGGAAACGAACAACCTCATCGTCGCCTACCGTCCAACTAGGAGAAGGATCCCCACTTGCCACCGACTCCCATAGAACTAGGCATTCAGGATCAGATAGCTGCCTCATCCTCACTCTGTCCAGGAGGGTAGATGTCACAGCTAAAGATGGAAGATAAGTCTGCCCCTGACAATCATGCACCTCCAGATGCATCTCAGAGAACAAAGCCATGAGCTGCCACTCACCACTGGCCTCCTGCACTGCCTATATCTGAGACTTCCTTCTCAGTGCGTCGGTTACTACATTACCTTTACCAGGTGTATAGGAAAGCTCAAAATCAAAGGACTGTAGGTACTCAACCCACCTTCTCTGCCTCAGATTCAGGTAACGCTGAGTAAAGATATACTTGAGGCTTTTGTGGTCAGTGAAAACCAAAAAATTCTCTCCCAACATATAATGTCTCCTACCGCGCAATGCATGAACAACTACAGCCAACTCGAGATCATGCGTCAGGTAATTCCGCTCTTGTGGCCTCAACTGCCAAGACCCGTACACAACAACTCGGTCACCCTACATCAAAAATGCTCCCAGCCCAATCATTGATGCATCAAAATAAACTGTATAGCTCTTCCCGTGCTCTGGGAGTATCAGGATTGGTGATGATGTCAACCTCCCTTTCAGGTCCTGAAAAGATGTCTCGCAAGCTTCCGACCAAACGAACTTGGCACCCTTCGTAGTCAAAACCATCAACGGTGCTGATAAGCAGGAGAAGTCCTGTATAAAGTGTCTGTAGTAACCATCCATCCCTAAGAAACTATGTATCTCAAAAACGTTCTTAGGATGCTCCTAGGAAACTACTGACCTCACCTTCTCTGGGTCTACTACAGCTCTTGCCTTTAAGATGATATGACCTAGGAAGTGAATCTGGTCCATCAAAAAGTGGCACTTCGAGAGCTTAACATATAGACAATGCTCTCTCAGTGTACTAAATACGATCTCAAGATGGGTGGCATGGTCGTGTCGAGTGTGAGATTACACCATGATTTCGTCCATGAATACTACCACAAAAGAATAAAGATACATATGGATCACACGATTCATCAGATCCATGAAAAATACTGGCGCATTCGTGAGTCTGAACGGCATAACCAAGTACTCGTACATACCAT
This sequence comes from Viscum album, assembly GCA_963277665.1. Lineage (NCBI taxonomy): Eukaryota > Viridiplantae > Streptophyta > Magnoliopsida > Santalales > Viscaceae > Viscum > Viscum album. The sequence continues at coordinate 1,273,512,273 of OY728137.1, read as the reverse complement.
ATCTGCTTCGAAAAGCGGTAATCGGTATATCCGATGGTCTCATGCGCAGCTGATGATATCCCGATCTCAAGTCAATCTTAGAGAACACTCGTGCTCCATGAAGCTAATAAAACAGATCATCAATCCTCGACAAGAGATATCGGTTCTTAACCATCAACTGGTTCAACTTCCGATAATCCACACAATGTCTAAGGGTACCATCCGCCTTCTTTGAAAAAAGGACCAGAGAACCCCAAGGAGAAGTACTGGGTCGGATAAAGCCCTTTGCCTGCAAATCCTCTAACTGCCTCTTGAGCTCCTACAGCTCAGGGGTAGCCATCCTATAAGGAGGAATAGACACCGATGCTGCCCCTGGCACAAGCTCTCTAGAGAAATCCACCTCTCGCACTGGAGGTAGACCCGAAAAGTCACCTGGGAAGACATCCCTGAAACGATCAACCACTGGAGGGAAATCTGTCTGACAAGTCCCCTGGTCATTGAGATACAAGCTCGCAATCTGGGGAATGACTACACCTCTCCCATGATGCTATAGTCCAGTTCGACTCGCCTGAACATCCCATTCTCCCTTGTATAGAAACTCTCCACCCTCTGGTGACGTGAAACTCACCCTGCAATGATATCATTCTTCAAAGGCTCGAAAGGGAACCAACCAGTCCAACCTGAGAATGACATCATAGCTCGTCATCTCTAAGACATAGAGGCCCCATAGAAAGTGACACCCTCCAACCTCAAGGGGGAACTCCATGAACTGACACACACCAACCTTTATAGTCCCCAACGGAGTGTCTAGCATCATGATATCGGAAGAAGTAGAAACAAAAAACCCAAGGCTCTCCACAATGGGTACAAATATGAAACTATGCATAGTACCCATATAAAAAAGTACTGAAGATAAGACAGAAGCTACTAAAATAGTACCTCTGACTGTAGAAGGTTCGGGATCCTACTCCTACTGGGTCTGTTGCACTGCCTATGCCTGCCCAGTGCCGTGGCCCTGCGACACAGCCTGGCTACCCTGAGCTGTCCTGCCCTACTGCCTCTCAGATCCTGGTGTCTGGCTACCATGACCACGACCACCATCTCTGGCTGCATGCCCAGACATATTCCAGTTCCCCGACTGGTAAGAAGCCACTGGTCCTGCTCCCACACGCAGAGTCTGCACATAACCCCTCTCACAATCCACTAGTGGAAACACCCTACAAAAGCGTTGCAGATGACCCATCTTGCCTCAAGCTCGGCACTCCACTGGGTCTCGTGGACACTGTGGCCTCTTGTTCCCCTATCCACCACACTGGTAGCACATAATCGGGCCACCTGAAGCATTCTTCTGACCGGTACTGCCACCCTGAGAGAAGTCCATCTGTCTCTTCCTCTTGCCAGTAGAAATAGTACTAGTAACTGGTGATGAACTGCCCTGGACCACACCACTAGATTCCCACAGGTTCCTCTCTGTATTCAGCACCTGTTTCACAATAGCGTGTACTGAAGGCAACCTGAAAACATTCACCGGTGCTCAGATGTCATACCGAAGACCATCCTAAAAACTTATGGCTCTCAGCGTCTCATCACCCACCAGCACGGGTGCAAAACGCTGAAGCTCGATGAAACCAGTAGAATAGTCCATCACCGATAGAGCGCCCTGCAACATATTCATGAACTCTCGAGCTCTATCTTCCCTCAGTGTCTCTGGAAAGATGAAGTCATATAAGTCTTCATGAAAGTCTTCCCACTCCATGTCTCTGTGATGCTCTGGCTGGGTGGTAACATACCACCACCTCTTGGCAGAATCATGCAGCATATATGTTGTGAGCTTTACCCTCCGCCCTAGAGGCATCTCAAGATGCTCGAAAATAGTCTACATCGATCCTATCCAAGATTACGCAGCCTGTGGTCCGCCATCCCTTGAAAACGTAGGCGGATACTGCTGCTGAAAGATACGAGTCAGCTCAGCCATAGATGTAGCAGCCTGCGGTGCTCCCTGAGAGGTCTGCATGAACCGCATAAAGCCTTCACGGAACTGCACCTGTGTCTAGTATAGCAGCTAGTGTCACATCTTATTCTGCTGGAGGATCAAATGGTAGCCCATGGCCCACCATCGTTGGAGTATAATCATCACCGCTCTTCTGGCGAACAAGTCAGGGTCGTTTATGCTGCATGACACTACAGGGTCAAAAACACGCCTCAGAATCAAGATTATTATGACCGAAAAGAAAAGGAACCACAAAGGAAACAAGAGAAAGAAGGCATTCAAAATTTTCAAAACAAGACTACATGACATGTACACTGGCTACACCGTGTGTACTTGACTTCTCTTCCCCTTCCCGGGTCCTTACACATGGCTATGCCACACGGCTTCCATTGAACAAAAACCACACGGCGTGTAGGGTGTTATTTTCCAACTACCCGTGTCGTTTGTGACACGGCCGACTACTCGGCTTGACACTACACGACGTGTTACACCCGTACACGGCATGTACAACACCCCATTTCCCCGCCACCCAGCTAACACCACATGGTATGTCCCCAGACAAGACTACACGGCGTGTCCCAAAGGCACACGACATGTTCAGGGAGAGGTTACACTAGCTTGTGTTGTTAGATACACGGTCGAGTCCCCAGGTTACACTACACGGAATTTCCACCATTGACACGACACATTCTGTCAAGGATTTCACCGACCTGTTTTGTTAGTTACACGGCCGGACTCTGGGTCAACACTACACGATGTGTACAAGAGCTACACGATGTGTACTCAGGGTACACAGCGTGTACTCAAAAAGTTAATTTTTCTTCCCAAACAGAAGAACATACATGATGTGTATAAAAATACTCAAGGCGTGTATACTGGGTTTCCAGACATTATGCCTCAGAAACTTCCCCGGAACCCATAAAATACTGAAAAACAACACCTAAGTGTCAAATTCCGACCCGTGGGGGACCATACTCCCCACGAATCAATGTTTGACATCTCATATGTGTTATAACCAATAAACAGTCAATGATCCACCGAATTCTGGTCAATGGGGGACCATACTCCCCAAAAACCAAAGTTTGGCGTCCATTCTATAAATAGGCTCACATAAAATTACCCTATCAAATAGAAGGTATTTTATCAGAGCAGCTATCACAATAGCATGCTTTTCTAGCACAACAACTATCACAACAACATGAATTTTCTAATGCACCTACATGGCATGGAAACTATGCATGGCATGTGATTTCTAGCATGTGCCTATATGATGCATGAGACGACATACCCTCATCTCATCGGGTTGCAACTAAATAGAACCCATAGATAAAATATAAACTGCACAATCTCCAAGTAAATCACCCAACGGTGAAATCAAATCTGCTGTAAAATTTTCAAAATAAAAAGAATTGAAAAATACGAGGTAGACTAGATTTTCCCTATACACGTGTTAGCTACGCCTGGGCATAACTTATTACCAACTACCGTTCGTCCTATCCCTGACTACGACTATAAATAGTATGTCAAAAAAAAAAGAAACCCCTCTAATACCACTTTGTAACGTCTCGGACCCAGGTGCCACACAATGGGTGCCCCGAACCCGGTTCTCCACGTGACCTCAAGTGAATTTCCCCAAACGCCAGAGGCTGCCAACTAGCAGCGAGGCCCCAGGTCTGATAGTGGGGAAACTATGCCCCCATTTGTCAAAGTGTAGCGCAACAGAATTGAAATAAAACATAAAACAACTAGTGGAAGCAGTAAACCATACACAACAAAAATAATCAACAGTATATATATAGTGATTCTATATGTCTCAAGTACTAAGAAAATATCCAGAGCATGGTATACATCAATACAGTACACTAGAAAGCAGAGTACAGCAAAACAAAGCAAATAGCTGGCAGCGGCATCGTGAGCCTAGGCTTGGTTCCATGGCCTCATACTCCTCAGCAGTAGTCAAGTACCTGTATAGGGAATCTTTGTAACGCCTCGACCCTAGTTACCCAGAGTCGGTGCATTACTTCGTAACATTGGCATGATCACAAAAGATCAAGTCTCGAAAAACCGATTAGTTTAGTAGCCTTGGAAACACTAGATACATTCATAAGTCTTACATTACATCATAAAGTAAAACAAAACTACAACATCTTCTCTTCATATCCCCTTATATTATCCCTGTAGGTCATTCATAATATACTTCTTCACATCCTGGAAAAATTAAAACATTGAAACGGGTGAGCTCAGATGCTCAGTAAGGATAACAATATAGCGGAAGCTTTCATAAATAAACATTAACATTTAAGGCAATGTATAACTAAAACAAAAGCCTTTTAAACTTGAACTTTAGCATAATATGGAAAAAGTAAAATGAAATAATTCCATTTACTTACTCACATGGATATTCTACTAGTCGAATAATCACATGAAATATCAATAACCACTTTCATAATGATGGAATGCATAATGCCAGACTATCATAACCACATAGCCGAGGCCTCATGCCAAGACCACAAATAAGATTTTGTCAAGGCCTTGTGCCAAGACACTAGTTTGTCTCATGAGACCTACCGATGCATCGAGGAGCTATAGCAGGCTCCACCCGTCACGTATTAATTCCAATGCATTCCTCATATGAATAGGTTTAAACATATCATAAACCATAAAATAATCATATCACATAAAATATGCATAAAGGAAACATAACATTTCCACATTTCAATCAGAAGTTATCAATACCACACATTGATATAATAAAAACACTTTCAAAACCATTTTCAATACCAAAATAAAGGAAAATTAAAACATGGAATTTATTTTTCATTTTAAAAAAGTTATGGCTTGTAGAGGAAGCCGAAACCCAAATAATGACCATGGCGGCGGAGAATTCATTGTCGCCGCATACGTACGACAAAAAAACATTCCTTTTTGTCATTTAGTAAAACACTTCGTATAAAAAGATTCCTTTTGAATAAACATAAAAGTCAAAGGGGTTTATACACTGTATAAAGGAAAGTTGTGTATAAAACCAAATATGCCTCAATGAAAGGAGATTGAGACAAAGTCCCTCACAAAGATAATTTTTTTAAAATAAAATAGATCTATTATGTGTATTAACTATAATTACACATAAATAAAGTACAAATACAAGATAGTACATAATATTATCATGACATAATTTTAAAGTAGGATATTAACCCAAAGAATGGAAATTGGGTTAAGAAGTTCCCTTACCTTGTGTCCTGTCTTGACTCGACCGTTCTTTAACCTCCTGAATAATAAACTAGAGTTAATTTATAATTGATTAAGAACCTTTTTCAAGTTTTTATTCCTTTTTTATCACTTATTTCCATGTTATGAACATTATGTATTTATTTAAGTTAATAACGGACATTTGGTAGATCTTTGGTACTTGAGTCAAAAATAAACTGCTTATAATTACAAGTTGTTCATGTGGTGAAATATCCATTATATCCAGAATTATATTCATGAAGTAGATATCATATAAATCATATATATCCATTATATACATTCATTTTTAATATTACATAACATTTAGAGGTAAGAAATGAAATGCACCGTTCATGGAGACAGTAAGCCGTACGTACGCATGAACGCTACTTTTATTTCTATTTTGTATTTAATTAAATAATAATGATATAATGGTATATTATAATTCCAGTATAATATCATATATAATATCATTTAATTCATCCTTTATACATCCCACATATGTCATTAACGATTCAAATCACTTTGAGGGGGCGGTAGTCTGCACTTCTTAAAATGAAAATATCGTGTTTACCCATAATGGAAACCATAATGGTATGCCATAAATGAAAAATAAAAAATCATAAGGAAAAAATACATGATATATATCATATATAAAAATAGTGTCATCATAATGGCCACCATTAGAGGTGTTATATGAGTGTTGAACAATCACCGTTTCATGAGGCAAATATTCAACATCCACAGAAACAGTACGTTCTTTAACCATTAAATGTAGGTGTATGTATGTGTAGCTAGAATAATTATTATAAAAAAATCCTAGTATATTGAGGATACTGGTTTTGTTACAAAAAAAATTAATAAAAAGTGTTTAGGGGGTTGGAGAAGAAAAATGAAACAAAACAACATTAGAGAAGACATTACCTTAAAATCGGGTAACTCTTTTTGATTTGAGCCAAAGGCTTCCTTGGGAAGCGTTCTGCCCAATGTTAGGCCTCTAGGAGTAAGAGGGGTAAGTTGGTAGAGTATTTGGCCAGAGGTTGGCTGAGAAAAATGTCTTGAAAGTGTGAATGAGGTGGTAGAGGTGGGGGCCTTTTATAAGTGGAGAGGAGGGGCACTCTGGGAAAGTAATGAAATATTACTTTATTATACATTGATTTTCGTATTATAAAGGTCCCAAACATCTATAATTCTAGGATAAGGTGATAAGGGTTCTACATATACCCATCCAATAGGCTTTGGACAAGTTTAATCCTTGTATTTTACCTTATCTTTTCATTTTATTTAAATCGTTAATTAATGAGGTAATCGCTGCATCATCATGGTGTCATATATAATTTAATTTATTTAATGTCTAAAAATTGTAAAAAAAATATCATTATGTAGGAAATCGTTTTATCTTTCTAATGAATATTTATAGAAAAAAATATGACTTGTATAACCCCATTTAAAAATTGTTTTAGTAAAACAACTCTTGTTTGTGACCATTTTATTTTAACATTAAATAAAAAGTTATTTATGTCCTTTTCCTACCAACGTGGCTCCATGGGGTCCCTATGTTGACCCATGTATTTTCATTTTCGGCCATGACTCATACAATAGGGGTAGTACAAGTGTAAATGTCATTTCATATTTTTATAATATCATTTTTACCTTAAATTTCACTAATTACCTTTAATCGCGATTAATTAAACTTAAAAGTTACTATTCACCAAAAAATTATTTTAATCCCATTGAACCAAATTTTACTTCCTAATAACAACCATGTATGTAGGATTTTTTAAAATCAAAACACAGAAGTGGTAATATTTCTTTTAAACGAAAAATCAGTTCTTTAACTACCAATTAGTGGTTTCACTATTCATCAAAAATTGATGTTTTTCAGAACAATGCCAAAATTTCACCCTATGCAATAATTTATATTCTGAATTAAAAAATGATGTCTATTTTATGAAATTACAAACATATATGTTTCATTAATTAATTTCATAATTAATTCCCACTGTCACAACAAATAGCGTGTTTTTTAGAAACAATATATATCAAAAGATTGACAATTGTTTATGTCCAATTTCAAAGTGAAATTATTTCTAATGACCACCATTCGATATAATGATAAAAATATATTCCAATTATACTTTAAAACCACTCAATAGTATAATTTATCACTATAATTTATTTCTAATAAAAAAGTTGTTTTAAGTATTTTTCACTATTCATAAAAAATGGAAGTTCTCAGAAAATTACAAAAAAATCAACCTAGGATAATATCGATATTACGAATAAAAAATGAAGCCCATTTTGAAATATAAAATTTTTATAATTTTAAAAAGTGGGTATTACTATTCATAATAGCTACTTTGATTAGTCGCAGTGTGTTAGAACTCGAACTTGCATACAATGCAAGCTATTGCATTATTGAAAGAGAGGCGTATCGTGAAAGCTCGGGGTGTTACATTATCCTCTACTTCAATAAATTGCGTCCTCACAATTTGAAAGTTTTCTTTGAAAATAAAAGGTTGAAAATAGAAAATACCTTTGTGGAAAACCCACATCGGAAATAAGGTTAATAAAAATATAACTTTAAAAGAAATAAAGATAAGTACAAAGGTCACCCAAGATAGCCCATAGTAGGATTATATGAAAATATGGATATGGAAGAAAAACAACCCATCAAGGTCTGATGGAGAGTTGTAGAAAACTGGATTAGGAGAAAGTTAACCACAAGAAAATCACAAACTTGTGATTGGTTAAAAGGTCATTGAATCCCCAGTTGGAAAAGTTAATCGGAAACGTTTTTGTCTTAAGTTACCTTTTATAAAGTTGAGGAGTGTATTTAGGTGATTTACTAAGAACGTAAGGGAATATACATACTTGTCATGTAGACTTTCATTCTTTAATTTTTTTTACCACAAACCCATCTTTCACTCTAAAAGGTAATATATTTCCAAAATATTATATTTATCCTAATCGTACAAAGTTAAAAATATTAACATAGACCATTTAAATTAGGAAAACTATTTTTTAATAACCAGGGACTTCCTGTAGGCTAGTGGTAGGTAATAAAGGCATGTCACACTATGGTTGTGGGTTCGATTCTTGCAGCTTTGTCCGATGCGACGGGTTATGCCCCACCCTGCAGGTTGTCCTTTTCCTAAAACTATAGTATTATAATATTCCAAAAATAATATTCAGAAATGTTTTAACCTTAAACATTACCATTCAATGTTCAACTTAATCCATTCCAAACTTTATAGTTATCCAAAATACCTCCGTCCAGACTTTCTATAAAGGGTCCTTAAATTCCAAAATCAATTGTAACATTATATTTCCTAAACAAAGTAAAGTTTCTCATATTGTCACATAAAAAAATATGATTACCTTCATCATATTAAAACCTTAATGAAATCAACATGTACTGCATTACAATCCTTATATATATATCAAATTATTTTAATAACCATAATATAATCCATGAGTCCCAAAACACCAATACATTAATTATTCCGCTTCAACTGTAGTCACAACATAAGATTGGCCTTGATCCCTTGGCCTTTTTTGAGGTAAGTTTCCCTGATGCTTAGGTCATTCATTTGCATAATGACCCATTACCCTATAATTGTAGCATTCAACATTGATAGCCTCTTTCTTTCCCTTACAATCACGAGGCTGGTGACCTTTTTCTCCACATTTGTAACAAACTCCCATTCCTTTTAGGCAAGTTCCAGGGTGATTCTTTCCACAATTATCACATAATGGAAAATCCTTCTTTCCATTTTTCCCATTATCTGTCTCGTGTTCCGCCGTTCTCTTCTTCTCTTGCTTTACTTTGTTTTCATAAGACTTAGAGAATTCTTTTTCTTTCTTGATAGCACACGAGAAAATATCATCGTACGATGAGAAGGATTGTGATACTAAAGCTCGACGGAGAAATGGTTTTAACCCATCAAAGAAACAATCAATCTTACTTCTTGGGTTACGTATATAATCTTCCGCATGCCTCGCTAACCTTGTAAAGTTAGCCTCATACTTTGCGACATTCTCATCCTCCTTTTGTCTCAGACTCAGAAATTTCCTTTCCATATCTGCTCGATGGCCATGTGGAAAGTATTTTTCTAAGAAAATATATTTGAACTCTCTCCATTCCATACTTGATACTTCTTCATCTTCCTTTGTATTTTGAATCAATGACCACCATTGATCAGAATCTCCAGTGAGGCGGTAAACTTCCATGATAACCTTCTCCCTTTCACTACTCCCCAAGGCGTGGACTATTTTTTCTAAGGAGTTTATCCATTGCTCGGATACTAATGGATTTGTACCCCCATTAAATGTTGGAGGTTGTTGCCTCATGAAGCGGTCTAACATTGATCCTCCATGTTGCGGATCAGGGTGATCCATACGAGTAAGGTTATTATTCATAACCTGAGTGAGTTGTCCTAGTATGGTAATAAGTTGATCAGCACCAGTTGTATCTCCAGCTCCACAATAATTATCTTGAGCAGGAGGGGAATCCCTACACGGAGTGCGTGCATTGATACAGTTTCCATTCCTTCCACTAGGTGCCATTTCTAAAAAATGGTATAAACTAGATTAGTTTGTGAATCAAAATACATAATTCCATACTTGTAAAACACTTAACACTAATTGAACTATTTATGGATATAATCCATAATCATAAAAAATGTTTTCTTTTAGGAAGTATATACTCATAACCCTTCATAGTGGTTTGTAAAGAAAATGAGAATTATCCTAAGCATATCCCCCGGGAATGTCGTAACCAAGAGTGCAGCAAGGCCCGTTGTCGTGCACCAGTTCCCGTTCGAGTCTAGCTCAAAGCAGTGTTTTCGGGTTTTACCCCTAGGTACATCTGTGCCAGAGCCACCTCTACCTGATCGTATCCAGACAGGGATGTATTGCTCAGAAAACTCACAAAATCTCTATAATACCAAAATTCTCGGAAGTTCTTCTATACTAATCCTCAAAGTCTATCTTTGGGCTATGTGCTCTAATCATAATTTATCTAAATCTAGCTTCCAAGGTTAGTACTAAACTGCCTATGATACCAACTATAATGCCCCGACCCCAGTTACCCAGATTCGGTGCATTACTTCGTAACATTGGCATGATCACAAAAGATCATGTCTCGAAAGACCGATTAGTTTAGTAGCCTTGGAAACACTAGATACATTCATAAGTCGTACATTACATCATAAAGTAAAACAAAACTACAACATCTTCTCTTTATATACCCTTATATTATCCCTGCAGGTCATTCATAATATACTTCTTCACATCCTAGAAAAATTTAATCATTGAAAGGGGTGAGCTCAGATGCTCAGTAAGGATAACAATATAGCGGAAGCTTTCCTAAATAAACATTAACATTTAAGGAAATGTATTACTGAAACAAAAGCCTTTTAAACTTGAACTTTAGTATAATATGGAAAAAGTAAAATGAAATAATGCCATTTTCTTACCCACATGGATATTCTACTAGTCGAATAATCACATGAAATATCAATAACCACTTTTATAATGATGGAATACATAATTCCATACTATCATAACCACGTTGCCAAGGCCTCGTGCCAATACCACAAATAAGATTTTGTCAATGCCTCGTGCCAAGACACTAGTTTGTCTCATGAGACCTACAGATGCATCGAGGAGCTATAGCGGGTCCACCCGTCACTTATTAAGTCCAATGCATTCCTCATATGAACAGGTTTAAACATATCATAATCCATAACATAATCATATCACATAAAATATTCATAAAGGTAACATAACATTTCCACATTTCAATCACAAGATATCAATACAACACATTGATATAATAAAATCACTTTCAAAACCATTTTCAATACCAAAATAAACGAAAATTAAAACATGGAATTTATTTTTCATTTTAAAAAAGTTATGGCTTGTAGAGGAAGCTGAAACCAAAATAATGACCATGGCGGTGGAGAAGTCGTTGTCGCCGCATACGTACGATAAGAAAAACATTCCTTTTTGTCGTTTAGTAAAACACTTCATATAGAAATATTCCATTTGAATAATCATAAAATCAAAGGGGTTTATACACCGTATAAAGGAAAGTTGTGTATAAAACCAAATATGCCTCAATGAAAGGAGATTGAGACAAAGTCCCTCACAAAGATCATTTTTTAAATAAAATAGATATATTATGTGTATTCACTATAATTACACATAAATAAAGTACAAATATAAGATATGACATAATAATATCATGACATAATTTGAAAGTAGGATATTAACCCAAAGAATGGAAATTGGGTTAAAAAGTTCCCTTATCTTGCATCCTGTCTTGACTCGACCGTTCATTAACCTCCTGAATGATAATCTAGAGTTAATCTATAATTTCTTAAGAACCCATTTCAAGTTTTTTATTCCTTTTTTATCACTTATTACCATGTTTTGAACATTATGTATTTATTTATGTTAATAACGATCATTTTGTAGATCTTTGGTGCTTGAGTCAAAAATAAACTTCTTATAATTACAAGTTGTTCATGTGGTGAAATATCCATTATATCCAAAATTATATTCATGAATTAGATATAATATAAATCATATATATCCAGTATATACATTCATTTTTAATATTACATAACATTTAGAGGTAAGAAATGAAATGCACCGTTCATGGAGACGGTAAGCCGTACGTACGCATGAATGCTACTTTTATTTCTATTTCGTATTTAATTAAATCATAATGATATAATGGTATATTATAATTCCAGTATAATATCATATATAATATCATTTACTTCATCCTTTATACATCCCACATATGGCATTAACGATTCAAATCACTTTGAGGGGGCGGTAGTCCGCACTTCCTAAAATGAAAATATCGTGTTTACCCATAATGGAAACCATAAAGTTATTCCATAAATGAAAAATAAAAAATCATAAAGAAAACAAAAACATAATATATATCATATATAGAAATAGTGTCATCATAATGTCCACCATTAGAGGTGTTATATGAGTGTTGAACAATCATCGTTTCATGAGGAAAATATTCCCAATCCACAGAAATAGTATGTTCTTTAACCATTAGATGTAGGTGTGTGTATGTGTAGCTAGAATACATCTTATAAAAACATCCTAGTATATTTAGGATACTGGTTTTCTTACAAAAGAAATGAATAAAAAGTGTTTAGGGGGTTGGAGAAGAAAAATAAAACCAAACAACATTAGAGAAGACATTACCTTAAAATCGGGTAACTCTTTTTGATTTGAGCCAAAGGCTTCCTTGAGAAGAGTTCTGCCCAAACTGATGCTTCTAGGAGTAAGAGGGGTAATTTGGGAGAGTATTTGGGAAGAGGTTGGCCGAGCCAAATGGCTTGAAAGTGTGAATGAGGTGGTAGAGGTGGGGGCCTTTTATAAGTGGAGAGGAGGGGCACTCTTGGAAAGTAATGAAATATTACTTTATTATACAATGCTTTTCGGATTATAAAGGTCCCAAACTTCTATAATTAGAGGATATGGTGATAAGGGTTCGAAATCTACCCATCCAATAGGCTTTGGACAAGTTTAACCCTTGAATTTTACCTTATCTTTTCATTTTATTTAAATCGTTAATTAATGAGGTAATCGTTGCATCATCATGGTGTCATAAATAATTTAATTTATTTAATGTCTAAAAATTAAAGAAAAATACCATGATGTAGGAAATATTTTTATATTTATAATGAATATTTATAGTCAAAAATATTACTTTTATAACCCCATTTAAAAATTGTATTAGTAAAACAACTCTTGTTTGTGACCATTTTATTTTAACAATAAATAAAAAGTTATTTATGTCCTTTTCCTACCAAAGTGGCTCCATGGGGTCCCTAATTTGACCCATGGATTTTATTGGTCGTCCATGACTCATAAAATAGGGGTAGGACAAGTTTAAAGGTCATTTCATATTTTTATAATATCATTTTTACCTAAAATTTCACTAATTACCTTTAATCGCGATTAATTAAACTTAAAAGTTACTATTCACCAAAAAAATTATTTTAATCCTATTGAACCACATTTTACTTCTTAATGACAACCATGTATATCGGATTTTTGAAAATCAAAACACAGAAGTGGTAATATTTCATTTAAATGAAAAATCAGTTATTTAACTACCACATAGTGGTTTCTCTATTCATCAAAAATTGAAGTTTTTTAGAACAATGCCATAATATCACCCTAAGGTATAATTGATATTCCGAATTCAAAAATGATGTCTATTTTATGAAATTCCAAACATATAAGTTTCATTAATTAATTTCATAATTAATTCCCACTGTCACAACAAATAGCGTGTTTTTTAGAAACAATATATATCAAAAGATTGACAATTTTTTATGTTAAATTTCAAAGTGAAATTAATTATAATGACCACCATTGGATATAATGGTAAAAATATATTCCAATTATAATTTAAAACCACTCAATAGTATAATTTATCACTATAAATGTTTTTTATTAAAAAAGTTGTTTTAAGTATTTTTCACTATTCATAAAAAATGGATGTTCTCATAAAATTACAAAAAATTCAACTTAGGATAATATCAATATTAAGAATACAAAAATGAAGTCCATTTTGAAATATAAAATTTCTATAATTTTAAAAAGTGGGTATTAATATTCACAACAGCCACTTTAATTAGTCGCGGTGTGTTAGAACTCGAACTTGCGTACAATGCAAGCTATTGCATTATTGAAAGAGAGGTGTATCGTGAAAGATCAGGGTATTACAATCTTGCCCCTATCTACACCTGCAAAAACGTAATCTATTTGGGATGAAAAGCGTGACCCAAACAGGGTGTGAACAATATATCTCAGTAGGCACCCACAAAAGGCCTGTGCCCAACTATGTGCTAACATGAAACAATAGTGTGCAGTGGTAAAATGCAATAAAGTAAGAAATACTACAAAGTAACTAAATTAACAGTTAAATTGCCATTTAATTAATCATTTAATCCATTTTATATAAGAAATCACCACAGTGCATTTCTATGTAAACAACTAGTGTCATCAGATACGTAAACTCCTACTCTCGGGTAAGGAGTATGCAACCCAAGAATCTTCCCTCAGGAATAACAGAGTTTTCCCTCAGGCGTAGGTAGTGTCGCCCACAAGCACAGAGTCAGCTGCCCACAGGCATAGAAGAAGTTTCCCTTAGGCCGAAATAACTACTGCCCACAGGCTAAATAGTGCAGTGCCCATAGGCTAATCACAACAACGCCCTCAGGCTAAAAAGGTATCCGGGCCATGCCCAACATGTCAAATGCAGTAAACAAGCAATCCTCTCAAGGAAGTTCTATGATTACTACTTTAAAGGCATACCCTCGGGTATCCTGGCCAAACGGATAAATAATGAAACACACCCCCGGGGTGGTTCCAGATCCAAGAAACGATCCCAACCAGAATTTTATTATCACAATTTAGTCACCTATGAAATTCTAGGCATTAAATATATCAATGACCTCATCCACGCGACACCCCAACATGGGTTCGTGGCACAAAAACGCACAAAAACACACGACAGTTAGACAAGTATATTTCGATCAAAATTAACCTTAATTAAAAATATGGTCTTTTTTAATCCACTTGTATTATATTAAGACATTTATTATAGTTTATTTAAAGAAGAGTTAAAAGTTTCAAATTAAAATTCTAATAACCGAATCAATTTTAATATAAGGTTATGCCGAAGCTAAATTTGACTATAAATATACATTATAAATATTATAAATTTATCTAAAACATGATAATTTATTAATAATTTTTACAAATTAAATAATTAAATTTATATATGACACAATAATGATGAAATAATTGATATATTAAAGGAAGAATTCATTATGAGATATAAATAATATCGAAATAAATATAATTTGACATAATTAGTGACATAAAATAATTTTATAGACATTTTAGAGACATATTGTAGTTATTGTTTTAATGATTTGATGTTGGTTTTTTAATTTTAAAAATGAAAACATTGAATAGTATTAAAATTGACATAAATGATATTTTTAAATAAATACTATTTTATTAAATTATATAAAAGTCATAAAAATATAATTTTTGGCCAAATAAATTTGATAATGTCAAATATTTCATAAATGATATAATTGGTATTTTTTTGTCATCTAATAGTAACTATATAACCCAATAATTTAAAAATACAAGAAGACAAGGTTAGAGTTAAACTATTGAACTAAAGGTTAAATCCAAAAGGTTAGGTTAATGTTATGACCAACCATGTATAAAATTCATTAGTTTTGAAGAAATAGACCCATCCACATTATATACTCTAAATAAATCACTTTTGAGATATTTTAAAAAGAAAATCAATATATAATAAATTAATATTTTAAGATCTTCCAAAAGTGACCCTCACCTCTCTTATAAAAGGGCATTTATCCTTCTCCTTAATTCAAATATCCAAAGCCCTTTGGATCAAAAAAACCTCCCCATTTCCTCTCCCATATTATTTCACTACATCCAAGAGGTAATAACTTGGGCATAAATCCTTCCTAATGAGTCTTTTGGAGCAAATCAAAAGGAGACACTCGAAGAAGAGGTAATTGTTTACCAATTCAATTATATATTTTTTTTTATACTTCATATTTCAATTTTGTTTCCATACTAAAGTAATAAATACAAATTCTAATATGTTATAATATTTTATTATAATTATTAGATAACCATATTCCTAATTTTACCAATCCCATTAAAAACAATATCACCATGTGTGTGTGTACGGCTTACCGTCTCCACGCCATGGTGTCCAATATTTTTCTTTTAAAATTTATTTATATGGGTATAAAGATGAATATAAATTATTTAAATAATAAATATAACATGATATTTTTTCTTTAAAATTAATATTATATCAAATTCCATACCATTTAAAATTTTAGAAAATGATATCGTCACTTATGTGTACATACGACTTACCGTCTCCATGACGCGATGAGATTCATATTATACGTTCACCATCCAAGAATGATTATAAAAATATATATTTTCAATTATTTTGAATTATATGAAATAATAATTTTAATGGTATAATATATATTTATTTATGTACATATATGTCCTTTACTTACTTATATTCAATATGATAAAAAATGGAAACATCATTCATGCGTACGTATGACCTACCGTCTCAAGGAATGGTGTATTCCATTTCATATATTTATATATAAAATATTTTTAGATTCTAAATATATATGATTTATTAATCATCTTATATATTCTGTAAGTAATTAAATCCTGATTTATGTAGTATGATCAAGAAAACAAGTCACAACATGTGTTATAATGAAAGTCATTATTACCAGAAATGTTGTTTAAACTTTGATTTTTTTTTAAAATGGGTAATATAAATTCATAAATGAATCATATTTGATATAATAAATATTATTATGAATCTTTTAGATGGTTATAATAAGTTTAAAACATTATAAAGGATTTTCTGACTCGTATGGAGAATATCAAACCTAAAGTATGGGAATTCGGTCTGACTTTTAATTTTAGGGAGTTATGTACCATGTTCACCACTAGTTTCTTACGTGTAGTTTTTTAATTCCTGTATTATATTTGATATGATGAAAAAATTTATCTTCATGGTATTTAGAGATTTATTTTATGAAAATGGTCTTATATTTAAATGTTCAAAGTTGTATGTGGCACTTTGAATGTTTAAATAATTAATGCTTTATCCATTTCAATATTCCTGATAATATCATACAATTTATTTATATGTATATAGAGGAATATAAAATAATTCTTTAGAAATATTTTTAATTTAAATAAAGTGGTTTCAAAAGACATATTTTTAAGGTTTTTTGTAAGGGTATCTTTAAATAAAATATCATTTTAAATGTTTTAATGTTTTATTCTTATAAATCATTCTAATTAATGTCCATGTTTTCAAAATGATTTTAAGGATTTATTTTTGTGGAAATTAATGTTTTAAATTGTTAATTCCTTTAAAAAGCTTCATAGTGGTATGAGACACTTTTTTTCAAAAATATCTTTTAAATGTATTCTTTTATAAATTTCTTAACTTTTAAATTAATTTCAAAGTGAAATAAGGATATTTCTCTCAATGATTTTTAATGATTTGATATGATTATTATCATTTATGTCAACATTTTTTGTTATATTTTCTTATTAATTGAGGTTGATTTTTTATAATAAAATATACCTTATTATATTTAAGGGTTTATAATATGTTTGACTGTGGATGTGCTATTTTGATACAATTCATGGTTTATGGTTAATTTATCAACATTTTGTATGCTTATTTTAAATTTGAATGTTTATGCTAGTTATGTTTTACCAATTTCATAAGTGGAATGCATTGGACTTAGTAAGTAATCAGTGTGGCCCTCTATAGCCCTTTGATGCATAATTTTGTCTATTGAGACAAACTAGTGTCCTAGAACGAGGCCTTGACAGTGTGGTTTTGTATGGTACTGGCATGAGGCCTTGACGATGTTGTTAAGATGTAAAAAATTATGTATTCTCTAATTATGTGATTAGTTATTGATATTACATGTGATTAATCAACTAGTATAATACCTATGTGAATGAATAAATGACTTTATTTTAAATATTATTTCCATATTACGTTGAATATTAAGTTTATAAGGATTGTGTTTCAGTTTTATAATTTCCTTAAAAGTTTATGATTATTTATGAATGCTTCTACTGTATTGTTTAACCTTACATAGAATATGACCTCACCCCGTTCTTATGTTTTATTTTCCTAGTATTCTAAAAAGTGTTTATGAATGATATTAAGAGTTAGTCTAGAATAGTATTGGTGTTATCAACAAATTATACATGTTGCATTTTATGCTGGTAATTTTAATGTAAAGTTCATGTAAGTAATCTATTTTCCAAGACATTAAAATTTATCGGACCTTATAGATTTGATTTCTTGTAATATTTCCAATGTATTAAATTAATGCACTAACCATGGGATTCTGGGGTCAATGAATTACAAAAAATGATAGAGTTAAATAATTTATATGTTTGTATAATCGATAATATTTTAAAATTGATAAGTTTGAAAAAAATATATTTTTTGAAAATCCTAAAAATAAAAATATTTCACCTCTTTTTTCTTGCATAGAATTTTTTTAATGTAAGGATGTATACAAGAAAATATGTGAATTTAAGGTGACTTATAGTTTATCATAACCGACATATGTTTATTTAATTCAAATATATTAAAAGTAAGAGGTTTTTTATAAATTAGAACATGAATATTTTCAATTATGATAATTTCCAGAATAATATATCCTTTTTATATGAGATCTTTAAGTAAATTTTTTCATAGATCTATGAGATATATTCTTGGGTGATGTGATGGGTTTCATGAAAAACAAATAACTCTATTTTTTTCTCTATTAATTGGAGTTTGAGTAAATAAAACTCCAAAGTCTTTGATTGTTTTTTGCAATCATAATGCTTGATCACAACAACTTACAACTACTACATATTATTCTGAAGTAGTGGAAAGTGATAAAAACTTTGTATTATTACTAGGCCATAAGGGTAATTATTTTCATAATAAATTACACATTTTAGAATTATATTTTATATCTATCCTATAACCATCAGAGAAATAATCCAAATAACTGTTTAGAAAAAACGATTTCCATAAAAATAAAATGTGTCATGTTATAAAGTACCTTTAAGTTATCATAAAGTGCATTTTAATACTTTTAAATAATATTATTTTAGATTGTCATGATGTATATCACATAAAAATACAAAAAATATAATTCCAATCTTACTCAAAGTAATATATAATAAACATTAGAACATAGTTCTATAATTTTTTTAATCTACTGATTTACCTGTTTCATCAAGATAATGTTTGATAGAAGTTACTAATATAGTACTTATATTTGATTCATTTTAAAGAACATTGTTTTTTTAGAAATTTAATATATTTATTTTGAATATTTTTATGGTTTTTGAAATTTATGAAAACCAAGAAAAAATTGAATTTCTCCCATCATGAATATTTCAGAATAATTTCTCATATGTTTAGAAAAACTAATAGAAAATTATTTTTGGGTTAAACAAAAAATAATTTCATCAAAATATATTTTAAAAATAATAATTCTTTTTAATTTTGTTTTATGAAATGGGTTTGATCAGTACTACCTTAAGAAAAACTATTTTTATGAAAATATCTAGAAATTTTATCATACTAAGCTATTAGGGTTTGTTTAAGTATATAAAGTTATTTAGTATTATTGAATAAATTTTCAAGAAATTTAATATCATAAAATCAAGGAGGTAGTTAAACATCAAATTCTTATTGAACGTAAACATTAAATAAATAACTTTTCACCTCCATTTGAAATTAATTAAAATTTATATGACCTTTAATGGATAATATGGTCTCAATAGACTCTAATATAGAAACCAGTGTAAAAGTCTTACTATAGTATATTCTTTCTCATAGAAAATACATTTTAAAAATAATTATTTTTTTATATATAATAATAATTCTAATTTTCATATCATTTGTTTCTAAACGCCTATTTACTCAAATTATAGGTAGATATGTAGAACAATAAAAATGGGTTCCCACTTGGTTTCATTAAAATTGATTGAGATATTATTACATGGATATTATCCAAATTTCATCACCCAAAGAACCATAAATTTTTTCAGTTTAAATTTAAATAATAATAAATGCAGATAATAATGATTTCATAGGGAACTTCTAGTTTTAACTGGTTGACTTATATATCCAATAATATAATCGAGGGGATCATTCCATAAGATTGAATTATTTTTGGGTAAAGTGAAAAGTAAGTATTTTACTAAAAAGTTTAGTTCCTTTTTGATGTAATTATTTGATATTGAAAATCTTATGGTCTTAATTCTATAGGATATAAAATTAGTAGTTTTAAATTATTTATCATTAAACTAATTGAATGATTTTTTAAATAATCACTAGAATTATAAATTTATGACAGTTTTAAGAAAACAAAAGAACCATAATCATATAATTTAACAGGAACAATTTCCTAAAAAACTTTTTTACTTTACTAAAATCATTAATAATTCTTAATTTCAAAACCTTGATATTTTATGATATATTTATTTTCAAAAAAATTTATTCTCTTCTATAAATTGAGACACACAAAATCCCAAGTCCAAATGAATGTTAATATAGTATAACATTATAAACATGACGTTAAATTGATAGGTATGAATAAGAAGAACTAAATTATAAATGGTATACTATTCATACATATAAAAAATAAAATCACTGGTTAAAAATTGACCAAAAATAAAAATAAATTAAATTTTAGAGTTAAAGAAATATTTTTCTAATTTTTTTATGTGCATGATGTATTTTTTTCATAATAAATTAAATTAATAACTCTTAGTAAATTATTTAAAGAAAATTTAATATTAATTATTAAATAAAATATATTATCATCCATTTAATAGTTTTTCTAGGCATGATAAAAGAATAAATCAATTTTTAATCCAAAAAAATATATTTTTCTAAAAAGAAGGCTCAACACATTTTTCATACTTATTTAAAAAATTATTTATTCTAATATTAGAAAATCAATTTGAAAAATGAAATTTATTTCGGAAATACACAATTAAAAATTATCTAAGAGTGAATTTTTGACAATTTTTTTAAAATATGAAGTTTTTGTTGAATAGTGAAAATATTGATTTTTATTAAAAACTATATATTATTTTAAAGTATTTTTAAAATTGAATTTTGTTATAAAATGGTTGAAAAAGTTTTGTTAGTTCAGTTATATCATTATTAATCTAATTTAGGTCATTGGGAATAATTTCATATTAAATATTGATATAAAAACTTTTATACTTAACAAAAAAAATTTATTGGAAAACCTATTTTCATCATGTTTACATGTTTAATTTTAAATTATATGAATTAAAGTTGATAAAAGGGATTATATAATTTTAATCTGAGTAATTAATATTATTCAATAATCTGGAATTTATTTTTGGTCATAATTAATTTTAGAAATAGTAAAAATCTATTACCACATTTAAGATTAAAAGATGTTTAATTGCAGATTAAACTAAAGATATGTGAGGTAAAACAAAATAAATACATGTATAAATTCTTTTTAGAGCCATATTTATAAACTATATAACATAATATTATGTAAAGGTATATTTTTTATATATTTTGTGCGAATAAGATGTTAATATATTTTATTTTTTCTGAAATTCTAAGGTGGGCCTCTCTACCACATGTTAAAGGACACCACATCTACTATCTTCTCCATACTTATAGAGCCTTTTATTTTTAAATATAACTACCCAAATACATTAAATAAATACCTAACCAAGACTTAGTGTCCTTTTTTATCATAAAACCATCCTAGTAAGGCCATTGGTATAAACCTACTGAGGTTATCCAAAGAAGAGGTATAATTCATAACCAACCGTTTTTATGTTATTTCTTATTATACCACATTAAAATTTTACAAAACGTTTATAAACGAATTAAAATGTTATATTATATTTAATAATATTTTATTATGATAATTTATTAACTTATATCCATCTAATATTTCATAAAATTAGAAACAAAACCATCGATCATGTGTACAACTGACTACAACCTTACGAACTGATGTATTTTGTTTTCCTTCACCACCTCTCAAAGATGGATATAATGATTTATTTAATTTATATATATAATATTAATGACATAATTTCACATATATAATTAAAATATAACATAAAACTTCTCAACATAAAATCTATTAGAAAAAGAAAAAGTCGCTCACGCGTATACGTGGGCTACTACGTCCTTAAAGCATCGTGATTCATTTTTAATTTCCATTTTATATGGATGGTAATAAGTATTTAATTAATGAATATATATATTATATAAAAAATATGATTTATTAAAGGTTAATTAATATTTAACTTTATTTTTTCTATTCATGGAAAAATAAAAATAAAGTTCATGCGTACGTACGACGTATCGTCTCTAAGAATGGGGAAATTCATTTTACTATATATAACTTTTTTGGATTACTATAAATATTTATATAAAAAATATATATGATATTTATATCAGGATTATAAATTTCAAGGTTATGGAAAAATGATTACTATATAAGGACCAAATATACCTAACCAAAACTTATATGAAAAATGAAGCAGTTATCCCCCCGAAACAATGATTTTAATCAAGAATTGTTAATAAATGGATGATAAAAGGTTATTATGAAGTCATATATGGTATTATATATATTATTATGATTATTTGATATATTTATAATACTTATATATTTATTATATATGATTTTTTATCATCTATTAAGGAATTTATACCCGAGGAACGAGTTTTATGTTACAATCTCATTGTTTATTAGAATGGTTCATGATTATGTTTCTAATGATGAAATATCATTATAAACCTCTAAAGAATCTGATGAATTTTATAATTCTATACTAATTTCTATGGATTAAAATTTTTCCATTTATTTTTTTCTCTTTATTAATTCCTAATACTAATAGAATGTTTTAAGGAAAACTGACATTATTCCTCTATTCGGTCAAAAATATTTGTATTCCACGGTCTATTTTTCTAAAAATGTTTAAAAGTTAATTTATAATATTTTTAAATAATTTATTAAATTAATTTTTTCAAATGATTTAATTATTATAGAGTGGTTTCGAAGGGATATTCTTATTGTTTTCCAAAGGAGGTACTTTTTGAATTGTTTACAAAAGTGTGAAAGGAATGTTTTATTTTATATTATATAGTATGAAAAAATTTTCCCCCCATTATAACCATTGAATAATTCAATGATTAATCTAAATTTTTACAATTTTATTTTTTAAATTAAATATTTTCCTTATTGTTTGTAAAATTTATATATTTTCAATAATTGATTTCAAAAATTAAAACATTATTTTTGTCAAGAAATATTAGATAAATATTTTATAGGTATTTTAATCTAATATAGAATCCTTTGATAATAAATAAGATTTACTGGAGGTATAATACAATTATACTATCCTATTTTTCTTGTTGGATGGTTTTTATGATGATGATGTTTTAAGGATGTTTCTATGAAATCTATTTCTTTTGTATAAGATAATTGTGTTATGAAATCCATTTATTTTTCACAGGTTACTCAATAATGAATGAATTTTGATATTTTGGGACATATATTTATGATATCAATTATTTTATGGGTGTTCCCAAAATTATATAAACCTCTAATTTATTGGGTAAATATTGATATCTCATGAGATAATTTTGACTTTATTGAAGAGTGAACCTAATTTTGTAAGGGAATTTGTACACTTTGAAAATATTGAGAGTAAACCCTGACTACTATGATGGTCTAGGGAGTGAAACCAATCCCATATTATAGTATTGGTAATAATACATTCATATTAAGGAAATTATTTTCTATGAGTATGGTAATTCCATAAATCTATGTCTTAGGATAATGTTATGCTCTCATGGATCATTTATTTGATTCCTTTTTGGATTCAGGTCTTATGATCATATAAGATTTATTCCATAACAAATGATTATGATCAATGATATAAAAGTTATGGGTTTTAAATGATATTCTAATATTTTCATAATATTATGCTCATGTTAGATTTAAGTTGTCATTTATATCTCTATTTGTTACCCATACTGAGCATCAAAGAATATCATTTCACATGTTTCCTTTCCCCATGTTATTAAGAAAGTTATTATGTGTGATATGTATGAGAAAGGTGATAGTTAAGTATAACTTAATAGAAGATTATGTAGTTCAATAATGAACTTTTTTTATGTATCCACGATTCAAATGGAACTAGACATATATGATTCTGGTGTGGATCATTTTCTTTTGTAAGGAATAATAATATATTAATATGTCATATATGTGTATGAAATGTGCGGGTCTTTCTAGTTGGTATCAGAGAAAGTTGTAGTCAAGTTTTGTAAAATATGCTGATAAGATGTTAATGAGAACCCTTAGGATAATACTATGTACTGAACAATGCACAAGGTTAAAATAAATATTGGAGTGTGGTTTTCCTAGAAAAACATTATTATCTAGATACAAAGAGTTGATGTTGTTTTGGAGAAAACTAAATTAGGTTTTGTAAACATAAAAATAGTTGATTATATCACATTCATCATTATATTTCATAGTGTGTGTGACCTTACCATACACCTAGTTCGACAATCCGAGAGGATATTCAAGGATAAATCACTTTTTCTTTATGAACCATTATTAAGGATTTGAATAGATGATTAACATGAATTACCATGGTTAAATCTAAGGACTCATTGATTAAATATAATATTTCATGATTGAGAAATATTATAAATGATTTTCCATGATTATGTGGTTTCACAGTAGGATTATTGTTTATCACAATATGATTTTTGGTTTTAGTTAGTGGTTAAAAGAGAAAGAACCATGTTAATGGTAAATGTGGTGTAGAATGAAATGATTGTACTCCTGATCATCCAAATTATATGGGAGCTATAATGTACCATATCATTGTTATTTTTACAAAACATTATCAAGCTATGAATCATGTTATGTTTCTAAATGGGTAATGTAGGGAACATTGTTTTATTGAGTCCTTCAGGAGGTAACACCCACCATCTTTTAGGTTTTTTAGAAAAGAAAGAAACAAGGATAAATATTAAAAGAAAACTTGATTTACATCATACAAAAATAAGTAAGTTTACATTTATCGCATTGAAGAATGGTTATCACCTCACACAGTATTTCCTGGTAGTGCTTGCAGTTACCTTAAGAGGTCCATTTGTTAGCAAGACAGTCAGGAAGTTGATTCACTTCATGATAGATGTGTGTGATGATGATGTTCTTGAAGCTAGAATGCTCAGGCAGTTATTCAATTTTCTTATGAGCTTCAAGGAAAGATGTATTTTCCCCATCTAAACTACTTGCATGATTGTAGCTAAATAACTTTCAAACCAGAACAAGCTATAATCTCTTTATTGTGCAATGTCAACCACCTTAATAAGGCCCAAAATCTCCACCTCAAGAGCTGTGGTATATCCACATGTACATTGCTCCCCCTCAAGAAGGTCACCATTATGATATTGGAAGACAATTCCGTAACCAGCAGGTCCTGGATTTCCCTTTGAAGAGCCATCTGTGTGGCATTTAACCCATCCTGCAAATGGAGGAAACCAAAAAACATCCATGGTTCCTATGGTTTTGGGAATGTTACCACCGATTTTGAGCCTTCTCAAGACTGAAAGATCATGAACTGAGTTGTTGCAGAATTCTTCATGAAGATCATTGGCCTTTTGAACCATGAACAATATAGAATATAGAGTATCATTTTGGTTGGGGATAGATTCATCATGTATACTTTTATTTCTGCATGTCCAGATGGTATGAATTACCTCTGCACAGACAACCAGGAAGAGAATACATACCTTCTTTGAGATCTGCATATTATACATTGCCAGTAGAAAATTAGTAATGACAATTTCATTATGAGGATTCACTTCAAAAATAAAAAATACATATATCTAGAGTGTAATAGATTTTTTATAGGAGAGGAAAATATGGTTCACGTCTTCTCAGTGATGGTGGAAAAAATTACATCTGAAACACTGGTTGATTCCAACTCACTGCAGGTTCTCATCCACTGGTAGTTTGTTAAGATAAAGGTGCCATAATAAGGTAAAGCGGGAAGGAGTAAACCATTTTTTATTGTATGTTTTAATACTATTGGTATTCCAATGAATAATGTGATTGTAGTAGCCTTTAGAACCCATGATCCCATTTGTACTAGGTTCTCATAGAAGCAAGTCATTTCCCTCCAAGAAGTCATTGTTTTCAACCATGTTAGTAATATTGGAATGAAGATCATCAATATT
The DNA here is from genome assembly GCA_963277665.1 of Viscum album. NCBI lineage: Eukaryota > Viridiplantae > Streptophyta > Magnoliopsida > Santalales > Viscaceae > Viscum > Viscum album. Next base: position 1,273,486,117 of record OY728137.1, on the reverse strand, counting down.
CTCAAGGTGATTCTTAATAGAGGAATCAAAATCAGTGTCATTATTAGTTATTCCAACACTATCAATAAGAGGAGATCCTGTCCAGTTGTGTTTCAAGAATTTGAGATAGGATTGATCACTCAATATCCAGCAAAACTGAGAGTTGATATTCTGAAAGATATTTCTCAGCACATTCCAGATTGAGGATTGAACATAGGACATGCTCCCATCAATAATCCTTTTATGGAGAATGGATTTGAGGAAGTCTAGGGGCTGTGAAATTTCATTAACAAGCCTCCATATGAACTGTGTTTTCAAGGCACAATTAAATATTTCAATGTTCTTGAGTCCAATTCCTCCCTTAGAATAAGGCTTATAGTAACTCTTCCAAGGAGTAGTAATCACTTTTTGTTCTAGAATACTGCCACTCCACACAAAATTCCTCATCAAGGAGTTTAAGATTTAAATAACCGAAGAAGGCCAGGAGTAAACTGTGAAAGAGTATACTAGTTTTGATGTGGAAACATGTTTAACTAAGAAAAGCCTACTCGTCATAGAGAGAGATTTTCCTTTCCAGGATGAGAGAATCCTTCTAACTTGGCTCACAATTTCTAAAAATTGAGAAGGTTGAGGTATACCAAAGAACATGGGGACTTCAAGGTAGGTGAAGGGGAGTGACCCCTCACGTATTCCCAGATCATTTATCTTGCAGGAGTTTCTTGAGGTAGAGAAATATTTTGTGAAATAATTAAACGAGTTGCCCGAATTAACCACCTATCTCAATGCTTTCTTGTAATGGAGTAAATACTTCTTGAGGTTTTGTATTTTTTTCCAATCACCTTGAGTGAAGACAATGATATCATCTGTAAAGAGAAGGTGAGAGGGGGCAGAGATACCTCTGACTGCTCTGATTGTCTAAAGTTCACCATAAATTGTAATGTGAAGGAGAAGTCTTCTAAGGTAGTATTCAACAATTGAAAATATAGTATCAGTGAGAAGGTCACCCTACCTCACTCCACTTTATCATTTGAAGTAACCCTCCAGGGATCCATTAATGAGAATGGATATGTTTTCAGAGCTGATAAGAGCCTTGATCCATTGAATAAACCTTTCATTAAAACCAAACTCATATAAAATGTAACCAATAAAATTCCAGTCAATTGTATCAAAAGCCCAATTGATGTCTAATTTGAGTTCAATATTACACCCTCTGGTTGACCTATGTAGTAGGTTGAAACATTCTGAGGTAGTGATAAGGAAATCTTGAATTTTTCTCCCATTAACACAACCAAATTTATTCGGGGAGATGATTTTCCCAGTGGCATGAGTAAGGTGATTTTCATGAATTTGGATGATGATATTGTTGATAGTGTTGACAAGAGAAACTGGTCAAAATTGAGCAATATCACTTTCATTTTACACCTTCATGATTGAGACAATAAACTAAGTGTTTCAACTTTGAGGGAGGGAGCCTTCAAAAAAGAAATACTTAACCATTTTATAAACATCTGAGTTAATGATGTCCCAATAGACATGAAGGAAATGATTAGTGAAACCATCCGGTCCTAGAGAACTCCCTTTATTTAGCCCAGAAACTGCATCTTTGATTTGAGTGTCCTGGGGGTTGCTTTGAGAAATATATTATCATTTTTAGTTACAAGATTGGGAATAATGTCATTCCTAATATCCTCACTGCATCAATTACCATTAAAGAGGATAGTTTATTAAGAAACAATATAGTTATAGAGACTTTTACGATCATCTAAGATTGAATCACCATCCTTTATTAAAGAAAGGGGACTTTGAACTTTTTTAACTCTCTATAGGGAATTTAAATATTTAGTATTTAGATCCCCTTCTTTGAGCCACCAGACTTTATGAAGATCCCTTTGAATGTGATCTCAAAGTGTTAGAATATCACTATGTTTATATGACATATTTACTTCACAATCTTTATCACCAGAGAAATATATTTTAGTGCTGTCTTTTTGAAATTCATGGAGAGAGCTTTCCAGCGCATCAATTTGTTGGTCCAAGAGGCTGAATTTATATTTTCCCCACTTATTCATAATGACCATGAGAGATTTCATCTTGTATAAAGAAGATAGAGGGAGAAAATTGCAATATGTCATTTACCAGTTCTCATTCTCCTGTTGGAAGAACTTCAGAAGAGTGGTCCAAGATTTATTAAATCGAAAAGGGATAGGAAGCTTTTCACCTTTTGCAGTGAAGGTAGTAATAATTGGATGGTGGTCCAAGTTAGGTCTCACAAGAGTAACACATGATATGTTTTTCCAACTACCAAGAAGAGAGTCATTTAAAAAGGCACTGTCAATTCTACTCGCTCAGATCCCAGTAAAATGCCTTCTGTACCAAGTATATTTTCCCCAAAACTGGTTAATTTCAATATGGTTTTAATCCTCAATATAGGTTCTAAAATCACCCATTGAAGTAACATTAGAAAAATGTAAAATCTTATCATCCACATGTAATATGGCATTAAGTTATCCCATGATTACCCATGGACCAGAGATAGAGCTGGATAAGTCTTTGATATGCTACCAAATTTAACTTCTTCTGATATAATAGTGAGAGGCATAAACCATAGAACAGAAAAAGATTTGACCAGCATTGAGGAAGCTATAGGTAATCCCTTGTTCATCCACTAAAACAATAGCAGGATTTAAAACTCTCTAATGAACAAGAAAGAAAATCCTATCAAGACACAAGTCATATTGATCAGAACTAAGAAAATAATAGCCATTTAGGGCAAGTGGGGAACCACAATTAAAGCTATTATATTTAGGCTCAATGATGCCAATGAATGCAGACTGATGTTTACCCACAAGAATCCTGAGGGAACCTAAAGTGTAGGGTTGGCCCTTCGCTATCAGTTCTAGTAGAGGATTTTCATCATTAATTCTGGATGGGGACATTACCCCCTTTCTGTTTTCACTCAGCCTTGTTGTTTTTATGATATCTCCTCAGTTCTATTTTAGAGAACATGTTTGTTTGGTCCTATATGGGTGTATTGTCTATGATTATCTATTCCATGGGTATAGAGACTGACATGATAGGGGATGCGTTTTTTCATTTTAAATATCTATGCAATGAGAATGAGTGGGCTTATACTCCTACATTGGGATAGATATTAAAGTGTTATTAACCCTAGAACTGTCATCCAGAGTAGTAGTCTTTAGCAAGTATGCTGTTATATGATCTAAAGTAAGAGATTCACATTTCATGCTAAGAGAAAATAAAAAACTATCAGCTAATATCTCATGGTGAATTCCATATTCTTGACCACTGTCCATCATTAAATCAACCCCAGCACACTATCTTTTAGTGTGTCCACTAATCCACTTGTCATTGAGAAATGGATCAATATCACTAAAAAGATATTTTTCATTCTATACTATTTGGAACATTGAAAATTTATTTTTATATATGTCATTTGGAAGGAGAATCATATTAATGGTTGAACATTATCAATAATACTAGGAAACAATAAGAAATCATCTTCATGGATTCTTATGAGTTTAACAAAATATTTTTTACAAAGTAATATCCTTGAATTATTCATATGCAAATTAGGAAGTAATTACTTGAGCAAAATTAGAAGGATTATGAATCTATTGGAATATATAAATCAAATTTTACCAAAACTATGAGGTATGATTTTGGTATTATCATCTAACATGAAACTTAGTTTCATCAATTCTTCAGTGGGTTGAAACTATGTTCTTGAAGGGAGTTATCCAGAAGGGAAATTAGTAGATATGAATAAATCATTCTATTTTCTATCACTATGGAAATGGGGATTGAAGTTACCAATTAATCTCATGTTTTTGATAAGAAAATAAAGATGAAATCCATATAAATCTCTAAAAAACATGGGTAGAAGAGGATGATCATTCCTTTATTCTTGATGTAAAAAAGGAAACGTGGAGGAAATTATCTTAATGGGATTGGTAAATGTTTTAAGTGTGTAAAGTATGGTCATTGGGAAATGTAATTCTAAAGTGATGAGAATAAGTTAGCTAATGATATGAATGGAGAGAAATCTCCACCGAATGAAGCACCCACACTCGAGTGTTTCAGATATGAGTATGGGAATTATGCTAACCAGTGATCAAATATTAAGTTTAACGATGATGATCGATTTCAGTAACCTCTAACGATGAGAGAAAAAGGGATACCTCATGTAATCACTATTTCTGATGAGGGGTAAGATAACAGTGTGGTAAAATCTACACTCACCATATTCTCTTTAATAGCTAATTTATTTTTTTAATATAGATCTACCCATTGATTTATATATGAAAAATTTTATAAGGGTATAAAAATTCCACCCTAATAATTTGATGTTGAATTATTAAGGAAAACTATTAATGGTATGATGATCAAATATAATGTCTATAATTCCTATATAGTTGATGTTTTTTGAAATTTTGTTCCTAAAAAGCTAGTTATTCTATATCCTAATGAATTTAATTCTATGTTTTTAAAGGATTTGATTTATGTACAAAAATTCCTAATCCATTACCAATCTTGGGATGTAGTTTTTGGCATTATGCACCAACATATGATTTTCTTAGCTAGATTATGAATATGAACTTTATATTGTAATCACATTCATTTTATGGGCATTGCTTCCAATTAAAAAAAGGTTTTTATCTTTGGTAGTTGGGGATGAACTAAATTCTGATGATATTCCTATTTTGTGGGATTTTGATGATATCTTTGTAGATGATTTTCCTATTCTTCCATCAAATCATGAATTTGATTTCTCAATAGAAATCAAAGTTAGTACTGAACCTATTTCAATTAATCTCTATAGAATGGCCCTGATTGAGTAACAATAATTAAATAAGAAACAATAGAATAATACTGAAAAATGATTAATTTAGGAAAGTGCATAAACTTGAGGTGAACTAATTATTTTTTTACGAAGAAAGATGGATCAATGTAACTCTACCTTGATTATTGAGAACATAACATGATCACTATCAACAATAAGTATCCTCTAACATATATTTATGAATTGTTTGATCAACTGAATGGAGGTTAATATTTTTATAAGATTGATCTTCATTATATATATTATAAATTTTGGGCCAAGAATAGGATATTTCCTATGATAGTATTACATACATGGTATGTACACAATTAATTTATCATGATGTCATTTGGTATGACTAATGACCCCACTACCTTTATAGATATAATGAATTGGGCGTTTAAAGATTAAATTAATCAGTTTTAGGAAGTCTTTATAGACTATATTCTTATATATTCAATGATAAAGGAAGAGCAATAAGATCTCATAACAATTCTACTAAAGTCCCTTGGGAAAGAGAATATGTATTAAAAATATACAAAGGTTGAATTTCATCTAGAAAGGGTTTAATTTTTGGGTCATATAATCTCAATTCAGGGCATATCAGTGGATCCATCAAAGGCATAAGTTATTGATGATTGGCCAAGACCAACCATTATGATTGGGATACTATGTTTTATTGGATTGATTGGATTTAATCAACAGTTTCAATAAAAATCATCACTACAGTCTAATGAAATCACCAAGTTAACTTGGAATAGAACTAAGGTCCTCAAGGAAAATGAATGTGAGGAAAATTTCAAGGAACTAAATATAATATTAGTCAGTGAACCAACATTTACATTAACGTGCAGTGAAAAATCCTTTGTAATATTTATAGATGCATTGGAGAAGGGATTGGGATGAATCCTCAAGTATAATTATAAAGTGATAGATTATTCCTCACCATAATGGAAGCTTCATGAGAAAAATTACCCAACTCATGATTGGGAGTTAGCTATTGTAATTTTTTAAATAATGTTATATATGCATTATCTTTATGAGGAAATGTGTGATATATATAATGATAATAAAATTTTGAAGTATATATTCAGTTATATAGAGGTGAATATCTACCAAATAAGATGGTTGGAGTTAATTAATGATTATGGATGCTCAATACATTACCACCCAGGGAAAGAGAACAAGGTGTCTCATGCTTTGAGTCTAATGGGTTAGGCTAGCATATATATGATGAAAATAAAAGTGGATATAATATTTAAGGATTTTTTAATGATGGATCTATAATTCTTATAGTAGCATGGAATATTTTATATTTCTCAAATGAGTGTTCAACCATATATCTATGTAAATATTAAAGAAGCAGAAATGAATGATTTTGATCTATATAAGAAGGTCATAAAATATCTTGAATTTAACCTTGATTGTAGTGGAATGATAAATTTAGGAACTATGAATACGTTCTATCTAAAAAATATTTGAAATAGGATAAATTGGATGCGACTCATTATTCGTTATTCTAAACTCATCCTAGAATTATGAAGATTTTTAGAGATATTAAAAATTATTTATAGAGATGTAGTATAAAGAGAGATATTTCTGAATATGTTACTTTGTAATTAGTATATTTTTAAGTTATGAATAAGAGAGAAATGTTGGAGGGGATATTATAACCATTACCTATACCATAGTGGAAATTGAAAAACACTACCACAGACTTTTTCATCAGATTCCCAAAATGTCTAAAAGTCATAATTCTATTTGGGTTTTAGTTGATCACCTTAAAAAGTCATCACACTCCATTTATATTATGGATTATTTCTCTATGGATTACATTTATAGGATATAAATTACATAATTGTCAATTTTTAATGCAATACCGCATTCTATTGTATCAGATTATGATCCCATGATTACCTCAATGTTTGGGTGAAGTCTATATCCAGATCTAGATATATATTTTAGATTTAGTACCTCTTACCATTCTCATAAATATAGTCATTATGAGAAAACAATTCAAACCCTATAGGATATGGTGAGATCTTATTATATGGATTTCAATGGTTTTTGGGATCACAACATCCTCTAGTTGATATTTTATTATAATATTCGCTATCTCTTGATCATTCAGATGGCTCCTTATAAAGAAATATATATAAGGATGCGTAGAAATACAATGTACTATGATAAAGTTGTAGAAAAAAATCTATATCCAAATAATCTAGCTAATAAAATTGAAGATAAATACAAATCCATTCAATAGAACATCAGGGTAGTTTAGAGGTAAAAAAATGTTATGATGATAATCATTAGTATGATAAGGAATTTGAATATATGGGAATATTTATCTACTGATTTCTTAATGAAATAAGGTTGTGATATTTATAATTAAGGAATAGATTCTCCATCTTCATATTATCCCTTTTAATACACTTGATTGAGTACGTATGATATCTTATCACATGGAGATTCCACTAAACCTCCGTCAAGTTCAGAATGTGTTCTATATATATCTCCTGAGAAGTACATACATGATCCACCAAACATATTGAATTTTGAGGTCATACTAATGGAGAATAATCATTCTTATCAATAATAACCAATAAAAATATTAGATTGTATAGATTAATTTCAATGAAATAAGACTACTCACATAGTTAAAGTTCTCTAGAGGAATAATAAAATAAAAAGAAGATACAATGGGAAACTGAGGATGTGATGAGGTAGAGATATAATCATTTGTATGCATAAAAGTAGAAAATATTTAAAGTAAGAAAATAATTTTAATGGGGGTATTATATAACACCATGAGATTTTATGATATATTCGCCTTTATATTAATTTAATCACTTCAATTTCTTTTGATACACGCAACCCTAAGTCTAAATGAAATTTTATATAATATACTAGTATCACCTAACCTTTAAATTCGTGGGGGTATGAATAGGACTCACTAAATTATAAAAATTATATGCGTAACAAATGTATAAATTAAATTAATTGGTTATTATTTTACTATAAATGAAATTAAAACTCATTTGAAAGTAAAAGAAATGTTTTTTAAAAAATATGATTATTTGCGTGCAATGGGTTTTTATCTTAATAAATTAAATTAACCACAACTAGTGAATAATTTAATGAAATATATATAATATATATTAAATATTGTTTTTATCATTCATCTTTTATTATTTGTATAAGAATGGGATACCGATAAATCCAGTATTATGCTTAAAAATGATATTTTTTCTAAAAAGCAGTTTCATCCGGTTTTGCACACTTATTTTAAAAATAAATTTTTACACTTTTTCCATAAATTATATTTATTCTTTAAATAATTTTTTTAAAAATCGTCTTAGAGTGAATATTTTATAATTTTATGAAAAAAATATTTTTTTAGTGAATAGTGAAGAATACAAATTTTTATTATAAGTTTTCATTTAATTTAAAGAATTTACAAAGTGAATTTTTTTAAACATTCTTTAAAAGTAAAAATAGTACAATTTTGTTATTATTAATTTAATTTAGGTCACTAAAATCTACTTTATATTGATTTTTTATATAAAAATATTTTATAATTATGAAAACCTTTTCTTTGGAAATTCGGTTTGCGTCCTCCATATGGGTATAATTTTAAGATAAATTATATTAATTTTGAGAATTGAATTTGATAATGTTTATTCCATATTTAGAAATATATTAATTAATATTATTTAACAATTCAAACTTATATTTTTCATAGTTAATAGTAAAATAGTTAAAATTTCTTACCATGATTAATGTTAAAATAGGTTTACTGGGTGCTAAACTGAAGAGATAAGGGAAAAAATAACATAAAAAATTATGAAAAATATATTTTATAGAAAAAATTCAACAATATATCCTATAATATTCATTAATATTTTATTTTGGATATATTTAGTGTTAATTAGATGTTAATATATTTTATTCTTTTCAAACATTCCATGTGGCTTCTCTACCCCATTTATAAAAGGACACACTCTCTCATATCCTATCAAAAAATAAAAATAATTTCAGTTTATAAAATACCTATGAAAATATCTTCTTGTATCCATAACAATTACATAGAGTCCCTAGTATTATTTGAAAACCATCAGAAGAAGGATTAAGCTATAAACCGAAATTGGATTTCCAAAGAATAGGAATAGTTCTTAACCATGTATTTTCATTTTATTTATTCTTTTAAACCATTCAAATATTCTTAATTAATGGAGAAAAATAAAAAAAATTACCTTAAATATACTGAAATGATATTATGTTATTGTTATATCCTATATCCATTCACTCTTTCATCATATGGGAAACACATATGTTAATCATGTCTAAAATAGACTACCGCCTCATGAATTGATGTAAATAATTTTCCATCACCACATCATCTAGATGTAATGAAAAAAATTAAAATATATATATATATATATATGAAATTAATGAAATAATTATACTTTTTTACTTATAACATCAAATTAACCTTCTTACATTATAATCTGTTGGAAAATGATAACGTTACTCATGCGTACGTGTGGACTACAACTACAATGAAGCGATGCGATTTGTTTATCATTTAAATTATTAATGGATTGGAATAAAGACTTATTTAATTAATATATATGATATAATAATTATTATATAAAATTTAGTTAATATTTATCCTTCTTTTGTTCCAACCATTAAAAAAGGAAATCAACTTTCATACGTATATACGACCTACCGTGTCCATAAATAGTGATATACATTTTTCTAAATATAAATTTTAGGGATAAATATAAATATATATATGATTAATATATATGATATTTATATCAAAATTAAAATTATGGAGGTGATTCAACCATGATCAAAATACAAAGGAAAAACTATCAAACCAAAACATGAAAAATGAAGTATTTATCACCCAAATTAATAATTCTAATAAATAATTGTCAATAAATAGTTGATAAATTTAATTAATAAATAATATATGATATTATATATATATTTATAGTTATTTAATATATTTTTATTAAATATATATTTATTATACATGAGTTTCTAACATGTACGAAGGATTTCAAACATGAGGTATGGCTTTTTAAAGTTACAATTTCATTATTTATTGAGATTATTTACGATAATGTTTTTGATGATGGAATTTCAACTTCTAAATCTCAAGAAACAAATGAATATTTATACAATATATTTATTTATATGGATAAAATGTTCTAATTTCATTTTACCCTCATGAATAATTCAAGATACCAAAATGATTTTTTAGGTAAAACGCACATTTTTTCTCTCATTGGTCAAAAATTCATTTTCTTCCATGTCCATGTTTTCTAATTTTTTTTCAAGAGAGATTTCAAATTATTCCTATGATTTTATAAATTACTTTTTCCATGATTGAATTTTTAAATATTTGTTTAAAATTAGTATTCTTGTCATTTTCCAAAATGATTTACATTATGAGTTTTTAAAAAAAAATGTGAACGAAATGTTTTATTTTATGTTATACAACATGAAAAAATTAATGATTTCATAACCAATAAATTATTTGACACATAATTTATAATTTTAAATTCTTATTTTTAAATAAAGTATTTCATTAATATTTTGGAATTCTTTTTAGATTTAAATATTTAATTTCAAAATGAAAAGGTTTTTTTCCTCAAAAAATATTCCAAATTTAATTTAAAGGTATTTTCATCTAAGATGACAACATTTAATGTAAATTATGATTTTAAAGGGATATGATCAAATAATAAAACCCATGTTAATTATTTTTATAGATTATTATGATGACTAATTAAGGAGTATTCTATCAAACTTATTTCTTTTTCATGGGTTAATTATGTTATGAAACACATTTATCTTCAAAGGAATTTGATATAATGAAATTTTTATGAAACATTTTTCATTTTTGTGGGTTATGATATGATGATTGAATTATGATCTTTTGTAACACATATGTTTGATTTTCATTATGTGATGAGTGGCCCTTAAGTTATATATCCATCTAATGCATTGGATAAATATGGATATCTCATGAGCTAAACATTACTGGAATGGGGAGTGAACCTAGTTTATTAGGGGACTCAATTAATATGATTGTCTTGGGAGTAAACCACGGCTACTATTATAGGTTAAAGATCAAACCTAATCCACTATGGAAGTATTCATTGTATTCATTGAATACTATGTAAATGATTTTATATTCTTATGCATATGACACAAATCAATATCTTTTGCTAATTTCGTGCTCTATTGGATCATGTTATTTGATTCCTTTTTGACTCATGTCTTACGCTCTACAAAGATCTCTTCTCTGATTCATGATTATGATATATTAAATTAAAGGCATGGTTTTAAAATGTTATTCTCATATTATTATGCCCTTATGCTCATGTTTTGTTAATGTGATCATTGATATCTCCATTTTTAGCCCTTACTCATAATCAAATATCACCCTTACTTATATTTACATTCCCTAGGTTTTGAAGAATGTAATTATATCTCATATGACAAAAAGGGTTCTGGTTATGATTAACTTAATGGGAGATGATGTAGTTAACTTATGAACATGTTATTTATCAATCCAAGTTTACAATGGAACTAGAACTATACCATTAATGAATTACTCATTATGTTATGTATTGAATATTAATCTATTAAGATTTCATATATATATATATATGTATGAAAAGTATGGGTCACTAGATTACTAGTTATTGAATAGCCCATAAAAATTAATTGATTATTTTTTTTATAATATTTATTGAACTAATATTTTTTATTAATGTTTAATACATTACACCATAAAACTATAAAGTAAAAAAAATTTGGATTTATTTTGATCCATAAATCATTATTAATTTTATTAAGAAAATGTCTATTTAAAAATTTATTTATAATATAAATATAATCACTCAAAGACTCAAACTAAATAATAATTGAAATAGAATACCCACTTAATAAAATTCATGTAATTTCTTCAAGAATATTATTTCTTAATTGAACTAAAATATTTTTATTGTTTACATTATGCAGAAATGTATTTATTAATACCATTTTAACTTTTTTTCAAATTTATAGATAAAAAAGTCACCTACATGATACCAAAGGTATATTTGTGTAATTGTAACCAAATAATTCAATAATATAAAATTATAATGATATTCCAATTTATTAATTTTTTAAATAGTCAATGGTGAATGTAGTTTAATCATCGACCAGGGTATATACAATATAGACGTAGTATTTACCTCAAAAATCATTTTTTTCTACGATTAAATAAATCAATGTGAAATAAAATTTAAATATTTAGTAGTTGAGGCTTCACGTTTATATTTAAAACATGATATAAATTGCTAATAAAATAAACATGGATCATAGGATCAGGTTGAATTAATCTTATGTTTTAGTAATTTCCTAATGAGTCATTTCCTTGGAAGTTTAGTTAATGTTTGGGAGTTATAATATCTTAATTCCCTTTGTTATAATCATGATATGTCTTAGATTTCACCTAAATAAGCATAATTCCAATGAATTAATTCTTTTAAGTATAATGTCTAAGAATTTTTATGCATATCAGTCGATGACATAAAATTAACTTTTGAAATTTGAAAAGTAAATTTATCATTTTCAAAGACCGCAGTATATCTCCCATCATATAACAAAATTATGCTAATAAGGTTGTTTTTAAGTGAAAAAACATATATAAAAATTTAAAAATAATACTTTCTTAATAAAATAAACACCAATAATTCTAATGATTTCACCCTATTAATTATCTAAAAAAGTGACCCATCTAGCTTTTAATTTATTTAAATTCCATAATTTGGACTTGTCTCTAGTCATACATAAAAAAACACTTTCCATATAACATTTATTTCTTTCTCTAGTAATCATCCTTTTTTTAAAAAAATAATAAAATTTTGTTCTTGGTATCCAAATATATTTGGGTATAGTTATTTTAGCCAATAAAATATTATAAACCCACATACACCCAACACATATATGTTGTACAATTGGTATTTTTATGAAATAATTTCTATGTGGAAACTAATAGTCTAAACCTAGTTTGTATAAAAATACTCACTACCATGAAATCTAGTTTGAAATTTATTTCGTAAAGGTAAAATTTTAGGCACACAAAATTTTGATTGTTTATAGGGTTTATAACATGTTTAACAATTTATAGTTGAAGTTATAGAGGGTCTTATTGTTTATAAATTTTATAGAAAATTATATTTACTGGAAATAAATTTTGATAAAAGTTTATTTAAAAAAATGAGATTGATGTTGAAAAATCAAATTATGATTAGCTCAATTTTGATTAATATATTTTTTTTCAACTCATTTAAAATAAAATAAATTCATTAAGTAGTTAGTATTTTAATATAATTTAGTTGACTATTCTTGAATTTAAGTAATTAATTTTGAAATTATTTAATTATATTGAAGATGTTTTAATTCTATAAAATTATAGTTAATTTATAATTTATTATTTTATTTATTCATAATAGTTACATATCCTTCCTTCTCGGTTGTAGCAGGTAATGTTTCTTCATATTCAGAAGAATTAAAATTATAAATATATTATGGATTATCCTTTTCATATTTTAAATATGTTGAATAATATTCTTCAATATTAAAATTGAATTTAGAATAAATACTTAAATATTTAAGGGAGTTTGTATTTACCTTTTCTGTGATTCATTTGTAATTCCTTGAAATATTTGAATAGAAACCAACTATTTTAGGACTTCACATTCTACTTATAACAACCCAGTTATCTGCAAAAGGTATGGATCCTTTAAATTTTGGATTGAACCTTCCTAAAATGTTCAAAATAATATGATTATGATTTTGTGGAAGGGTTTTGAAGAATTCAGGGCTTATTTAGATCCTAGAGCTCCATCATTTGGAGTTATAGGTAGAGGCACACAATTATTTCATAGTTATTAGTTACCAAGTGGATCATCCTTGGGACCATGAAAGAGGTGAAGCATAGTTTGTAAACCATTCGAGGTAGCCTTCACGACTGTGTAAAGAGATACAGAGAACATGTATAGGGGATATTAATGGGCTGGACATGATTTGGAAAATAGTGTGCGTATCCTTCATGTGTAGTTCCACTTTAGAAGTGACCTAACATTGTTGGCACATGGTATGATGAAACCGTGCAGCCAAACCTTGCACCCCATTTTAAAGGTTGAATTTACCCCTGTTTCCTTTATACATAAAATTAAATCCACTCATATCCCATCTTTTAACATATTCTCCCCCACATTGGAGATCCTATTTTATCCTCCCCTAGGGTTTAGAATAAATTCTTCATCCAACCTTCTATTGACCATCGTTCGTCACATTGTATGTATATTAGAAATCTCTTCAATCACATACCTTCCTTTTTTGGTTTATCTCACCCTATGGAATGCTAAATACATGAAATCCCTTTTTCCCATTCTTAGGGTCTTCATATATTTCATTGATTTCTTCCTTTATATACCAAATTATAATCTAATATTATATGAGAAGAGTACTAACCAAATAAGGAAGGCGATCTATAACTTTAACCTAAATTTTGGATGTTTTATAGATTGCTCCATAGTGATGCATGCTGAAATTTATGGGTGACACTCCTTAAATTAATAGAACCTTAATTTTGATATTAAACCGTTATTTAGACATGTTATTACACATATATTCATTGATGGAGGTTTTCTATCTCAACCTAAAAAAACCCTTGAGGTAGGTTTATTTTATTAGTAACATTGACACCACCCATGGGATGTGTTAAGATCATCATTAATTAATCAAATTCATATCTAAAATAAATTAATTGTTAAAGTTTGTTCACCATGTTTTACACCTTGTAATTTATAAATGAGAATACTAATTTGATGGAATAATTGGGAGTTGTGAAATTAAATGTAAAATCCATTTTATTGTGATTAATTATGTAATTATTTAGGGGAGTTGAATGGAAACTAATATATCCTTACTTGTTATCCCTTGTATGTGAATTGGTTAAAGAATTGAATATGATATATTCAATTGATTAAAGGATCAAACACTAACATGGATTTATCCCTTGTAACTTGTATATGAAATGGTTAATTAAATGATTATGATAAATTGAATTAATAAAGGTAATGGAAACTAATATTGTCTCATGAACCATTATTTAATGTTTTTATAATTGAAGAAATTTTGTGGCATCAACATGATGGATTATAGTATAGAACCAATTACCCAATCAAATAATTTATGTTGTATTCCTTATAGAATTACCTTGGATCAGAATTTCCTTGACCACCTCAGACACAATCCTAGGGATCCATGCACATCATTTCAGAGTTTTTGATGGATGATATTTGTGGAATTGTAGAGGATATATTTATTATTTTCCATGGATCCTTTCCCTTGTAGGTTTGGTACATGATTATTGGATATATTCTACACTTACTTGATATTTAATATATCTATGTAGACCATAATTGATTCCTTATGTTTTAATAGACATTAATTATTTATAATTTACATGCTATATCAAGTGATTATTGTCTAGATCACAAAAATTATTTTATAGCTTCATTCATGTTATATTTGTACACTATTATATCTAAAATGAAAAAACAATACATGTTATATAAACCAATGGTTGTGACCTATTGAGTGTAACTCCCACCCTATTTGGGTCATTGATTGGTACCCTGATAGACTTCATGATTGCAGGTGGGGAAAAAGGGAAGGGCCTAGTGCTGGATTCCTAACTTCTTATGTTAGGATAGAGTACGAGAGAAAAGGACTAAGCTTATTCTCGTGATGCAATTAAAGATAAGTAGGGTTTTTTTCATATTTTTATAACATGTTGTATAATCCAGATTCCCAATTCCCATGTATTTTTACTTTTTTATATCAATATGAAAATCTAAGAATCATTTTCTATATAAAATTAGAAATTGTTTTTTATCAAATTATATATGATAATTGGATGATTTACTTTTCCCTTTCTATTTATTTATTATTCTTCTACTATTGATTGATATTATGATTCCAATATTCTATATTATTATCATGAGGGTATAGTCCCCCTACCATCATTTCATAGACCCTAAATGCTATTCAAAAGACTCTAAAATATGGTGAGGCACACTTGAGTCAATGAGGAAACCATTTCAGCTACTGCAATCAAGTAAGGCATGATGAGATTTCAAAAAAGGGTATTAGAGATTTTTTTCCTTTTGTCTTAATTTTTGCGTTATTATATAGGAGACAAGGGATGTGTTAGGATTTGGTAATGAGCTTATTCCAGGGAGTAACTAACCCATGTAAAGGGAAAATAAAAATTACATTGGAAGGGAATTACTTTTCTAGATTATGCCTATTACAGTTTTTTTGATTTCACAGTTGGGTGACACACATGATTTGTGACACTGTTATCACCATTTTAGGTTATCTTTTACCCTTGTACAAGTATGAAAATGAAGAATTTTATCACGTATCATTATTGGATCCTATGTATTCACATGTCATGCATATTTCATGCCCTATTAATATTACTGGGAGAATTTCCTGATGCGTGTTATTAATTTTAGGATAACTGTAACCATGTTATTTTGCTAAGGTTTCATGTAGTGAATTGAAAAACAATTGGTTATTTAAGTGTGCACAAGAGCCTAAGCCTAGTAAGTGGGGACTTAGCAAGTGTATCCAAGAGACCCGAGTTCAAAACCGGGTGAAGACATATTTCATAGGTAATGTAGCATCACTGTAGCAAGTACAGTAGTAGACACTATTTGGTACTATAGCAGTTAAAACTATTCATCAGTTTGGGATTTTGGGCAACTAGTTTTGGCCTCGGGTCCTTTAAGTCGTTCAGACCACACAAGGCCTTCAGACCAGTAAGGTTTTCGGGCCACCTCAAGACCTTCAGGCAACCCCAAGGCCTTTGGGCCACCTCAAGTCCTTCCGACCACCTCAATGCCATCGGTCCACCAGAAATTGTGCTTAATGATTAGACAGACTCTATGAGGAGCAGACTCTAAATGGGGATTCATAGTAGCCACATTCACAAAATCATAAGCTAAGAGGTTTTTTTCATAAAGAGAGCATATGGAATTTCCATTGAGACCAACCTATTCTTGCATGAGAAGCCTATCCGAACATGCCATGCGATGGTGAAGAGCTGATATCACGATGAAGAAGCTAGGGAGAATTAGTTCCAATTATAATATATATATTTCCTAATAGCTATGGGTCATGTAATCTCTAAGACAAAAGGAATTATAAGGGTTCCCACTCATCCTTGGGGGGGAGGTTATTAAAAAGAAATAAAAAAATAAAGCCTTCGGGCCATTTAGATGAATTGGGATTTAAAGTGTCTGCCATCAAAGTAACATTGTTTTATCCTATATATTGATGGAGGAACAATAATTAACCAATTATTACATTTTTTAGCTATTTAACTTTGATTACATGAGTTGAATGTTTTGTTTACTATGATTACATGAATTCCAATTGAAATTTATTAGGCTGGTACTTTATTAAACTAGGAATAGTGATCCATCTAATTAAGCTATCAGTATAGACTTGTTGCATTATGATGTCAAAAAAAATATTATAATCAGAATTACTTAAAATGAAAATTGAATCTTATAAAGCATAGTAGATAATAATATTGGAATGGAAAATCATCTAGTTGGTCCATCATACACATAGATGTGTATTAAGTACTAGTTATTAATAATTAAATAAAACTATTTTATCAAATGGGGACACTAATTGTATCATAAAGGGTTAGTTCCCTTAAAAATTTCAATTGATTCCCCATAAGTCAAAATATATGATTTATAGTAGAGGATTTTATATTAACTTAACCTTAGTAGTGGGAAGTATAGAGTGTCTCATGGGAAACTTATGATCTAATATTCCACCCAGACCTAGTCACAGGAGTAGCAAGAGGGGTGTGGCTACATTATAGGAATTATTATACTTTTCCTATTATGATGCTTGTGATTTTAAAAATTATCAAAATTATTTTTAGGAGTATGATTATCATGTATAGATCTATGCCACTAGGATATCCTCGAGTCATGAAAAAGTAGGGGGTTGAATAACATGCTTTAGAGGTGGTGGTCCCTAATCCACTAGTATTACTTCAAGTAGTGCCACTTGTGGATCCTCTTATTTTCTACATCCAGGAACATTCACCGATTGTCAAGAGGGTTTCTTGTGATTCAAGATGACTATGTAGGGAGCCTTGTGACCTTCCCCTATTATGGTAGAGTTGACGTGGGAATTTTCAACAGCATCATTAACAGATATTTTTTATGTATAGAAGTCCACAGGATGAAGATTCATGTATGGAGGATATTCTATATATAATTTAACAACTCCAGAAACATCCTAATAGGAGTGTGAGGATTTCTATATATATACATCATGACTCTACCAAGAGATTTTGGAATGTTTTTTAGGTAGATCATTTTTATTATATGCTTTGGATGGGTTTTCATACATCCTTTTATGATTATTTATATCTTGAATCATTAATGGATAATAGATCCAAAGAGTTTATACACTTGAAGTAGGGTGATTTATTATTTATAAACTAATACACTTATTTCAAAGGGTTGAAGTGTTTCACAATGATCCTTCTTGGTGATGAGTCATATAATGATATGTGATTTAGGGATGGTATCAAGCAGAAAACCCAATCATAGGTGAATGTTTTTCATTTGACCACCATCACCATGATAATAAATCATTCCCTAGTTACTAAGAATATCCTAAGAGAGGCTATGGGTATGATCTAGGATAGATCATCTCTTAGACCCAAAACTAATTCGATAAGCACCATGAAGCATCACATGGACCTTTATTTAGAAGGTAAAAATATTCAGAGTGTGTGACTGGGTGGCCAAGTGGCCTTTCCTAAATATGGAATGAAGGGATATATTAAACCTCAGTGCGATAGATACCCAATTGAGTGTATGTAATACAACAAGAATAAGATCTTCAAAGATTCTATTGTACCATTACACTAATGACAATAAGAATAAGATCCATACCAGCTTTTCCTCTTGGAACCAGATTAGAAGATCCATGTTAGACATGGAGATGGATCAATACTGACTATGCAGGTCAAGGAGGTGGTCATGGATGAGAGAGACAAAAACAAGATATAAAGAGACAATATAGTAGGCTGACCTAGGGATGTAAGACTATGTCTTATGGATTCTGGTAGGGATAGATATATATAGTGCATCTAATCCTTGAGGTGTAGAGTTCTAGTCCATCTACTATTATATGTATGTTCTCAGTAGCATCAACTTTAATATCTACTATATATGAAACAATATGTACTCACTTCATTATATCTGTGGTGAATATGAAGATTCATGGCCTCTAAATAGAGTATTTCTATGGTTTGATAACACTAGATACTCCATTGTGAATTTGATTAGAGAGTGTATGTCTATGCAAGGAATTCACCCTTTGAGATAAGTGGGTATTGTTTTCCATTTAAAATATTTTCCTCAAGATGATAGGTTTTGAAATCAATCTTGATATGGAATGGCTTGTTTCTTATCATTATTATATTGATTTCTATCACTAGAGGTTATCATTTACATCACCATAGGGAGATATTTATATTTAAAAAGTATGAAGGTGATGTCTATTAATGTTGAGTGGGACTCGAGTGTCATGGTATATATGGATTGACAATCACTATTTTAACACTTTATAGGTATGATTTTGGAATAAGTCAGGATAATTTTCATTATATATTAGATCACTACATGTACGTATTCCCATATGAATTTTCTAGACATCCTTCTAAGAGAGTGGTAGAGTTTATTATTGATGTAGTTCTAAGAGCACTGCCGGTATCCATTCCTCCTTACAAGATGGATACAAATGAGTCAAAGGAGATCAAAAGGTAGATATAATACTTGGAAGATAAGGTTTATAAGGACCAATACATCCCCATGGGGTTTACATATCATTTTTTCCAAGAATTTTGATAGTAACTATAGGATTTCAGTGGATTACCATCGGTTGAACAAGCTTATGGTTAAGAATTAACATCCACTACCTCACATAGAAAACCAGCTATACTAGATTCTAGGATTTTGGATTTTCTACAAGAAGGATTTGAGGTCTGGATACCATTAGGTGTGTGTTAGACCATCAGATATACCATGCGAAATATTCTTTAGTAGACATGTATTATATGAGTATTTGATCATGCCTTTCGGTCTTTTGAATGTTCCAACAATACTCATGGCTCTGATGAATCATGTTTTCTACCTAGATATATATGATTTTTTGGTAGTCTTTATGGGAGACATCTTGGTGTGATCAAATAATCAATATGAACAAGTCCAACACATTGATATAATTCTAAGAACACTAAGTGAGAATAAAATATATGATAAGATCACCAGATGACACATTTTGATCAATAAGGTCCACTTCCTCAGTCACAATATCATAGAGAAACGAGTATTAGCAGACCCAAAGAAGGTGAGAGATGTGGTTAACTAATAGAATCCTAAGAATTTATTTAATATATTGAGTTTCTTGGGGATTTTTGAATATTATAAGCACTTAATAGAATTTATCATGTCTTGAAGCACCCATCATAGGATTGAACAAGAAAGTACTCAATTATGTGATCAATCCCCCTATTAAATAACTAAAAAAGAACTTGCTGACAAGAAACAACAATCAGAGAAAATGATATCCTCAAGAGCGCACAAGGGTAAGTAGAAACTAGATTTTTATGTTCTAATGAGACTTAGTCCCATGAATATTTCTCTTAGGATTATATCTAGATTTTATAGATAGGATTATGGGATTTCTAACTCAGGTGAGGAAAAATAGGCAGAAAAATTCAAGAATGTTGATACTCCCATAGGCATTAAGGCTTTGATGATGTAGGTCAAGGGTCCTCTCATTCTAATGGTTGTAGTGGTCCATAAGAGTTTAGTTTGTTCTGATTTAGGAACTAGAAAATATGTAGGGAATCAAACTCTCAAATGAGTTTTAATGTTCCCATTTGTAAATAATTTGATCTTTATGATTCAAAAAACACTTCTATAGTGGGGGAATTTAATCTTTTAGTTCTATAAAATAAAATAAGAATGCAGAGACATTGGTTGATACTATGAATTTTAAGGAGGTAGAGTCTGATGTGAATGGTAATTCCTTGAAAAGGATAAAACCTAGAGACATGGATGACGTACACATAAACAAGGGATTTTTTAGGATTATTACAATATGAGTCTCTGATATCAATATTAGTATCTGGAAAATATTATTCTTCATTTCAATAAACATTCTCAAACTTTACATGAATGAAAGTGAGATTTATTATACTGGATTGTAGTTTTCATTAATTGTTTTTTTGGATTGAGGGAAATATTACTTATCTGATACCTTCCTCTCCCTTCAATGTTTTTTCCTTAATATAGGGGTTTTCCCCAACATGCTTCGAATATTTATTTATTTAAAAATTATGAATATATATATGCATTTACATTTATTATATATATATATATATGAAAGTCAACATAGTCACCACATGATGGTTTTGGTGGAGTGGTAATGACTTCACATAATAAATAAGAGGAAATGACTTCAAATATCACCCTACACATATTTACACCTCATTCTACTGTAATATGTAATAATATATAACAAATAACAATACATATATTTTTTTTTTCAAAAATTGAAAACCTTTGCAAAATGACATAGTAATAGTTATTTAAAAGTTCCATGAAATGATTGGGGACACTATAATAAATGAAAATTTCAAAAAATAATCACAAATAATTACATGGTTGTTTAAACCACCACCAAAGGTCTAAAAAATTTATAGTTAAGTGGAATTTTTGGCCTAATGGGTGAATTAAAATAATATCACGATCCTCATTTTGAATAATCCACCCAAATTTTATTCATTTATAATCCGAATAACTATAATGTTTTATATTGTGAATATGTGAAATTGTTTTCAATAATGTTGATATTTATTCTAAAAGATATGTGTGGTTTATGTTTGGGATAGAGAAAATCCAAAACTATCACTATTATTCATATTATTTAAGTCTAATTTGAATTCAATTCCTATAAAAAGATGATGTTCACATTGAGTTTCACATATTCCGATGTTTTAGATAATAAAATTTTGACACATGAACTTTAATGATTGATTCAGTTCATCCTTATATCATATTTTAAACACTATTCCTGAACATAATCATTCTATATTTGGATATAATTTATGATGATTTTTATATTGTATTATATTTTTTTTATTTTATAGTTCATTAATTAATTAAATTTTTTGTTTCATTAAATAATTTTTAATAATTTAGGATGATTTATTAAATTCTATATTTATATGGTTGAGACTACATCAGGGAACTAACATAGCGGTGAAAAAAAGATTCAACTTTGCATTCCCTGACCAATATAGTATCACATCACAATTCAAGAAGGCTTCACCATTAAAATTGACATAAGAAATTATCCTTGAGAGAGAATAATTAAGAGAACACAAACCCAAATCAAGGTAAAAATTACCATGTAATAGAAATTTAATTATTCCATAGGTTGTGTAGAAATAACTCACCATGGGATTACATCCCCAAGATTTCATCCATGTACCAGTGTTTCCATGTGAAGCTTCCTGAAATTATGTTTCCAAACCAATGTATTTTAGTAGTGGAACTTCATACTAAGCCAAAAATTTCGTATATCCTCAACAACAAGCAGATAAAATTTTCCAACCAAAGATATCTATGTTTTGTGGTCCTATATTTTGGGAAGTTTAACTATCAAGATGATGTATCATAGGAAGTGATAATGTAGTCTCATGCATGAACTTTGTTATATGTTTGGAAAAAACATATCATAAAGACTCAACATTATTGTATTTTCAAGACAACAATACCTATTATTAAATCATCACATTTCATCAGCCACCTAAGGTGTTTCTTCATCTAAGCATGAAATTACATTGGATGATCAATAAAATATAAGTTGATGAACAATTTATCTTTCATTCCAAAAAAACCATAAATGAAGCTCCCCAATACTTCATTTAACACTCTATAACATAGATGAATTGGGGTAGAAAAGGAATACGATTAAGGAATGATGAAGAAACCCCATGTAAGTTAATGAATAAACCTTAAAAGTTGATTACATGTATAATTTTTTGGGCCCAAAAACATAATCCATAATTATGTATTACCAAATTGATAAAATTCCAATAAAAACGAACCACATGTCCATGAATCCATAAAATAGGATGAATCAAGAAATAATGATGTTGGGAACTGAAATTAATGGAGGAAGGAGTCAACTATCCACATGGAATAATCTCTTATATATTCTATTGAAATATGGAAGTGGTACCCAATACAAAGTATGAATGCCTAATGGGGATTACTATTTGAGGAGGTAGAAGGAGTAAAGAAGATAGATTCTACCATGGATCTCTTATATCCTCTACGAGATTGGAAGAGAATATAGGCTAGTAGAGGATTTATAATACTATAGGTGATTTATATGAGTGAATTAAGATGGAGGAGTATATAATTGGTAGGGGTGCTAGCTAGAGTCCATTTGACCACTTCATGTTTTTCCCTTGATTTATATTTCTGTATTTTGTTAGGCATGTTTCAGGTTATAATTAATAAATATATAGTACTTTTTTAATTTATTTATGTTTTTTTAATCTACTATGAGTGTTTATTTTCTAAATCATTCTTTATTATGTAATTACAACTTATATAAAGTTTTCACGAGTACCCTAGGAATACGAGGGGTGTTACAAGAGTGGAATCTCACAATCTCACCTTTTTATTTATGAAATTAATACTAGGTAGATTTATATGATGTGTGGAGTAAATATAAGAGTTAAACCAAAGTAATAGTATTTTGGGGAAATAATTATTATATTAGTGAGGGTAATGTAGAGAGTGACACCCACAAACATGTTATCGAAAACTAAACTAATAAGGGCCTGAAAACCCCGAGATGAACCCAAAATTAGATAGATAGTGGTAGAATAGCACCATGGAAATTAAAACACATTTCTCTTAGTTGGAAGAGTTAGGAAACCTCATGGAATTATATTCTTATTATGTAGGCTTATATAATACCCCTATCTAAGTGTCTCTATGTAGTCGATGGTGGGTTCTCATTGTAGTTTCATGACTAGTAATTAGTAAAACGTACTTTTGGTTGATTTAATATTCCTTTGCATGTGATTTACACTTTAATGAAGGTGAAACACTTGGTTTTAATCTCTTGGTATCATCCTTTATATTTTGATTCTGTACTTATCTCCAAACACATTACTTCCACCATTATTATTTTTATATTAAAATAGCCAACCAAGAGAACTAGAATAACATGTCCATGTTTTGGACTTACACCATCTATAAAAATTTAAATTTTCCCCTATATATTCCATTACAGATGTGTTGTGGTTTTTATAACACCTCCTTTTTAAAATGATATATTTTATACTATACACTTAGTTTTAAATTAAGATAACTCTATAAAGGCCATTATCATTTTTGTAATTTACGTGATTCCACACCTAAATTAAAATAATAATAATATTATATACCATAGAATGTGTATAATCTAAAAGAATTTCATATATAATGAAAAAAATGTATTTAAATGATATTAAATAAATAATATCCATTAGATCATTTAAATTGATCCACATTATCTATTAAAATTTATCGAATAGTGAATAATAAATTATATATTAGTTCAATAAAATAAATATCATATTCACAAAACATGAAAACAAAATTTTTTTAGCATTCCCATAACATGAATAAATATTCATTTTAAAATATTAACTAAACATTAATGTAAAGAAATATTATATTCATTATATCATGGATAAATAAACCGATGATAAAATTCCACTCACATATTCTATACAGAAATATCTTGTGATTTAATTTCTTTATTAATATTTTTCTTCAATAAATATTATTCTTTTAATATGAAATGATTTTTTTCTTAAAATTTAATTCACTAGTTATTATTGAGATTATGGATATACATAGTGTGTAATCTTCTAGTCCTGATTATCAAATCAAATGTGTGGAACTTACCTGAAGTCCAAGATCAAAATCCACATTAAGGATTCCATAGAGATATAAGTTAGTATATCAACTCCAACAACCTTCCAATGAACACTATAATGTAATATAATCCATTTTTCAACTGAAAACATACCAACCATTATGAATAATTTTTTGATCACCCCATATGATCGAGTTATCATTATTTTAATTTTTGAAAGAAACTAGTATTTAAACTACAATGGCCAATGATTTTTTAGATAGTTTCACTTCAATCCAAGGGATGAAAAAATCTATATACATTAATATAGAAGGAGAAAATTCTTTATTGACCATTAAACCAATTCCATATCAACTATGACGCACATAACATATGTCACCCCACAACAAGAATATATAGTCATGGTTTTCATCCATAAGTTAAAGTACATGATTCATGATATAAATTAATAAAAATATCAAGTCCAAGGGAAAATACACTTGTTTATAGATAGGAAGATCCAGTGGCATTAAAAAATAGTGGAATTTATGTGGGTGGGTATGTCCTCATGACCTTTATTCAAGGAGATCACCATGTGTAAACAAAATGATAAGAAATGTTAATTATTATAACTCCCTAAATCTTGATAGTATAATATAATTGATGCTCCATCAAATTGATGTATCTAGACCATAATACATATTAATTGATGAATATATCCATAGCACCTCTAGGTTATTATTACAATAGGGAACTATTATAACCCTTTTATATAAAAAAAGTCTTCGAGAATTGTAACATTAATTTTGAATTGAAAAATAATAATTATGTGATAGGATATAGATACGTAGGTAATAAAAAGTAAAAAATAAACTGGTTCTAGGGAAATAACTCTGTCATACATTTACTTTTACAAGAGTCAACAACTAAAAATTTTCAACTCATTATATCTCACATTATATTCATGTTTTTTACAAGGTATCGATATAGTGTTTGGGAATGCAACATTTAACACTGTATAAATATTGTAAAATATGACTTCAGATCATTGAATAAAAAACATTCAAGAGATGATATTCTTGAGTATATACCTTTTAACCTCTTATATAAACATGAAATATTGGTCTTCAATACAATAATAAGATTATCATATTATATTTTATGATAATATGTTACATTCTTTATAGATTTCATTGATCTATAACAAATTGTTTCATTTTTTATACTACTTTATCAGCTACAACAAATGTCATAACACATTGTATATTTTTATATATGGATACCACTTACTTAAATAATATTACCTTTTCATTTCTTTAAACTAACTATGATATTATACCAATTTATTTGAAGAATAAATAGTCATCTGCTTCCATTAATAACTAGTGTTTCACTTCTCTATATATTGAGAACCTATCCCTTATACTACCTCAAGTACTATTAGATTGTTACGACTATTTACTTATGTAATTATCATAGTTTTATTTGATATTTTTTCACTATGATTTAGGTATAATAAAAATTACATCTTAGTATATATTACTGAATATGTGATTGGTCTAGTCTGTTAATTGTATGTGATCATACTAATAGTTTTAATCTCCTCCAATATCTAAAGGAATCATCTTGGAGAGATTTATTCCATGGGACATTAGTAACTATCCAGTATTTTTTCCATCTTGTATTTTCTATTTCAGAGTTTCATGATAGTTTTTGTGGTTTTTAGTTTGAGTCATCGACGATGAAGGTCTTTCTAGTGGGTTTTACTTACCTCTATAGTGGATGATGATGATGAAATTATGGATCATGGTATTGGGTTAATGATATTTTAAAACCTGAGGTAATGAAATTTTGTGTTTTAAATTTTTAATTTTTAATTATTCAAATGGATGAATAATATAGTTCATATTTTTTTGGGTGTTTTGGGTCACTTGATAGACCATGTGGAACTAGGGTGGCCTATTTGTACTATATTCATGTGTTTTTTTTCTGATTATGATTTTTTAATACTTTTATTTATTCTTGGTTAACTATATAAGTTTTTTTTGGAAAATTAAAATGGATATTTAGGTTGAACTTGTTCTCTAGAACATGGGTTTATATTTTAATACATTCATTAGAGATAAATTTCTAACATAGTCTTAACTGGCATCCATAAAAATATCAATTTTCATTATATTAAAAGTGTTTCAATAAAAAAATGAATTTTCAATCAATAAAATATTTTACATATAAAACCATGGTACTCCCTTTGACCATGTGTATACACACGAAACAATATCCATAGTATAATTTATATTCCACATTGATATTAAAATAGGTCATATCATCATTTATATAATATTTATGGTAGCAACTATGAAAGCTAAAATTTATATGGATTTTGATATATCTATTGGTATTAGGCTTTAAACATACTAAACAACCTAAATGAACTTAAACCATCTAAAACCAATATTTCTTTATAGGAATTTACTTTTACATTCATATCTGGAAATCTCTTGAATGCCTGTTGAAAATCTATGGGATTTATAACAGTAAGAAGTAAAATTAAAATATACATCTTTTTTTGGTATATTGAATCCATTTCTGAGTTGATGAGAACTTTCCAAATCTAACTAATTATTATTTCTTATCCATAGGATAATTATTCTTTATTCTCATTTAATAATATATATATCACCATACATGATGATTATAAAACTATATATTTTGTTTTATATTTCTTACATAGTAAATGCATCTCGAAAATATCCTCCCAATAAGTCTTTTTGAGTTTTCGTTACAATGCCAAATCAGGTATGTCTTAATCCTTTACCTGATTAATGTTTTTCTTACACACACTACCTCTATTAGAAAAGAGTAACCTCTCATAGATATGAACTATTTATCATAAATATAATTTTTCTATCTTATAGATTAAAAAAAACTTAGTAACGTAGGATAATTAACAATGATGTACATTTTTCATTTCAGGATGAAATTGTTTATCTGATGTAATGATTAATAAATGGTTTAAATAAATAACACATGAGTTTGTGAAATGATGTGTTTATTTTATATTATATCTTATATGATATTATTTGTTCATTATTTGTGGTATATGATTAAGTGTCTTTGCTATTATTTGGGAAGAATGTACTAAAAGGAGATAGAGATGATTTGATATACTTCTAAGACTCAAAATTTATCCTCTTTTTACTAACATCACCAATCTTTTTCATATTAGGTAATTTATATTCCCAAATATCTCCTCTATATATTTAAATTATTAATTAATGATAGATTAAGATATTCTTTATCTAACCCACCAAAATAATATGTTATATTTAAATATTAATAAGTTGTACTTAACTTTTACATTCCTTAATTATCTTAAAGGAATCTCATGATATAAATAAATTTTATTCCATATTCATCTTATAAAATTTCACACATATCTTACTAAACTATGTAATAAATATTTATTTCTTCATCACATTTTTTATTTAAAAATGATTTTTTTAAAATTTTATAAGTAAGCATGTAAAATAATTAAGAGTTTTATATTAAGAGAATCTAAATTCCCTTCTTGAAATATCATTAACATTTACTTATAGTATTAGTGGACCAATAATTTTCATTATATAACTTTATATTAGTTGAGTCTTATATTTTATATTCATTATTAATCACCTATAATAGACACATGTAATTAAAGCATGATTAAACTATTAATTTTTTATGGGATACCATAAAAGAATCATTAAAATATGAATTAAAGCAACACTATGTTTACGAATAACACCAAAATAATTTTTTTGTAACACCCAACACAAAACAATAATTTTCAAATACATGAATATTTTGACATGAAATGTGAATTAATAATCTTATCTTAATTGATTTTATAGTCATAATATTTTAAAAACTTCAAGATTCACTTCATTTTTTAGATATTTATGGTCTTCTTTGGTCCATATATTAGGAAAAAAATATGTGATTAACATATTTTATTTAATACCCATAAAGATAAATAAAAATATTACATGTAATGTATAATATAGTTTAAGTAGAAAAATCTACTTGTTTCATCTTAAATTCATTAAAATTTATCTTCCAATGGCCTTTATTACCAGATTTGAAGTGAAAATCATTTTTTTCATTTACTCAATCTCATAATATTTTGTTTCTTTTATAGATGTTGTAAAGAAACCATTGATATTAAATATTTAACTAGTTTTCCATACTTGTCCTTCATTTCATTAGCCATAAGTATTAGAGAACCAAATTCATATATATCCTTTTCAACTTGGAGAACCATAACCAAACTATTCTTTTGAATATTCTCTATAAAATTAAATTTATAATATTTAATGAAAATGTAGAATCTATGTGGTAAGAATAAAAGACTTATAAGTATTGACAATTTATTATCTATAAAAACCCCAACTTCCCTAATTACACATCTTTAGTACATGATAACTTTCTAGGCATACAAATTTCATATTATACATGTAAAATATAGTGATAATTTCATTTAAAATTCCCCCCTCTCATTATCCTTACCATGTTATTGAATATGATTCATTATGGCGTATCCATCCATGTCCTTATTTTGAATCTTCTACTTATTGGACATAACTTATAGCATGATTCATTGAACATATGATGTGTCCTCTGTGTTCCTCTTGTAGGAATCCTTCTCACCCTCACTCAATCATTTAGGTGGTTGACCATATATAGGTAATTAAATAACATAAACCTTATTTTTCTATATTAGCACTTTCATCAATATCTTGCACCAATATTAGAAAATAGTGTTGAAATTTCATTTTATTTATCCATGATTTATTATAGTGATTCCATGGGTTTACACTACTTTTTATATAATAAATAAATTTTTATTTTTTAACTTTATATTTATTATCTATAATAACATAATGTGTGATTTAATTAATTCTACCAATATATTATCAAATCCAAATAGCCACCATTATTGTATTTGGAAGAGTAAATTATTATGATACTATGTTATAAATGATACAAATTTCCCTTCTTATAATCTTGAAAAGGATGTTAAAATTATTTGAAAGTATTTATGTAGCTTATATTCATTACAATTACATTGGATCACAACTCCATGATTTATTTAGTGGACTCCCCTATCCCAAAATCTTATACTCATATTTTCTCACCCCTTTACTCCATGTTACACCAAGCATGTTGGGGTTAATTTTCTTAATGATAACATTGTCAAGTCAAACATAGGATTTCATTAGATATCCCAAAAGAAATTATATTCCCTAATGAGGGCCAAAATAGTAATTTGAACTATGGTGTATTCTAACTCAAGTGATATAAGTTATTTGATCGATTAATATTCTATTTTGCGGTATTTTTCATAACATAAGAGAAAATATTTTTTTTATTCTTCACAAGATTTTTAATTTTAAGTGAAACAAACAAAAATAATCAACCATGATGGATGTAATAATTTATGCATTAAAAATGTTTGTGTAAGATATTCTATTTTATCCTTTTTTATAATCTTTAATTAATCATTATTCTAGAACATATATAAATAGTTAATTATACTCAATAAATTATATTTATTGTACATTATTTTATCTTATCTAAGTGTGGTTATTAATATATTTATATAATGTGACCAAATTTAAATAATAAAATAAATAAACCATGCATCAAAAAAATAAATAAATAAACATAAAACTATAAAATAAAATAATGATGTGAAACAATCTTGATGTTTATCTACTTGTTGATTTATTGAGTAATGACACACTAACCTCGACTTTAGGGAAATAATTACTTGAGCCTCAACATGGTTAATGTTTCATCATCCACAATTATTCTATGTATATACATGTTTAGATTTATCTCTTCTTAGTTTCAAAACTATCTTATTTAGTTAGATACTCCATCATTAGAAGATGTATGCCCACATAGAATTAAGGGGTTCTAAGGGTTTGGGGATACATTAAATAATACTTTCACATACAATCTTAAAGATAATAATGTATGGAGGGATGATTCATAGATCATCATATTTAATTTAATAATATTTATCACATAATAAACTATTCAATAAATAGATACATTAACTAATTAAACCCAACACATACACTATCTGGTCGAAGTACACAATAGGAACCGACAATCACATTTAATATTTTACATATTCATTTACAATCATTACATTTATGATAAATTTATTTTAATTAATAAATTAATAAATAAAATTTAAAAATTAATTCATTATCTTAAATTCTATTCAATTTATGGTCCTTGAGACATAATTTTAACCACATAAATTATTATTAAATAAATGAAACATAATTAATTTTTTATTTATGAAAAAAATTAACTACACGATGTTAAATTTAGAGGTAAAATATGTACATATTATATAATATTAAACCCATCGATAGGAAATTTAATGATTACACATTGTATATTGTCACACAACATGTCAAGAGGTACATTATGTATTTATTCCATTTCATTTACCATATACCACACATAATGTAATTCCATATTATGTGACACCAAATATAAGGTGTGTTGTTCCATGTGTTCAAACCATATCGAATTCGTGAAATGTATGTCTACAAAACATTTATACAGTGTTTGTGGCATGTACTACTAGAAGCCTGTGTGTATTAAACAATGTCTATCCAATAATTACAACTCCTCTATTGGAATTAAATACATGGTGTATAATGAAATAATGTATTAAACCACATGAAATACCAATAATTAATCATCATGTTCCATTTGCGGGGTTATAAATTTCATAAAAAATGTACTTCAGTTACACATCATATAGCTTGTGTCATACTATATGTCGGGCTGGAAGTCAGTATACTATGTGTAATGGAATCATGAATAGACCCACATAATGCACCTTGGAACACATAATGTTCACCATTTGTGGTTTTACATGTTTTGTAATCCATATAGTATCTATCGACCCAGCTACCTCTCTAGAATTATGTGGCATGTCATTTTTTCATGTATTGACCCACATGGAACACCATTTTTTCAGCAATGTGTTCCTAGTGTTGTGATAATCGCATCACATGGTGTGCAATGAACAACTAAAAAAGGTGTAACAATTATTTGTAGAAGAGGAAATGAACACCCATGGATGGGATATTTAAAAATTATTTATGTTTTTTGGACTATTATTGGACAAACAATTTGAAATCAGCATGCCATCTCAAATAATGGACTCATAATGAAAATGAGAATAAAAATACTAGAAAAAAAATGTATAAAATTCATAAAATAATTTCTAAATAAATTTTAAATCAAAATGATACCATTCTAATACCACTCAATGGTTATATAGAATAGTATATACATTGGCTGGAATCCCAATTTTTGGTTTTCATAAAAATAAATGAATAAATTCGATGAATAAAGTGAACATACCCCATTATTTCAAAGATTTAATCATACAAATTTTATTTATAATTAATTTAAATATATAATTTCATTTACTATAGTATTATCATTAATAAATTTCAAGGCCCCAATATTTCAATGTTTTCATTGTGATAGAAGGATCCCTCTAGGCATATCCACAAAACCTCCATGAATATCTAAATAATGTTCTTGATCATCTGGGTGCTGTAATATAAGAATCAAGAGCTTGACATAATTTTCAATGATGGTCACTTATTTAATCTCTAGGTTCTCAAGAGAGGATAATGGGAGAACTATATCCAGGGATTGAGATACCTTTATAAAATGTCTTGTGAGTATTAAAGACATCTACTTTAGGAAATAAAATATTTTAGATTATATAGTTAGTTTTAAATAAATTTGAATACACAAATGATCTTACCATTTTTTAATCTAAGTGTTATTCAACATAAAATATAATAATATTATTATATAGCATGAAATGCGTTTAATTTAATATTATTTTAAAAATAAATAAATTAAAATTTATTCAAATGATATTAAGTAAATAAATTTTTGACTTTTGTTCCCTCTAGGCCTACGAGCCATGTAGTATATGCTTCATGCCTATTAGCCTCTATGTTATGTAATGGATCCCACTGAACCCAATTAAAAATGTCATTATTTAGAAATAAAATTTAAAAACTATGGTATTTGGGTCTTTCTATCTGTATTAAATAAATAATTCTATCAGATCACTAAACATGATCCATATTCTCCCACAAAATTTACCAATTCTTGAATAATATATATATATATATATATATATATGTGTGTGTGTGTGTGCATGCGTGTGTTCTATAAAATAAAATTTATTGATCTTTAATGATAAAACATCTCTATCTGAGTGTCTCGGCATTCTGTGTTGGTTTCCCATTATATTTGTAAGACCAATAGGTAGGAATAAATATTTTTTGTTTTTTAATCGTCTCTTATAGTGATTTTTTCTTTAGGGAAGGTGATAAACATGTTTTTAAAGTCTTGGAAGGATCTATTAATTTTTTTGTTCCAATGATCTCCACAAATACATAATTTCTACCACTTTTTTTTCATTATTTCTTTAAAGATATTCAACTAAGATCATTAGTATCAGTTATCTCTATGTTCGACTTAGACCCCAAATAAAAACATATCCCTTCCAAATAATTTTATATTGTTGATGTATTGTGTGTATCCAAAACACATCCTTTGGAAGATTATATACATTATATTATAAAATGTTTTTAAATAAATATAGTTTTCTCAGAGGGAATGTCATTTTATTTAATTTTTTAGAATCATCCTATAAAGAAAATAATAATATTATCATTATATACTACAAAATTCATATCATCTAATATAAATTCGTACATAAATAAATTAAGATGTATTTAAAAGATATTAAATAAAAAAATTTCTTTATATCATTAAACATGACTCAAATTCTTCTAAAAAATTTATCAAACCTTTAATAATAAAATATATATTCATTTTATATAATACTTACTATATTCTTCAAACACGAAAATAAATATTTATTTTTATAATTAATAAATTTATAAAAAAATTCTTTTAATATTCAATAAAAGTTGAATAAATAATTATTATATTCATTATGTTATGAATGAATAAAAATGTGATAAAATTCAACTCACATATTCTATACTCAAATATCATATGATTAAATTTCTAGGATTAAATGTTACCCAGATAAATAATATTTTGATAAAAAAAGTAAATTTATTCTTAAATTTAAATTTAATATAATTTATTAAGATTTTTGATAAAAATAATGTGAAACAATTTATTCCCATTCCTCAAAGGAAATAAGTGTAAATTCTCTAATTCCAACACCCACATCTAATAACACATCATGAAATCCATAGTTAAATGTATGTGTAAAATGTATAAAAAACCATTCGATGAATTATATTGCATAGTACAATATCTTTTTTATCCAATATTTCATCTTATAAGATAAATACATGTGTGATTATCCAATATGATTGATTTATCATTACTAGAAATTCTAAAATTAGTTATTTTGTAAAATACCACGACTATTGATTTTTTAAATAGTTTTATTTCAATGAATGGGATAATGATATCTTCTTTCATTGAAATGGATGGTACCAATCTATTCTTGTCCATTCAACTATTTTCAAATCACTTAGGATGCACCTAATATATTCTCTCTCAATAGAAGAATATATTTTCATAGTTTTAATCCCTAAATCAAAGTATGTGATTCAGGATACATATTAATAATGATCAAAAGTATAAAGATTAACACACTTTTTCATATATAGGAATTTAAAATGACACATAAAACATGTTTAATTCTTATTGGTAGGTCATTCCTCATGACCTCCCTTCTTAAATATCACAATGCGAGAACATGATGAGAAAAAATATCAATGTTTATGAGCCCCCAATTCTAAAAAATTTAAATTCATATGTGTTAAATAATATTAATGTATCTTGATATTAGGACATATTGATGTAAGAATATTTTAAAACAATATCCATATTCTCATTATATTAGAGAAGTATTACAACACATTAATGTCAAAATTATTACAAGGAAATTATCAATGTTACATTTTGTCAATATATAATCATTTTGTTGTCATATATATACTCATAGTAGAAAGAATAAAATCAGTTGGTTATAGGGAACCAACTATAATATATTCTACCAATAATGGTATCTAAGAAACACATAGATACCACCCATAACATCTTCTATAAATATTCATTTGACTCAAATTATTTTTCCTATTCTCTTGAAAACAAATCACACCAAATCCCAAAAAACACTAATAGAAATCACAACTAAGGGATTGAGAGGAGAAAATGAGACAAATAAGGCATACCACCATAGATCTACGAAAACAATAGGAAATAAATCAAATTCACTTGGACAAAAATTAAAATATTAATAATATTCACATTGATTGGGGATGAAAGAATTTAGGATGAAAAATAGATGTGGGTGTAAAAAAATAAATATTAAAATACTCATCCACATCTTTGTAGATAGCATGACCAATTTATAAAACTCTGTGTGTAAACTATTTTCACTCACTATCATATATACATAAGGATACCTAGTTAGTTTACATCATTATTTATTTCTTATTTTCCTAAAAAACCATGTTTTACCTTTATTCACCACATATTTTTACCCAATAGATTTAAAAAAGAAAATAATGCATCAAAAAGGACATTTTAGTCATATGATACATTCAAAAATCATTCAAATTACCATTTAACCCCTCAAAACCCAAAAAAATATGTTTAAACAACCCACCACATTACATTAACCAAAAAATTATAATCTTATTATCTGAAAAAAAAACTAGGTATTATAGAAGTAATATAAAGAGGAATAAAAATCATAGTAGTCTGGAAAGTGATATTTACAAAATATTTCACTATATTATTTTATATATCCCCCAAAAATTTATAAATAAATACTTAATATAATTCATTTTACCCTATAATATATTAATATTTTAGGGATAAAATTTTAGGCGATGGACCAGACTCCCAACCCCATATTAGTAGCCCTATATGTTTACAAATAAGATAATTCCCATGAACTATTATAAATTTGTGTGTTTATTTTATCACTGTTGATGTATTTTATATAAGCACATAATGATTACATTATTAGAATAAAACTATTTGAGAGGAAACTCTACTATTTTAAAAATCAATATGAAATGAAGAACATGATACATGAACAAGAATACCTCAATCACAATACTATCAAAATTTTCTAATCTAAATGGAGTAAATTTTATTGGGATCACTAAATAATATATAATTGACTCTCACCTACATAAAGGAATATACTGACCACTGGAATCCTTGTATTACATATGAGGACCATTATAGCTCTAATGTTGTGTTAGCACCTTCTGCAATACAGAAAAATTTAAAATTAGGGTTGAAGTTATCTTTAGTTATGGCTAGGAAGTATTTCACTAACACTAATAAAAGGATCACAAACATTATAAAGTTTTCCTATATTTAATAAAAGTAATAGATAATCAAAAATAAAAACATATTACACAACAATTAATACCCATAAAACATTCCCATTAGGGTGTTATCATTTGAATATTTAAAAAGATTATTATACATTCATAAATCTATATATGAATTATCCCCTAGATCTATAACCAATGAAAACCCAAAGAAATATATGTGTATGTAGCCAAGAATTAGTATCATAATCCCATCACTTGTGATTATAATGACAATACAATTCCTTATATGATATTATTAAATCGTATCCTATTATATTCATCAAATTCCGATCCCATCATTTTATATACCTAAATAATAAAATATAATTTAATTATATTTATTACATATCCCTAAATTTCATAATTTCACTAAAATTCCATTTGATGTTTATGTATAAACACAAAATTCATTATGAATCCATCTAAGATTATTTGGATACAATTTGGAAAAATATTATCATTTAGAGGAAACTCCATAACCAAAATTTATTCCATTGAATGTTCTACCTATGTGGGTAAAGACCTCAAATATAGAAACCTAGATTTGGTGGTTACTATATTGAAATAGAATAAGATAAAGCTGATCACATCTTGAAGGATAGAATATATTAGTAGTCTTTGAATACTAGATACATACATGAGTTTAACTTTATATTATAAAACATAATTTACAATATACTATTTTCTTTGATAACATCATAGTATCATTTAGAATATACCTAAATATCTATAATAAGCCACTTCTTGATGTCCCGATGAAAGGAAATGTAATAAAGGGGTGAACTTAGATTCTCATTAACAGTATCCATATAACAGAAGCTAATACATAATAAATAATATGGAAAAAATAAATGATAATAAAATAATCCCATAAAAATAATGAAACAAGCTAGTTTTTTATCCATGGATGTAAAAATAAATAAAATAATCACATGGACATAACTAAATAATTATATAATTACAGAATATGTGATTTCAGATATATTAAACTTACCATCAAATATTTTTACAAAGTAATATGAAAATACTATAAAGGTAATATGCTAGGACATCTACATAAATGGGTAAGGGCTCAGCCAAAACCCCATATAGTATTTCTCAAAAGACCTACCGATGCATCAAGAGGCTATAATGAGACTCAGATATAACCTAATATGTCCAATTAATTCCTCGTATGAAAGGGTGGAAACATAATATACGTATATATTCATATTGAAAAACTATCATACAAAATGATAATAATTTCCCCAATCAACAAACATAATCATAAAACATCTAGAGTAATATGAAGAAAAATATATAAATATTACAATCCCTGTTAAAATAATCATAAAATATCTAAAGAAATATGGTGGATTATATCATATAATTATAACCGCAATAAAGTATAATAATTATCAAGGGATGTTGATATAGATAAAAATACTTTAAAAGTTTCACTGAAAAATTTCTTGTGGGAAATATGCTTTTCACAATAAATAAATAATATCTAAAAATTTCAAAAATATTAAAGAACACATTTTCTTTGAAAATAACCTTATAAGGTTATAATAAAATATTAAAATAAATGAGCGTCCATGATAGTGAGAAATTCCATTCATGGCATATAAGCTAAAAAACATACTTTTTACACTTATAAAAATTTGAAAAATAAATTTTTCAGAAAATGAAAATAAGATTCATTTTAATTTTTTATGATGTCAAAGATGGGTAAAATTTAAATTAAAAAATAATTATTTTATAATTATAATATACTTGAAATCATGTTTTGAAAAAGCAAATCTGGAAGAGACAAATTATTCGACAAAAGAGAGAAATAAAGTCAGTTTTTCATAAAAAAAATTAACAATCATTTGAAAAACCAAAGAGAGAGAAATTATACTATTGACTAAAAAGTAAATAAATAAACCTAAGAAAAGTAAATATTTTATTTCTATGATATAAATATAAATTTATTCCTCCAATGGATACTTAATTATAAACAATCCCAAATAATGAATCGATTGTGAAATAAACCCTTACTATAAGTCCAATTCCCTTCATATGTGTCTGAACTATTTATAATAGATATAGATTTATTATATATCTATTACATCACTATAGTAACATATATCGTAAAATATATAATTTATTTATATTGTTTTATCATCTTTTTATGAAAAATTATTTTATAAAATCATTTTTCTAGGTAATAACTACATTGTTTTTCATGTATATTTTGGTTTGGTAGTTTCATTAATTTTAATTTTACCATGGAAAAATCAGAATTTTTTTAAACACGATATAAATATAATATATATTAATTACATATGTATTTATTATAATCCATAAAATATGGATATAGATAAATGAATTACACAATTCATGGAGATGGTAAACCGTACGTATCATTGAACATTGTTTTCACTTTTTGTTGGATAGAACAAAAGAAAGGTAAATAATAATTAAACATTAAAGATAATTATTATATCATTTATATCTTATATATTCAAAAATTATATCCATATTAACATCCCTATAAAATGGAAATAAAAATCAAATCACATCTCTTTGTGAAGGTGATAGTCCACACATATACATGAGCGATGTTATCATTCTACAACAAACTAGATGTTTAATGGTATATATGATATTATATTTAAAGAATATAATTAATTTCCTAAATATAATATATAGTAATAATTTACCTATTTATAACCATCCATGTAAAGTGGTTATGAAAAAAAAATTACACTGCAACGTGGAGACAGTAAGTTGTGCGTATGAACGAGCGATGTTTTAACTTTTCGTATTATTGAACAGAGATGGAATATGGTTGTCCCATAATCATAATAACATATTATAATATATATTATAATTTATATATTATATTTCTATTGGTATATAACTTTAATAAGAAGTACAATAAGAATAAACATGAAGGACTCGGTAAAAAAGATTACCACTTTTTGGTTGAATTCCTTTAGATCATTTCATAGTGGAATTAATGCAGGTATCCTCAAATGCAAAGAACTTATAAAAATTATATAATTATTTTTATAAGATTAATTGTTAGGTTTTTATAGATATATAAACCTTAATTTGGTGTAAATAATTAATGTGAGGAGTTGTATTTTATAATTTAGCAGAGGGAAATTCTTAAAATTTCATAAATTATTACATTAATTTAAATTATTTTACATTAAAAATTGATCAAAATTGAATCAAATCGAATTTAAGATGCAGAAATTCTTAAAAAACCTTATAAAATGATTTTTTAAAAGTTTTTTTCTATGCATATACCCTTATATATTATGTTTTACCCCCATTAACCCTTTTAGTAATTACTGTAGTACTATAGTTTCTTACACATTAAGGGTTAATAATGTCACAATAAAATTCTAAAAAACCCATAAATGGACCATGGTTGATGTTTAAAACAATATTCCATTAATTTGGACAAATATAATATTTACATTAAATTGAAATCATTTAATAAAATATTATTAATTTCATTATTAACACTATTCAATTAATTTGACGTTAAACTCATAAAGAAAAATAGTGAAATAAAATATAATCCATTAATAATTATTTTAAATTTCAAATAGATATATAAAATTAAAGTGAAACATTAATTAAATAAAATTATATCACATTTTATATTTTTAAAATCATTTATTTTATTTATCAATTAATTGAATAAATACTACATTAGCATTGTACAAGCATTTAAGGTAATTCTATAATCATGAAAAATTATAAGTAAACTATCATAATGAATATAATATAGTTATTCAATAAATTAAAATTAACATTCATAAATCACTTTATTTTTATCAATATAAACACATAAGATATATTTAAAACTATGAGAGTTACTTTTTGAAACTCTCTTTCATTGTAATATTATATTGGAAATTTTTATAGAAACATGGGAAATAAAAAATTAAATATTGATACTATGGTGTTAAGGATATAAATAAGTTTATAAAATAATAATTATTTTGAGATATTATGAACTTATCACTTGGTTTTATCTAATATTAACTAGATTAACCCTTTACCATGGTGACAAATTTTAACACAATTACTATTCATATTGATCAAAAATAAAAAGGGTCTATTTATCAAATTTCATCCTTATAAATAAAAATATGGAATCCATTCAAAAAAAATCAATACCTATAAGTCAAATAACATCGTTTAAAATAAAAATGGAAAATTCAATGAAAATCAGTTTTGCAGAGAAATACCTTTCTATGTTTAAATATGTTTTCTACCAAATTAAATAAATAAATAGATTCCAATCATCATAATTGAATTATTAATAATAAAATAAAATTAATTTTAGTTTCAAAAAACATTAAAACAAAATATAACATTTTAAATTCTTGAAACAAAAAAATTGTTTGTAATAAAAATTTGTATTTTAACTATTCACTGAAAAATAAATATTTCCAGAAAAATTGAAAAATTTCACATTAAGATGAATTTTATATGATTATTTAAAAAATTATATTATTTTTGTAATATAAAATTTAAATTTGTTCCTCGAATTAATTATAATATTTTCATACTTAATGTAATAAAAATATTTCATAATGTAAACATACTTCAGAAGCATGACAAAACATTACAGAAAAATGAATACTTATATTATAACAATTAAACAATGAACTTGTATTTATTAGGTTCTTTATATATATATGTATTATAACTATTTTAATACTATTCACACCACAAATTCAATGGTTAGGTTAAAAAAATAAAATTTAAATAATATTTCTTAGTGTGTTTAATCTCGGTATTGGATGTCATATATGTTTTTCAACATTATATTCATCTTTTAAAATACCACTATGTAATATTCTCCCCTATTCAATAAATTACATAATCAAAATTCAAAATTATATTTAGTAATCAAAATTTTACATATGGAAATTCCTTTTTAGAATAACGAAACTGTAAAAGGGTTAATAAATAGTATTTTTAAATATACTAAAAATGAAATTCTATCTTTATCAAAAATTAATTTCTGAATGATGAGAATATTAATGGGAAGTAAAAAAAATGTCATAGAATAAAAAATTATATCCATATAACAATAGAGAGTGATAGAGGAAATTTTTCATCAAAAATTGAATAATCATGAGAATGTTGATGATCAATAAATATAAATCAATGAGGTGTTACGAAGATAATAAATTCATTAAAAATTAAAGTATAAGGAAACATTTATTTTTTGAATATCATTTTCTTAGTGTTTAATAATTTCTTTACCATATAGAGTAAGAACCTAAAAATATATACTTACTTTCCCAAAATTTCATCCTTTTATTCTGCATTGATCAGTTTACATTTTATCTCTTACTTCAATAGTTAAGTACTCAAGATGATTTTTTATAACTGATGAAATAAATTAACATTTAATAAATCATAAGAGCCATAGAAGAATGAAAAATAATTATCACTCTCCCTATATATTTTCCAACACTAAAATGGTTTACCGAATTTATCCAATATTACATTAATCTGTAAATCATCAATAATAAAAAACAATGTTTAACTTAATCTACTACATAAATGGTTAACCAGGAGACCCTTCAAAAATATTTTGGAAAAAGTTAAATTTAACTATATTCCATAAGGTACATTTTAAGTTTCACGTACCAAATATGTGAGTTACTTGATAAAATATTCTCTTGAAACATAGTAATTACTATAAATACTTAATGAAAATATATAATATTCTAGAAAATAACTCTCACCTCATTCCATAATAAAAATCACATATTATCAAGTATATTTCATGAATCAAAAAATTGTGTAAACTACATCATAAATTACCTTTTCATCAAATAACTAACCATTTTTATTGTCACAAATAATATTCCATTTACTTATTCAATGTCAATATTCTGTATATCCCAACGAAAAATTATTAACTCTACATCACAGATATATTTGAGGTTACCTTTATATCACTAATATATTCCAAAAAAATATCACCTTACCATTAAATCAACTTTCTCGGTTACTAGTACCATTAAAATAGACTTTTGAATCCTTAAATAAAAAATATTGTAGTATAATCCTCATAAGTTTAATGATTCATATAACTAGAATATCATTAATAAAATAATTCTACAACATAATTCTTGAATCTAAACACACAATCAATATAATAATCCCACATAGGAAGCAATAATATCATAATATTAGCCTTTATAAATTAACATATTCTATGATATATTCAAGTGATGCTTTGGGATTTAGATTTCATAGGGACCCATCTCCTTATAGTTAAAACACAAAATGTAAAATGTTTCTTTCGTAACCTTTCATTCATGTTCCTTATGGACTTTATCTCTACAATTTACGAAATATACCAATCCCTTAAAACAAGTACTTGGGTTTTTATTTTCACCATTATCCCATATGGTAAAATCCTTCCTTCTATTCTTTCCATTAACCTTTTTTATTAATCATCCTCTCATTCTCATACTTTCTTTAGAACCATAATAATTGGGGAATTAATTTTCTATATTGATAACACATGATACTATATACTCATATTGTGAGAATTATTGAAAGACTAATTCCTTTAGAAGGATTAGATTTAGACCCTCCAATTAATAGTTAATCTTAATCATTTGATTATGTATGTTGTTTGAAGTATTCCTTTAATACTTTGTAATGTTAGATTCATAATTTGAAACATTTTACTCTTCCATTTGTCTCATAGTTGATAATTGTCTATCCACATTTGCTAGATTCTATTGAAGAAAATATTTTTCAATGAAAACATCTTTATAATCCATCAAGTACATTATTACTATTTCTTCCTCATCCATTGTGCATCGAATCAACAAACACTATAGAACTATATCCCACGAGAGATGATAAAATTCCATGAAAGAATTCTCCCTTTAACTACTTTCTAGTCTGAAAATATATTCTATATGGGAATTATACATTACTATGCTATAAATGGATTTTTTGTCCCAATGAATGATTTAGGTTATTGATACATGAAATGGTCCAAAATTTTCACACCACATTATGAGTCAGTAGGATATTACACATGGGAAAGGTTATTGGTCATAAACTGAGTTATATACCCCTATTTATTCATAATTTTTCATCTTCAACCGTAACTACAACTCTAGCCATTTCTCCATATCCAACCACATTATAATTACTACGATGGAAATACCTACACGTATTATGTGCAATGATATGGTTTCCATTCATTCATCTATGAACCATTTCATAAAAAATGAATATACTCGATTATATAATAACATACGAATCGTAATGTGTAATTTTAAA
The DNA here is from genome assembly GCA_963277665.1 of Viscum album. Classification (NCBI taxonomy): domain Eukaryota; kingdom Viridiplantae; phylum Streptophyta; class Magnoliopsida; order Santalales; family Viscaceae; genus Viscum; species Viscum album. The sequence continues at coordinate 1,273,442,383 of OY728137.1, read as the reverse complement.
ACTAGTGAAACACATAACATAAATTGACAAACACATGCATAGATAATCTCAAACTCATAAAATTGGTTTCTTTGGGAATAATCTAAAAGTTACTCATTGATTTATTTTAACTAATCTATGTTTTGTAAATATAGTTTTCATGTTTTATACTAAGATTTCTCTAATACCAACATTAATGTCCCTAAACCTACTAACCTAGAACTAGTTGTTATTTTATTATTATTTCACATGATACAAGATATCACATCCCAACGGACTGAATAATTTATTAGTTTGAAAAAAACATTATTGAGTTTCAAATTACATTTTAAAACCAAAAATTAAATATAGTATTTTATTTGATAACATCATAGTACCTTTTAACATATACCTATATTTCAATCATAAAATATTTATGTGTATTCTAGCGAATGAAAAAATTATCAATATTTGAGAATTGATGCTCGGATATGGATTTCATAAAACAGAAGTTAAATATTTCTTGAATAATATGGAAATAATAAATTGTAATAAAATAATTACATTAAAATAATTTAATGATCTAGAATATTATCCCTGGATATCATAATATATAAAATTATCACATAGAAATCACTAACTAATTTCATAATTATGGAATGAATAATTCAAAAATTCTGATTAATACTGCTTAGGATTTTATATAGTGAATATCTGTTTTCATTCATTAAAATTGCATCATTTTTTGCAGAATACCTCAAACATTACCTAAATGGACTCCCAAAGACCATATTGATTTAGTGAATTTAGAAATATATAATCATAAACACTGGTACATAAATGAAAGAAATTATCTCCCACTAGGTTCTTTATGACTAGAACCCTTATTAGACACATCATTAATTATACATATCTTCATAACCTAGGGAATTGAAACATAATAATGTGTGAGATCATATTTTCAGTAAGTGTAAATAAGGAAGATATGTAAGAATAAACATATTCATAAGGGTATTATAATGGGATTATGACATTAAAATATAATAACTAGCATAAAAAATATAATAAATAAGAATCATGAAATAACTACTGGCAGTTCATAAGACATGAATCATATGGGAATTAAGAGCATAATCCATGAAATAATAACATAAGAATAAGTCATTGAATTATGGTAGACTCATAAACATTTATTATCATTCACTATATTTTGAGGCTCATTATAAAAACATAACAAGGAAATTCATGGGGATTACACCAACTAGGAGGGAGACTCCGTCACCCCAGTCAAAATCATTTACATATAATGGATTAGTTTTCCCTATATTACCATTGTGGATTGGGTTTCCCCATCTTCCCACAGTGGATCAGGTTTCCCCAACATCCAATATTATATCTTGTTTCCCCATCGTCCCATAGTGGATCAAGTTTCCCCATTATCCCATAGTGGACTAGTTTCCCCTAACTTCCAATATTGGATTAATCGATTTGAATTTAATACCATCATTATATCATGAGATATAAATATTTACCCAATTAATTGGAGGGAGAAATAGGTCCCACCCATATTATAATTAAATATTACATACCTCTTCCAAAAGATCATAAAAAATCATATCATAACCTATGAAATTAAATGGGTGTCAGGAACATGTAATCACATCCTAAAATATGAAAAAAAAATATTAGTTTCATAATCCTTTCATCAAAGCATATCCTATGAAATGAAGTAGGTTTCATCATAATATAACATGTAAAAGTGAAACGAGTTTCATAAAAATCATGTCATCAAAACATAAACCATTTAGAAAAATAATATGAATAAGACCTATAAGTCATTTAAAAAAAAGGCATGAGTAAGAACAATATATGATATATTACCTAGAAAATAATTTCGTAATATATTTTAAAATAATTTCATAAGTGAAATTCCCTTTTTTCTTTGAATTTTCTTTAAAACGTAAAAACTTTTCAAGAAGTTTTTTAAAATATATTTGAAAACATATAAAGTAATCTTTGAAACCATAAAAAACATCAAATAATTTTCCTTTGAAAATGGGATAAAAATATGATATTTAAAATATTTTTGAAAACATTTTAGAAAACACTATTTTTTTTGAAATTCATGGCTATGTCTCATATAAGGAAAATTAAAACAAACAAATTTACTTATATAATAACTATTGGAACATAAAAACCATGAAATATAGATAAAAAAATGGATGTGTAAATACTAATATATTTAATGATAAAAATCATAGAATATATTCATGGGAATTACATACAACACATAAAATAAATGAGTGGGGAATAGTGCATAAATCATATAGAAATAATGTGAGACGAGAAATCCCCTTACCTTATTCCATGACTCTCGTTATAATTGTTCAAACATCCTATATAATAAATATTTTTTATTATAAATATACCATAGAACCATATTATTATATCTAACTCCATAAATTGCTTTATATTTCCCACTTATTAATACATCAAATTAATGTTATGTTTTATGTATTATCTTCTTTGTTTTTTGCATGTGTCTTAGTTTGTTATATTTTGGGTCCTCAAACAGATATAATAATTTAAATAATGTAGAAAATCAAAGAAATATAATTTATATTAAGTATTTATTTATTTATAATAATCAATGAAATCGAGTAATATGAAATGAAATGCACTGTTCATATAGATGGTAGACCATATATATGCATGGACGTTGTTTCTGTTTAATTATTGTATTGAAAAAAAGAAAATAATTGTAAAATATGTAAATATATATACTAATTAAAGTATAATTATTATTTCATATATATAATTTTTGTTTATTTAACCCATAATTAATATATTCCATGTATATAATGAACCAATCACATTACTTAGAGGAGGATGTAGTCCACACTTCCCGAAAAAATTTATCTTATTTTCACAAGATGGAATGCATGAAGTTATGTGTTATATAATAATTTTATAAGAATAAATAATTAAAAAAATATCATAAATATAAAATTAAAACATATTTTCCATTATAATTCCCAGCAATGATAGGTGTTAAAGAAAAACCAAACAACATTGATTTACGAGGTAATAGTTCAGTGTACACAAGAATGATAAGTTCGTTACCCATTAGATGGAAGTGTGTGTCAGTGTATGTACAATCATCAGAATGGAATATTATAAGTATATTTATGATACTTATTATGTTATATAATAATATAATAATAATATTTTAGGGGGTTTAGAATGAAAACAAATCAATAGAGCTTAAGGAAAGAAGTTACCTCTTTTTTGGGTAATTCCTTTTGGTTTTCACCAAAGGGATTCCCTGGATGAATTTATGAAAAAAGGAGGATTATAGAATGAATTTAGGGATCTTGTGAAGATATTTTTTCCATTTTATTAATAAAAATTTCTTGATAGGTTTGAATAAGTGGGATGGGTGTGTTCTATTTTATAGTGGAGGATGAGTGACTTACTTACAAATTTTTGAAAAGCTAATTCAACTCACATTTTTTTGATGCAAAGTGGATATTATAGTGGAAAAAATCATATAAAAGGGAATATATAGTATATATTTTAACATATAATTAATTTCTTCAAGTTTCTAGGTCATTTTTGGGCTTTCAATTAAAGGTATTGTTCTTTGTTAAGCTTTTTTTACTTACTGAAATTAATTTTCAATGACTTTCAATAAAGTTTTGATAAAAAAACTATGATTAAATTATAAAAAATTATTAGTTATTGTAACTAAAAATAATAAATACATTATTTGAATTTTTATCACATAATTTTTATAAATTAATTTAATATTAATTCCATATACGTGTCACGATAGTGGGTTTCTTAAGAAACAATGTTTAAAAGTTTGAGATATTTTTATTTCCAATATCAATTTGATATTTGTTACAATTACCTAAAATAAATATATTTATTAATAATTGACATAATTAAACTTTAAAAATACAATTAAAAAATAATTTATCAATATAAATTAATTTTACAAAAAATAATTTTTGAATTAAAATTCAGTATTTTTCACTATTCATCTAAAAATAATGTTTTTCAGTATAATATCTAAAATTAACCCTAAGATAATCATGATAATATAAATTCAAAAATTAAGTTTATTTTTTCATATTAATTTTATTAATGTGTCTAAAATTAATTTTTGTATCTTCTAAAAATGGAAATAAAAATAATTTCTTTTAAAAAAATAGTATTTTTAAATATATAAAGGCTTTAATAAATAAATTATGCCTTATTATCAATATGTTTTATTTATATAAATTAATTATAAATAATAATTATAATTTATTTAACACTATTCTTATTAATATGTTTAATGTCTATTTTAGGACTAATCTCTTTGAATAGTTATAGTAATAATATTTTCTTTCATAATAAATGAGTGCTGCATGAAATGTAAGGCAAGTTAGTGTAGTGTGTAGAAAAACAATAAATTAGTATAAACATTAAATAATGTTTGACTTATTGTTGAATGAAATTTATGATATCCAAGAAAATTAATTTATTCGGGAAGAAATTAATGGGTTTATAAAAAATATGGTGTTATATTCTACCCCTCATAAAATGAAATTCACCCTCAAAATTCTATAATATGAAAAAAAATGAGGCTACTTCTGGATCATCATATCCAAATATTACCACATATTATCCTCTAATTGGTGGTTTCTCCACAAAACTTTGATTTTCTTCATAAGAAAGATCCACCTCCAGCGGTATGAGTTCCATGTTCATTACATGTGAAGGGTTGGACAAGTACTTCCTCAAGAGAGATACATGGAACACATCATGGAATTGGGAGTGATATAGAGAATGTTATAAGAGAAATTCCAATTTTATGATACGAACAAAATCTCAAAGAGACTGATATACCTAAGGATTATTTTATCATTCTTTGTGAAAATCATAACCTTCAAAAAATGGAGAAATTAAAAGAAAAAATTTATCACTAACATAAAATTCTATGTCACACTAATGGTTATCAACATCACTTTTCTTCCAACTTTAATTTTCCTTGATATGATGCTGAATGGTTCTAACCTTATTTTCCATTAATTTAGCTACCACAGGTCCCAATATATTTCCTTCTCCAACTTCATCCTAGAATTTTTGAGATCAACATTTCTTCAAATAGGTGAATTCATAAGGAGCCATCTAAATGCTTGAGTAGAAGCTATTATTGTTAGAAAACTCAACTAGAATATGGTATTGATCCCAACCACATTATAAATCCATCAAAAAAGATATCAACATATCTTATAGGGTTTAAATTTTTCTTTCAAACTGACCATCCATCCAGGGATGATAAGGAGTGCTAAAATTCAATTTTTTGCCAATTTCATTATGAAGACTTCACCAAACAATGAGGTAATCCATGGATCCTGATCACATACAGTAGAAGGTGGTACACCTTTAAACCTTACCACTTCCATAATTTATATCCCATAAATATGATCCATATTGCAGTATTATCAAATATCAATGAAGTTCACTTACTTAATAAGGTGATAAACTACCTCCCATATAGAATCAATCCCTTTAGAAGGTTTGGGGAGTCAAATGAAAATATACGAAGTGATGTTATCCTATTTCCATTCAGTTCTAGGTAGTGGATGAAATATCCCCTTAATCTTTTTTCATTATGCCTTAACTTGCTACCATTCCAAGCAATGAGAAACAAACTCTATGATATCTATGTTCATGAAATTCCAATAGAAGTATTCCATTAAATATATATGTATAACCATAATTCTAGGATTAATTGAGATTAAAGAACTATGTTCTTCTGTTAAAAAAATATTTCCTCAAATCCATTATTGAATGAACACATACACGATTTTTTAACCATATAATTTCATCTTGAGCAATATTAAATGCAAGAAAATTTATAACCTTTTTTTCAACTTTAAATCTTCATCCTTAACCTCTTTAATATTAATTATGATAGAAGATTGAACATTAAATTAGGCAACATAATATTTCTCCCCTTAATTCAGGATTTTTAATTCCATCATTTTTAATTCCATAAGTATTAGATCTATTGGTATACTCATCATGGATAATCTAGAATGATCATTTTGCCTCAAAGCATTAGCCACATTGTTTGATTTCCCAAGGTGGTAATGTAATTAGAATTTAAAATCATAATCAGATCTAACCATATTATCTAGTTCATATTCAAATAATTATGTGTGAATATATATTTTACACTTTTATGATAAATTTATATCTCAAATGTTTCCCTATAAAGATAGTTCCTCCATATATTTAATGCAAAAATTACCACTACTAAATCCAAATCACGATTTGGATAATATTTCTTGTGGGTCTCCAATTTTTGTGCGGCATAAGCAATAACCATGTTTTTATTTATAAGAATGCATCAAAACACCCTTTTTATGTAACACTATAGATGAAAATTCCATCTCCACTATAGGGTTATTTAAGCATAGATGAACCAAAAAACCATTCCTTTAGTTCCTTGGAGTTTTCATAACATTCATTTATCTATCAGAACTAGGAACCCTTTCGGGTTAACTTTTTCAAAGGATTCTATATGATGAATAAATTCTCCAAAACCAATCAATAATATCTAGCTAATCCTAGAAAACTATGTATCTCATTCACCATGGTAGGTTTAGGTAAACATTAAATAGCCTTCTTCTTTGATGGATATACTGATATACAATAAAATGATATTATGTTACCGAAAACTGAAACCATTTGTACCCAAAATTCACACTATGTAAAATTTTCATACAATTTATCCTTCATTAGGTTATTTATTACAATTATCATGTGGTATTCATTATCTTCCATTCTATCTGAATATATAATAATATCATTTAAAAAAATATGAAAAAAATTTCTAAGTAATCCCTAAAGACTCTATTTATAAAATCCATGAAGACAGATGGGGAACTAATAATACATAAATGCATCACTATATGTTCATTGTGTCCATACCACGTATAGAATTCAGTCTAGGGTATGTTATCTTTCTTGACCCTAAATTTAAGATATCCAAAATTAAGGTTAATCATGGAAAGGTAATTAGTACCACACAGTTGATCAACCAAGTCATCAATATGGGAAAGATGATACTTATTCGGGATTGTGATCTTTTTCAACTTATGATAATCAATGAAGAGTCTCATTGATCCATATTTATTTTTCAAAATAAGAATTGATGAACCCCAAGGTGAAACACTTGGCTGGATGAATCCCTTACCAAGCTTTTGTTGGAGTTTCTTCTTTAATTCTTATAACTAAATTGGGTACACTCTATAAGGAGTCTTCGAAATTATTGTGGAAACATGTATAAGTTCTATTGAGAAGTTGAATTCATTTTTTTGTTTAAGTAATGGAATATCTTCCATAAACACATCAACAAATTCCAAAAAAATGGGCATATCATTGATGTCGAGTTTCTCTCTAACCATTTGAGATAAACATTCATTCTAAATGGGGATTGAGACAAAGAAACTGGTTGTAATCTCTGTTGGATGTTCATACTTATCATTACATCGATAGATGATCATAGGTTGGGATTGAAATATAAAACAAAACTTATATTCCTAAAAACATAATATGGGGTTTATGTGGACAAATCTAATACATTCCTACGATGACATCAAATTCAACAAAAGGAAGAATGAAAATATTTGATCGAATAATATTCCCACAAATTTTAACAGAAGATGAATCATAGACTTGAGATGGAATCATCATACCATTATAAGGCTACACTTCTAATTGCATATCTAATCACTTTTAAGAATATTAATACCCTAAGAAAATTCTTTAGATATGAAAGAGTTGGTGGATATAGAATCAAATAAGACGTTATTAGTTATAGATTGGATGATAAGTGTACCTTTCAACAAGCTATTATCACACACATTATCAGAAACAGTGATCACATGAGATTTCCCATTTTCCCATAGTTTAAGAGGTTTCTAATTCTTGTCATCATCAATAAAAATTTATTTTGGAAAATAGTTTTCATACTTCACATACTCCTTACACATGAAGCCCTAATGTTTGGGAGCTGCATTCAATGATGATTTCTCTTTATTTGGATAATTATTCAACTTCTTATCATCAGTTCAAAAATCAATTTCTTTATAGCCTTACCATCAGCAATTAAAACATTTATTAAACCCCATAAGGAAATTTAATCCATAATTATTTTAACACATGTTGAATAAATAAAGGATCATATATTTATCGTCTTGTTTTTTTATAATTTCCTTTCAAATCCATCTTCCTTTTCTTGTTCAAACCATGAGATTGCTATGTAACTTGAACAACCTTTTAAAATTTGATTTCACATCATACAATCATATTGTAGCTACAAATGTATCTTATGGCCAATTCACTTTTTGAAAGTTGTATTTATGCCACTGATGAACCTACCCACATCAGTTTCGGGTTGAATGATAATTTCAAAAGTGTACCTCAAATGTCTTGTCAAAGTAGCCTCATAGGTACCAATGGATTCATTATCCTTTTTCTTCAACTCAAGGAACTACATTTGAATATTTTTAGGAATTACACTAGGTAACTACTTATTGAATTATAAGTTCTTGAACTCATCCCATTCAATGAATTCAATTTCATTTTTCTTCTTTGTGTTATTGATTAGAGTCAAGTAATGATCATCTTCACCATCTAAATATTAAATATTCAGAATGAATTTATCATATTCCAAACACTAGATAATGGATAATAACTTTTCTATTATACAAATCCATTTTTCAACTATAAGTGTATCATAAGACCCAAAAAAATAATGTGGAAGTTTCGTCATGAAGGACATGATAGAATGTTGTTCCCTCTATTTCTCATTTTGAATATAAACATGATTCATAATTTGAGAATGTTTTGTGAGAATATAAAATAGATTTTTCATTCCAGATTCCATATAGTTTAGATTCTCAGGAGGGCAATCATTTCATTTTCTAGTGCAGTAACCATTAATTCATTTCATTGGGGGTTATATCCATTAACTAATACAAAAAAGAATGTAGTAAGAAATTGTATTCAAAATGATGAAGCACATAATACGAAGAATCCATGTATATGAAATCTAAATTACGACACATTTTTTAATATATGAAAACATAGTTTTTTCCATGGTTATTAAAATCTAATTCATATTTAATCCTTTATGATGGTTCATAATGAGTTTGTTAATTCTTATGGAATATACCTAGGGAGTGTCAAACTGGGTGTGTAGAAAGGCCCATTCTCATGCAATAGTTCTAGATTCATTCCCAAAAAATAGTATGTTTTTAAGGATATTACCCCTATGTTCATCTATTATAAATCCATATCCACTAGTAGTATCCAAAAAATTTCATGTCTAGGAAAATACACACTTTATCAGTTTACCAAAATTCATAGACATTTTATTATTATTTTCGTCATCCTTAGACTTTTCCATAGAAATGGCCTTAGGGTTCTAATTAGGGTTTTATTATCTTAGTTTTCAAAGTTTAACTAAAATGTTTCTCATATAAAAACTACAGAAACCATATGTTTTTATATGTTAACATTACATCATTTTTTATGGAATACATAAAAAATCACATAAATGAATTCCTAAAGACCGAATTTGTTTAGTTCCTCTAGAAAGATGGAAACATATACACTGGTACATAAGTGAGAAACACTATCTCCTATTAGTTTCATCCAATTTAGAACCCTTCTAAGACACATCAAACATAACACATATCATTGTAACATTGGTAATGGAAAAATTAAAAGGCGTGTGCTCGGATGTTCAATAAGGGTAAACAAGGGAGATATATAAGAATAAACATTAAGATAAGGGTATGAGAACGTGATCATGATAATATAAGATCACACCCATCATGTCAAAGATAATGAAAATGAATCTTGTAATAAATATTGTAAGTTCATAATACATGAATTATACAGCAATCAAGAGCATAATCCATGAAATCATAACATATGATTAAGACATTGAATTGTGATAGACACATACAGATGTAATATCATTCCATATAAGTCAAGGTGAATTTCCAAATCTTAATAGGGAACTTCATGGGGACTACACTTACTATGCAGGACACAACAATATCCCTAGTCATAGTCCTTTCATTTTAAGGGATCAAGTTTCCCCATCTTCCCATTGTGGACCCGGTGTACCCATCTTCCCATAGTGGATAGGGCTTCTCCAACATCTTATAGTGGTTCAGGTATCTCCATATTCCCATATTGGATCGAGTCTCCCTATATTCCCATAGGAGATGAATCCCATCAAATTTAATTCCATAATTATATCATGTGATATAAATCATTACCCAATGCATTGGAGGAAGATAAATGTCCCACCCATCTCATAATGAAATCATACAACCATGTTCCCCAAGATCATAAAAAAATAAAATCAAAATAGTGAAATGAAATGGGTTTAATAAACATGTAATAATATTATATCCTATAGAAAAATTAGTTTTCACAATCATTTCATCATAATATCACCTATGAATAGAATAGGGTTCCATAAGAATATAACCTATGAAAGAGTAATAGGTTTCATAAAAATCATTCTTCAAAAACATAATCCATTTAGAGAAAGTGTATGAATGAAATATTTGGATTATTTCCCAATAAATGAATGATTAACACTAACAGATTTCATCTTCTATGGAAAATAATTTTGGATGATCCTTGAAAATCATTAAGAAAATATCCTTTCTTCTTCGAATTTTTTTTAAAACAAAAAATAATTAAAAAAATAATGGAAAATAGATTAAAAAATTATAAAAAAATATAGAAAACCATAATACATTTTTAAAATCAGTTTACCTTTAAATTATCTAAAAATATAATCTTTAAAAAAATTCTTTCAAACAATTTTGGAAACATGGTCTTCTGAAATTCATGAAATGTGTCTCAAAGAAGGAAAATTAAGACATCACTACTTTATCGATTTGGTAACTTTTGAATCACAAAGGAAGATCTTAATATGGATATATAAATAGCCATTCATTTAAAGATACCCATCATAGAATATATCTCTGGAAGTATGTACACCACACAAATGAAATGAGTAGTGAATAAGGTAGAAATATCACAAAAATAAAAATGAGACATGAAATATCCTTACCTAATGTATTGAATCTCACCATACTCATTAAAACCTCTTGAATAATAAATTTAAATTTATTTTAAATGTACCAAATAATCATATTCTAATATATACTACCATATTTTACTTTATATTACCCACTTATTAACACTCCCCTGTTATGTTTGTGTTTTAGGTAATATCCTCTTTGTTTTTCACATGAATCATTATTTGTTATATTTTTGGTCCTCATATTTATAATAGGATTAGAAGAATATAAAACATGATATAAATATGATTTATATTCAGTATATATATATATAATAATCTTTGAAAGATAAAAATATGAAATTTAATACACCATTCCAGGAGACGGTTGGCTGTGGATACGCATGACCCCAATTTCTATTAAATTATCATATTAAGAAAAATAAATTAAATGACATATATATATATATATATAAATTTTAGTAGAACAATTATGTCATATATATCATTTATGTTTAAATAACCCACCTATAATACATTCTTGGAAGAGTGTGAATAAATCACATCAAATTGAGGAGGCGGCATACCACACTTCCCCAAATGAAATTACCATAGTTAAAAAAATGGAAAGTATAAAGGTATATATATGCCCTATATTTTCAGAAATTAACATTACATATCTTTTTTGGAATACATAAAACATTATACAAAAAAACTCCCAAATAATGTACTAGTCTCATGACTTTGGAAACATGAAAACATAAACACTGATACATAAGTGAGCAATATTGTCTCATACTAGGACCTTCTTGACTAGAACCCTTATAAGACACATAGAAAATAATAAATATATTCATTTCCTATGGAAGGAAACATAAAAAAGAGTTGAGTTCAAATGATAAGTAAGGGTAAATAAGGGATATATGTAATCATAATCATGATCATAAGGGAATGATAATGGTATCATGAAAATAGAATATCATACTCTACATATCAATGATAATAAACATGAATCTTGTCACAAATCATGGTAATTCACAAGATATGAATCATAAAAAAAATTAACATAATCCATGAAAGAATAATATAGGAATAAAATATGGAATTATGGTAGAAACATAAGCATATAATATATTTTCCATAGTAATAATGGCATCACAACCAAGGCCATCCGGGGGGATAAATTCATTTACGGAACTGAGTTCTCACCTTTCTTCATCTAGGTATTACTAAACCGAGTCCACTCCTTGTTCCAACACTATGTTACTAAATCATGTTCACTTTTCATTCTATACTTGTATTATTGAACCAATTTCATTTATCATTACATACATATAATACTAAACCGAGTGTTGGATCGAAATATGAATGTAGATGCTCAATATACAAGAGGTGGGGGGGGGGTAAATTATATCCTTTAGAAATTTATTTAGAACCACTAAAGTAGATATAAAACATTCTATGTTTAACAATTCTAAATAAGGTAAATTCCCAAGACCTCTTAGTTCTACACACTTGATAGCTTCCAAATATATGGTTCCAGGAATGTAAGAAAAAGAAAAGTTTACTAGGAAAAAGATTCTATCTTAAAGAGTATAGAATTTCACTATTCAGAGTATACAAGTACAAGAAAGTATAAGATATTTGTACATTAATTATTAATCAAAATGCAGAATAAAATAAACTTGAAACAATACAAGTAAAAATAATGAAATATTTTAACCGAAAGAGTAGGGTATCCAACAAACTTGGATAAAGGTCCCATGATTTATACTTTCAAGAAGGTCTATCTCACCCACACCATGGTAATCCCTCGATAGAAATATCATTGTCTGTCTGGCTATCCCCGCAAGCCCTTGAACTTCAAGGTAGTCTAAATATATATCTTCCTTATCAAGGAAGTCTAAAAACATTAAGGTAGTCAGAACCTTTATATTCTAATCCCTGGAAGCCCTCAAACGTTAATGTAGTTAGTACCTATATCTTCTTATCCATGGAAGCCCTCAATTGTACACAGTAATAATCAGAGTCGCACGAAGCAAGATGAATAAGATGATCAGTATACACAAAGCATGAGACTCTCTCTCTCTAGAAATTACTTTACCAGCATGTAACATCTAGAGTGATCAACATGTATCACATGTTTTTGAGCTTGATCAAATGAGATCCTATTATAAGAACATCTCAAATGGTCGACTCCCTCCTCCAATGGTCATATTTTTCCTTGAATCTCAAAAGGACCTATACACGTGACACACAAAAAATGGTCAATTAGAAATAGAATGAACGACAATGTTTCATAACTATAACATGGGTGAGAAAAATATGATTGCTTAACCAAATCCAAATTTTGGACCATGATTTTTTTTCAAATTCTATGAAGATAAAAATTTAGAGTCTATATTACATGGATATTCAGATTCTGTTTTTAAAGGAATTCTTAAATCAGAATTCTATAGACTTTGGAGTCTGAATTCCATGTAATTAAAAATTTAAATTTCCAAGAATTTGGAATCTAAATTTTAGAGGATTTAGAATCTCAATTTAATAGAATTTGGTAGCTGAATTAAAAAAATTTGGAATCTGAATTTCATTGAATTTTAAATATGAATTTTGATAATTTGGAATCAGAATTTCAAAAAATTTGGAATCAGGATTTAAAGAATTCCGAATCTGAATTTCATAGAATTCAGAATTTGAATCCAATGAATTTAGAGTCTGAATTTCAGAGAATTTAGAGTATAAATTTTAGAGATTTTTGAGTCTGAATTTTATAGAATTCAGAATCTAAATTTCAGTAAATTCAGAATCTGAATTTCAAAGAATTCTGAACCTAAATTTCAGAGAATTCAGAATCTGAACTTCAGAGGATATAAGAGTTTGAATTCAAAACCAAAAATCAAAATACTCTATATCTATGTATTTATATGATTCTGAGTTTTTTAGATATGAAACTTATTTTTTCACTTAGAAATAAAAAGAGTTAGATTTAATGAAATTATATCATAAACAATAAAAACAATGATAGGGGGAAAATTTCCTTGGGAAGGAAAATTTTCCTTAATAGGATAAATCTTATAGGAAATAAAATTTGACTTCAGATAGAGTGTTTGTAATTTTAAAAACATAAAGTAATGAAAATGTCATAAATAAAACTTATTGACTCAAAAATATCCCCCGTTTTTTAAAGCAAAAACATACATTCTAAAAAGAATCTAAGGACATAGAAATTTTATAGACATGAAAATAAAAACTTTTCTCCCTTTACTTATGGATCATAGTGAATATGACTAACTCCCCCTAATTCTTCGGAATCACTACGAATAATATTCTTGATTTCCTAAATGAGGTTTCACATTATCTTGTATACAAAAATCATCACTTATAATAACATTACTTTAGATGAAATCCCCCTTACATAGGGAAATCTCTTATTTACTTTGTATTCTTTTTATCATTCCTTTCACCCTCTTTGTGATTTTCAAAACGGAATAAAGAGTATGAAAAAAATTTGTACCTAAAAATTTAGTACTAAACAACCACAAAATAATATATAAAGAACAACCAAAATTTAATTAATGTTGAAAGAATTTGTACAAGGAAAAATACAAAAGAAATATCATAATGGAATGAAATTATCCTACTTTATCCTTTGGCATTAGCTACTTCACAATGGTTTTTAGCTTTTTGAGCTACTTTTGATCTTATACCATGTGCTTGAGTAGCTAATCCTAATGTTCACTTTTCTTTTCTAAGGAATTAACCTTTTATTCTTAAGCCTTAAAATATTCTTCTTTAGCTTTCAACACTTCATCTTTCTTAACAAGCTTCTCTTCAATCTCAATTAAGAGATCCCTTTCTCTCATCCAATTCATGGACAAAGAATTAAGATTTTCATTCAGATCATTAACTTCATGCTTCCAAGTAGTCTATTCTAGACTTGACTTTTCCTCAAAACTATTTGATATATCCTTGATCATCCCATCTTTAGTATAAAACAAATCATTGAAATTATCCTGAAATTCATGAAAGATTCTCATTTCATCGATTGTCTTCTTTGTCTAGATTGTAATCTTCTTGAGAGATCATTTATGAGCCCCGTATTTAATGAGATTGTGTTTAAATCTGCCACTAGTGTGACACATTTTCCCGTAACCATGGAAACTGAATCTTATTTCTTATTTATCATATGCTGAAGCATCTAGCATCTTGAGTATATGATTGAGAATAAGGGAATAGTACCAACTAGCTTCTTCAATGACTGAACAAAAAAATCATGTCCAAGGGAAGATGATTCTTGAATCTGAGTGTTTGGTTGGTGAGGATTATTTTTCTGTGTCCTCAGATTTCATCATTGATAATGCACCTACAACTTTATTCTTCACCACAAATTTACTTGGTGTATCTACTGTCACCTCCTTTCCCTTATCCACTCTCGTAATGATATCTTGTTCTTTTTTAGATTCATGTTTACTATCTGATAGCTGAACAATCTCGTCATCCTTAACTTTTTCTTTCATTGCATCAACCACTTGATCTTCTAACTAAATTAAATCTTGATTACTTCTTTCTTCTTCAGAAGGGTTTTTTACCTCTTCTTGATTCTTCTCTTCATTACCTGGTGTAGCAAGTATTGAGGATTCAGTTGGGGATGTTCGGATCGACAGTTTACAGAGGGAATTTCCTTCTAATGGTAATATTCAACATGCATTATTATATCTTCTAAATCACCACTTTCTTATTCTTATTATTCTTCAATTATTTCTTCTTCATGATGTGATTCTGGAATCACCACTTTTTTTCCTAGAGTCTCTGGTAAAGGTTCTAATAAAAATGATTTTGGTACTGGAATTTGTTTACATGCTTTCTCAGCATCCTCGAGAAGTGATTGAAAAATATCAGCCTAATATATCTTCTTATTTTTCGTCTCCTATTTCTGTTGCTTCTCAAGCTCTTCAAATTCCTTTATTCTTAAATATTTGGCTTTAGTTGGGTCCACACCAAAATTAGGCTCCCCTTCTTTCCAGTTTTACTTAACCTATCTCCACTTAGCCACTACTTCATCAGGATATGCTTTTTTCTTCTTTGGCTTCGGTGGTGCTAACTAAGTATCCTTAGCCACATGGGTATTTCTTTTCTCATCCAGTTTATTATCATTTCCCTTCCTTCCACAGTTTTTAGAGGGTTCAACCAATTTCATATTCTTTGACAAATCTTCTAATTATTCTTCAGATAGATCAAAAAAATCTCTGGATTCCCAGGAAAAACCAATTTTCATTCTCCTTAGAGTGTCATCACTTACCAAAATTACCCTGTAATTTTTCAACTAGGACTTCTAAGGAATTTTGAATGAATCTACACAAAAGAACTATAATCATTTTAGAATAGTTGGATACATAATTATTTATGATATCAGATTTCCATTTGTGATATTCTCAATTATTATCAAAACATACTTGACTAGGTTAGTCTTCCTGAGGTTCACCAAGAAATTTAATATGCCGATATCACTCTTCTTCAAAGTATCCTTATCTCTATTCCTTGGAATAATAAATCCTTGAACCCATAATTCAAGAATCCATAAGTTTTTTGATAGATGAACAATCTTCGGAGTCTTCACTCCTTTCAAGCCAAGACACTTAATAGTTTTTTCTTTATCAAAAGATCTTGAAACATTAGGAAATTTCTGATTATAGAATTATTATTCACCTTCACAAGTAATTCCAATCAGACTTGCTTCCTTGCTGTAAGAAAGATAGTAGGACATTCCATTCCACTTGAAATAAAACATGTCTCTACCTTCTTCCTTGAAGAAACATGTCATCTCATAGAACTCAATCAATATGTCCAGATATACTAGATCCTGGGCTCTTGGTTTTGATACACATACCCTCTCTCAACCATTTATATTGACATTATTATATTTGATCGAGTCATAATTTTCATAAAATATTAGATCGACCATCCATTCTCTATATATCTGCCACTCAGATATTTCCTTAACAGTCAATATTTCTTTTTAGAGAGAGGCTTCATCATACATTTGGAACTGAGGAAAATATTGATGATTTGGAATGTCTATAAGTACAGAGATAGATCTTCAACAAACAAAAGGTTGAAAAACCTATGTGGAACAAGCATCTGAGGGGGGGGGGGCTTTATATACCCGATTGAGGCGACTGTTCAACTTCCATGGTTGAGAAAATAGTTGAAAAATTTATAACCAAATCTAACGGTTGAGAAGATAACCAAAGAAGGATTTCTATAGGTTCTGATCATTTGAGGGTTTTTAAGAAAAACATTAAGATTTTTGTAAATTTCAATCCGAGAAATTTAAAAAAAATTAAAATACCAATGAGTAAAAAGATGATTATAAAAACTTAGGAAAGAAAATATGCCTTTCAGATTACTTAGGAAAAATTATTCGTAATGAGGAAAATTCTTCTTGAAGAACATTATATTTCGTAAAATGACTACAAAAAATTTTAACTATGAAAAAATTTAGATTAAGTAATAATTTTGACTACGAAAGATCTTAGACTACCAAAAAAAATTTATTACGATAATTTTTTTATTATGAAAAGTTTTAGATTAAGAAAAAAAAAATTGACTACAAATTTTTTTGAAAAACAAGTAAATTTACTCCCCCTATGAAATGGAGTTTCTTACTATAAATAGACAGGTTTCAACAAGAAGTTAATATGGAATATTACCTAATGGTTATCATTCTTAAATTCTGTTTAATGAATTCAAATCTATCATATGGTAATGAATTTGTTAAAATATCATAAAGTTTATCTTGCATTTCAATAACTCAAAGAATGATATCTTCTTTTTGTTTGTGATCTCTACGAAAGTGATGCCTAATATCTATGTGTTTTGAAAGAGGTGATGTTCATGGTTTTAACTTAAGGAATTGGTACTAGTATTATCACACAATATTTGTGTTTTGCTTAAAATCATTCCATAGTCTGTGAGTGTGTGTTGCATCCCCAAAACATGAGCACAAAAACTTCCAGCTACTACATATTCGGCTTTAGTAGTGGAAAGTTCTACAGAGTGTTGCTTTTTGTATGACCTAGAAACTAATGAATTTCATAAGAAATGACAAGTTCTGGATGTACTTTTCTTATCCATTATATATCCACCAAATTAAGAATCCAAAAGTATTTTTTAAGACCAAATAATTTCCATAAGTTTAAAAGAGTCCAAATCCATGGTTCCATTTAAGTAGCAGAAAATTCTTTTCACTGTCTATAAATGATATTCCTTAGAATTGGATTAATATCATGTACATCAACATACAAAAAAAATTAATTCAAGACATCTATCTATCGTGTAATGTAAACTTCCTATCATACCTCTAAACAATGTTTGATCTACTGGTTTCCTAGCCTCATCAAGATCAAGTGAATTTGATGTACCAATGGGAGTAATTATACTCTTAGTGTTGTCAAATCCATACATTTCAAGATGATATTTAATATTCTTTTATTGGGATATATAAATTCCCATTGGTTTTTGAGAAATCTAAAAACCAAGGAAAAATGTAACTCACCCATCATACTCATTTCAAACTCATATTTCATTAGATTCACAAAGTAATTAGTTAAATATTGCTAAGTTGAACCAAATATAATGTCATCAACATAGATTTCAACAATAAAAACACTTTACTTATCATTATTTATAAAAATGGTTGGATCAACATTTCCCTAAACAAAATTGTTTTGAAGAAAAAATCCCATATGTCTATCATACCAAGCTCATGGGGCTTGTTTAAGTCTATATAATGCATTGGTAAGTTTGAAAGCATGTTTAGGTTGTTTTGTGTCTTCAAAACCAGGAGGTTGTTCAACAAAAAATTCCACTTGAACATAACCATTAGGGAAATCACATTTAACATCCATTTGAAAATGATTGAAGATAAAGAATGCTGCAAAGGAAAGTAAAATATGAATAGATTTAATTCTAGCTACTGAAGCATAGGTTTCATCATAGTCTATTCCTTCTTGTTGATTATAGACTTTAGCAACCAATCTACCATTATTTCTTACTAAGATTCCATTTTAATGACACTTATTTCTGAAGACCCATTTTACTCCAACAATAAAATTTCCCTTAGGTCATTCAACCATGGTCCAAACTTTATTCATTTTGAATTCATTTAGCTCATCTAGCATAGATTTTATCCAATCATTATCACCTAAAGCTTCATCAGTGATTTTTGGTTCTAATTGGGAAAGGAATGCTAAATACTCTACTTCATTTATTAAGGAACTTCTAGTATTTACAGGTTGATTTACATCACCAATGATGTTATAACTGAGATTATTCTTAATAAACAAATAATTTGGGTTTTATAAAACTTGTTCATCAACATATGGTAGGAAATATTCTGGGTAAAATGCTTCAGAAATATTTTCATGAAAATTTTCCATATCAGAAGGATATTTTATCAAGGGTTGATAATAAATTTTTGAAAACACACACGAAGATGTAGGTTGTGGTTTTTTAAAGACAAAAGGATCAGTTTCATTAAATATAACATGTACTGTTTCTTCAATAGTACAAGTGTTTTTATTAAAAAAATTATATTCCTTGTTGTGTAGTAGCCTAAGAAAATACCTTCATCAGATTTAGGTTAGAATTTATGTAGATTATCTTTAGTATCCATAATTAATACATTGCAACCATTTACCTTGAAGTAGGAAGGTCTAGGTTTTCTACCATTCCAGAACATATAAGGGGTTTTTTTAAGAAATGGTTTAATCAGAACTCGATTTATATTATAACAGGAAATACTTGTCGCTTCAACCCAAAAATGTTTTGCTATCGAATATTCACTCAACATGGTTCTGGTTATCTCTTGAAGAATTTGATTTCTTCTTTCAACAAAACCATTTTCTTATGGATTTCTTGGTGCTGAGAAGTTATGATTAATACCTTTTATACAACAATAAGTTTCTAAATAATAATTTTGAAATTCTCCACCATGATCACTATAAATGGTTATCAAATGAAGATTTTTCTCATTTTTAACTTGGGATCTAAAAAATTTTAAATTATAAAGAGCTTCAGATTTCTTTTCTAGAAAATAGACCCATGTAAATCTAGTGTAATCATCAACTAAGACAAACACATAATATTTTACTCTAATGCTTCCAGTTTATGTTGGACCAAAAAGATTCATACGAACAAAATATAATGCATCAGTAGTTGATACTTCATAGTCTGATTGAAAACATGATTTATGATGGTTTCCATATTTATGAGGATCACAAACTATTGAATAATAAAATCTAAGATCCATTAGATCCTTAACAAGTCTTTTATTAGAGAGTTTTCATTTTTTCCTAAGGTTATAGTGTTTTATCCTTCTATTCCATAACAGATAATGATCTTCCATTGCACTAATAAAAGGTAGATCTTGGCTCCTATGGTCTTCTAAGTTTAGTGCATATACATTCTTTTTCCTGTGGGAAGAAAGAATAAAATATTCCTAGGAATTGGGTACTAAAAATTTATCATTCCTAAAATTTACAAGGTAAACTTAATCACATAACTGAGATATGCTAATATGGGTGTTCTTAAGACCCTTAACTAATAACACATTCTAAATCAATATTTTTCGAAGAAGAAAAATAATACCTATACCAATAAATTCTCCCTGACCATTATCTCCAAATTTTACTTTTCCTACACTCATCTTGATAATATTTTCAAGGAAATTTTATAACCAGTCATGTGATGGGAACATCCACTATCCTTGAACCATGTATTTTTGGTACTATCTTTACTTTCTTGAAAATAAGAGTGTTATAATTTCAGAACCCTAACTTTCTTGGCTCTAGAAACTTCATAAAGAACAATTTTAGGAATCCACATTTTCATTGAAAAAGAATATTTATAAAAACATAAAGAATATGTTTTGTTTAAGGAACATTTTTTCCCAATTCCTGCCATGCAGACACTTAGTGCAGAAAGCATCACTTTTAGGAAAAAAAATAATTATTACTAAAAGCCAGTTTTGAATGAGTATAACTAAATCTAGAATTCTCCCTTAGAGGTTGAATTTGGGAATACATCTTATCAATGTTTTCCTTACCTAAGTTAATGTTTGATAAAAACATCCTCGAGGAAAATATTTCTGACTTTTGTTTAATAACAACTTTTTTATCATAAAAAAATTAGATTTATTACTAGAGTTAGTCTCTAAAATATTTTTCTTAGAAATTACGTTATCTAGATCCTTAAAAAGTTTATCCCTATTAGAATTAATATCCTCATGTGTTTTTGAAATACTTTCAAAATCACAAATTTTCTTATCAAGGTTTTTATAATGATGTAATACTTCTTAGTAAGAATAGAAATTCTATAATTTTCCTTATGAAGATTTTTCTTGACATCATAATTTTTATTCTTAAGAATTTTAGAAAATGTAGACACGTCTTCATAAGTAGGTAAAGTGTTATCTTCATCAGAAGAAGATTCTTCATCTGAGGATTCATAATATTTATTATCACTATAGTTATCATTCAAGGATACATTGGTTATGGATTCAACATTCTATAGCTTGGACATTAGACAATTATTTTCAATAGGTAATCGGGATAATAAGCCAAGATTATTTTGAAAAGAAGAGTCATACTCTAAGGATTCATCAGAAGAGTCTTCCCCACTGTCACTCTAGGTGTAATTATCTTTCAAAAAATTCTTATCTTTTGATTTGTATTATTTTTTTCTATTCTTATTAGAATTATTTTCCTTTCTATCCTTTCTCTTAGGTATAAGAAAATATGGCCTAATATTCCCTACCCTTTGGCCTTCATAACAGGTGATTCAGAGTGTTTTTTATCCTTTATTTCTTTATTCTTATATATATATTGAAAATATTTCTTCCAAACTATCTTGTTCATCTTTAGAGAATGATTAGAATGTTCATTCATAGAATGTTCACATTCACTAGATTCAGATAAAACAGTGACTATCTATGACTTGGATCATACTACCCTTTACGAAGTCTTGAATTTAGTAGTATTAAAGGCTACACATCCATTTCTATTCTTTTTTTGAAATCATCATCTCCTTTTATTCTAGTATCATGTTGAAGAAGATTTCCAAAAATCTCATCATGAGTAATAAGAGATACTTTCCTATTCTCATCAATATCTATTCTCTTATATTCCCACTCATAAGTCATGATTTCTATAATCTTTTCCACAATTGAATCATCATCTAAACCTTTCTCACCCATGGATTGCAAATAGTTAACAATATTCATAAACATTTGTTGAACCTTGCACACTGGTTTTCAACATGGAAATAAAAATTATGTGATATTATTCTCTAAGAATAGATCTTCTAGTTTCTATAACCTTGGATGTACCAAAATGAGTAACCTCCAATCTCTTCTAAATACGACTTACTGCTTCACAAAAACAAACTTGAATAAATATATTCCTGGTCATGGAACACAACAAAGTATTTCGTACATACTAGTTTAGTTGAAACAAAAAATTTTCTTGATTAGTAAAATTTCATACTTCCTTACTAAGAATCTTATAATCTCCAGTAAGAATAACGACGTTTTCCACTCTAGTATTAATAAAAAAATTCATCATACGATCACTCCAATATTCATAATCATTCCCAAAAAATATAGGTGATATAATAGGATTTAGATTATCAATCGAACCAACATTCATTCCTTCTATCTAAAAGAAAATATCATTCCACAAAAACTTGTTAATAATAAATGTTTGTAAACAAGGATAAATATCCTAAGAAAAAAAGTGTACATAACAATGAAATATTGAGCAAGAAAACATATATGTGAATATAATTACTACAGATACCTCCTCTGATTCCAATTGAAGGATCCAAATATGAATGTAGATTCTCAATATACAGGGGGAGGTGAATTGTATCATTTAAAAACTTCTTTTTAACCTTTAAAGTAGATATAAAACTTTCTATGTTTAAGAAGGTTAAACCAGGTAAATTCACAAGACCTCTTAGTTATACAAACATTCTAGGTTCCAGATATATGGTTCCCGAAATGCAACATAAGAAAAGTTTTCAAGGAAAATGATTATACCTCAATGCGTATAGAATAATACTAATCAGAGTATAAAAGTACATGAACGGATAAGATATATCTACATTCCTTATTAATCAAAATGCAACTGAAAATAAACATGAAAAAATACATGTAACAAGTATGAAATATTTTAACCTAAAGAGTAGGGTATCCAACAACTTTGGATAAAGGTCCCTTGATTTATACATTCAAGAAATTCTGTCTTACCCACCCCTAGGTAAGAACTCAATAGGAATATCAGAGTCCACCTTGCGGTCCCCGCAATCCCTAGAACTTTAGGGTAGTAATCACCTCTGTCTTCCTTATCAATGAAGTATTTGAACATTAAGGTAGTGGACACCTCTGTCTTCATATCCCCAGAAGCCCTTGAACATTAAGGTAGTCGGCACCTCTGTCATCCTATACCCGAAAGCCTCAATTGTAAACATAAACAATTGGAGTTTCTTGAAGCAAGATGAAAAAGATATTCATTACACACAAAGCATGAGAGTCTCTTTCCCTAGAAATTACGTCAGTATCATGTAATCTCAAGATTTATCAACAAGTATCAAATGTTTTTGAGATCATTCAAATGAGCTCTTATTTACAGGCACCACTCTATTGGTCATATCCCTCCTCTAATGGTCATATTTTTTGTTGAATCTTATAGAGACCTATACACGTGTCATAGAAACAATGGTAGAATTAGAAACAGAATGAATGACAACATTTCACAACAAAAACATGGGTATGAAAAATATGGTTGCTTAACCAAATCCAATTTTTGGAGTCTAGGAAAAAAATTCATAGTCTATGAAAATAAATATTTGGAGTCTTTATTACATGGATATTTGGATTCTGTTTTTCAAGAAATTCAGAATCAGAATTCTACAGAATTCATAGTCTGAATTCCAAGTATTTAGGAATATGAATTTATGAGAAATAATAATTTGAATTCAGAAAATTCAGAATCTGAATTTCAGAGGATTCAAAATCTAAATTCAAAGAATTCTGAACCATAATTTCAGGGAATTTAGAATATGAATTCAGAGAATTTGGAATCTAAAATTCAGAGAAATAAAAATCTGAATTCAGATAATTTTCAGTATGAATTTCATTCAATTCGAAGTCTGAATTTCAGAAATTTCAGAGTCTGAATTTCATAGAATCTAGAAACATAATTTTAGAGAATTCAGAATCGGAATTTTAGAGAATTTGGAATTTGAATTTCAGATAATTCAGATTCTGAACATTAGAGGAATTCAGAGTTTATATTTAGAACCTGAAAACAAAATACTCTATATCAAAGTATGTATAGTATTATGAGTTTTTTAGATGTGAAACAGAATTTTACACTTAGAAATAAAAAGTGGTAGATTTAGAGAAATTATAACATGAACAATGAAAATAAATATAGATAGAAAATTTCCTTGGGAAGGAAAATTTTCTTTAGGTAGATAAATCTTATAGGAAATGAAATTTTCCTTGAGATAGATTGTTTGTGATTTTCAGAACATAAAAAAATAGAAAAGTCATGAGAAGACCTTATTGACTCAACACCAAGGCAATTTCTCATTCCAACCATGTTTATCTCATGAGATATAAATATTTAACCAATATATTATATGGAGATATTGGTCCCACCCATCTCAAATTGAAATCATTCAATATTGTGCCACAAAATCATAAATAATCATATCATAACCCAGGAAATGAAATGGGTATCATAGTCACGTAGAAATATCATAAAATATGGAAAAGGATATAGGATTCACATTTCTTAAAAATAATAACCTAGTAAAGGGATAAAAATTTCATAAATATATAAACCATTAATGGGAAACATATTTGATAAACATATAACCCGTGAAAGAGAAACGCGTTTCATAAAGACCATGACATTAATCATAACCCATTCATAGAAAGAATATGAATGGAACCTTAAATAATTTCTTATAAGGGAATGGGTAATATTAAAAAAAATCAACATAGATGTAAAATAATTTTAAAATATATCTCAAAAAAATTTCTGGAAGAAAATAATCTTTCTTCTTTGAAAAATACTTTTAATAAATAAACCATTTGAAAATAATTTTCATAGAAAATACCATGGAAAATTAAAAAGAAGAATTAAAATACTTTTTAAAATACTTTTCCTTGAAAACATATAAAACTGAACATCAAAAAATTTTAAAAACCATTTTCTTTGAACCAACATTGAAATCATATAAATAAAACATGAAATATTTTTGAAAACCATTTAATTTAAATAATTAGAAAACCTATAAATAATACCTGAAATTATTTTGAAAAAAATTCCTTGAAAACATATAAAAGAATATTAATTTTTTTTGAAAATAATTTTCCTTTCCAATTACTTTTTAAAATATATCTTCAAAATAAATCTTTTAAAAATGCACTTAAAGCATTAAAGAAATGATGATAAGTAAATCCATACATACCGTAAAAGGTAAAAAGAACATTCCTTTTACATGGTAAAATGGTTAGAAAAAAAGTCCCTTCTCAGAAAGTAAGAGGAATATTCCATTGAAGATATTGATGAAAGAAAAAATGGATATAAATTTCTTTTATTTATTATAGGAGAATGGAATAATTTTCATGGAAAGACTTTTTGGAAAATTGAGATTTTTGAATGAAGGGAGGGTAAAGTTGAGATTTATTAAAAACACTGTCTTAAATATATTATGTACCAAAGATTATATAGATGAGATAAATACAGTAAAATACCATGAATAAACTTAGTATAATAGAATTTATTAACTTTTTTATGAGAAATGTTATAATATTTCATCAAAGGAAGCATAAACAAAAATAATCTTGAAAAGTGATGATCTTTTTTCAATAAACTCTTATCACTTGGTAACTTGGGATCATAATATCCATGTAATAAAATAAAATTTCATGAATATTAGAATTTCATTAAAATATGGAGATTCATGATATATAATAGAAAATGTAAGCATATACACCTCAAAATGAATTTAGGCACAAAACAAAATATGAGTCTCATGGAAGGAAAATTGAGACAAAAACTATTTTACGGATTTGGAATCTTTTGGAACATAAACCCCATGAAATAAAGTTAAAGGAATGGATATTTAAATGAAAATAAATTTAAATATAATCATAATTTGTTACATCAATGTTAATTATACACACCACAAAAAAGAAATGGGTTGTGAGTAAATCATGTATCTCATGAAATTAAATTGTGAGATGAATTACCCTTACCTTGTGTCTTGACTCCCTTAGCAATTATAAAAACCACCTATATAATAAATATGAACATATTACCAATATTTTACTGAAAAATATTCTTATATATAATACTAACTATGGTTTTATTATTACCTTATATTATTTGTTTGTTAACAATCCAATGTTAAGGTTTCACATCAGGTAATATTCCCTTTATTCTTCGCATGTGTCTTAATTTTTTATATCATTATTCCTTATACATATATCAATATTCTATAATGTAAATTATGATATAAATATAACTTATATACACTATATGGGTATTCTAATAATATATAGAATATATAATTATGAAATGTAATACATCATTCATGGAGATGGTAAGCCGTATATACACATGAACACTGTTTTCAATTTTATTATCATACTGAAAGAATGAATGAAAATGACATATAAGTATCTATATATTTATAAATAAAATTATTCCATTAGATTTATTATATAATATATATCATATATATTCACTAAATCAATCCTTAATACATTACATGTAGTGAATTAATGAATCACATCACTTTGAGGGGTAGTAGTTCACACTTCCTCAAACAAAATTATAATATTAACCCAAAATGGAATGTATAAATACATGTGTTGTAAAAGAATAAAAAAATTACAGAAATAATAAATATAATATAAAATATATATAATCATATTTTCCATCATAATTTAGACCATCATAGGTGGTAAAAAGAAAATAAACAATCAGTATTTTGCGAGGCGATAGTTCCTTATACACATAAAAAATATGTTCAATACCCATTAGATGGAGGTGTGTGTATGTGTAAGTAACAAAACTATAAAAAAATAGTATATATATGACAATATTTTTATAAATTTATGTAATTAATATAGTGGAGGGGGTGTCTAATGTAAATAAAAGAAAGTAGCTTGAGAGAAGAGAATACCTCTTAATCGGGTAACTCCTTTTGGTCTGTGCCAAAGGGATTCCATGGATTTATTTCTAAGAAAGGTTAGGATTTTAATAGGAAGGAAGGTATTTTGGGCAGTTAATTGGGTAGATCTTTTCTGAACCTATGTTGGTTTAGGGGTGTGAAGAATAGGGATAGGTTGTGGCCTTTTATAGGGGAGGGAAAGGACACACTTGGCATTTTTGAAAACAAGTTAGGTGTACCCACGTTTTTAACTAAAAAAATCATAAAACCATAAAAAAAATTAAATAATGGAAGTTTAATGGGTCAATAATGGCCAAAAAAGTGGTTTTGGACAATGTTATAGGTGGTTTTGGGTCTTAAATTTAAGGTTTATAAATTTATTATTGTAATGTTTCTCTTCATAATTATAATTAATTTTAATAACTATTACTAATAGTTTTTTTTGAATTTTTTTATAACTTATTATAAATTATGAATAATTATGATTCCAAATATGTAATACATTTTTACAAATTCTTATCACATAATTTGGAAAATTTAATTTAAAACTAACCCCGCTGACGGGACGACACTGCCAGTTTTTAAAGTAAAAACATTCAAACTTTTGCTAAGTTTTATACCCAATTTCGAAGTGAAATTGTTTTCAATGACCTAAAATGGATTAATTTATAAAAATATTATAAAACTAAACTTTTAATCCATTTTAAATTATAAATTAACATTATAAATAAATTATATGTAAATGTAGTTTCGAATTAAAATCAGGTATTTTTCTCTATTCATCCAAAAATAAATTCTCTTAGTAAAATACATAAAAAAATTTATATAATCTAATTTAGACATTATAAATTCAAAAATTCTATTTATTTTATAAAATTAAATATCTTAATTTGTGTAAAATTAATTTTATTATTTTTCACAGAAGGAAATTAAAAGATGTTCATTTAGGATAATTGTATTTTTAAACATAGAAGGGCTTTACCAAAAAGTATATATTCCATCATCAAAGTGTTTTATTAATATAAAAACATTAAAAAAAAATATTTTAAAGTTATTTAACACTATTCATATTACTATGATTAATGGTTATATTTTAATTGTCATATTTAAATAATTATAACAATAAAAAGACGTTTTGTAGAAACTCAATGTTGTGTGTTATGTATGAAAAGTCAGTGTTGCTTGTTGCATACAATAAGTCAATGTTGTGTGTAATTTATTACAATTACCAAGCTAGGATTTATTATACATCTAGATCAAACTAAAATTTATGTTATGTATAGTGCACAATTAACTTGGTGTTACATATAATGCAAGAAACACAAAGTGATTTAATATAAAATAAAATGTTTTCAGTACTACAATAAATGAAAAATATTGTAAATGTTAAATTAATTTGAAAAAAAATAATCTTATAAATACCAGGGTGTTACATTATACCCCCTTTAATGATAATTTTTTCATTGAATGTTTTCTTGGTTGTCAAACATTTAATACCTAAATGTTTCATTCATAGAAACCCGCATCATAAAAATGGATACAAAAACATCCATTAAAAAGGGAAATTTGGAACGATAATGGTTACCCTAGGTAACATATAAATAATTTTCCTTATAAGAGAATATATGTTGGTAATGAATATTCGATATGGAGTGAAAACATCAATACTTATAGGGAGTGATTGAGGTAATCAATCACAAACAAGTTAATGATCTAATAAATGTTGAGGGCCTCTAATTCATAAATCAATAATGATTTATAAAGAAATCGGTTCTAAAAAATAAGGTATTTGGATAATTTTTAATCATTATCATATATTTGAGTAATTTTTCTATTAACCAACAATATAAGGAAGTATAATTACTTGATATATTAATATAAATAAAATTTAATTCTTTAGTTAAGATTTTAACTATTTCTCATTCTACCATTACTTCAGGAAATGGATTTCCATAAACAAACATTGATGCCCAAAGAACTAAAGTAAAATTTTAGGAGATATTAATGCCCATAAAATAATGAAATGTAAAAATATTTATCTATAACTATTCTTAAAAATAATCATGGTTAATAAATAAATCTCTAAAAATAAAATGAAACACTGTTATTTCATCTTAAATAATTACTCATCAAAAATAATTATACATGAAACAAGACATCATATAGTCCAATGGTAGGACTGAAACCCTTAATATCCTTCTAACTTGGGTTTAGTTCCCAAGGCTTATCCAGACATGATTGGTAATCACTCAACATGCATGATGTACTTTTTCAGAAGCACACAATTAAAATTTCTAAAATAGATAGAAATAATTGAAATAAGGTAAATCACTAAATATCCTTTTAACCATGGTTTTAATACAATTTCAATTCATAAATACATTCTCTTATGTTTAACATAAACTTTTCATTAATGGTTATCCTTATAACCCCTATTAAAGATGAAAATAAAAAAAATTAAATAAATTCATGAAATTATCTTAACATTGACCCCCATATATCACAATGTAACTCTTGGTTGTCACATTCAAAACATGTGAATACCCTCATGGTAAATTAAATTAGAACATGGTATAAACCTGATTTATCATAAATCATTTTATAAAACAATAGTTCTTCCATATTCCATAGATTACTAGATATATTCCATAAATCCATGAATTTTAAAACTTCATCCATGATGGAATGAACTACTTATCATTACACCCTTAATTTGTTCCAAGGTAATTAGTATCATCCAATTAACTTATTCAAATCCCACATATATTTATCCAATCAATATTATGAAAACATAGGGAGTGTATTAAGGGTTACCTTTCCATTAATCTTGTGGTTTCCATGGACATCACATTTCCATTATATTTCTTCTCTATTCCATCAGAACCATTCAATGTGTTCTTGTAAATCAGTAGTGAAAAATATTAACTAAAAACTACATATACATTTCACCATTCTTATAAAATATTCTTAGAGAAAAATACATAAAATCATTTATTATTATACTTTACCCTTATTCCATTAATAAGGAAACTATATCCAATTACATAATACCTCTTTCCTCTCACATTTCATATATAGTCTTGTGATCATCTGTAATGTAACCATTAGTCACAACACCTTGATGATTTTCATTATGATAATTACTATTGGGACATTGAGTTGCATAATTAACATTTATTCCACACATAAAGCACTTAACCTTTAATGATTCCTTTGGGAGGCCTATCTTTTCATCCATTTCGTTAACTAAACTCATCATTTTCCCCTATAGTCACTTAGTTTGTGACCTTTTCTCCACAGTAAAAATAACTTCCTACTCCTCTAAGATATTAACTTATGTGTTCCACATTATTGACATAATGGAAACCAAATATTCTTTCCTCCATGGTCTCCGTTACCCAAACATTCAACAAAATATTTCATTCTCTTCCTTGGTAAGTCTGTGAGGTGGATTAGGTAAATGTTATTAATCATGTTATGTGAAAACTGATTAAGTGTGATAACAAAATCATTCACACTGGTGATTATCCCACATTACCACTCATTATAAAATCATACATCACATTCAACATTAATCCAATTCCATTCGGTTCCCACCATTGACTAAAACTAGAAGTATAGTGTGAGAATTTCTTATAATACCAGGAAAGTACATAGTCATGAAAATAATTACTTATAATATGTCTAAATTCGGACACCTTACATAATCTATGACACCCTAGGTACATACTAGGTTATTCATAGCCAACATATATTTAAATCCATCATGATTATTCATTAAGAGTTTGTGAATTCCCAAAGAATATCCCTCGAGTGTGTCAAACTAGGTGGGAAGAAAGACCCATCGTTATGTACCAAATTACCCCAATTTAGGCCCGTAACATCTTGTCAGAGTTGTTTCTTCTAGGTACATCTATTCCAGATCCACATCCACATGCAATATCTAGATAGGGATGTATTGTTAGAAAACCACTCACTACATGTTTTAAAAAATACCAAGACACTTTTATATGATTTTCCATATCCTTAGACTTATCTTTAGGCATTTCCTTTGGGTTCAAACTAATGTATTCTCACCCTCAGTTCCAAAGGTTAACTATACCTTTGATCTAATCCTAACTATTGCAACACCCTATTTTCCTAAATTAACCTCACATAACTTCTATGAAATTCATATAACATTATACAGAAAAATCCCAAATCACTACAATAGAAAACGCCTTTACTGGAGGTTTTTTAGCGGAGATTTACAAAACTGTCATGAAACCTTTCGTTAAAAAGATTTAGCGATGGTTTATTAAAAACCTCCATGAAACCTATTTAGGTTTTTACATCGACGACACTCCCCCCCCCCCCCACCCGAGCCAACCCCGACCCCGTGAGCATCTTACCCCGAAGATCATGAACCCTACTGCTGGTCCCCTCCGCTGCCCTCCCATGCCGCCGGTGACCTCACCGCCGGTCTCTGCTGACCCCACTTCTCCCCCCGACACCCGCGACGCCAACTTCTCCCTCAACCCCATCGAGTTCATATTTTAGGTATGCTCCCTCCCCTACCGTCGGTGGGATCATCCTGTTACGGTGGATGTTTTTGTGTGTAATGGTTAGAGGAATCTTGTGGAGGAAAAATGCATAAGTTGTTATGTAGTTTCATTATTTTTGAGTCATTTCCATTATTTATTTTGGTTTATCATAAAATTTGGATAAATTCATTTAATGTATTGACTTCATATATTTTCGTTTTGTTTATAAATGAGCTAAGAGGTGTTCCAAGAGTGATCCATACCCCATTGCTTGAAGTTACAATGAGGATACATAATTGATGAGATGTCCCTAATGTATGACTAATTGGATTAATATGGATTATTTATCTTCATTAATTATTATTGCTTTATAATATATGTTATAATTTTATGAGTTAGGGGATTGAGATGGTGTTGGTTCCTAGAGATGGATTTGATGAGGATGGAATGATATTTTTTAACAGGATAACTCTATATTCAAGGTAGTTTATGACTAATATTACCATAGGATACATTTATGCATTTATTGTGTAGACTGAAATTTCAGGTAGGTGGGTATGTGACATGAATGAGATCCATGAGTTATTTACCTTATGATACATGAGGATAGAGACTCATGTTGGGTTCATATAATTCTCTTTAGTATGATGCATTGATTATATAACCCTTGATGGATATGTTATATATGTGAGAGGCTTAACTATAGGGAAATTAAAACCCCAATAGGGTGTCCATCATGTATTTATGGGTCATGTTATCTATAAAGGTCCTGTTTTAGGTAATTGATTCTCTCCTAAAGAAATGACTAGGGGTGAGGCTATGGGATTGTGTGGTAATGGTAATCTATGGTATGATAATATATGAGAACATTTGAATGACCCAGCATGGAACCAAGTTAGGTTCCTTTGCTCGATGAGCAATCAATATGGACTATATGGATAATGATAGGTTCTTAAACCTTATGAGTTGGGAATGTGTCCCTTTACAGACATTTATCCCTTAGGTAGGGGTTAGATACATAGGGAATAAAACCATAAGCGGTGTCTTTATCATCCATATTAATCAAATTACACAATATCAATATAACATCAAAATTAGATTTATCATGTCAAGAAAAACCTACCAATCAAACTGAAACCATTCTAATGATAGTAAGGGAATAACTACTTCCTCTAAAATTTTGTTGTTATTAGTGGTCTGATTCTACTAAATTCTGTGCTTGATATCCCTTGTTATAAACCAGGTTCAATATGAAATCATTGATTCTCTAAGTTAAGACTTGTAAACCTCTTTTTATTCTTGAATAATACCTTTTTTATGTATTTCTAGATTCAACAAGTGACTTTACTTCAGCATAAAACTTCTAGATCAAGTTTTGAAGAAAAAAGTTGTTTCTTAACACCACTTGCTGATTCATGATCATCCATGACACGTTTTGATCATATTTTATATCAAATGAGACATGAAATAATTATTACATCACTTATTTCATGCATTTTTTAGATTTAATAAGTTATTCCTTTAGTTGAATAACATGTACTTTATTAGGAAATCCACCCCATGGATCATATCTCCCCATATATTTTGGGCCACATTAAGGAATAACAAAAATGTCCAATGCCCACACCGAAGTCTGAATATGACTCTTCATTCAACTCCATTGTCAAATCCTCAATCGTCATATTTAACCATAATTCTCCACTAATGAGCACTAACATATATATGATCCAAATCGCCCTAAATTCACACCACCACCCTTTTATATGTGAATACACCAAAGAGAGGTCTAAGAATTCAATCCACACAAGGTTCGTAGAACCTCCAATCCTAATCTCCAAAGTTATTTCATCATGAATTTCCATGAACACCGCCACTTATCATGCCTCCAGACTACCATCCCTCACGT
This sequence comes from Viscum album, assembly GCA_963277665.1. NCBI lineage: Eukaryota > Viridiplantae > Streptophyta > Magnoliopsida > Santalales > Viscaceae > Viscum > Viscum album. The sequence goes on along the minus strand of OY728137.1, from coordinate 1,273,408,629 downwards.
GGTTCTTACCACTCCAAATTAACAATATGTTGAGTTTTGTAAGAATCATAAGGTTTTCCCTAAACATTATTTATAATAGATTTATTAGATATTATATGTTTATATGAAGACTCTATAGAGAACTTAGGATGGGGTTATTCCAAATTAACAATGTGCATTGGTTTCATGGTAATGTAGCCACCACGTTGTTAGAACACTGTTTCTCCTTACCAAAGAAACTTCTCCTATCCCAAACACTAGAGGTTTCATATCTATCTCAGGGGATCATCAATATTATATTATGTTTCTATAATCTTATACTATCATATATATGGATATCATTCTCTATTTAGTAGTAACTATGTGTTTTAATTTTTTTTCTTATTGTGTAGGCACATTGTGATATACATGGATAAAATCTGGATCACATTACCGAGGAACAAACCTCAGTATGTTAAGGGATTGAATGAGTTTTTAGATTTTTCAATTTATAATCGATCCGTTGAAGGGAGTATAAAATGTCCATGTCCTAAATGTAATTTTAGAACATGGTTGAAGAGAGATGAAGTTTATGAACATTTAAGACTGAAGCAATTCCCTGGTCAATATTTTTGTTGGATTTGGCATGGAGAATCGAATGTTACAGAAAGATGGAGCACTGATGTTAATCCAAAGAACGAGGCCCCAAGTTCGTCGAAAATGGAAAATTAAATGCAAAACCTCATAAATGATGCATTCGGCACTACAAGACACCACTATCAGCATCCAAACATTTCAGAACAACCAGAAGAGGGTGCAACAAATTGCAATGTGACAAGTGATGTTTCTGAGACTGTAACACAGGCAGATGAAGATTGTAACATATAATTGGATCCTCCTCTCGGTTCTTTGGAGCCAAATGTCAGAGAAAATTTCACTGAGGAAAATGTGTTTCATGATTTAGTTAATGATCGAAATCAAGAGTTGTATAGTGGGTGTTTGAAATATTCAGAGATTTCATTTCTGTTGAAGTTGTACCATACAAAATGTCTATGTGGAATTACAAATAAGAAAATTTCCATGATATTGGAATTTATTCGTGATGCAGTTCCTGAAGAAAAAATCCCAGAATCTTTTTATGATATGAAAAAAGTTTTTAACAGGCTTGGTCTGAATTATATAAAAATACATGTGTATCCCAATTATTGTATGCTTTATTGGGGAGAGGATTCAAGTAGAGATAATTTCAAGAAATGCTCTTCTTATAGATGATAGGAAAAGGGTGATGTTGGATGTCTGAATGAACATAATTTCATGGAGAAGAAGAAAAGGAACACACCTCCAAAGGTTTTGTATTACTTTCCTTTGAAGCCTCGATTGCAAAGATTTTTCATGTCATCGAAAACCGCTGAACACATGAAGTTGCATTCTGTAGATAATAACAATGATGGGTTAATGAGACATCAAAGAGATTCTCAATCATGGAAGACATTTGATTCATTACATCTATATTTCTTAGCTGATCCTAGTAATGTTCTATTGGGATTGGCGGCCGATGGATTCAACCCATTTGGGACTTTGAGTACCAGTTATAGCATTTGGCCAGTTGTTTTGACCCCTTATAATATGCCTCCGTGGATGTGTATGAAACAAACATCAGTTATCATTTCGATGATTATTCTGGGAAAACAAATGCCTAGAAATGATATTGATGTATACTTGTAGCCTTCAATTGACTAATTTTAGAAGTTATGGAGCAACGGTGTTGAGACATTTTATGCTTCTTCTAAAACAATGTTCAAAATGCATTCTTCTTTAATGTGGACCATTAGTGACTTCCCTGGGCTTGGGAATTTATATGGTTAGAACACTTACACGGGTTTTCCATGTCCTGTTTGTAACTTTGATTTTGATACCAAATGGCTAAATCACAGTAGAAAATGGTTCTTCTTGTGCCATCCAAGATTTCTCGATGCATCTCATAGATTTCGGCTGAACAGATCAAAATTTAATGGTTCTATTGATTGTAGAACACATCCATAGTTTTTAACTGGTTCTAAAATATTGACACATCTTGAAAATGTTGAAACAAAATTTGGGAAGGTTCATCATTTGAATGATAGAAGAAAACAGGTCTGAAGTGCATCGTCAAGCGAAATCGGAACACCATAATGGAAGTAAAAAAAAATTTTCTTCAAACATTTTTATTGAGAATTTAATTTTTTGTGGCATAATCTTGATGTGATGTATATTGAGAATAATGTGTGTGATAATTTTATTTTCACATTTCTTAATGAGCATGGAAAGTCGAAGGATCATCTAAATGCTCGTAAAGACTTACAAGCAACAAACATAAAACACGATCTCCGGCCAGATGAGAATGAAAAGTATCCTACGTCAATTTTTGCAATGAAAAATAGGGATAAAGATAAATTCCTTAGAATTTTTAAGAATATTAATGTATCTGATAGGTATTCAAGTAACATCTCGAGGTGTGTTGACTTGAAGAATCATAAGTTACATGGATTGAAAAGTCACGATTCACATAATTTGTTACAATAGTTACTACCATTGGCATTGCGTACATTATTACAAGAAAAAATTTCTACTATTGTACTCCAATTTTGCACATTTTTCAGACAACTATGTGATAAATATCTAAATCCATTTCAGCTTAACAACCTCCAGGAGAGGTTTGTATTGACCCTTTATGCAATGGATACGATCTTTCCTCCATCATTTTTTACTGTAATGATTCATTTAACTGTGTATTTGGTTGATGAAGCTAAATTAGGAGGCCCCGTTCATTATCGATGGATGTATCCAATTGAGAGGTACTTTATTTATATGTTTTTCAGTTATGTAATGATTTTTTGGTACTTAATTAAATGCATAATTATGTTTATTTTATTTCACATATATCGTCGGCATTTGAAATCATACGTGAGAAATAAAGCTCTACCAGAAGGCTCTATTGCTGAAGGCTATTTGGATGAGGAGTGTCTTAACATTTGTTCTCGATACATGGATGATATTGAGACAATATTTAATCGAGTTGGAAGTGTTGAAGACACATCAACTCAATCTCAAATACATCAGAAATCCAAAATATTTCTTGCTATTGTCCGATCAGTTGGAAGGACCTCAAATGCGACACTGACTGAATTGGAATTATTACAGGCACATAGATATGTGATGCTGAATAGTGAAATTGCAGATCCATTTATTTAGGATTTGAGCATACAAACAAAGTTATGAATTAGAGGCCGAACACAAAATGAGAAAGATATAATGAAATTTGTTAATAAAGAGCTTGTAGAATGGTTTTCACGACCTATAAGTTCACAAATATTGCAATAATTATGAATATTAGTTTGACACATACATTTTGTAAATATAATAAAGTATATTTCTTTTTTCAGATCATGAATACTGATACTCGAGCAGAGGTGTCAGAAGATTTGATGTTTCTTCCTAGAGGACCTCTAAAACAAGTTAGAAAGTTCGACGCTTATAATGTGAATGGCTTTAGATTTCATAAAGTCGATCGAGAAGTGGGTTTGAAAATATAGAATAGTGGTATATTTATATTTGCTAAAGTGGAATACTATGGAGTGTTGCATGATATTATTGAATTAAACTACCAAAGACATTTTTCTGTTGTTTTATTAAAATGAAAATGGGTCGATATTATTAGAGGTGTTAGAAGATATTCCTTGCAATTTACTTCTGTGAACTTCTCTCTATTGATGGATGTTGGTGATCATGAACTGCATGATCCATATATCTTATCATCGCAAAAAAATGGTATATTATGTGAATGATGTGTTCGATGAAGGGTGGAGTGTATTTTTTCATGTAATACAAAGAGATTTGTATGATATGGGTGATGAAGTGGATAATTTGACCTCTGAAATTGAATTTAATCAACAACATGAAGAAGAATTATTTTTCCATCATGATATTGAAAATATTAGTCTAGAAAGGTTTAACGAAGTGGATTAAGAAATGGAGTAGGAAACCGACATGATTGAAGGTCAAAATGATTGTATGTACAATTATTTATTTATTCAGCAACCACTTGTTTCATTTCTGCAGTTATTCATTATCATTATTATATATTTTTTGTCTGTTAATACTGGGCATCTATTATCATTTTTAATTTTATTTCTGAATAATATTTTAGAAATATATATTCTGAACTTTCTTTTATTTGATTAATTTACAGGAATTCCAAGGAGGAAGAGGTATACTATTTCATCTAGTTCGGCTACAGATGATGACCCATCTATCTCTCTCCCCACGACATCTGAGGCACCAGCTGCCTACACACCTGCACCATCTCCCCCTACACCATCTCTCAAAACATCTTTAGATGTCCCATTAGAGGGTGAGTCATCGACTCCTCCTTTAAGAGCCTCAACTGTGGGGCAGTGACATGCCCCTTCTAGTTCTTCATGGGCATATTGGACTGTCACTATCATAGGTACAAATTTTAATTAAATAAATTTATTGAATTTCGTTTATACTAATTGGTTGCTCATTGAAGATGAAAAAAATGCAACCGTGGAGAAAAAAATAAATAGTGAGGATGTTTGGAATATGACTGCCAAAAATATAGTTGTGCTATTTGATTCTTATGGTATCCCGATGGATGACATCACAAGGTTAGTTGGCAAGATTCTAGGCCAGCTAGCAGTGGAGACCATTTCCCATCCTATTTCATATTATGATTGGAGACATATGCCTCTAAGCTGGAAAAATGAAGTTTTTGATTCTCAAATTAAGGAAAATTTATTACATTATGGTTTAATTGAATGTCATGTTACTAATATGTTCACAATGAATTTCTATATACATATGTTCTTCCACTTTACAGTTACTGATGTGATAGCACAGAAGTGAATGTTGAAAAATCTTGGTGAGAAATGGAAAGATTTCAAATGGAGATTGTGGTGTTATGTCAACGATACCTCGTTGACTGTGCAAAAAATGTATGAGAATCTACCCAGTGGGGTAACAAAAGAACAATGGAATGTTTTTGTTGGGAAACATCGTGATGAGAAGCGGATGGTATTGAAATATATATTATTATATTATCCTCATTGTACATTTATACATGTATATGAAGAGGAAATGACATAGAATACATTACTATTAAATTTCATTTTTTTATTTCATGATCTCTCAAGAAAGAATGCATCAAACTGGAATAAGCAAGTCATCCCTCACACTGCGGGCTCAAAAAGCTTTTCTAGAAGCCAAATGACATTGGTAATCTTTTAATTAGTTTAAATATTTATAAGATAGTATTATCTATTTAATATATTGAATTATTGATTTAACTTTTCTTAATGCCGTCACAGAGTTTAGAGAACAAAGCATCTCGAACTGAACTATGGTTCGAAGTTCACAAGAAATCAGATGAAAGTTTTATTAATGAGCCTGCTAAAGAAGTTGCGGTATGAAGTCATTTTTTTGTTATAATAACTTATTATCTGTTTTTACTCTGTTTATATATATTAATATTTGATTTATAGGTAACAATTGAAGAACTATGGGATGTCAATCCTGCGCAGTCCTATTCAGTCTCCCCGGATGACCCGGTTGCTAAAGTCCTTTGGAAGGAGCATCCTAGTAGAGTGCGTGGGATGGGTTTGGGACCCATACCATCTGAGGTATTTGGAAAGCCACCATGTATTCTAGCTGCATCTACACCTAGTTATAGTCAGCCCGTACCTGATGATTCTCAGAGGGAGATTTCTTCTCTACGAGCCACAGTTCAAGACCCGAGGGCTTAGATATCTGCTATACAGAATGTGTTGACTGATTTATATCAGAAGATGAGCAGATATTCCCCTGGTGGTAGTGCACCGAGTGGTGGTTAGCAGGTAAATCACAAAAAATCAAAATCATTTAGTTTTCTAACTTTCATTAGTTTTAAGTTTTAATATAAATATGCTACCCTATTTAATTTTCAAATATAATGTTCCTAAAGGTGACAGAAGAAAGTGGTGATGAAGGTGGCGAGGGTGACGATGCATCATCAGACCATGATTAGTTGTATTGTTCATGTGTTGAACAAATATGGGAACAATTGGTTTGTATATGTAACATTTTTGGCACATAGTTTTCACCAAACATTTTCATGTCCTAAAATTTCCTTGATTTCTCATGTTTCCTTTTATGCATTTTATTGATTTATGATGTTTCTTTTTATGTCTTGATTTCTTGAGTGTGGTATACATCATTCCATTTAGGCTTGTGTTTGAATTGGTATTAGAGATTTTGGATGACTAGGAGTTAAACCCATTGTTTATGTGTTGAAAAAATTGGGTCATTTCACATGTTATACTATTTTTAATTTGAACTAAGTAATATTCTCTTATATTGAGATGGTTTTACTATTTTTTAGTGGTGAGGGGGTAGTGGATTCATCCACACCTGTTTCATACTCAATAGAATCATGTTTCCCAACATCAATTGGGTTAACATTGAAGAAATATACTAATGTGTTACCACCAATAAGAAACACATATTTACATTGTAAGATGGATATCATTAATTTGTGTGTGATCCCATAGGATGAATGATACTGGAGATGAACATGAGAAACAAATGATAAAAAATTCCCCCACGCATGTGTGTTATGTTTTCCATTGTAATTTTATAGTCACAAATTCCACTTAGGATAGATTTTGATGATTTTAGATATTAGAGCCTTGTAACCATCCCTAGTATATTATCTGGATATTCTAATGGGCCTCAAGGGTGTTCAAACTAGAAGGGGTATAAATATACTCTTGAGTGTTAGTGCTTGGATATCTGCAATGGGATAAACTTTTAGATGCTTGAGTATATACAATATGAAAAAATACCCTATATATCTTTTTGAGTACTCAAGGTGAAATGTTAATAAAAATGACTATAGTGAACATGATACTCATAATGATGTTCTAAGGTGATTTCTACTTTATGGTGGACATATTTATCCAAATCAATATAATATGAGAAGAACGTGTTCTCATGATATAATGAAAGGATACAAAAAGGTTGGAGGTTGGATGTGAAATTATGGACCAATGGTTTTTCCATAGAATATTTTTAGTTGGACAACTTGTGGGGCATTATTCCCTATAGATTACCTTGAGTGTCATATAATGTCAGGATAGATCCATTTAGATGGTATTCCTGAAATAAGGTGTGAACCATCATGCACTCATTTTACAAGGGTAGGAGACAATTTATGTTAGGGTATGGGGAACATATATTCTTAGAAATTGAGTCCTATGTTTCACATAATAATTGTTTTCATGCCTCACCATTGTGTTCCTTATGGGTACTATTAGCTTGTTTTTGGTCATGAACATAACTGGTGCATTTGGTGATTCAATTTTAATTTAAGGATGTGATGAAGGTATTGAAAAGGAAACACAATGAAGAAACCCATCAATACATAATCAAATATAAGATTTTATGTTTATCAATCAAATTCCATGTTAATGGATTCACATTAGGTTATCTATTTTTTGATGAGAACCTCCAATGGGCTTCCATGTATATGAATATTTGGTATGGATATTTTTTTAGAAATAAATTACAATGAAAGGTGTTCACTAGTGATTAATATACTATAAATTCTTCAAAATAGGTATTGGTAAAAGGGGTGATATATTGGGATCATCAAATATTTTTTGGGTGGAATCATTTGAATTATTGCATTCCCTTATAGATTTATTGTTTTTTAATGAATAATATCAAGATAATAGTGTTTAACGATTTGCCCCTATTCCTATGATCTCTCTGAATCTGTGTAGATATCAAAATATATGATTTTTAGGTTAATCATACATATAATACATGTTTATGACTCATTTGTTTAAGGCAACATAGTCAAGAAATTATTCATCTTTCGCCATACAAAGAGGTCGTAGGTGTTTACATTGTTGGGATCAGGCCCATGTGATGAGCATCATATGAATCTCAACAAATAGAATCATAGCAGAAATAGTTTATTAATTATTATTGGGATAAATCATACAATTTATGTTGAATTTAAATATAAATATTTCACGAATCTTAACTTTTTGTGAAGGGGAACACTTTGTGAATGGTACGTAGAAATAGATAGTGTTTGAATTTATCATGAGTTTCCATTTCAGTTTCATCTTGGTCTTCAATGACTAATTTGAAGAAGGTATGGTTGTGGATTACACCTATTAAAGGGTCCATATATTTTTTTAAATACCATATATGTTGGTATGATGATAATGGATGAATGCTTAAGAGGTTGGGGCATACAACTTGAAAGTGGATATGATATTGTGATACTAGGAGGGGTATCTAAAATTAAGGACTATATAAAGAATCAAATACTAGAGTCTTTAACTATGGTATTTTTTTAAAATTGATTCATATTATTCTTATCGCATAAGTATAGTATCATGTTTCTAGATGTTGGGATTGAACCTCAGAGGGGAATATATTGTATCCTAATTAAGAGCAATAAAATAAAATATAATTGAAGGCATGCATTTTAAGGTAATGTTACATGATTCATCACAGATTAAAATTTTGTTTAAATGACATCTGTAATGAATTTTAGAGTCTTCCTACCAGGTTTAAAAGGATGTTACTATAATGTATCTCAAAATTATTTAACATCATGATCAAATAGAACATATTTTTTTTGTGTATCATGATTTTTTTAAACAAATAAGTTAATTGAAGATTAGTGGTGTTATATAAAAGTGCACAATAAAGTATTGAGTGAGAATAACACATGAGCTTCTCTAAGACACCTGGTATAGTAGATGTGTGTGGTGATGCTATATTTGGGGTATTAAACCAAGTAGGAGGCCCACACATGGTAAATCTAACTGTGTTTTACTCTCACTCTCTATATGGGAACACTGACACACATGTAGACCTAATGTTTCATTTTCAAGTAATATATATTATCGGGGATCAAGAAGGATCGGCTAGATGTAATTTTGGAGGGTAGTCAAATAATGGACTTATGTTTTATAGCTGATTATATCATATATTTTTTTTTCAATTTATTCTATACTGATTTCCTAGGTTCTTGTTTCTTGTTATATGTTTGTATGTACAATATGGTTCATTCTTATATAGCATGACAATGTTTATTAATTTTTTTTCAACTTATTCTATACCGATTTTCTATATTGATGTTTTTTGTTTTCTGATGGTATGTACAATATAGTATTTCTGGTTTGATTTGTCTTTCAGGGCAGTGGTGTAGCGAAAGCGGAATTTTTTTTTTCTGGTCTAACTTTCGAAGCGGTTTAAACCGCCACTAAATGGTAAAAACCACCATGAAACGAAAATAAATTATGTTTCTTAGTGGTTTAAACAGCCGTGAAATGGTGAAAACCGCCGCTACATAGTCGCATCGTAGGTTCTCATTCCGTAGAGGTTCGGGTGACTTCAGCGGTGGTTTTATGGCCACTAGACATGAGTTTATTCGCGGCGGTTATAACCACTGCTAATAAACTGATGTCAAGGTCTCGTAAAAACCCGCCGCTAAAATCAGTAAAACCGCCGCGAAATGAGGAAGATACGACGCTTTCCTGAAGCTGCCGCGAAATGGAAATAAACACCGCTAATAGATTGGCGACTCCGTCTTAGATAGTGGTTTATAGAAACTGCCATCAACCCATTTAGCGGTGGTTTAAACTGTCGCTAAATGCCAAAAAACTTCCGCTAAATGGCCATTCTCTTATAGTGAAGGTAGTACTAGTCTAGTGCCTTTGGAAACATGAAAACATAAACATTGATTCATAAGTGTGCTACATTATCTCATACAAGGTTCTTCTTGACAATTAGCCTTCTTAGACACATAAAAAATAATATATATCTTCCTATCCTATGCAAGGACATATAAAAGGGGTTATATAAAATGCATAGGAAGGGTAGACATGGAAGATATGTATGAATAATCACGAGCATAAGGGTGTGATAACAATGTATTAAAAATATAAGATCATACCTGACATATCAAAGATCATATACAAGAATCATGGCATAAATATTGGTAGTTCATATGACCTGAATCATAATGATATAAAGGACATAACTCATGAAAGCATAAAATATGACTAAAAAATGGAATTGTGTAAGACACAAAATAATATAATATTATTTCCATAGTATTCATGGAATCTATTCCAAGGCCATATTTATGGAAAAATAATTCAATGAATTGAGTTGACACCCCATTCCATCATTGTATTATTGAACTAATTTCATTCCTTGTTCTATTCATGTGTTACTGAACCGAGTTGACTCCTCGTTCCAATACTATATTAGAAAATCAATATCATTTCTTGTTCCAACCCTTTAATATTAAATTCATTTCATTTCTTAATCTTATAATTTCTATCTCCTGAGATATAAATCATTACCCATTGCATTAGAGGTAAATATAAGTCACATCCATCTCATAATGAAATCATATATACATGTGACAAAGAATCATACTCGATCATATCACAACCCATGAAATAAAATGGATTTCCTAAACATGTAATCATATCATAACCTATTGAAAAAGAAAAAGGTTTCATAAACATTTCATCAAAAGAATATCATGTGAAATATAAACATATTTCATAAACATATAACCCATGAAAGGGAATCCAATTTCATATACATATAACCTATGAAAGGGAAATAAGTATCATAAAGACTATGACATTAAGCATAACCAATACTATAATTAATATGAATTAATCCTTTGGATTATTTGTTATTAGGGAATGAGTAACAGAAAAAAAATTCGTATTTTGTGGAAGATAATTTTGAAATATCTTCTAAAAAATATTGTTAATGACTATATAATTTATTCCTCAAATAAAGATTTTTAATACCTAAAACCAATTGAAAATCATTTTATTTAAAAATAACTTGAAAACATATAAAGAAGACTCGAAATCATTTTGAAAACCTCTTTCCTTGAAAACATGAAAATTAAACATAAATTTATTTTAAAAACCTTTTTATTTGAAAATACTGTGAAAACATATAAATAAATCATTATATTTCTTTGAAAACCATTTCATTAAAAATACTTCGATAACTTATAAATGATGTTTGAAAACATTATGAAAAAATGTTTCCTCAAAAAATTATAAAAGAATCCTGAAATTTTTTTAAACAAATTCCTTTAATATTGATTTTAAAATCATTTTTGAAAAAAAAACCTTTTAAAAATTCAAAGGAATCTTCAAATAAATGACATTGGGTAAATCTTTACAAGCCATAAAAGGTAAAAAGAACATTTTTTTTCATGGGAAAAAGGTCGGGAAATTGAATTGTTTAAAAAGAGACAGGAAGATTATTTTGAAGTGATTAGTAATAAAAATAGGTAAAAATTTCTTTTAATGATTATATTATAATGGTAAAATATTTTTGGAAACCCTTTTTATTAATCATAGATTTATATCCAAAGAGATTTTAATGTCACGCTTTCATAAAAAACATTCAAAACTATCATATCTAAAAAAGAGTATAAAGTTGGTACCAATATATAAATATTTCATAAATAACTAGTGGAGAATAAAACTCAAGAATTTTCTTGGGATATGGGTTATAATATTTCCTCAATGGAAGAATAAACATAAAAAATCTTCAAAAGCGATGAGATTGTTTCAATAAATTCTTATCACATGGAAACATGGGACCATACACTCTATGTAAGAAAATAAAATTGATTGAAACTTATAATATTATGAAAATATTTATATTCATTATATATCATATAAATTTTATTTATATATACCTCAAAACAATCATAGGTTTATAACAAAACATGAGTCTCAAAGAAGGAAAATTGAGAGAAAACTATTTTACTGATTTGGTAACTTTTTAAACATAAAACCCATGAAATAATGGTCATATAATGGATATTTAGATACCCCTAAAATTAAATATATGAAGTCTTTATAACTAATATGGTAATTATACACAGTACACAAATTTAATGTAAGTTTAATAAGGCATGTATCTAATTGATATAAAAAGTGGGATGAAATCTTCCACCCTTGTGTCTTGACTCTTTTCATACATGTAAAAACAACCTGTATAATAAATATAAATTTATTATAAATATTTTATCAAACCATATTATTATATCCAATAGAACATGTGGTTTGATTATGAAATTTTACTACCCTCTTGTTAACAATCATATGTTATGGTCTCAGTTCAGGTAATATTCACTTTATTGTGCTCATGTGTCTTAATTTTTTATATCTTTGGTCTTTATACTTATATCATGATTTTTAAAATGTAATACAGGATTTAAGTATAACTTATATAAATTAAATTTGTATCATTATATTATATATAATATGTAAGTATGATATGGAATACTCTATTCATGGATACAGTTATTCGTACATACACAGGAACATGATTTCCGTTTTTATTATCTTATTGAATGAATGAATGAAAAATAAATATAAGTATTTATATATATATATAACATAATTATATTATAATTATTATATATTATATCAGTCATTTGTGTTCACTAAAACAATCATTAATAAAATATATGTTGTGTATTAATTAATCGCATTTCTTTGAGGGGGCGGTAGTCCAAACATCCTCGAACAAAATTATCAAAATAACACAAATTAGAAAGTACAAAGGAATGTGGTGTAGAATAATTAAAAAATAATAATGTCATATTAAATATAATATATAACATATATAAATAGAGTTTCCATCATACTTTCTTTTATGAGACTAGTTAAAGGAAAAATGAACATTCTTCGTTTAGTGTGGTGGTAGTTCATCGTACATGTAAACAATATGTTCATTACCCATTAAATTGAAGTGTGTGAAAGTTTAGGAAAAAAATAGACTAAAAAATAACAGTATAATTAATACACTAGTGCTGTTATGTAGGAATGGTATTAAGAGAGTGGATGGGGTGGATAAAGTTAATAAAATAAAGGAGTTTCATGGAGTACGTTACCTCTAATTTGATTTACTCTTTTTGGTTTATAAAAAAAGGATTCCTTGCATTGATTTACGCACAAGAGGAGGACTTTAAGACAGACATAGGAATTTTGGGATGTGTATTGGGTAGATATTTTCCAAACCTATGTGGTTTTAGAGGCGTGATTAAGAAGGATAGGTTGTGGCCTCTTATAGGGATAGGAGAGGACAAACATGGCATTTTTGAAAACAAGTTAGGTGTACCAATGTTTTTCCATAAAATTCATAAAAAACAAAAAAAAAACTAAAGTATGGAAGGTTCATTGATGAATAGGGTCTATAAAAAGGTTCTTAATAAGTTTATGTGGTGTTTTGGGTATTAAATTTAATGCTGAGTACTTTACTAACCTAATTTTTCTGTTAACTGTGGAAATTTATTTCAGTCACATTCATTTATATTTTTGGTCATAACATTTTTTTACATTACTATAAATTTAAAATAACTATTATTAATCATATTTAATCTATTTTTCCAAATTATAATCACATAATTGGTTGGAATTAATTTTAAAATAATCCCATAGAAGGGATAACATTAAATGTTTTTCAAATAAAAATGCCCAAACTTTTGGCTTGTTTTTATATAAATTTAAAAAGTGAAATTGATTCCAATGACCTAAATTTGATTAATTGATAAAAATATTATCAAATTGAATTTATAAAACAATTTAAAATCTAATTTAAGATGAAAAATATATTATTTTAAATTGTTTTTTGGAACTTAAATTTGTTATTTTTTACAATTCATAAAAAAATGAGGGTTTTCAGAAAAATCCAACAAAAGTAACCCAATGATAAATTTGTAATTTTAAATTAAAAATAAAGTTTAGTTTATCAAATTATATTTATAAATTTTTTTATATTAATTTTATTATTTTTTTCATAGATTGACATTAAAATAAGTTCATTTGGGAAAATTGTATTTTTAAATATATAAGGACATTATCAAAAATTATATCTTTCATTATCTATATGTTTTATTTATATAAATACATTATATTATATATATATATATATATATTAAGTAGTTATCACTATTTATATTACTATTATTAATTTCAATAATATAATTATATTTTTTTTAATAATTATAATAATAAAAAGATGATCGGTATAAACTCAATATTTCATGTAATGTACGCTAAGTCAGTGTTGTTTGTTGCATATGCTAAGTCGATGTTGCGTGTAACATACACCTAATCGCTACCTAACCTTGGAATTTCATGTATATCAACTAAAAATTTATGTAATGAGTACTTCATGATTAACATAGTATTACAAATAACACAATCTTAAAATAGTTCTTTAATATTAAATAAACTATTATCAGTGTTACATGAAATGATAAATATCACAATGGATAAATTAATTTTTTTTTAAAAAATACACAAAATATAAAGGTCTTACAAGGTATGAGTTATATAAATATTAAAAAAGAATAAATAAATCTTCAATATAATCTATATTATATAAATATAGAGTTTTCATCATAACTACAAACCCCAAGAGGTGGTAAAGTAAAAACCAACAACATCGTTACATGAGGTAGAAGTTCGCCGTACACAAGAAAGGTAAGATTGTTACCCATTAGATGAAAGGGTCTGTATGTGTAGATAAATACATTAGAATAAAAAAATCATTTTATTTATTATACTTTTTTGTTATATAAGAATATAATAATAATATTATAGGGGGTGAATAATGAAAATAATACAAAAGAGAATGAGGGAATATGTTACCTCTTTTTAGGGTAACTCTTTTTAGTTTTCACCAAAGGGCTTCCTTAGATGGATTAAATCCAAAAGATATTAATCTAGGATTATGTTATGGATTTTGGGAGGAGATTTATGTAGATTGTTTTTGATCCAAAGGGATTTGGAGGTGTAAATAAGTGAGATGGGTGTGTTCCTTTTTATAGTGGAGGAGGAGTGTCATTCTTGTAAATTTTGGAAAAGGGAATTCCACCCACGGTTTTTCAATTAAAAGTGGATTAAATAATGGTAAACATAATATAAAGTGTATTATAAGATCTAAATATGTAAAAATGAAATTTTTAAATGTTTATGGGTCATTTTTATCCTTATGTTTAATGTTTTCCCTTTGTTACGTTATTTTTTTTCTTAATCACTATAATTAATTTTTATCACGTTCACTAATATTTTTGGTCAAAAACTTATTTTAACTTATTATACATTATATACTATGATTATTAAAAATAATTAATTTTTTTTTATAAATTATAATCCAATAAGTGTTATAAAATAATTTAAAATTAATCTTGGAGATGTGTCGCGACTTTGGGTTTCCTAAGCAAATTTTTTTAAATGTTTGGGATGTTTTGGTATCCAATTTCATTCTAAAATTATTTAAAATTATCTAAATTGAATAAATATAAGTATACTTTATATGACTAATATTTAAAACCAAATTAAAATATATTGTTTTAGTAAAATAAAATAGAGAAAAAGTAGATTTGATTTGAAATTCAGTATTTCTCATTATTCATCGAAAAATAACGGTTTCCAGAAAATTCTAAAAAATTCACCGAAAGATTATTCTAAAATTAGAAATTCAAAAATTATATTTATTTTATAAATTTAAAATTATAAAAGTTTCTAAAATTATTTTATTATTTCTCATGGACAGAGAAATAACTTTTTTTAATAAAATAGTATTTTCAAACATATAAATACTTTACTAAACAATGTATGTCTTATTATCAATAAATTTTATTAATATAAAAATATTCTAATTTTTTTTATAACTAGTTATTACCATTCATGTAAATAATATTAATTCCTTTGTTATAATTACCCCCTTTAAATAATTATAATAGTAAAATGTTGTTTCGTAGAAACTTAGTGTTTCATGTAATTCATGCTAAGTCGATGGTTCTTGTAGTGTATTAATAACATTTTACATCCTATAAAGAATATTTTACTTAGTATATCATGATCTTTAATACCAAAAAAGAAAATTAACTTATTCTAGGAGAAAAATGGGTTCATTAAAACTCGATATGTTACATTGTTCAAAGACATCAAAAAATATCACAAAGGCCTTCTGTGAAGATATGCAAATAAATGGGTACGGTCACAACCAAAACTCAATATAGTTTTTCTCAAGATACCTACTGATTCATTTACGGGAAATTGTAAACCCAAACCATCAACTACTAAGTTCAATTCATTATTTATATTAAAACGATGAAACATAATCAATGTTAGCATTCATATGGAAAAACTAGCACAAAAAATGTTAATATATTCCCCAATCAAAAAACCTAACAATAATTCATCCCGAGAAATATAACGAATGATATAAGAATAGTAAATCCATAAAAAAATGATCATATAACATCTAAATAAATATGATGGATGGTATCGTAATATCATAACCTCATTAAATAATAAGATTCAAAAATGGATGTTGAAACAGATGAAATTAATTCCAAAATTAACCAGAACATTTCTTGAGGGAAATGAACTTTTTCACACTGAAATCACTTATTTAATATCTAAAAATTACCCAAATATCAAGGAATTTTTTTTCGTGAATATAATCTTATAAAATGGTGAATTATGTTTCAAATAAATATGAATTCATTATGTAGGGAAATTACATTCATGATACTTATGTTAAAAAAACATCCATTTCAAATTTTTTAAAAAATATAAAAAAGAAACACATTCATAGAATAATAATAATATTTCATATAATTTTGTTAACATTAAATATGTGTAAAAAAATAAAAAAAATTATTGGATAATAATATAAAAACTCTAGAAAACATTTTTATAAAACATTGATGTGGAAGAGAGAGGAAATTCGACCTAAGGGATAAAAAAGTAACCTTTTCTTAATGAATATTTATAAATCATTTCATATGAAAAAGTCAAAATAATTGTATTATTATGTGAAAATTTCATTAAATAAAATAGTATAATAAAATATATTTATTTAAAATATAAATATATAATAATTTCTCAAATGTACCTAAACATAAAAAACCCCAAATAATGGTGAGTTTGTGAAATAAACCCCTACATCAGGTATGAATTCCTTTGTACATGTCTGTACCTCATTAATAATAAATATATATTTATGATAAATATATTATATTAAAATAATAACATATATCATACCATATATAATTTTCTTATATTATTATATTACTTGTTTATTAAAAATTCTTTGTTAAAATCACCGTTCGAGGTAAAAACTGCTTCATTGTTCATGTTTGTTTTTGTTTGGATGATTTAGTCGATTTAATTTTATCATGGTTACATCATCTTTATAATTTTATAAATTATATAAATATCATATATATTCATTATATATATATTTCGTTTAATATATAACATATAGAGATATAAAAATGAACTACATTTTTTATAGAGATAGTAAGTCATATGTATTCCTGAAAGATATTTTCACATATTGGTGGATGTAATGAAAGAAAAAAATGATGATTAATATTTATTGAAAAATTATTATTTCATAAATTCCATATATATAAATTAATTATATCTGTATAACTATATAATTAAAAAGGAAATTAAAAATAAATCACATCACTTCATTGAGGTGGTAGTCCTTACGTACACATGAGAGACATTATCATTTTTCAATGGATTGAAAGGTAAAAGGTATTTATGATATTATATTTATATAATAACTCTTTTTTTCACAAATATAATTATACTCATTAGTTATATATTTATAACCATCCAATTAAAGTGGTGATGGAAAACTAATTACACCTCTATGTGGAGTTGGTAAGCCATTCATATGCACTAGTAATGTTATCGATTTTCATAGGATAAGAAATATATGTAATATGGTTTTCCAATCTTCATAATAAAATAATGGAATATTTATGAAATTTGATAAATTATCATAGTATTAGTACAACAATATAAGAGTAATAAGAAGAAAAAATATACTTAATGGACTCTGTAAAAATGATTACCTCTTCTTTATAAGACGTTCTATAGAAATATTTTCAAGGTACTTAGAGTAAGTATTATGGAATGAATATAGCCTCATTAACTTGGATAAAGATTTTTATAAGTGTAATTGTTGGATTTTGGTCAATCTACATGGCTCAATGTGGTGTAAATTTTTAAAGGAAGGGGTTCCTTTTACCATTGTTGGGATGTGAATTCTTATAATATCTTAAAGTATTAAATTAATAAAATTTTTCTTTCATTACAAAATGGATATAAATTCTTATAATTTGAATATAAGATGAGAATAATTCTATATACATCCATAAAATAAAATATGGCAAGTTTTGGGTATGTTTTACCATTATATTTTAGTTTATCCCACCTATTTACCCATTTGTAATATACTATAATATTAAATTCTTCTACCCCTAAAGGTTTAACAATGTCACTATATAATAAAATATGACCCATAATTTGACAATGGTTGATGTTTAAAAACATTTTACATTAATTTGGATGAATCTATTTTTTATATTAATTTAAAATAATTTATTGGATTAATATTTTTATAAAATATCATTGTTGTCATTTTAAGACTATTAAATTAATTTGAATTTAAGTACCTCAAAAAGGGGTGAATCCAATCTAATACTTTAAAACTTTTCTAACATTTCATATAGATCTTAAATATTCATGGTTCATATTAATTCAAACAAATTATATAAATATTAATATTTTTGAAATAATTTATTCTATTGTTTATATTAATTGAATATATATTGTATTATGATGAAATATAATGAACCTATCACTTAGATTTAACCAAGATTAACCCAATTTACCTTTTATTATGGTGATAAATGTTTCTACAGTTACTATTCATATTGAAAAAAATAAAAGGGTCCGATTTTTAAATTTTGGACCACCTGATTCCAATAAGGAATCAATTTTATCTAATTCAATACCTACATGTGTAATAATTTAATTTAAAAAGAAAAAAAATTCAATGAAAATCAGTTTTTCTGAAAAATGCATTTTTTGTATAAAAATATTTTTTATAACAAATTCAAGCATAAAATAGATTTAAATAATCTTAATTGAATTTTTAGTAATATAATATAACCAATTTATGTTTGATTTTTTTAAACTAAATAGATATTTGTAAATTATTTAAACAAAAATACTTTTTTCAATAAAAAATACGTATTTTCAACTATTCGTTGAAAAATAATACTTTTTAGAAAAATCAAAAAAATTCACCCTAAAATAATTTTCGATATAATGATTTCAAATATGATAATATTTTTATAAAATAAAATATAAATATATCATAGGAATAAATTATCATATTTTTTCACAAAATCTATAAAAAAATATTCTTGATGAAAACGTACTTCTGAAGCATTAAATAATTTTACTAAAAATTGAGTACTTATTTACTGGTCATTAATCAATGTATTTTTATTAAAAAGAATTATTATATATTTATATATCACAATTAATTAATTATTTTTCATTCCCATATATTCAATGACTATATTTTAATTGTCATATTTTAAAAATATGATTTTGCGGCAAATTTAAGTTCAATGTTATGTATCATGTATGATATCGAAAAAGAAAATTTCTTTTAAAATATAAAGTAGTGTTCCATTATATCCCCTTAAATAAATTGAATCCTTGAAACATGATTTTTTTGGAAATCCAATTTTGAACTATGAAAATTCTTTTGTGGAAAATAGTCACTGTATAATGGGTTAATAAAAATTCTTCTAAAATTGAGTGAACGAGATATATGATGGTAATAAAAAAATGTTTCCAAAAAGGATAAAATTGGAAGAAGTTGAAAATATGTGTATGGAATAGAAATATAATATTTATATAATGCTTTATAGTGATATATAACATTTCTCACATGAAGGTGAATGATCGTGAGAAAATTAACAATGAAAAAGTTATAAATTGATGAGTTGTGAAAAAGACCACCAATTCATAAGAATTGAATGTTGTAGAATTTTTTTGTTTCAATATCCTTATCATATATTTGAGTAATTACATTACTATTTAGACTGTGAAAATTAACATATATACATAGTTGAGCACAATTACATTATTTGGTTCTACTTTGATTGATTTACACTTTATCTATTACTCAATGAAATGAATATTCTAGATGATATCTTATGCCTAAAGCACATAAATTAACTTTTAAGGAATCATAATATCCATAAAATAATGAAAATTCATTGTTTTTGTATCTAGATATTTTTAGAAACCAAAATTGTTAGAAATAATTATCCAATATTAGTTTAATCTCCAAAACCACATCAAAAATACCAAACGTTAATCTTAATCCATTACATAAATGGTTAAACATAAGAGACATGAAAAATATTTCTAAAAAAACAACTATAATAATTAATAAAAAAATAAATAATAACTCTAACATAAAAAATATATGAATAACTTGATCACATATTATCTGAAAACAAGGAAATTACCATAAATTCCCAATGAAAACATACATGATTTCAGAAATTGACTCTCCCATCCTTCCTTATTTTTTTCATTTTTTCAAATATATTTCATAAATCCAAAAATCTTATCAACTAAATAAAATATTACTTTTTATTAAATTTTAACATTCAAACATGTCTTACCACTAACTCAGTAGCCAGACTGGTGGGTCACATGGACTCAAGCACATCTCACATTACACTAGAGGCAACTGACTAGGAGCGAGGGTCTTGAGAGGTGCTTGTGGGGAGACTATTACCTAATATTAGAGTCCAAAAAACAGACAATATAAAGAATAATATACGCAATAGATAAATAAAATAAAACAACAGAAGATAGATAATAATAATTTTATAAAAGTGGCCAATGACATTTTATACAAAGCATGCATGCATGTCATAGTGATATTACAAAATTGAAAGATGAAAACAATATAACATGTTTTTTAATATAGAACAATACATCACTCAAATAAGCAAAAGAAATAAAATTTCCTAAGGAAATATTCACAAGAACATGGAGCTCTAACTCAGAAATTTTATCTGAACTACAGTTACATGCATAAAATAACAAGAGAGGTCCATGGTTCGTAGTTCTGCGAATAAGAATGTTCTACTCAGGAACCCAGGTTTAATGTCGACCTGAGTAGGGTGTGATAAATAAATCTCAGCACGATTGAACCACTAGTGTCTAACCCTATCTAGATAGTTTAATATAAATTTAACCATGTGACACCTGAAGATGATACCTTCTACAGCCTATGACTGGTATATATGATTAGGAAACCATGTATAAATATATATATGTTTAGGTTATCATTGCGATGAGGTAAGAATGCCTCTTGCCACATCGTAAATATATATAGAGATGTTATCATCGATAGGAGGTAATAATTCTTATTGTCCTAGGGAGATTATGTAAATGGATAGAGGTAAGAATGCCTCTCATCCATAGGAGATTGTAATAAAGGAATTATGTAAGGAAGCCTCTTATCCATAAGAGATTATAATAATTGAATGATGTAATAATTCATCTCATCCATAAAATATTTTTATAATGGCATGGGGTAATAATGACTCTCATACATAATCATATACCATTAATGGAATGGAGTTCTAATTCCTCCCATACATAAGATATTATAATAATCATTCCATTATTTATGAATTCCTTTAGTCCATAATCATTTACCTTAGATGTAATGGGGTATGAATTCCAACCATCAATAAGTGATTATAACAATAATGTAATGAGGTATGAATTCCTATCATCCAAAATCATTTACCTTAGATGGATAGGGGTATGAATGCCTCCCATCCATAAGATATTATAATAATAATGGCATGAGGTAAGAATGCCTCTCACCCTTAATCATTTACCATATATGGCATGGGGTATGAATGCCTACCATCCGTAATTATTCACAATCGTTATCATACATATAATATAATGCATAAGGCAGTGCCTCTTATGCATTTCAAATATCCAACACAATATTTCAAAAAGAAAACACGTTAACAATTACTTAAGCAACCCAATCTAAAGTATTTCAATTTCAATATTAACATATTGATAAAACACATTTGAAATACATGAGGCAAGAACCTCCCAAGATTCTAATTATTCATCTTCCATTTCTTTAAAAGGAGACTTGTTATTGAATCAACTAAATACATGTCAAAAAAATTTCTAAGACTAAACCATATATTCATGACATTCCATTTGATAAGTGTCTTCCCACTCATGGTCTTTATAACTTAATTTTCATAAACATGGAAACATGATTAAAGGGTTCAAGTGTTTTGGTTATACCAATTGAAGGATGTCACTTTATCATTTAATCCATCATAATCATGTCTATTAGATACTAATGACACAAGGAAAATTTCATTAAAAAGTTTAGATGGAACGAATCTGATGATAAGGGCAACAAGCATTATACCATTAAGGGATACTCATTTATGGAATACCCCTAAGGGTCGTGTGCTAGAAATTTTATTATGCATTCCATAATAAATCATAAAGTATAGAGGAATACCAATTCAAAAAGACAAACATGTATAAAATTCTATCACTAAATTTTTATCTTGAAAGTGGTCCACATTCGTTAGAGGGGTTCTATTAAAAAATCATGACTTTGTTAACAAACAACCATTAATATTATTAATTAATCTCTTCTATTTCAATATAGAGAATAATTTATAAGAAACTACTATAAATGGAAAATATTTAATAATTCTGCTTTGATGAACAATTAATTAATTAAATAATGATTTTATAAACTAAAAGGGCATGTAAAGGGACTGCACCTCAAAGTGGAACCAAGCCGTCCACTTCGGCTCTTGGCACTTTCTACCTAAAACGTTTTTCTCCCCCATTGAGTGTATGAACATTCACATAAATATAAGGACACCTAGACCCCATGGAAACACCCACATGGCCATGAGCATGTGAAAGGGGATCCTTATATATATACGATTACATGCATATACCCATCCACAGACAACTCGCATGAATTTTAATATATATAAATTGGAACACCTAGACCCAAACACGTACATTCACTACCATGGATGAATATATGTCTAATGAGAGAACCTACACAAATATATATACACATACCTATGCATACTCAGGCCATCCTCCTTAGTCTTGAAGACTTGATACCATAAAAAATAGTTCAACACACTACACTAAACATGCTACAAGCCTTAAAAAACCATAATATTGAGGGTCTGAAACCAAGAGGAAAACAAAAATTATTCCCTGAAACAATGCCAGTGGACAGAAACCACCAAAACTACCTCACCTTTGGTAGTGGTTTCTATAACATACACCAACAATACCCAAGAAGACACTCACACACCCAACCACCAAAAGGAAATATAAAATTGGATTACCACAAAACCCGAGGTTTCTTCCGCAAAACAACAAGTGACAGATAGACTAAAAAATGACCATAAAAAGGGAGCAGAATGGAGAGGGGACTTTACCTTAATGGATCAAATAAGAAATACAAAAAAAATGGCCAAAATTCATGGACCAACAGAGGTACGTGGAGGGGGTCATGCGAGAGATAGGGGGAACCCCTTTGGTTCGTTGTGTCATGAATGAGAGTGGTGAGGGGGTGAGTTCGGTTTTTAATTAATTTTTATTCTATTTTTATTTTAAATTAAATTTGATATTGAAAGAACACTTGGACGTACAGTTTGGGCTGCACAGTTGAGCAAACCATGCTCCAATTGTGCGCCTTCTACTAGGCACTCTAGGTACTCTTCACGAGGTAGGCACATATTTTGGAAAATTGTGTGCATCCCCTGCGCACTACCACAATCATCTTTGATCTAGGACACATGGTCTACTATAGTGGGATGCATAGTTTTAGAGAAATCGTGTGCCCTCTATAGTATTTCAAAACATGATATTGTCTGGTCTGTTGCTCTCGAAACTCTTCAATCCACTCTGTAAACTTAATGGGACTTCACCAAAGTCCAAAAAAATTACATAGATGCATTTGAACTCTCGAAATTCAATTCCAATTCCCACTTTTGAAAAATAACCTATTCAATAATTGAAAAAGATTAATTTACTCCTAAAATTCATTCAGTTCAAAATGGGGATCATTACATCTTCCAAGCTTTGAACATCTCATCTTGAGAAGACTTTTTGAACAACGTATAGCTCACCCTACCTACTAGGGACATGATGTTTCATTCAAATGATCACATTGTGTTTCCAAACATCCAATGCAACATTAAAAATTTCATAGGTCCATGGTACTTATGCTATTTAAAACATGATCCAACACTCGCTTCCCAATGGAAACACTGAAATGACTCTTGCCCGAGATCTTTCACCAAGATACACAAACCCATCGATGTGTCGTTAAGAATTCTTACAAAGATACATCCCACCTTAGGATTTAACATTAATACGTCATTTATAAACTACTTCTCAACCACTATTGGAATTGACTTACAAGAATTCCTCTAACCATTATAACAATTCTCTTGGTGTGATTCCCTAAATGGTAAAACAACTGATCCCCATCGACCTCAAAGCCCATGTGGAGTCAGATTATAATGAAAAGCCCAAGATGACAAAAACTGCACTCTTCTCCACCTGACTACGTGCACAAAAATGACCCTTCAAAAACCAAAAATATTAAAGATGAATTAAAGAGTCAAGCCACAATGGCCGATTAATCGAGAAGATGCCCAGATTAGAAGACCAATGTTTTATAACCTGAACCACGATGCTTTCTACATATCATCTCACAATTACAACAAATATGCTCCTCAAAGCCTACACCTTACTACCGATGATCTTTCTAAGATCATACCATAAGGTAAACCACGCATCACACTTTAAATTCCTTAAGATAACCACCCACGAAAACCCAAACGCTTTAATGTGATAGCACGAGATAAGACTGACACTCTCTTAGTGCATCCAGGATGATGATAAGTTGGGGGAAACGCTCATCACTTTGTAGAGTAAACTAAGAAGATTCAAAAGGTTTCCATTCAATCACACCCAACCACTAGATGGATGAAATGTCGAACCACCACTGATTGACTTCATAGAAGGATATCATATTCAACCACCAACATGTCATTTAAAACGATCACATGGATTTACCTCCCAATGGTTTCTGTGATCACTCATGATTTAACCATTGACATCCTCAAAGACCAACGGTGTTTTCCAATGGTTACATAAACTGCAAACTAGATCTATTTCATGTAGGAGAGAAAACACCGACATTAATAAACACTTGCAACACTAAAAGTCACTAAAACATAAACATAATATTCTCTAATTACCCTCTTTTAGTTGGATTGATTCTACCTAAAAGGAATCATAATTACCAGAATTGAAATAAAAATCCACACCTTAAGATGGTCCTATTATTTTTAAGGATAATAAAATAAAATAGTAGCTCACAAGTGTCCTAGTACAAAAACACAAAAAATATATGTGACACTCCTTAGAGTCACACTTACATTGGTCAAGATTATATGGAATACCAAATAGACCGAAATTTCAAACAACATAGTCTTGAAAACATCTCCCTGGGCATTGAGATAATCCTAATTCAATAAATCGTGGGTCACATTACTTGGAGATGCCCGGAGATAACACTCAACGGCACAAGGATCAACTATATTAACAAACTCAACCAGATAAATAAAACAGTCAACTCTCGACGGTACTATGTATATCAACACATGCTACTCGAAGAAAAGTGAATGGGTCAAATGACCAACAAAACAGCTGACCATGCCCGAGGCACGTATAACTAACTGAAAATGAGAAATAATCAATGTCCACACCCATATAAAGGGTCTAGGAAAAGCATGAACACCCATCCGAATAAGGGTGCCATTGAAAATAAAAAGTCCTATAAGGGACAACAACATTCTAACGATACCAAATCCTAGAAAAATCAGGATAAAAGCAAGGAATTTATGTTCTAATTTTATTACCTACCACAGACTACCCCCATTATGAAGATCAAATTTCAAACCTAGAATTTTTTCATGCCAACTGAAGTCAGTAGGCTCAAAAGACAAAAATTTTAAGTCATTGCT
Source organism: Viscum album (assembly GCA_963277665.1). Classification (NCBI taxonomy): domain Eukaryota; kingdom Viridiplantae; phylum Streptophyta; class Magnoliopsida; order Santalales; family Viscaceae; genus Viscum; species Viscum album. The sequence continues at coordinate 1,273,382,579 of OY728137.1, read as the reverse complement.
AAAAATAGAACAACAAAAATAAAATGCTACCATTTTTTCCAAGCCATATCAAGAGGAACTCAAATACCCTTTCATGAAGGTCTAAAAAAGAAGACTCATGTACGAGTTCCATTTCCAAGACATTTTTCATTTAAAAACATTTAATATTTAACCACTTTAAAATTATTAATTAAAATACATCATATACCCATTAAAAAATTGACATGGCACTTGATTTTTAATAATAATCTCAAAGAAAAATAGGATTGTTTCATAAAATTTATTCTTTAAAAGTAAGGAAACTAACGAAGGTTGCATCGATCCTACCAGATATTTCTAGAAAAAAACCCAATAAATGATACTCCATTCATTTTAGATAAAAATTTAATACCTGAAGAAAACAAGAATTTCAAATAGTATCATATCATTGCATTTAACATGGGTTTGAATCATCCAATCGATGAAGTGCCCATACAACCTATAAATTTAAAATTAGCACCCATTTATCAAAACAATTTACACTTCATAATTTCAACATACTCAAAACAAAGGTTCAACATATGGGTGGATATCTACCAACCTGTAAAGCACCCATAACCATTAAAACATGGCATTTGGCTACCTCTTATCAGAATGATTTCACTTTAACATCTAAACATTTGCCACTATGTATTTTAACAAATTCAAATGATAGTTCATGTATATGGGTCACCTTTTCAAAATTATAACGTGCTAATACACCTGGTAATTGAAAATTGTCTCCAATTTAGCCATAACCCATATATTTATCCCAATAAAAACATGTTATCATAAGCAATAAACACAGAAAAATTATATAACACTAAATCATGTCATGTGAACTGGAAAGGAATGCTAAAGAAACAAAATAACAAACATACTAATCAACTAGGAATGATATAATGATAATAAAGTATTCATAAAAATTACCTTAGTAGGTAAAAATCTAAGTATAATGTTATTTAAACACCTAACATCACATAACACTCATGGTAAAAATTACAAATCAATAAGCATCCTACCTATTCAACTACAGGGACTAGAATATTCCTAACATGTGAATTTCTTATGTTCTAATAATGATGCATCAAATGCATCATAAATTACATATAAAGCCATGGAAAAAATGATAGAAATGCCATAAATCATTAAGCAACAGAAAATATAGCAATTAGTCTATGTGAAATAATATCAAATGTAACATTGATCAAATCGAACAACAACTCTCAGTCTTGGCCACTTGGTCATTCCCATAAATGGCGTGAACATTCCCAATCATGACTATTAATCAAGTGTCGAAACATTCCTAATATTCTATCTACCAAAAAAATAGCCAGAAAAAGAAAATTAAACAACCTCTGATACCACTTAGTAATGTCATGACCCAACATACCATTAACATGGTAGCAAGACTGGTGGTTCACAAAGCCTCATGCACATCTCCCCAAATGCTAGAGGCTGCGGAATAGTTGTGAGGGTATCAAGAGGTGATATTGGGGATACTATAACCACACATAAAAGTTAATAAAATATGAAATATCAAGAATAATGGAATTTATATATAAATTAATGATATCAACATAAGACAGGTAATAATCATTTTATAAAAGTGTCCAAAAACATTTTAAACAAAGAATGCATGCATATTACAGTGATATTACATAACTGAAAGCATAAAATAATACAACATGATTTTCAATACAAAATAATACATGAATCAATTAAGGAAAGAAACTACATATTCTTAAGGAAATGTCCATGAGAATCATGAGCTCTAGCTCAATTCTTTTCTCATAACTCATTGTAATAGCATAAAAACAAGAAAATATCTAGATCCATAGTCACATGAACAAGAAAGGTCTACTCAGGTACCCTTGTGAAATGGCAGACCACGTAGGGTTTGAGATATCAATATTAATAGGAAACACCATCGGTGTATAGCCCTATCTAGACTGTGTAATATAAATTTTACCATGCAAAGGTATGAATTATTTATGTTATAAATGAATAAATAATTAACAATCGTCCAGGTTCTTAAGTGACACCCGATGATTATACTTGCTTTAGACCATGGCTGGTATGTTCGATAAAGTCACCATGTATATATATATATATAGGTTATCACTGGGATGAGGTAAGCATGACTCTCATCCCATCGTGTGTGTATATATATATGTACAGGTTATCCTTAGGACAAGGTAAGAATGCCTCTCCTCCAAGGGAGATTATATAAATGGAATGGGGTAAGAATGCCTCTTGTCTATAAGAGATTATATAAATGGCACAAGGTAATAATTCTTATAGTCTATAAGATATTATAACAATGAAAAGAGGTATGAATTTATCTCGTTCATATGAGATTATAATAATGGTATGAGGTTAGAATGCCTCTTGGTTATTACCATTTATAATAATGGCCTGAGGTAAGAATGACTCTCATCCATAATCATTTACCATAAATGGAATGGGGTATGAATGCCTCTCGTCCATAGTTCAACCCACTAAACAAAACATACAACAAACCATAAATAATGCAATGAACTTAATTTAGAGGGTGATATATGATTCATAAAACATAAATATTATGCTGAAATAATGATGAGGGACCAAAACCACATGAAATGCCTCATCTTCAGTGGCGGTTTCCGGAGCACACACCAATAAGACCTAAGAGGCCAATAAGACACCCTAAGACCAAAAGTAAACACGATATCAGATAACTCGAACCCCCTAGGGTTTGGAAGCAATACACCATGAGAATGATAGTCCAAAAAATAGAAGGAAATATTAAGGAGAAGGGAGAGAGGACCTTACCTTGGTAGACCTAACAATAAATGTGAAGAAAACCAACCAAAAATCTTGGGTCAGAGGAGGTTCTTGGGGGTGGGTCATGCATGGTAGAGGGAACCTACATGTATTTCATCATAGAGAACAATATGGGCGAGGGAAAGGATAGTGGAGGTAGCCGGAACCCAAACCCACAACACCGGAGAGGCCACTCACACACCCTATAACCAAAAGGAAACTGAAAATTGGATCACCCCAAAACCATAGAGTTTGGTTGTGCTACACCGGGTAACTGATAGAACAAAGATGTATAGAATAAGGGAGTATAAGGGAGAGAGGAACTTACCTTACTTGATCACACAAGAAATACATAGAAAACTAGCCAAAAATAATGGAACGTAGGAGGTACATGGAGGGGGTCGAGAGAGAGAGAGAGAGAGGGTAACCAGAAAGGGGTGCTGCATCGCATATTAGAGGGGGTGAGGGGGTGAGGTGGTGAGTTTTGTTTTTAATTTATTATTATTTTAAAAGAAGGACTCAAAGCATGGTTTGGGTCACATGGTTTAGCAGATCCTGCAAAAAACATGTGCCCTCTACTGGGTACTATGGGTACTCTACACAGTATAGGTGCAGAATTTGTAAAACTCTGCATAACCTATGCAGACCACCACTTTCCCCATTGATCTAGGATGTACGGTCTGCTACAAATGGATTCATGGTTTAATAAGAACCGTACGCCCTCAGAAGTCTTTTAAAACATGATGCTTTTGGGGTCGATGTCCATGAAACTATTCAATCCACCCAAGAAACCTAACAAGCCTTCACAGAAGTCCCAAAACATTTCTTAGAATCATTACAACTCTCTGAATTCAATTCCAATTCTCATTTTAAAAAATGACTAATTCAGTAGTTGAAAAAGTTCAATTTCCCCTAGAAATTTGTGCACTTCAAAACACAGATCATTAAAAAAATCACTAACCACATTCAATTTTGCCAATACCATCCCATTTAGTTCTAAAATTCCAATATTCTATTTACCCCAATGGAAAATTATGAAATCAAGATCCAGAAAATATTAAGGGTTATTATTCCCTTATTCATATTTTCTAAAAACTATATCACCTTACCATTAAATCATTTTTTAAAGTTATCAGTACTGTTCAACTGATGCTTTCAAATCCTAAAATATAATCATCTAAAATACAATTCATCTATATTTCATGATTATTATATCTAGAATATCATTGATAGAATACTTATACAACATAATTATGGAATCCAAATACACAACCACATTAATAATTCCACTTTGGATGTAGTAATAACATATGATTAACCTTTATTCATTATATTATTAAGGTATATTCCCATTATTCTTAGAGAATTCATTTTCATAGTTCCCCATCTTCATACAGTTTAAACACTAAATGTTAGAGGTTTCTTTATTACCCTATAACTTACATGACTAATGTCCATTCTGTATACACCTTAACAAGACTTCCATATCGTTAAATAAAGTACTATGGTATTTCATTCCACTATTTTCAAACATGAAACAATTATTCTTATCTAATTCCCCTAATTTATTTTTTATCTTCCATCATATTCTTATATTTTATTCCTTTATTGAAATAATTGTTGTTCAATTACTTATCATTCTTGAAAGAATTTGATACCAAATCTATATATAATGAGAATTTTGAGAGACTAGTTCCATTCAAAAGATCGGACTTATCCCATCAAATAAATGTTCAACAATACAATTTGTATTGAATACATGGTCTTCAACATGCCATATTAACCTTTTTAACGTCAACTTCATACATAGAAAAATTTTATCTTCCATTTTCCTTAAAATCAAAATTATTTTCCTATATCCACTCATTCCACATGAATAATATATTTTTCCAAGAAAATTCCCTTAAAATCCATCCATTTTATGATTTCTATTTCCTCTTCATCCATAGTATTTTTAATGAATGAACACCTTTGATATTATTATTTTGAGAGATGATAAACATCCATGAAAGGATTATACCTTTAATTACTTCCAAAAGTAGGTAATATCTTCCCTAAAGAACATATCAATTACTAAGATACAAATGGATATATAGTTCCATTTAATGATAAAAAGGTTGAAAATGCCTAAAGCGTTTTAATATTATTACACCACATTATGGATAATCAAAATGATCCATAAAAAATGGTTATTAATCAAAACCTGAGTGAGATTCCCCAATATAGTTATAAATTGTATATCTGTAGCTACAACTCCAGCTATAGTTGTAGCACTAGTTGTAACATTATTTTTTCCACCAGATAAATCCATACATGAATTTCATGTATCAATATATTTTACATTCCATTTGCTAGGTTCCATTTAAAAATAACAAAATATAATATATTTTCACATAAAATTATGAATCATAATTTATAATATCAAAAAAAGTGAAACAATTAAACTAAATTGAAATATTTTTGCATAAATTATTTTAGAATCTTAAACATGGTTTCTTTGGGATTATTCTAAAATTAGGTTATTGGGTTATGTTCCTAATCTATGTTTTTATAAATCAAGTTCCTATGGTTTTTAATAAACATTATATAATATTAATATTAATTACCTCAACACTATTAATCTATAGGTTATGGTAACATTACTATAATGTAATAAGATACAAGAAATCACATCCCAAAGGAGAAAATAGTTTAGTTGTATTGGAAAACTAGATACATACTTGAGTTTCACATTACATTTCAATATATAAAATACAATATTGTATTTTATTTGATAACACTATAGTACCCTTAAGAATATCCCAAGTTATCATTCATAAAACACATCTATGGTTTCCAGGGAATGGAAAAAAATGATAGGGATGATCACATATGATCAATAAGAGTCTTCATATAACAAAATATACATGGGGAATGAATAAAATTTAAATAATAAATGACAATCAAATATTGTAATAAAAATAATCAAATGGGAAAGAAACCTACCTATGGATATCATAAAAAATCAAATAATTAGATGAAAAAGGTAACTTATTTAATAATGATGGAATTTATAATATTAGTCTTCTGAAACATACCATTAGGACCATGTTCCTAGATGTCTAAAAATACAACCAAGTCCTTATTCCAAGACATCTACCTAAATGTGTAAGGCCTCACCCAATCCACATAAAAGGGGTGTACCAGAATAAATATAAAATTTTATACAGAAAAACATGCATATTAAATGTTAATGTTTTACCCAATCCATAAATATAATCATAATCCATATAGAGTTATATAAATAATGGTTACAAAAAAGTACATACATAGTGCAACTGATCATAAATAATCCAACTAAATATGATGTATGGTATTATATAATTATAAACTTAGTAAATCATAAGATTCATGAAAGTATGTTGATATATATGAAAATAATTTCAAAATTTCATTGGAAGATTTGTTTTGTAAAATACTCTTTTTCAATTTGAAAACAAATATTGAATATCTAAAATTTTTCCAAATATTAAGAAAAATGATTTCATTGAAACTGACCACATAAAATTTTAAAGTATGTTCAAAATAAAATAACATTCATAATAGTGGGAAATTTTTTATATAAATTGTATGTTAAAATAACATCCCTTTCATACTTTAACAAAAAATTCAAAAAGTACCCAATTCATAAAACACACAAAGGGTCATTTTCAACCATTTTTTAAAAATTAAATCATGGTTAATAATTAAATTAAATAATCATTTAGGTGTTGTAAAAATTTTCCTGAATTGTTTTTCATAAAATATGTATATGGAAGGGAAATGATATTTAACTGATGAGAGAAATGAAGTCTTCTTTTCTTAAAAACATTCCCAAAATATTTTTCATTACCAATGAGATGGAAATAGTTTTACTACATGAATGATTCATGAATAACCAGATGAGAATAAAATAAATTTGGTCTAAAATATAAATATTAAATAATTCACCCAAGGGAGTATTAAACCTAAAAAATCCCGAATAATGATGAGATTGTGAAATAAACCCCCATATCTGATTCGATTATAAACCTAATATATAATTAATATGGATTTATTTAAAAAAATTATTTAACCATAACATATATATAATACCATATATAATTAATTTATATGATTTCATTGTGTATTTATTAAAAATTCATTTTTAAAATATCGATTTTGTGTGATATGTACTTTGAGTTTCATGTATGTTTTGGTTTGGTAGTTTTAGTGTTGTTAATTTTATAATAATTCTATTATATAAATAATTTTAAAAAATATAAAAATACCATATATATTAATTATATTTTTATTTATAGAAATCCATAAAATATATATATATATAAATTAATTACACGATTCATGGAGACAGTAAGCCATAGGTACGCAAGAGCACTTTTTTCACTTTTTTATGGATGGAATGAAAGAAAGGTAAATATTTATTAGACAATATAAAATAATAATTATATCATATATATAACTTATATTCATTAATTATATCCATATTACCATCCACATAAAATAGAAATGATAAAAAATCAAATCACTTCGGGTATGTGGTATTCTACACTTACGCACGAGGGATGTTGTCATTTTGCAACAGATTGGAAGGTAAAAGGTATATAAGATATTAATGTTATAGAATAATAATTGATTCATAAATATCATATATAATAATTATTTAAATATTTATAACAATCCATGTAAATTTGTGATGAAAAATGAATTACATAGCTATGTGGCGATGGTAATTCGTACGTACACACGAGCGATGTTTTCACTTTTTTGTAAGACAAAACAAAGACTAAATATAGTTGTCACATAATAGTGATAAAATATTAAAATATTTATTATAATATATATATTATTTTATAATTTTACAACACTTTAAGAGGATGAATAATAAGAACAAAACTTGAAGGGATAGGAAGAGATGATTACCCATTATTCCATAGACATCCTTTAGATCACATATTAAGGGACTTATAGTAAGAATTTTTGAATGAAAAAACCTATATAATTTGTAAAATTATTTTCATAAGATTAATTTGTAGGTTTTAATCGATATATATGGAACAAAGTGGTGAAAATAAGTGAAGTAAGGGGTTCCCTTTTATAATTGGGGGGAGGGGTATTCTTGGAATAGCATAAAGTACTAAATGAATTCAAATAAATTTTTACTAAAAACTGGTCTAAATTAATTTAATTTAAAAAATATTATTATTATATATCTAGATCTCCTAATCCAATAAATTTTTGACATGTTTTGGGTATGTTTTTACCCTTTCCTTTTAATTTTAATCCCATTACTGCTTTTAATAATTACCGTAAAATGAATTTATTGTACACATTAAGAGTTAATAATGTTACAATAAAATTAAAAATGACACATATATGGGTTATGCGTTATTTTTTAAAACCATAAAAAATAAATTTGGTTAAAATAAATTGTTTTTATAAATTTTAAATTGATTAATAAATTTTTATTATTATTCAATATCAGTAATGTCATTTTGAACACTATTAAATTAATTTGATATTAATAAAAAATGAAAAGGGTATAAATAAAAGATTATCCTATAAAAATCCATAATATTCAATATATATCTATAAAAATTAATGGGACACATTAATTCATTCAAATTATATCTATTTTAATATTTTTAAAATCACTTATTTTAGTTTTCTTCTAATTGAATTAATCATGTATTGGCAATTCAAAATCATTTATTGTAATTATTTAATCACTAAAAATTATAATTAAATCACCTAAGTGAATATAATTTCATTATGTATTTAATTACAATTAAAATTCATTCTGCACTATATTTTTTCTCTACATGAACTTATAAGGGATATTTAAAACTTAGGGAGTGACATTTTGTAACGTTCTTTGATTTAAGTATTATACATGTCATTTTCATGGAAAAGTTTCAATTTAACAAATACATTTAAAGGATAAGGTGATAAGGTTTTATTTAAATACATAAAATTAAAATTTAGTTGAAATATTATGAACTTATCACTTGTTTTTAACCGAGATTAACTTTATTTACCTTATTTAATGGAGATGATTTTTACCAAGGTTACTATTCAATGTGAAAAAAATAAAAAGAGCATATTTACCGAAGTCGAACCTCCAATTTCTAAATTTGAAAACCATTTTATCAAATTCAATACCTATAAGTGGCATAATATAATTTGAAATAACAACACAAGATCCAATGCAAATCATTTTTCCTGAACAATGCCATTTTTATGAATAAAAATGGTTTTATTCTAAATTCAATAATATAATATATTTCGATGAAATTAATTGATTTATTTTATAATAAAATAATTTTTTTGTTTTAAATCAATTTAAAACTATATTTATATGTTTAAATTCTTGAAATAAAAATACATTTTTCAATAAAATATGTATTTTCCATTATTCGTTATAATATAAATCTTTTCCAAAAAATCATGAAAATTTCACCCAAATAAATCATTTATATGTTTATTTAAAATATTATTTAAATTATAGAAAATAAAATTTAAATAATTTATAAGAATTAATTATAATTTACTCTCACAAAATATAATTAAAATCATTTTGTAAGAAAATATACTTTAAAGCAAAAAATAATTTTTCTGAGAATTAAATAGTTATTATCTATGAATTAAGAAATGAGTTTTCATTAGTTAGATCTATTATATATATCTCATAATTTATTTTATACTATTCATACCCACCAATTCTTTGTCTAGGATATAATGCTCATATTTAAAAAATTATATTTTATGGTCTATTTTAGCTTTGTGTTGCATGTCGTGTACGCTATCAAACCTAATTTTATTATTTTAAAATATCACTGTATTAAAATGTGGCCTTATAATCTTTTTTAGAGTTTATAATAAATATAAAATCTTATTTTGATAGATGTAATCAAAGTGAGGCCCTTATAAAAATGATAATGCAACACAAGCTATAAAGGGCTCTTGTGTGATCTTGATCCAATAGACTCATATATCCATATGAACATGTATACCATAAGATGAGTCATATATATAATATCTATAATTATAAAATCCCTTTTTACATGATATAGGGCGGCCATTATTCATGGATCATTTTAATGTCGTGTAGTTCAACTCATGCATTCAAGATTCTAAAATGTAGACTGAGTATTTTGTATGATTAAATTACAAGTCATTCATCCATGTAGTGCATAAAATCATGTGTCACTCAACTAGAAGTGACTATGAATTACCTTAGTGAAATTCAATTATGTTATTATAGGGATTCTCTCATCAAACAAGTGAAAAAATTCTATCTTAGTTGAGCTAAAATTGATGACACAGTGAACAACATACCTTACCACCCCCTGATAAGATACCCCTACAATGTATAATGCTTTTCATTATATGTATCACACTATCCTCAGGTAATGGGGATTCATAATAAGAATACACCACTATGTGCATCAATGACCATATGAAATTCTATGTGATATACATTATTGGGTCTATAATGGATTAGATTATTCCATTATCCTTATGATTTTCATTAAGTGGTGTTCAAGGGATCAAGAGAGTTTTAGTATTTATAAAAACTAATTTTAAATTGGTATAATTATTTTAAAAGTAAATATATAAATTTAAATAATAATAAATCCATTTATTAAATGTTTATAATTTTATTTAATTGTAAACTTATTTTTTGTTATTTTTTTTACCCTTATACAGAACCCCCATCCCTGTGAACGTAGTTTTACTTGGGTAAGGTATGAACTTTTTTTACTCACTAAATAAAAATAAATAGGAATTACAGAGATCATTAATGGTAGACACGAAATTCTATTCCTATATATAGAATGTTTAAATCTCAGGTATATGTAGTCTGAATATTACAAAAGGGTAGTCTAGTTTTTGGAATGTAAATTCTTTGGGGCATTTTCCCGTCGCTTTGTAAGGATACCTAGAATCTAGTGCACAGATAATATTGATCACTATATAAAGGTATGTCTACCTGAACCTTAAGTGAATAATTATATTTAAACATAAATTAGTCTTACATTTACATAAAGTATATTTTTGGCATAAAGGAGGATGTTCTAGATGAAAAAATGTGCCCTGATTAGAAAAATAACCATCGGGTATTGTCGATTTGATGGATCTTTCAAAAATTGTAGATGAAATAAACACCATGAAGAATGAAAATATCCCACTAAATATTGATATAAGGGAACCTGAAAACTAAATATGATCTTTTAATGTTACATTTTTATGTCATTTATATTACTTCTAATGAAGGAATACCTAATCTAGGGATGTTTCTATAATGAAGCTGGCGATCGTATGAAAACCCTTTTTGTATTACCATTATTGCATAAGGAGGATCCATGTGTAGAATCATTCCTGAAATAATCCACACATGCTCATCTAATATATGTGATACACTGATGAAATGATATATTTTAGTGTAGTGGATCAGTCATCTTTTTTTTCATCATGATCCCTCATGATCCTTTGGGATAGAATGAGTTCATCACATTCATGAGAATATGATAGAAGGAAGAGTCAATTGAGAAATGTGTTTAGAGAAGTGATTATTAATCCTTTATAATTTATTAATCCAACACAATAGATATATTCATCTATTTATAATGTTTTGGTTTTGGTTAAAATAATAGTCAATTGAATACCAACCATTAATAATATAATCAACCATATCATACCCAATCCATATAATAATAATAATATTTTTATGTCTGGCACTAGATAACATAATGATAAATATTATTTTATAGTCTTGTAAATTTATATTTATCACCAGATTTGATGTTGGTCCACTCTTCCTCTTCATAATTTTTTGAATACCCAGAAAAACTAAATTAAATATTTAATTCACAGATTTTTAATTAAGAATATGGATAATAAAAATGTATTAAATATTCAGTTAAATATTTTTGATTTATAAAACATGAATAAAAATATTCCTCTATCTTGAGAGTAAAATTTATTAAATAAGTTATGTTTAATGATAATTTAGTCAAGATCGATAGGAAAACTTATTGTGTCACCCTCTAGGATTATTTCTTACTGGCATTAGATAAACTTGCCTAATGTCCAAGATTACTATCTAAAATCAGGTCGAGGATCCCATGAGAGATAACATAATTTTGCAACATTGAAAACCACATATGATCACTTAGTACTTAATATAATCATTTTTTCATAATATCTCATCAAGAAGGATTCACATCAATTTCATCAACCATTATTATTTATACATATTTTATTGAATATCTTAAACATACATATCTCTTCACCTTCTTCATGGAATTTAATGACTAAAATCCAAAATTCCTTACATTTTTCTTTATTTTTGGATAATATTCATTATAATTGGTTATAGGGGAAACCCTTACATCACTCATAGGCCTAGTAGGAACATGGCATAATACATGACCCTAAGGGTGCCAAATACTTGATACCAACATATCCAACTATAATAAGAATGGCTAACATCATGGTTTATGAAATACATATAATTGAGCGAGTTATATAATGCAATAATAATATTAAATTCCAATGTCCATTACAGTCACTCACACATAGAAATATCTGACGACACAATAACATGTATAATTCCACTTTGTGGGTCATTTCTCAAAATATCCCCCCTTGAAGATTACAATGCTCAAACTTCTAGTGATTAAGCCTCATATTCATAAGAGTAATCAAACATAAAATTCAATATTCTATGTTCCCAATCATAGTATTTTATTTGATAGTAGAACTATATTTAAAAATATAAGCATGAAACTCCAAAGATATCATCATAATGTAGAAATACTTTAACCTTATCAATTTGATAGATACTATGGGATCTTATTACATTAAATTAAATTAGAATAATAAAAATCATGTAATAATTTTTTTATTAATATTAAAATCTTCATATATATATATATATACAATAAATGTACAAAGAGTTGGTTCTGGACCACTAACACCAACAAACCTCCAATTGGACTAGAGGCTAATACAAAGACATTTTAGTTTCCTATACATCACATGATGATCATGTTTCTATGGAGTCATGAATTTATTCAAGAGGTCCACCACATGGTTTTATTGGGATATTCAACTCACTGTGACCTCACCGTGTTGAGAAAAATCCCTCTAGAGATGACAATTTTGAAGTATGGGATTCATCTACTAATGTGACCATATTTTTTTACAAGGTCCACCACAATAGTATTATCATAATAGAGTGTGTTTAGATCCATATTTATAGGTTTTACATAAATCTATTGGATGAATATGAGTTTCTATACTACTTTAGCTACCTCAAAATCCATAATATGTTTTGAATCCTTTGTAGAGTCTATGACAACAGCTGGCATTATGGTCTTTCAGATCACAACACCTCCATTCAGAATGAAGATGTGTCCTTTTGGTGATTTTAGATCATATTGATATAATTGGAAACTAGAATCATCATATTCTATGATGTCTCGTTCATTATATACTCTATATACTAGGAACAAATCATTAGGGTGGATTATATACTTAAGTATAGTCTTGAGTACCATCCAATGGTGGTCACTTGAGACAACACATTATCCTCCTACCACACTCAAGGAATAGGTGACATCTATCCTAGTAAATAACATAGAATACATGGTCAAACAAATCATAGATATGTATTGTATCATTTATATTCCTAATCCTTCCTCAGGTGTCAAAGAATATATTTTCCTCAAAAGATGAATTCTATGGGACATTGGAAACAATCACCTCTTGGGTTTTCCCATACTAAACCTCTTCAGTATCATGTCAAAATATGTACCTTATCATAGGCCAATAAGACTCTTGGATCTATCATGATGGATATTGATCACAAGAATATATGTTATTTCACCTTAGTCCATCATATAGTATAATTTACTCAACCTGGGTTTTAAAAAACAATAGAAATAATATATTATTTTCAATTAGTAATATTTGATCGATACAGGTTATTAAAAAATTAAATAAAATCCAACTAAAATGATTGTAGGTACATTGATTACATTCATTATTTATGAAACCAAAATTCATTATAGACTCGTAAACATGAATGTTCCTTGACTTGGATTCTTTCTTTAATCAAAAAATTAAACGTTTCTGTTTGAATAACATGTTGGTATCATTTGGAGTCACAAAACCTTAAGGTTGTTTCAGATAGATATCTTCTTAAAATATCCAATTAGGGATGTATATTTTTGACATCCATTAAGAAAATGGAATATTCATGTAAATATAAAATGGAAAGTATAATTATGATGGATTTCAGAATTGAAACCAGTGAAAAGTATTCATCATAGTCTATGACTGGTCCTTGTTTGAATTATTTTGCAACAATTCGGTCCTTATAAGTAAATAATTTCTCATCCATGCCCATTTTCTTCTGGAAAAACCATTTAAACCAATGGGATTTACATCCACTACAAGATCTATCAAAATTTAGACTTGGTTTTGGTACATGAAATCTATTTTAGAATTCATGGATTTGTTGCACATAGAAACATCTATTCTACTTACTACTTTCTTATAGGTTATATGATCATTATTATCATATAAAAATTAGTCACCATACTTGATGACTAGAAAACCATACAGATCCGGTTTTCTAAATTATCATATTCTCACACACATTAATTGTGTCTCTGGGTCTTTGTGGAATTAATTCATGTTATACTCTTGTGTATCATAGACCTTCTATTTATTTGTAGTGACTTGGGTGTCAGACCTATCAAACTTTGGAATATTTCGACGAATAATTTCATAGTTAAACGCAAAGACGACATGAGATTCTGAGGCACGGTGTGCCCATAAATAATTTTATTAAAATATTAAGTATTTTAATACTATGAACGTGTAAGATCTGAGTTTTCTCCTAAATGGTAGATCAATCTAGACATCAATGGGCACCGTTGCATTTGGAGCGTGCTGTTTATAATAGGTGGGGTATAATGTTTACAAGAGTGAGCCCATTGTAAAAAAAGGTGACCAGGGGCATTTTCCAAAATAAATGAATAATTTTATATGTGGGTGCCAGCTTTATTAACTCATTAATGGAGTCTCAGATAGAAATTATTAGTGTGTAGTTCAGTTCATAATTCAACGTTTACCCTAGAGGCGACCTAAAAGTTTCCATGTCGGGGGTTTTAGAAGGAGGTGAGATGTGAGTTGGGAGTTTTAAAATAAATAAAAAGAAACAAAAAAATATATTCACTAACCTCCTACCTCCCCCTAGATATAAGAGATCTCCCCTCCCCTTCATCCTCCTCCATTGAAAACCCATCATAGAAGGTGCTTTCGGTCTCAGATTTGGATGGCAGACACATCTAGATAGAGTTGCAGCAACTTTAGAGCGTGGATCTCACCCCAAAGTTTTGGCGTTTTCCCCACAAGGTAGAAGGTTTTTGAATTTATCATGTACTCCCTTGATTATTCTTAGTTTTCTACATTTTTCATTTATCTAGTCCTAATGCTCTTAGAATAGGTTTCAGAACTGTTTTTGGAGCACTAGGGTGCTCCCAGTGGTTTAGGGAACATCGACAATGTTTTTTGGTGTGGCATGGTGGTTTCTGGCGATCCTGGTTACTCCGGTAGTAGTCTGGCCGGTGGTGTGGTGGTCCTGTTAGTCGGTGGTGGCAGTTTCTAGGGAGGCATCAAGAATTTGGTAGGATACAACAGTTGTTTCTGGCGAGGCAGCTGTGGTCCGGCAAGAATTTTCTGGGGGTTATTTAAACCCCCGTAAAATGCAAACCGGGAGTCCAAAGCATGAGACATTTTTGGAAACACGATCATTGTAAAGATATGAATCCTTTTACAATGTTTTAATAATTTTATGGGTTGGGTTCATGACTAAGGGACCCAAATTAATGAAATAGTAATAATATTTAATTATTATTCAACTTTGACCCACCATAATTTTTGCAGGGAGCATCCGATTGACGTGACGTTAAAGACATTGTAATCCTGAAGGTAAATAAATTGTTTCAAGATATATTTTGGGTGATGTGATTGAGATCAGGTTACTGTCCCCATGAAGATGGTTTTGGGCATTTACAGAGAGACATGATTTTTTCACCTAGTGTCCATTTTGGATGAATTAGTAGTTGATCTCATGAATTTTTTCAAGGTGATCATAACAGTAGAATCCAATTGATGAGTTTTGGAATCAAGGTGTGGTCCTTTCTTGTACTTTCTATGATGAATAGTACCTTTTTCATTGTTTTTCCATATTAAGAAAGTAAATAGCCTATCCTGTGTGTTTTCCACATAAAATGCGATGGTAGCCTCAGTTTGGCCCTCGAAGGTACGCAGTGTAGCTATGTTGAGGGTCACTTGGGTTAACGATGTTCAGATCAACAATGGTTGCGTGAACTCCCTTGTTTTGTTCCAATGAGGGATCGCGTGGTAGTACAACCCCAATATAGGTTGTGATCCCCTCAAAAAGATGAATTTCAGATGGAGTTGTGGTATCCCTTTGGTGATTCTTGAGCAGGATCCTCTAACTTCACTTACCTTGAATGGGTTCTTGGTATTGTTGTGACTGCTTATCCATGGATGGTGATCTCCGATATAATAGCATAACCCCATAGGGTTTGTGGTATAATCGGGAATATGATCCCCTACATAGTTTAATGTAGTGGTAGGGTTTCTATATAGTGGTTTATACGATCCTCTACTCAACGTGTGGTTTCAGTAGGGTTTGTGGTATCGTTGGTTCGATCCCATACATCGTGAGTTATACCAGATGGGGTTCTCGGCACCATCAAGACAACCATTTTAAGGGATATTATCCTGAATCAGAGTGTTGTGATATGTGGAATGTCATATCGGGTTTTAGTATCACCTAGTGTATCCTGAGAGTGATCCCATATATGAATGACCTTTGACTTACTAGATTGGGTTCTTGTATCCCATTGTGGATCCAGGGTGTGATCCCTTATCCGAGGAGTTTTTTTTTCTGCTGATTTTCATCATGAAATTTTCACAGTGATATCCGATAGAGTGTATCTCTTAGATGGGTGTTATTTGGGATAACAGAGCTTGACAAGCATGTTTTCGTGGTTATGTGCATTATTTAGAGCTTCTAGTCAAACCTATTGATGGTGATGAGGTCAGACCCTGATGAGGCTGGGTGCCTAAAATGAGTATATCTGAATGTTCGTGGTATATTTATGGGGATATACCTAAGCTGGGTTGACTAGTCATGGTTTTTCTAGGATGGTATCGATATGGATTTTCCCTATCATTTGGGTTCCCTCTGGATGGGATGAGCTGACTATTTCCTTTTGGTTGCTCTCTTTTATTTTGGGGTCTTTGGGGAGCCTACTGAGTATCTTTATACTCACTCTTGTAAGGTTATTTCCCGCACATGTTGTGTGTCTGGTGCAGACCATGTGCCTTTCGATGGAGTCCCACGAGGACCCAGAGTAGGTGGAGCATAGTGAACTTGACCGACCTGGGTGTTTACTAGAGATGTATCAAGGAGATTTCTGGTAGACGCTTTTGATAGTGATCTCCTCCTTCTGAAAAGTTTGGTCATTTTTGCAGTTTTTTTGTAGTGGGCCATGTATTTTATTGATTTTTACTTTTCTCTGTACTCTTGTTGTAGGTTAGATGTATTCATGCATTTATTTTTTGTTTTTATATATATCTCTACAGTGCTTCATGGAGGTGTATGTGAGAGTGTGTGTATAGGTATCTTAAGAAAATGCCTCTTATGTGTGTGATAGCCTACTCAATGCTAGTCCCCAGCCCTTGGCCTATTATATATGGGATTGGGGAGTTGGGGATCAAGCCCCATTAGGTCAGGTCCTGAGAGAGTGGTATTAGAGGAGGTTCAACCTTTGGGATTTCTGAGCATAGGTGGTTTAGCTGTGATCTTGGTTTTGGTTGCATAGTGGTAGTTTTTATATTATTTGAGTTAGGATTTCTGTCTAGGGACTCCTGTGTTGGTGCAGTGACTGACGTATCCATTCACTAGGACTCGGATAACCCACCTTTTGATTCGGTACATTAGGACACATGTTTCACGGGAATAATGGTATATTCATTATATAGGATTGAGTTTTGGGGTTTCCTTGTCCTTCTTAAGTCAGATACCTAGATATACACTTTGACCATGATGCATCATGATTGTATTTAATGATATCTCTATGATAAAGATCAGTGAGGGTTCTACAATGATATGGTATTGAAGATGCTCCTGATGTAAGGGCTTTGGAGTAGGGAACAGGTTAGGATCCTGGACCTCAAGGTGATCTGATAGTTGAGCCACCACCTGTCGAGCAACTGGTTGTTCTAGTAGTGTAGGATGAGGATGCATATAGGATGAGTTCAATACACGTGTTCTAGAGGTAGTGACCTTTATGTTACAAAGTTCATCTATACCCCTGAGAAGCTGATGACTAGATTGAAGTAGTCACCTGAGTTTTTCTGCTAGTGAGGACACCTCTAGATCAGATGTTGGTCCTAGTGGTGAGCCCTCTTCATGGTTTGGTCAGGAGATGGTGGAGTTTGGTGGCGTAGTCTCATGTCAAGAAGAGTCTCAAATGGTAAGAGTTTGAGAGGCTCTTCAGGGAAGTGTATAATCTGAGCACATTGAGGTCAGTGCGGATCCAGGAGCTTCTACTACTTTGGCAGGGGGGTGTGACTGTGTCACAGTACTCAGCGAGGATTACAGAATAGTCACACTACTCCCTATATATGGTATCAGAACCACTATATTGGAATCATACCTTCAAGCATGTCCTACAAAGATACATCTGGAAAGGTTTGGTTTCTTTGTGTCTTCCCACCTATGCTGGAGTGATGGAGCATGATTTGGTGGTGGAGAGCATTATGGATGAGCAGATTCTACCCGTTAGTGCTGGATATGCGGGAGTTGAGACCTCAACTGCTGGTTCAGTAACTGAGGGCTCTCAAGGCTCTCATAATAGTATTGGTCAGTCTTAGGAGGGGTGATGTTACACTTGTGATGGTTGGTGACATCTTGCTATAGTGTAACACCCGAGATTTTATGAGAAATATTTTTTTATGTATTATGTTATGTGCATCACCAAAGTAATATTTCACTACACACAACACTGTCTTGGCTTGCGTTACATGCAAGAGAAACCTTCCTTGATAGCTAGCGTTGTACGCAATACCGAGTTTCGCTAAACAACGATATGTTATTAAAATATTATATAAACTATCCGTTATAAATAGTAATACCCACTTTTTTTAAATTTTATAAATGCTATCTTTCAAAATGGATTTCGTTTTTGGATTCGGAATATCGAAATTAGCCTAGGATGAATTTTTGGTATTTTTCTGAAAACATTCAAATTTCTTTATGAATTGTGAAAACACTGAGTTATTGGTTAAATATGACTTTTTATTTAAATAATAATTTTTATATTAAAATTAATTTTATGTCAAAATAGATACATAATACCTATATAAGTTCAATGTAATTCATTGGAGTAATTTTATAATAATATAGATACATAAAAATATTATTGAACTTTTTACTGTCTTTTACCCACCTCCTAGGAGCATTTGCAATTAGACATAAAACAAAATTTTACCGCTTCTGTGAGTTTAATTTCAAAAATTCGAGAGACACAGTTAATATAAAGGAGTAAAATGTGGTTCAATAAGATAAAAATAATTTTCAGTGAATAGTCACTTTTTACTTTTATTTACCACGATTAAAAGTAAATAGGGTAATTAAGGGTAAAAATGATATTATTATTACCCTAACACAAGTCCTAATTCTATTGGATAAGTTTAATTCGACCAAAAACAAACCTTAGGAATAAAATATTACCATTTAGTTCCACATGAATTAGATTAGGACACTTATTATTATTTTATTTAAAGAAGAGTTAAAAGAGGTAAAATAAAAGTTAAATAACTAAATCAATTTTAATATAGGGTTATACATAAGATAAATTCAACTATAAATATTCATTAGAAATCTAAAAATATTTCCTACATAATGGTATTTTATTTATAATTTTTAGACATTAAATAATCTAATTTATTTATGACACAATTATTATGCAGAAATTACCTTATTAATGAAATATTAACATAATTTATGTTATAAATACCCAAATAAATGTAATTTGAGATATTTTATAAATTAAAATAATTTATTAGTCTAATATGACATGTTAGGACTCATTTAATTAATTTTTTTATAACTAATCATGTTTTTATGACTTTCACGAAAATAAATTACCAAATAGTGTAAAAATTGACATAAAATAGTTTTTAAAACAAATATTATATTATTAATTGTTATTTTATTCCTAAAAATATAAGGTTGGTACCAATTACATATATAATGTTATATATATTAATAATTAACCACTTGGGGTTCGTTTTACTTGTTATAGTAAGATTATTAACCATATAGAGTAAGAAAACAAGAAGACATAGTAAAAGGTAAATTATTTAACTTAGAGTTAAATCTAAATGATAAGGTTACAATAATAACCTAAACTTGTCTAAAACCTATTGTTTGAGTGTATTTGGACACATCCCCACCTTATCTTCAAAATAAAACAATTTGTAACTATTAAAAAACGAATATGACTTTATTAAAATATAATATTTTAAGTTTTTCTTAAGGTGCCCCTCTCCTCCCTTAAAAAGGGCACCTCCTCCCTCTCCTATTTACACAATTTATAGCCTTCAAGATCGGACAAAATCTTATAATTTCCCTTATCAACATCTCTAGAAACATAATAGAGGTTCTGGTCTTCTTCAAATACCATCTTTAGTGCCCTAAGAGGAGGTTTAGAAGAGGCGCATCAAAGAAGAGGTAATATCCTTTACAAATTCTTTCAAATTCATTTATTCTTCTACTTCTTCTTATTTTTTTGTTTCATAATAATGTAATAACATAAGTATCACTGATATAATTATATGTTATTATAAATATGAAACAACCATATTTCACCTTCTATCCATCCTACAAAAAACAAAATCACTGCGTGTGCGTACCTACGGAATACCATCTCCACACTGTGATGTAATCTATTTTTCCAACACCACCTTACATGGATGGGTATAATGGTTTAATGAATAACAATATATGGTTATTATTACATGATACTAGTTCCTAGATATTCTATCATTCACTTCAATAGAATTCCACAAGCATGGGAATGATATCATCGCTTGTGCGTACGTATGGTCTACCGTCTCCAGGAAGTGATGCGACTCATTCTACATGATCTTCACTGAATAATGATTATATAAATGAATTGAATGATTAAATATGATATATATTATACTAATACCATTATGTAAATGATTTATCTATAGCCTAAAAATAATAAT